>OX104063.1:156936264-156986933 GCA_944474145.2 Dicrocoelium dendriticum | reverse complement strand
CACTGAAACATGCTCTTTCAGTATCTTGTAACATTGGATTTTATGGTTGTTTTAACCTTCGAAACGTCCATTTGTTTAACTGACTGCACATCCGTTGACACAAACCGTTTTGGTGAGTTCCTCGCTGCACGTTTCTCGCTCTCTCTGATTCGCTTCCTATTTTTGTAGCCTGTACAATAAACGTTGGGTTCAGTTGCCTCCGACTTCTATACTGTCGTATTTGACACGTCTTACGTGTCATTGCTTACCGACTAGTATCCCAGGTTCCGCCCAACAACATCAGGTAAAACGCTGAAACAACAGACAACTTTTATACCCTATCAAATTGAAAACCGATTTTCAGTACTGTTGTACATTTTCCGATAACTCATGGCCGTTGAACTAGAAAATACGTTTATTTACCTGGGCATGCCGTCACGGGTGTGTCGCGCCGAAGGAGAGAGTATACATTTTATTTATTTATTTAGAAAAAACCAAGCACGTACAAAAATATTTTCACTAAGAATACAGATAACAGCTCTGACGTTGAGCACGTGCAAATGTAAAGTTACCTGTATTCCTGACACCAGCTTACACTGATTGTATACAGATCATCAGAGCAGTCGACATCAATCCAGACTGCAAAACTCTCCTCAAGACTACAGTCAGTAATATGTACCAATATACCAGCTTCGACGTCAAAATCCTTCAAAGGAAAGCAACTTTATGAGGTGATCCCGTGGAGTTCCATGTGTGACACCCTAGGTGTTGTAGATAGGCCCGTAAACTGGACGTGGGTCATCCGTCACCCAGACTCAGTGCACTACGGCGAAGCGAGACTTCCTTGGTACGCTGGCTTCCGTCGAGAAAGCAGCAGTCATTCTGCTATGGACAACTCATCACCGGAATAGGTATTGTTTCATCCGTACCTACCCGAATATTCCGTGGAGTGAGCATAAACGGGTGAAACACGGCTTGGAAGAACACCGGAAGGAATCTGTCACCTGGACCACACGTGTATACAGTTTTTCCGAGGCTGGGGGACATGATGAGCACAAAACGGCAATCCACGACCCAACGTTTTGGCGTTAGGTTGTCGAAGGCCCGTCCTTGGAAAAGGTCGTGGAGCAGTCGTTTTTAAGGGTATGCAGATCGCCAAGTCACACAGGAGGTAGGTCAAGGTTTCAGAAGGTGGTGCATCAGTCCTGACAGATGTCAGCAAGAGTATTGGATTGCGGCTATACGCATCGCAGCAGGCCAACTTCTGGGCTCCGTCTCAAAGCGACGTCCCTTAAGCAAGCACACGACAGGAGTAAATTAATCGAACCACTGCCCGCGAACCGTTCGGAAAACATAATTCATCTAGTTGACGAAACTTGCAGACACACGCAAAACGTTACATAGAAACGTCTAGGGAATGAGCTAATAGAGTACAGTGAACACAGATTTATAACGGGTAAAAATCCGGTGCTTGATATGTCCTGTAGGGTGTTTAGGGTGAGAAAAAGATCAAGCGATAATGGAATCGTCAGTTCGTGCGATTACAGGTCTAACTGCGTTGCCGTATAAAGGGTCTGAAATTATAATGCGCGCACACAAAGCCATAAGGGGAGTGATTATTGATTACGTACTAGGCGAGAAAAAAATAAAAAAATAGCAAGGACAACGCTTACTCGTGTGCAACTATCTTGGGTCGACGGGATACAGAAATCCAGTTTCTATAGTAGTAGCGTTTATCAAATTTTGTGCAAGGGGTTTGGAGTGACTCATTCTCGAGTAGGGTTATGACACTATCCACTGTCTGTTGTGCATTAGTGCCAGCATCTGATGGTCATGGGCTATAGCACGTAGTGTAAATGTGACAGAGTATCGTCAAGGCGTTTTTGAAATGGAATGTGGTGGAGCATTAATTACATGTTCCGGGAGGGCGTTCCAAGGCTGTGCCACTCGAAGGGAGAAATAGTTTCGCCGACATTCCAGGCGGCTGTACTGCGTGACCAGCTTAAACCGATGACCTCTTAGCGAGGTGTTTTGACTGAGTATTAGAAGGGAATGGCATGGGTGGTGGGGGTTCTCAGGATCAGGTACACCATTATGAGATCCCCCTTAGACGCCGATAACGTCTACTGTGTATTTTGAGAGTCTTCAGCCTGAGTGGATAGGGGAGGCTGGTCAAATCTCTGACGCTCTTCCTTGCCCTACGTTGTGCAGTTTCGAGCGCGGTGTGATGGTGCTTTAGCCAGGGTTGCCACGCTTGAATAGCGTATTCCGCGTGCGGCCTCACGTACGCACCAAGCATTTTTGGAAAGACTGAAGGGTCAAACATCCCGGAAGCTCTGCAAAGAAGGCCGACGTACTGGTTTGCTTTCTTAGATGCCTTTCAGTCTACCTCAAACAACCGAGGTTATCTTGAACTATCACGCCGAGATCGCACTCGTGAGAAGCCCGTTGTAGAATTTGTGGTCCTAGGCGGTACTTATGCATACTCTTGTGCCGTATGCTGAGAACTTTGCACTTGGTGACGTTGAAATGCAGCATGTTCTCGATGGACCATGTGTACGCTTTGTCCAGGTCCTCCTGTAACACTGTGTGATCCTCCACTGCAGCTATAGTGCGCCATACCTTTAGGTCATCAGCAAATAGCAAACAGTTAGAAGGTAGCACCTCGCGAGGTCATTTATGAAAACCAGGAACAGGCGGGGTCCAAGTACCGAGCCTTGAGGCACGCCGCATTGAACTTCGATGGATTCTGATAGGTTACTTCGAACCATCACATTCAGGTGATGTTGAACGAGAAAGTCTCCTATCCAGCCCAGAGCAGGATCGCTGCTTCCATATTTCTGGAGTTTGTGGAGGAGAATGCGATGGTCTATACGGTCGAATGCCTTTGAGAAATCCAAGTAGGCCGCGTCGACTCCTACACCAGCGTTCACAGATTCCGTCCAGCTTGCACGAGCAATCAACAGATTAGTGGTACAGGAGCGATTTTGGCGAAATCCGTGCTGCTCCGGAACGAGAATTTTGCTGTTCTCCAGGTACCCCATTAAAGCCTCAGCTACGATGGACTCCATAACCTTGGAGATCACAGCTAGGAGTGTTATCGGGCGATAATTTGCTGGTTCAGCACAACTGCTACTTTTGTAGATTGGAGTGATGCTGCCGTGCTTCCACATCGTGGGGACGTGCATCTCGTTCATACATCGTTGAAAGAAAATTGCTGGTGGTTCTGCCAAACTCATGGCAACAAATTTCAACGCCTTCGAGCGAATGCCTTCCGCACCCGGGAAGCTGAACTCGCGCAGAGATATCAGCCTCTTCAGTACAGCTCCGGAGGTGAATGATATGTGATTAATCCCTAATGCGGCGTTATCTGCTTAAGCAGGATGTATGGTGATTGCGCGCTTTGGAAGGTACGGCCAAATTTCTGTCCGAGATGGTTAGCTGCCTCGTGCGGTTTGGGCTAATCCGCCTGCTGTGTGCAGAGCAGGAATACCGCAATTAACATGGCGCACATTGTTTACGTGTCTGTATAGCAGTTTGGAAATGGAGCAAGACTTTTCCACTAGACGTTGTTGGTTCTTCAGCTTATCCTCCCGGACGTGTTTGACACAGTGGTTTCTTTGTAGTGTGTAGGCATCCTAGGTATGGTCGTTCGGGGTGGCTATGTAGGTGTGTCATGCCAAGTCCCTTACTGTCATGCATTTATGTGTCCTGTTCCTTATGAATGACTTCATCCTTTTTGGCCTGCAGATTATGTTTTCAGATGTCCTTGCCACGAGCTTGGTAAATATCTTGCCGAATTCTCCGCAGGCCACCTCAGGGGTTAATTCGGCTAAGAACGACCAGCTGGTTAAGTGAATGAGGTCGGGTAGGTGGTCATAGTTGGTTACGACATGACATTCCTCGGCACGCTCTTTAGGATAATCCGCGTAGCACATGTAATGAAACACTAGCGTCGTATGATCGCTGCGGCCCAAAAGAGTAGCGGTTATCACTCACTCGACCATCAGTTCTTCATTAGTGAATATTCGGTCCAATATGGATGACCTGTTAGTTCCCCTAAATCCGGTGGGCGTAGTGACGTGGCCACAAAGCGGGAAGTCTGCAAACAGATCTTGCAAGTCTTCTTTGGATTGCTCTCCTGGTGTGGCCTGGGATTCTAGAGCAAATAAGTTGAAGTCGCCGGTTACTTCCTGTTTATCACTTGCCTCAACACAGCCATCAAATTGCAGTCCATCTCAGGAGTAGACGATGGCGGGCGGTAAACAACAACCAATAGACTAAGATCGTTCCCTCTCAGCCGGAAAGTACACCACATGGAGTCAGGTACGTCGGTTTCCGAATCGTTTATGGGTGCACATTGCATGTTGTTACGGAACTAGAGGGCTACGCCACCACCTTTGCTAGCTCGATCCTTCCGGACAACGGACATGCCTGTTAGCGCGATTTCAGCATCCGTTATCTCATAGGTCAACCACGGTTCGGTGACAGCGATGAGGTCCCAAGCTGCAGACGCGTGTCAAAGTCTTTATTCAACTAATTTGCTGAGTAGACCTTGGGCATTTGTGTACCTGCATGAGAGCTTCTCGGAGACCAAAAGTGTGTTAGATTGGATGTATGAAGCAGGTGAGTTTACGCCGACCAATAAAGGGTCAGCGACTAATCGTTTTTTGGATGGGTTGCAGACTCTGGAGACGAATTTGGTATGCAGTCAAGTATCAGATGCCCCGGATCCCGGTGTTTGCTCGTTCTCTGCTGTGTCCCTCCAGATATTATGGTTACCGTTGAAACCGTCCCCGAGTCGGGTCCTGCAGTTAGCGTTTTCATTAAGAGTTGTGCCTCTACTGAATTGTCATTAGAAGGTGCTGGTGTTCCCGCTGCCTTCAGACGAATTTCTGTTGGCAATCTGCAACGGGATTTAGTCCAGTGCTTTAGTAGGGTTTGTGCCGTTAGTTATGACTGTAACACAAGTTTCAACAGCCTGGAGCTATGGGGATCCCTATCAACGAGGTGACCACGACATTTTCGAGAGAAAGCCTCCCGGATGTAGTGCCATTGCTCGCGGTCGTGCATCTGAGCATCGTCGGAAGAGGAATCAGTAAGCTCGGGAACACCGTGAACACTCACTTTTTTCTTATCTTGAGTTTTTCTGTACTTCTCTTTGTTGGCGGGATCCACTGAACGTTCTTTCCACGGGATTTCAGGTAGTATGCGCACTCCACTTGAGTCGTTGCGGAGACGATTCGCAGATAGCAGAAAGGCCTCAGTCTCGTCCGCCGGGTTTAGTGTACCAGAAGTAACCTGGGTGCGCCGTAGTGCAACGCGTTTGGGTGACGCGAGATTCTTTTTATTGTCGTGGGATTAGCATAGACACCGATCGACGTACAGATGGTACCCCACTGATTTCGATCGTCCGTCAACTTACCCTTAGTTGTATTGGATTTGGATTCGGGGAAATTTGTGCACACAAGGTTTAGGGCACCATGGTTGCGCCTGGTGGCCACTGGTTTTGGATTTGGAGCCTTAGTATCCGGTGTTTTTTGTGAATTTGTTAACGACACTGATGGGTGTCATCCGTGCTGCTACACTTTAGTTTCCTTTAGGCCGGGTACAAAGGTTACCGGTGCTCTTTCCGGTGTTTGCTTGGCGGCAACCGATGTGTACGTCCCCGGGTGGTTCACTATTGCTGGTTGACTGTAGCTTACGGTCTCGTGTGTAGCGAACAGACTACTAGGTGCCGCATACTGTACAGAAGTTGAGGCAGGCGCTCTGCAGGCTATGCTTTTACTTATAGGAGGGAGAGAGAATGGAGTTGATACTGCTGGAGGCTGAGTCGGTGGGGTTAGCTTGGGACGCCTGGCTCGCTTCTTCGGTCTGACTAGGGAATTCGGGTGTTATTTTTACTCACAAGTGCAGGTCCGTTTCCTTCCATGAGTGTAACTCCGTGGTGTAATCCGTGGAGGTGACTAAAATAACCTGTAGAACACCGCAAATGAAAAAGGATTAATGAACATTATTACAGTGTTTAACAACATCGCGCCTAACACGCGTCCCCGGATGCACTGCTGACATTAGAGAAACTTTACTGCACACACCCCAATGCACATTGTTTCCTGAACAAACCTGCTGAACTGTTGCTAGCTCAAGCATCATACACTTGGGAAGTCAGCTGCGAAACTAAAACTTGGTTGCACTCCGAAATTACCGACGCTGAAGTCCCGAAACAGTGCATGTTCCTTGTACGAAACGAGCACCCTATTAAGGGAAGTGGTGTACTTTTGTACTAGGGCAGTGACCTGTAATGGAAACCAGTGTACGGCACGGAAACGCTGATCGTAGGTTCACTCTAGTGCAGCTTACGACCGAGACGTAGGGACACCTGTCGTGCGTGTGTTGTTGATCGTTCCCCAATGTTCACACTAGAGATGGACACCCGTTTAACATTGGCCCTGGGAAGAGTCGTACGCCGACGATTCAACCATGTTCTCATCTCAAGTGACTTCAATTAGCAAGATTCGCAGGCTCCAGCATCACACAGCGAGCCATAGTTTATTGCAAGCATTCCGCTTTTCAGTCATGTCAGTTCACCCACCTGATACAGCGGGAGAAACAAACCATCGGCGCTTGATTTAGTGCTCACGAACGAAGAGCTCGTGCTCGATGGGACAACGAGGAAGAGTCCTCTGGGACTCAACCAGTACGTCAAGACACTTTAGTACTATGTGTCTAATGCGGAGTAGCAGCGGAAACACAGTGACTCGTTTCGTGCAATCCTACAGTATGAGATACCTACAGAATTAGTTGGAGAACCCACCTGGGAGGTTTCAGATGACTGTGAAATTAATAGCGCCTGAACGGAGTTTACTGGCAAATCCAGTGAGTTAATCGCTTCCAAATCATAAACCATGCCTCTTTGTTCGGCAACAGCTCCATAATTCATTCGGAGATGCATCCAAAAGGGCGTAGAGGTAACAGATGTAGTTTGACGTCTCGTCTTGCTGACGGGAAGAACTCAGTAGTGCAGCGTAAGCGCTTTACCACCTTTGTACGCGAGGACAAGTTGAGACACTAACACTGGTGGAGAGGATATGTACTAATATTGAGCTACCCTACAAACATTTGAACAGCCACGGGAAAGTGAAGTGTGATATCCCCCCACTCACCTCAGTAAACGGATGCGCTCAAAGCTCTGAGGATGTAGCCAACGCTCGACGGCTCCAATATGTTCCAATACTCCGACCCGCCACCAGCATATGCCCAATACCCGTCCCATCCCCTTAGAAGCCAGCATTTAACAATGACCCATTTAGTTCAGACTGTTTTGTGGAGGCCGCTTGCATTGCCGAACTAAAAGATCGTCAAGTTACCGGGACATATGATGTCATTGATATCATAGAGACGTGGTTGCACACTTGAATGACGGGCGCCAAATTTTCGCTACCGGGCATGTAGCTGATCCAGAACGATAGGCTTACAGAAGGAGGAGGAATAATCGTGTGTTATCAAAGCGACTTGCAATGCGATGCCGGCTCTCTTTGGTGCCGGTTGCAGTTAAAAGGCAGGGAGAGTTGCCTTATTGTCTTGATGTACCGCGCCCCTAACTCCACACACGAAAACGACTACCACCTAGCGGCTGCTTTAAGATGCAGTTTGCAACAAAAGTACACTCGCATACTTATCATGGGTGATCGCAACGTACATGGTGTAGAAACACGCCACGATCGGAGAACAATTCAATGCCGATCAACAGGATCTGGTAACTAATGTGCCTCTTTACAATCACATCACTTTGCCCACTCGGCTCAGAACAAGTAACGGGCCATCTGTGCTGGATCCTGTGCTTACCAACAAGGAGCATTTGATAGATTTGTTGGTTGTAGGCTGCCCGTTGGGTCTCAGTGATCAAGCAGTGGTCAGTTTCTACTTCGTCTGCTATGTAGAATATCTGAATAAGAAAGATGAGACTGTGCAAACTATCACAAGCTACGATCGATTAGCCTAGCTCGTCAGCGCTACAACTTGGTTGTTCCTTGCAGAAGTACGCCCGGAAGTCATCTGGCTGGAGTTCCTCAAAACATTCAGTCGGCTTATTGCAGAGGCTTCGAAGATAAGAGTTTGCCATAAGTGTACATCAGCTTCTTTCGTTAGGAGCGGCACTGGAAAATGGATGACGGTACGCAACGCAGCATGGCGAGTGTACAGTGAAGCTCCAGCACCAGAAACTTTGAACAATTACTTAGCCCAACGTAACTACTGCACACAACTGCTAAGAGAAGACCAAGCCGCCTATCAGCAGAACATCGCAGAAACCTTCAGTGCTAACCACAAACTGCTGTATATGCACGTCAATAGCCTAAGAAAGGTAAGACGAGGATTTTCACCACCCAAGACGGCGGATGGCCTAACAAGGACGGCTGTGGAAGCAGCAAACGCGATATGCCCCCAAGTCTCAAAGGGTCTTGCCACCAAACGATCTACCAACCTTTGCTTCTCCTCGCCATGACTAACCCACATCACTTTTACCGCGGTGGCTGTATTGCAAAAGCTGATGTCTCTATGCAAACACAGCTCGCCAGGTGTCGATTCCATTCGTCCAGAGGCGCTGAAAGCAGCAGCAAGGCCACTGGCAGATGCATTAGCTCAGTTTTTCCACCGCTGCTCAGAGCAGAATCAAGTTCCCGCTATGTGGAAGCTTGGAATAATAACCCCGATTCACAAAGGTGGAAGCAGAACTGATCCCTCCAACTACCGCCCAGTATTCCTTCTTTCTATACGCTCCAAGTTCATGGAACCCGTAGTTGCCGATGCAATGGTGTGCTATCTGGAAAACTGTAACATCATCACGCCTAAGCAGCACGGGTTCTATCAACAGCTGTCATGTACAACAACTTTACTAATCGCACGTAGTAGTTGGACCGAGTTGACTGACTCTAGAGAAGGCGTCGGTGTGACCTACCGGGAATTTTCGAAGGCTTTCGAGCGTTTAGACTATCGGATACTACTCTCCAAGCTCCAACATTACGTGATCGGCGACCCACTTTTAAGCTGGATTGCCAACTTTCTACTTCAACGGCAATTAGTGGTCAGAGTTCGGAGCTCTTTATCGGCTCCCTTACAAGTTGAGTGTAGTGTGCTGCAAGGCTCAGTTCGAGGTCGCCATTTTGTACTTGGTGTTTATTAATGACCTGGCATAGGCAATCACTTCAAACTTCTTAATGTTTGCCGATGATATCAAGATCTGGCGCAGGATCCAGGCGAACGCCGACCAGCATCTGCTTCAGAGTGATCTATAACATTATATTTTCGGTAACTGGCATGCATAACTCCTGAGTGGAGATTTACAACAATTTGCGGAGTAGGGGCGAATGCCCCGGCATAATAATGCGCATTGGTTTTAAGTAGACTTCAAAACTTTTGGGCGGAACCGCTTCCGTCGTTACCGCGTGCTTGTGTAACCCTACACTGATTGTATGAAATATCAGGTTGTAGGACCCGTTTTAGGAAGACTGAGAGGAAGCGCCCCCATATATGTATCATATACCATCAGTGATAATCGGAGGGCGGAGAAGCAGATATCCGAGATGTCGAGTTTGGTGAAGCCGAGTTGTGAAATATTTCGCCGAAGCCGGATATATAAAGCCCAGCTTGTTTAAGATAATTGGATGGTGTTAAATCTCGCGTGTTTTGGGGAATTGCGCGTTTATACAATTCGAGATCACTGGTGCATTATTTCCGGAGCCATATTTGTCGACCTTGAGCTGGTGCGTACGTGCCATCCGGTCGGCGTCACAAATTCCGACATCCATGACGTGCCACGATGATCCCTTTACTGCTAGTATATCTGGCTGTTGGAATTCTTGGTTCGAGAACGATGTTAACTGTTCGTTTGCGGAGTTTGTTGGCGACGTGCTCTGCAATGACATTTTGGAGTTTACATCGTGCTTCATGGCTGATGCCACATTATTGTAGGACATGGGACAGTGTCTCCTTTTGTCCACAGTTGCTGCGACATAGTAGCTTGGATTGGGTCTCAGGCGATCGTCCCCTTGCGCGTCGTATTTTGTAGAGGATAACCCACCTCGAAGCTGCATTGCTCGAAAGAACAGCCCAGGGACTATCCTGGTCGGATTCCGCAGCCAATGATGTGCAGCGGGTGTGGTGACCACGTCCCGGAGCGGACACCCGTCTGCTGAGGTAAGTAGCGCGTCTTTCCATGCTTCAGCGGTTGATTCTTCATCCATCACCACTCGGTTGCCGATGGTGAGATTGGAGCGCGTCAGTCGACGAATGGAGCCAACTGCGGGATCTCGGATGGCCCAGCTAGTAATTGGGTGTGCATTATTAATGTGTCGTCCTAACCGGTCCTTCCTTAACAGTGGAATATTGGAGGATAAGCAGGGTATACCGATACCAAAGTCCCCGATTGAGACGCTGAAATAAGCCAGATTTGTGTCGGTATGCAACCGGAGCCATTTTCTCACATGGGCTCGAACAAGCCTGTCCATGCTTTTAGCGTCTGTTTGTGGACAACGGTCAAGCCGTTTATGAAGATGCCTTGGAAGCAGGAACGTCTTCAGAAGCTCCAAGCGCTGGTAGGGTTTTAGGGGCGCTTTTGTAACTTCTTCCAGTTGAGCACGTAACTCGCCTGCGGAAGTTGGCGGGAGCTTACCTTTCCAACTAAAAGGCAAGCCTAACATCGTGAATTTCTCTTCTGGTTGCAAGGAAGGAATAATGAAATCTCCACAGTCTAAAGGGGCGGTGTCCAGTATCGTTAGTTTTCTTGAACGGTCCACTATAATATTGACGGAGGTTGACTTCATCTGGTTGATGGACAATCCTATGAGGGCCAGTTTATCACTGAAATGTCGCAGGCGCTTCTGCAGCGAAAACCGGTCCTGAGCAAAGATCAAGACGTCATCGGCGTAGGCGAGATAATCAATTGGCCCCACTGGGGATGTCCAGGGTTCTGAGGGTAACCCTTGCAGAGCTTCGTCCAGCGTCATGATAAATAGTAAGGGAGGGAGAAGGTCTCCCTGTCTAACTCCACGTTCCGGATGGAGGTGAACATTGTTGATAGTGGAAGTAGCTGAGGAGTAGTAGGAAGCAAGGTAATCCTTTAGCAGAGGGGGTGCGCCAACAGCAGAGGCCTCGCGTAGTAGTGACTGATGAGAAATAGAATCAGGCCTTGGAAATATCAATTGAAGCAGAGGAAAGTGGAGAGTATGAAGAATGAGCACGTCGCGGTGCTGCGTGCAGTATCGTAGGTGCTACAAAGCATCCATCCTTACGTAGGAAGCGGAATTGTAGACGATTGGAAGGAAAAGTGAGTACGTAGCGGTCAAATAGGATTCGATGAAGCAGACGAGTAAAGACTGGGGACGGAAATAGGCCGACATAAATCATGAGAAGAGGGTGAATCTGCCTCGGGAACAAAAGTGATCCATGCTGTATTCATGTGGGAAGCAAAGGTCGAAGAAGCGAGGAGATCGTTGGGAAACACGGTTACAAAAACGGGGTCCATCCTCAATACATCCAGTGGTGTGACACGGTCGACTCCCGGTGCGGAGACTTGCATCTGGCGAATCGCTGCGCGCCACTCCTCTTGGGTGATGGGTCTCACCAAATCCGGGTTAGTGGGAATGATATTGCGAGGTGGACGGTCGTCATGTACTGGTGGCTGAGAAATGACTTTTGTCCAGAAGTCTGTAGAACCAGGTATACGGTCGTCTTCTTGCAGGAAAGCCGCTCGCCATCTGCCATCAATAACAGTTGCTGCCTCATCTTTACACCTCGTATGATAGAGACGTTGGATGTGGCCATATTGTAGACGTCGGTGTTGCTGATTTTTCTTAATGACTGGCGGTACCTTTATGCGTTTCGTCGAGCCCATCTACGAGGGAATAGGCTGGTACAGGCGGCATTAAGCTCACTTCTGAGCTGGCCTCGGTTGGAGCGTCTCGGCTCCCTGGTTGGGGTCCGAAAGACGATGAACACCTTTGGTTGGACACACTTGCTGACATGGCAAGGAGCCGACCTCAGTGGCGTTCGTGCTGTGAGTTTCTTTGTCCCACCCCATCCCTCTTATCCTCCTCCTCCAACCACGATCTCATCATTTAGCCTTATATAATTTTGCATAGCCATTTTTTGAGGCACAGTAGCCGGCTGGTAGCTTACCAGAACGATGCCCATCCGTTACCGCTAGCTCGGCCAGCTTGCACCAGTTGCTTTTCTCTCCTTTTTGCTATGTATTGCGGCACAGTAGCTGAGGTGTTCCCCACCTCTAGCTAACATGTATGATGATGATGACTATACTGTGCCCACGAGATGTCTTCCGGTAGGGAAAGCAGCATGTTGAAAAGCTGTGAAATTGGTTCGTTATTGGCAAATTTGCACCCACGCGTCAATCGTTGAGCCTCCGCGAGCAGAAGGCGGAATGAGGCTGTCAACGACCGGCTGTGTGGTAGAATGCGAAATTGAGACTGCGGAAATGGAGGGAGGACTGATCAAGTCAGCAGGAGCACTGAGAGGCAAAGGTGTGGACATGGGTCGTGGCCCCCATTGGCTGTTTAGTCTGTTGTGCGCGTTTAAGGGCGAATCCTCGCGCCTCAAAACAAGGTCCTCCAGAGTGCTCTGGGATGCATCCAGATCCACGGGAAGTAGACGGAACCCAGTCCGTATAGTGAGTTTGGCTTTCTGTATTGTGGATGAAACTACTATCGCAGTGGAACTACTATTGTATGTATTAAAACAAACAATCCTGTTCTTCATTGGTGTGGTGCTGGCAGTATGGATGTCTCCGGTTGCCCCATTCCGGGTAAGTTGTATTAGTGAGTCATCTAATGTCAAGAATAACGAGGCCGTGGGTGTACACCGGCGTCGCGGCAGCAGTGAAAGGGAGGACGGTTGCATAAGTATCGGAGCTAGTGAAACCCGAGACTCTACAGGCTGCGCACGCCAACCAGCATAGTGCCAACCGATGCGCTGCAGACGTTCCCTTATGTCCTCCATCGTCCGCGATGGGAATGCTGGCTGTAATTTGTGAAGTAAAGTAACGAGTTTAGGGCAGGATCTAGTAAGGTTTGAGGCCGCTTTACTTAGATGTCTATCTTCCCCGGACGGCCAAGTATAGGATTGTGCAGGAAGTCGTGCTAGACAGTCTGCGTTGTATTGGACGAAAGGTCAATGTCGTCGGTGTTGTGCTAGGCCACTTTGCGAAGCAAAGGAACATCGGCAGGCATGGCAGCTGAAATCATGGAAATTGGCTGCGGCTGCAGAAGGCAGAAAGACTTTTGGATTCCTTCGGTAGGCAGCGAGATGTCTCAGGAGACCACTGCGTGTCTTACAGGTCTGAGGGCATAAATCGCAAGTTATACATTGTGTTACGGTGGAAACCGGTAGGGTGGGTGGCAAAGGGTTCGCGGGAAAAGAAACAGGGTGAGACGATTCCACTGCCTGGTGAGTGGGCAGTTGCGAGGAGGGACGAGGAGGAGAGACAAATGGAAGTGTTTTCACGATGCCTGTGGGGGATGGTGACATAGGGGAGCAGTTCCGCAGACTGGATTCAGATGCAGCAGAGGCTGATCCGTTTGCAACGTTGGTATAGTATCCAGCAGTTCCGCTGGTCCGATGGTTCGAGCCAGGGGATATAGGGGGCAAGCCGAAGCCTGCGCCGCAGGCCGTTCATAGGCCTCGATCCGCGGCTGGGGTTTTGGGTGTGGTGGTTGTGGTTGTGGAAAAGGATCCGAGTTCTCGGGAGGAGTGTTTACTACGGCAGGTGAGACTGGAGAAGATTCATCGGATAGCCAAGGGCAGAGGAGATGTAACTCTGAGTAGTTCGCAGAAGCCTTTGGGCCTGATGGGGTTCCGAGGTTTTGTTTAGCAAAGATTTCACTAGGCGTGGCAACAGCAGGAGAGAAATGACCGGAACCCGAGGTCGGGGGCGGACATACTGGAGAGTGAGCGGCGTTCGGCATGGCCGGGCTATCATGAGGGAAAAGGCTAGACTCAGAACTAACTGTTGACGAGTGGCAAGTGGTGGCTTTCCGCCGTCTAGGTTGAGATAGCTGTGTAGGACGGCGATTCCATTTCAGGAGTTGTAGCCTTCTCGAGATAGCTGCCTCCGTCCCCTTCGGAATCCGGTGTGTAAGCTGTGTCACCAGTGTTCTCCAAGTCCGCACATGGGCGTTCATCTCTGTCGCCACTCCAAGCAGTTCCTCGTCCTCTTGCTGAGTCCAGCCTTCTAGCCACACTGCTAATCCTGACCTTAACATCTCCAGGTATTCGTTAGGGTGCATCCGCTGCAAATGCCGTAGTAAAGCAGCCCGGGATTGGTAACCCCGTGGACAATGGGAGCAGCCGTGGCAGGAGGAAGACAATGTAGGGGTTGGGTGGGATATTGGAGGTTGAGGGGCTATGCTCCGGGAGGCTAACGGTAAATCGTTGTGTAAGTAATCCATTTAAGCAAGAATTACTGAGTGACGCGATTGACCATAGGGCTCAGGACGCATAAACATGAGCTAAAGTAGATAATGCTAAAAAGCTACGAAGAATAAAGGTGATTAAGCCTAGTAACAGGTAGCTGGATGCTTTAAAGGAAAGAGGCTAACAAATTCCGCAGACATACAGGGTCAATGGCAGTTGAGTGCGGGGTTAAGAGAATGCAAATGAAAATGTAGCAAAATGTAGGCATCACGATATCAAACAGATATACTAGACAAACAATCTAAAGGGGCGGAGTATGGATGGGGTATAGCTGAGGGTAAATAATAGCGTGATAGACTGACTTGAAGAAACGGTCCAGGGTAGGTAATGTTGGTAACGCCTAATATCTGTATGCACAAAGGGATGATCAGAAGATCGGCCCGAGACGGGATATTAGTGTAAACTAAAAAAATATAGTGCTATGAAATTCAGTGAGCATATGTTAACCTAGTAGCCTGAATGCAGTAACGGTTAAAAGCAAAGGGAAATGGGGCGGAAAATATTATTTTAAAGGATCAAATTCTAAAAGAAATGCCTGTCCTGGAATCTGTTGCAGTAAAAAGGAAGCGAATATAATAAGGACGGATGTTCTATAGGTGAGAAATAATCTATTTTAATGATCTAGAAAAATTAGAAATCAAAAATAATCTAAATTATCGGAAGGAAATCTGATGCAAAATGACGGGAAATCCCTTCAGAAGAAGCTCCTACATTGACTCATTAAAACGAAGACAGCAAAGGAAAGGTCAGACAAATGCGAAAAACAATCGTACACAATCAGAAAATCCAGTGACTATGAAAATTGCAGACAATAAAATGCAAGGAAAAAGGCCACAACCTTATTTGTTTCAATGCACCAATGGATCCAGGGCCATGCCCCAGCCAAATAACGAAAACGCCAATAACTTTTGAATCATCCAGGCGATACTAATGCCTAATGCACTAATGGATAGAGCTTTCAGACCCCTACAATCTGAGTACAAACACAACGCTACGGGCTAGGAAAAAGAGCTAGAAACTAATACCAGTATAAAAAGCTACTATTTTTAGTACTGAAACTGGTTAAGTACTAACATCTCCATAAAAATAGCGCAGTTTACGCTCATTATAGACTCAACCGATGCAGAATGCAATTCTACGGGCAGCAAAAATACCCACCGTGACATAGCATATTTACCATTTACCCTGGAACGGAATGTGAGAAAGTAAGATGTACTATTAATATAAGAATAAAAATGCACCTACGACTCACACACAGAAAACAAGCACACTATTATATAGAGCTAACAAAAGTGAATCAGAACGAGATAAAAGTGAGAGAAAGCGCCCTGCTCCCCAGGTGTTACCCACTCTAGTTAAACCGACCGTTCAATTCAATGGAGTCTGGTTTTCCACGCCTTCTGCCTAATCCATAAAACAATAATGCAATGTTTCTGGGGTATCCGACGCGGCGCACAAAGACGAGTAAATCGGTTTATAGATATCCGTGGTCGACCGTCGATGCACAGAAACATTCAAATCGGACGGAGATTTGAAAAATGCTGCCGTATCAAGGATCAACCCAAAATTTACTGCATCTCAACGTCAGTAAATGCAAAATGCCTTCCAGCCGACATCAGGGCTGCTATTCATACAGGCTCGGGGTGAATATACTACAACAATCAACTCTCGAACGTGAGTTAGGTGTCCTGGTTCGAGGTGATTTTGGTTGCTCTAGGCAATGCGAAAAGGCCTCGAAGACAGGAAACCAACACGCCGGGCTGTTGCAACGGGCTTTTGGACAAATAAACAGCTCCATATTTCGACAAATGCTCAGTGCGCATGTTCGCCTTCACGTCGAGTATGCTATTCAAGCCTCGCATCCATGAATGAAACACGACCTTAATTCACTGGAACAGCCACAATGTCGGGCATCTAAGAACGTAATCGGAATGATCAGTCTTTCATACAAGGTGAGGCTGAAACGATTGGGGGTATTCAGTGGAGGCTACCGCAGACTACGAGGCGATCTGATTACGGCATACTTGATTCTGCGAGACTCACATCATGTGTGCCATCCTTTATTGCAACTCAGTAGCAGCACAAACCTGAGGGGCCACTCATTGAAACTTGCAGCACAAAACAGTCGTCTTGAGTGTCGCAGAAATTTCTGTTCCATTCGTGTCTGTCACCCATGGGATGCTCTCCAAGCATCGGTCATCCCTGCACCGACGTTAGCAGTATTTAAAAGACGGTTAGACGATGCACTCATCCACTTACACTTTGTCACTTAACACTAATTCTCCATGTACACCTGGATTTTACCGTGGAATAATTTGTTATTGACTGTGGGTGCTGTGGATCTAAGAGGATTGCAGGACTACGGCGGAGCAAACGTTAAGTCCTTATTTTCCTATTTAAAGTACTGACTGTTTTACTCTCATTATTATCATAACTGTTTTGTCGATATCCCCACCAACTATCCAGCGGGACTTGTAAGGCAACGCTTCTTACCCCGTATAAATTCATTGTTCATTGCGCACCCCTGGTTCTCCCTGTGTCGAGAATCTCCACCCGCAAACACTGCAGGTGTCAGCTGATAGGAATGACGAGATATTGACCCGATTCTTTTAAAGTTACTTACAAGTACACTATGTTCACAGCGTGTGGAAGATGTCTTTACACGGATTTAGGGGCTATCCGTTCGGAACTCGCCAACTAGCGCCAAGTGACATTCCTCCCATCACTTCAAATGTGATGGAGTCGAGCATTACTAAGTAAATAATGGTCTATTTAGAACGATCTAATATCATAGTGCCGGAGAAACATAACCCCCGTTAACAATAGTTGTGTAGTATGAATATACTTTTTGCAGCCGGCAACTGGACGGAAATATCGTTTAGTGGGGGTAGAATCGACGGCAGCTATCGCGAGTTTGTTATAGCCTCCCACCGATTAGATCATGGAACCTGACTTTAAAATTTGCAAACGTTCAGTAATGGGAACCCTGTCGTTGCATGGATCAGAAATTGCCTACAGCAACTACGGGTGTTGGTTCGAGGCTCACTGTCCGATCCTATTGCGGTGGACAGCGGTGTTTCAAGAGGATCAATGTCGGAACGAGCTAGTTCTCGATCCTCATCGTCGACTTCGCTCATGTCATGGAGACGAATTCCTTGCTTTTGCCGATGTACTCAAGATATGGCTGGTGACCGATAATAATGAAAGCACAATCTGCTGCAATGAGATATGGACTCGGTTATTAAATTCGCAACGGTAAATCCACTTTCATTCACTGCAGACGAACGCTAAACAGTAAATATGGGCCACATACGCATATGCTGCGAGACCAGTGCTTGAAGACCGGCTCACTGGTGCGCGACCACGGAGTGGTAAAGCAAGAAGACATCTGCTGCGCGGATTAATCCGTTATGGTGTCCGCAACCGTGAACCAATATTGTTGCCTATTACCTTCGAAAGTTTTGGCTGTTCCATTTGCCCACAGATATTCAATGTGTATACGCAGTAGAGCAGTGGAAACTCTGACGTTATGTACCTGGATAGGTGCACATTAAGCATTTTCCCTAGCACTAAGAATGAAGAAGTAAAATAAATTAATGGATAAAGCAAATAAAGTGTCTAGTACAAAATGCGTTAACAGAGAACTGCGCATAACTATCGGGTATTGGAGTACCCGTCGTGTGGCTGGATTGCGATACGCAATCTGGACTGAAGCTACAGTTTGCTTTGAAGTAAACTTATGCCATTTCTATCGCTGGGACTGCATCCGAAGTGGAGCCTTTCGAAGCAGTTCTCTCCTAACACTGTACTCCGCGACCAACCGGGTTCCTCTTGAATTGGACCCGTCAGTTATACGGAGTGTGAGCTGAGCGGGGTGCCCAACAAAGTGGTAGACAGCTTTCGCCTTGGTCAATAGGTCAGAGCCCCACAGCAGCATACGACACAGCGGTTAGAAGTGCACTAGTGGATCATTGAGTACCCAAAGCCTAATAATGAATTCCTAACCGTTGTATCAAGCTCTGTTGCGCAGCTCTGGCCTAGTACCCAAAACAAAAGCCATCAACCACATTGTTGGGCTCGCCTCTCATCTCAGGCTATCTCTAACTGATTCTCCAAAGCTGGACGAAACTGGTTGGTCGTGGAGTACAGTGTTGACAGCAAGCAGCTCCGAAACACAACTGGCAATGCCTAGAAATGGCCTGTCGATCATGAGTTCCTCATTTATAGGGACGAGGTCAAGTACCGATGATTTGTTATCCTCTGGGTACCTGGTAGGTGAGCTGATATGATTGTAGAGCGGGATAATTGCTATAAGGTCTTGTAGTTAAACCTTGTATGTTTCGCTGGGGATGCCGAGCTTTCCAAGTCGTGCTCGTTGAAATCGCCGGAAGCAAGAATGTGGCTGCAAATTGGGAGTAAGCATTTCGTCAGGGGTGGGTGGGAATCCATCTCTGAAGTGGACGATGGGAGCGATATACGCCTGTCACGAAGCAGTCGTCGTTGTGTCTGAGACACAAACGGCACCATAACGAATCGGTGACCCGCGTCGCTGGACCATCAGTGCTTGGCCTTGTAATTCGTCGCGATAGTATAGCACAGCACCACCCCCCCTGCTGGGACGATCTTGTCGGAATAAGGACATACCCTAAGTTGCGATCTCGGCACCTGTAATCCCTGAGTGCAATCAAGTCTCGGTTATGGAGATGAGGGCCCAAGCGGTAGTTGCCTGGCGCAACCGAAGCTCGGCCATTTTGCTGAGGAGGCTTTGGGAATACGTGTACATGCAGGGACGTAAGTCGGTTCCCAGCAACAATCCGAGGTACTTGTGGCTAGGAAGATAGGTTGTGCCGACCGTTGTATGGTCGACCGCTAGCAGCTTTTTGTGGTAGTATCGTCGAGTCGCTTTGCGTTGGGTTCGGTGGCCTTGTGACTAGCACTGCTGACAACTCAATTTTCACAATGCCTATGGAGTGGCTGCAGGATTGCACAGGAAGGTCCTCACCATTTTAAGCGCTGATTGCAGTGTGAATTTGGGGCAAGACCACTGCGACGTGGCGGATGTGACTTGCCACTAAATAAAGTCTGCCCCTTCACCTTCCGGAGGATTCCCACCTCACAAACGTTATCCAATTCAAAGAGTCCCATTAATCCGAGGTCCGGAACTGCTTGGGGACCTGGGATTGGACCGAGCAACCGCTTTTGTCCGGGAGAGGACAAACTATAAAGACCTATGAAGCACATGGTTGTACAACAAACGGATACCACTGCACTCACTACCATGACCGTTTTCCAGTGATGATAGCTGGACTCGAGTCCTTCACACTCCTGAAAAGTATACATACTCTTGAAAAATCAAGACACAAGAAACTGACGTTTTGCCCACCTGGACACCACAAAGACGATTCTTCGTGAAGCCCCCATCCTCGATTAGCCTCAGCCATTATGGAAGCCCTGCCCAAGATACCTGCTCAACTAACAGAGGAAATTGAAGGTCATTTGATTGCGGATATCCGAGTGTGAAATCAGTCGACAATCTAGTCTGCCAGTTTTGTATTAGTGCATAAACCAATTTCTGACAGTGTTCCAGGACGTGGTGGGTTTTCGCCTGGCAAGCGCTCTCCCTATAAAAAGCCACAAATGTCCGTGTAACAACACTGCGACGTGGCGGATGTGACTCGCCACTGAATAAAGTCGCTGCCCAGAACAACCTACTGGCAAGTCGACCAGAATCATAATTCAATATTGCCCTAACACTTTCAGTAATAAGTTACTCCGTGCCAATATGTATCGTTTACACTACGCACGCTAGAACCCAACGTTTCGTCATTCAGTGAAGACTCTATCCCTCATGATTAGTTACACAATTTCCGCAGCCTGTACAACCTTCGGCTTACTGCCGACTACACTCATAGCAACGTGTTTGTTGTGAAGCAATATTGCATGTAAATGTTGATCATGTCTTGCTTGGTGTGTCTCGAGCAATTCGAGAAAAAAACTATTTATTTATTTATTTAACACAGCAAACAAACTCACGAAATCAGTCACACGTCACAACTTCACTCACAGTACCAACTGACAAATACACGTACTTATATACAGGCACACAAATCCATTTTGTTACTGGTTAACCTGCCATATTTTATCCAGTTGCCGACCATGATAAAGTCAGTCTACAAATTTCTATACTACGCTACATCAATATAGACGCAAACAATTGCCACTTCACCTTTGATGTTTTCCTCATATGTACTTTCCCCATTAATGCATGCAACACAAAGTGCCTACTGCGAAACATTGTCTGTAAAACTTTGATCATGCCTGATAAGGCGTGCCTCAATACTATCGAGAATAAACTATTTATTTATTTATTTATCCAATTGATTTGCCTGCTGTGGTAGTGCTTTAAGCCGGTGGACCGTTTCGCTCGCTGCTTTTAACCTTAGTTCGGTTGGCAGTCTGTTCCGAAGTGCACGCCAGCGTTCCAGTAGCGTACATGCCATCTGCTTAGTTTGTAATACAACCTTAAGTATCCTTGGGCCGCACCCGTTGTGGCTTTCTTCCCTTGGCAGTCACGAGAGAGAAATAGCAAGCACAGCGTTCAAGAGAAGCGTCGCACGAGAATAGCACCACTGCTCCTGATTATGTGCCTTTGCTTCGAATTCACAGTGCTCGTGAGACTGGTGGACGCCGTGGACATAAACGGTTTTACTTACGGTAGTTAGCCATAACTCTACAAAGCTCTGCCTTGCTCGCTTGCGATCGTTCAAACTAACTTCTAGAAAGACGTGGACAAAACAGAGTTCGTCCTGGAAACGAGCAGTCGAATGCAACGCAGATTCCACCTCATCAACTGCTTTTGGCACCTCCCGAAGGGGCCTGGCTTCGCCATAATGCTTGGAATTCTGGTGGCGGTTGGTGCTCGTCAAGTTACAGGGTTTATTCGGAATACCGAGGAGGCTATTTATGGCATTCCATTGGTTCAGGTCGTCCACCATTTTCTCCTTCAATGCATTCAAAGTTGACAGGGACGTTGGTAAGTATTATGAATAGAGCCTCCAGTTGTTCCTGAGTGCCCTTCTTTGGAGTGTGTACAGTAGTTAGGAGACCCAGCGATTTGCTGTGCGTCCGTGCAGCGTTACCTTTCCCATTAGTTATAAGTGTAGTTATAAAATAGCAGCGTCTAATTTCCGAGTGCACTTTGAGGCAACTATGACTCAGCTGCCACCAACATTTACATTTCTCTTGGTTTTCGGCGATGTCCGGTGGGAGGATGTGGGTTTGGGGGAAATATTTGTATATGGGCTGGGGGTTAGATGTTCGGGAACGTTTGGGCAAGTTGGATAGTTTACAGTGTTTGCAGGTGCAAGTTTATTAGTGCAGCATTCGGCGTTGTTGAGTTGGCTTGCAATGGGGTTTGCGGAGGGGCCTGTGTCAGACATGCTACTATGCTTGTTCCTACCGAAGTTATTTCGGTGCCCAGCATCTTCCCTACTACGCCTGTATGTCGTTTGTACGTCTGGGACGGTGCAAATACGATTTTAACTATTATGATAGTATTGCACTTCACACAGAACCAAAATGAGTCAGGCCTGCTACTGATCAACATGCACTTGCTTGGTGTGCTTTTCCAGCTTTTCGCATGGAAATATGTTACACAATTTCCGCAGCACATTCCTATTTTAACCGTTATTTCACGTTCCACAGGCGCCCTTATGCACTGCGGCTCTGTTCTTTACACGCAGCAAGGCACATGAACGTGTTATGGTTAGTCTTGCCCAGGACCCTGGATTGATCGCTCCGGCGGCACGGCCAACCCGCATTGACCTTTGTTGTCTCTATGTCTCACTCTTGCTGCCGCGCAGATAGTAGGATTCAGCGGTGCGCACACAAGCCCAAGGTGGTGCAGCATATGTTGGTGGGGTTGCGTTTCACGACTACGCACGCAGGACATTGTCAAACTATGCTTAGTGCCACGGTCGTGATGTTTACTAAGTGACTGACGCAAAATGTCTCGTAACTGTGTTATACTGCCGCCTGTGTGGAAGGTTGCAGGGTCGTTTGGGAGTTCGCGGCTTATTCTACCGAAAGTACTCAAAAGTATTATCGAAATGCTCGGGAGTGCTAGGATTTCACAAGCGGACGTGGACGAAGAATGCGTCGAAACTGAGAACGGGTGTACCAGTATGATCCACACAAGTTAGATTCAAGAGCCGGAGTACACTACGTAGAGCTCACCGAACTGGTTCGAAGGAGCACACGCGCACGCATGTATGGGGAGAACTGGAGTGCGCACAGCAAGTGCAGCGAGAGCCGAGATAAAGTGTGGCCGTACGGCAGTCAGCATTAGGGTGGCGCCCATGGCGCAGAAGCTTTTGAGTAGCCTAACTCGTTCGTTAGAATATTATCTGCTCATTCATGAGTGATGTCCAACACCGGTGCTACCTATGGTGATGTTAATCAGTGAGCTTGCGCGATCATATCCATTGCTAGGTCATGATTTTCTATAGTGGTGGCGGTCGGTTGTCTGCTTTACCTGGGCTCATCTTCAATACTCTCACGGCAACCTTTAAACTCTTGCGCACAACGTTTCACTGTGGCACATGAAGTGGCATTGCCATGCAGTGTATCGGGCATATTTTGTTGGCCTACAGATGGTGACTTGCTGTTGAGATCGAAATATTAAATCACTGCACGATGCTCCAATTTCCCAATTTTCACCATTTGCCGACCCTGTTCAATGCAAGCGTCTGTTGCAATAAAACTAAAGAGATAGAACTATGGATTTTGTGTGTTAGGAATGAGGAAAATTGGAAGATTAGCAAAAAACAATATTTGGTTTGTCGCTGGCATGTGCATAACTTCCCATTCAACCCACGTACGTCGCTCTTGGAACTAGGAAGGCACGTTCTCAACACTTCAGCACACAAAATTGATGGTTTTCATGGAAACGACATCGCAGATCAACCTCTTCGCACGAGAAATGATTCGATGAGAATGACCTTTAGATGAACGAACCTGTCTTCCGACACTTCAAGGAAAGTTTACTTACCTAACGGATTCCACAACCAATCGCCTTACTCTCCACCACTTCTTCCAACTAGAACTATCCAAAGAAGGTGTAGCGTACCGGAAAATACGCTCTTTCAGTATTTTGCAACATTGGATTCCACGGTTGTTTTAACCCACAAAACGTCCACGTTTTACTGACTGCACCTCCGTTGACACAAAGCCTTTTGTGCTGCCAGTAGTAGCAGTCCCAGCCGCGGACTTTAGTGAACATTAATGCTGCAACGGGTAACTGCAAGAGGCTGTAACAGACACTGACCACCCTCCTCCATGCACTCCACAACGACTTGCTCCGAAAGCGACTTGCAAAACCCAATAACCCGGTGCGACGAAGATATATCGTAATTGTTCAAGCAGCGGATGTCAGGCTAGTCGCGCCTCAAGAAAAAGTGGAAAGAACACGGATATATGGACGAGATAGACATTTATTGGCGAAACGCACAATCCAGCTAGCTGAAGGCACCGTAAAATGGTTCTAGCTAATGGAAAGGTATAGTCGCCAGCCGAGAAGCAGCAAACGCTCTTCAAGGTGGAAAAGCCGGAAGCGCGCGAATGCTATTCGTCTGTGTGACTCAAACACAAGTAGTCATCGTGCGAACAGGCAAGCTTCCTAAGTTGTCTATGTACAGAGTGATATCATATTTTAGTAATATTTTTCGCAGACAAACAAGACAACCTCAAGGTCACTACATAGCCTCTCCTAGAGGGGCACCGTGGGTGACCCTCCAAACTGAGTGAGGACTCTCCGTCGCGCGCCAGTCGTCGGCGAGTCCAGGTGGTTAAATCTGATGCAGCGGCTGGTGGAGAACAAGGCGATCGGACCCTAGCTTGCTCCCACACATATCTCCCATTAAGGTGCCGATAAACGAGAAGGGGTTGAACGTTCTTAGCATACGATCAACGTTGTTTGACTACGAGTGAGTGTTTTTTCGGTTTTTAACATGAAATGAAAGAAAGAAACTTGAGCGTTCAGGCATGCAGCGTAGGCGACAGCAACGGGCGGGAAAAGCATTTACCGAATGGGCAATAAAAGTCACGGAACCAACTCCTTTTATCGGTTTGTAAACGGTTTTGCATTTTCTTCTGGTTTTCAAAACCTAGGGCGATGTTTTTGTATTTACAAAACCTCTTTCCTTTGGCCGCGGTTTTCGTAGTGCACTGACTCGAATGACAACCAGAAAGCGCCCTTGGAAGCAACATTGCTAAGCTAACTTTCTAAGAAACCTTTCGTACAGTGAACCCTACGAGCAGGCCTAATAAGCCTTTAAGGCGTGACGGTGTCGGAGCGATCAGGAGGCGGGTTTCGGCTTGTAGTGCTGCTGGATGCAGACGTTTCCTCCACCATTGCCTGGGTCGATTCCTCGGAGGACGAAGGACTGGAGTCCTTGTTCGACCTAAGCAAATTTGAAGTGGTCGATTGGGACGGTTTCGCGCTCGCCGTTGCGTTCGATGCCGAAAACACGCTCCTTCCGTTGTTGGACCTTGAATGGACCTACGTAAGGTCGTCCGAGTGGTCTGCATAGGCCACCAATGCGAATGAAGACGAACGGGCCTTGGAGAAGACCTTTGGGAACGTAAGACTTACGATACTGTTTTCGTACTGTTGTTGATCTATCGCTGCGCACGCTCCTAGCTAGCTGCCAAGCGTAGTGCATGTCATAGCAAGGAGTGTTCAGGCTTTCAGAGAAGAAGACACTTTGGAATTGGAGTGGATGTTCATAGACCAGTTCTGCGCTGGATGTTTCGAGCTCCGCTTTTAGTGCTGAGCGGATTCCGAGTGGTACCATTGACAGAGATCCTGGCCAACTAAGTGCATTGGCGGCAGTTAGCGAGCTTACAAACTATCTGGGAAGCGCACAACCCTTCCTTACCTTTGTGGATCGTAGGCAGTTGCCCGGATGCGTTTACCTCGGAGGACTTTGAGTAGGTCGTTGGATGCCGGCGATTCGAATCGTGGACCACGGTTCGTAGTCCCAGTGGTCGGACAGCCATGTGATGAGACCCAGCTCTCGACGAGTGAACCTGTTATGGTCTCAGCGCATACATCGGAATTTGGAACAGCTTCAGCCCATCTGGTGGAGCGATCCACCATGATCAGAACGTAGACCACGCCTTTGGACGGCGGAAGTGGTCCAAGGAGGTATAGGTGGAGTGGGCGAATCGTGTAGATAGTGACGCGAAGCGACTAGTTACCAAATTTATGGTGGACTCCTATTGCAGGACGAGATAACGTCTTTTTTGGCTTGCTGAGCAGGAGTCATAGTTGAGAGATCGAGCGACTGATCGGTCGAAGCCAAAGCGTTTACTCCTATAAGCTTGTCCGCCACGACCTTCTCCTTCCCAGATACACGTTGTACGTCCGTCGAAGACTGAGACACGGAATCTAGATGACGCACTTCACGCGGAGCATGTCGGCGCAAAGATTTTTTGAAAGCGTAGACGCGTGGTTTGTTATCTGTAAAGCTCGGAAAATGATTACAATGGAGAACGTGGTGAACATGGCGAGCGGAGAAGAATACGGCGAGTAACTGGCGGCCAAGTGTGCTATAGTTCGCCTCGGTTGTCTGAAGACGTCGGGTGAAGAACGTTAATGTTTGCTAATCACCTTGGGAAAATTGCTGTAGTACAGCGCTAATTGCATTGTCCAAGGCCTCGACGGCTACACGGATTTGAGCGTACGAGTCGAAGTGATGAAGCATGACGGCGGAAGCGAGTGCTTATTTGCTAGCGCCCAATGCTTTACGTGATTCATGCGTAAGCTTAAGGGTACCGTTGTTACATCCATGCAGAGACTTGGTGAGCGATTGTATTAGCACGGCGCAACGTGGCAGGAATCTGCGCCTGTAGTTGCCGTTGTCAATGAAACGTCGAATGGCGGCTAGAGTCCTTGGATGAGGAAAGTCGCGAGCTGCCTGTATGCTGTCCTACAAAGGGCGGATACCCTCGGAACCAAGATTACGTCCGAGGAAGTTAATGTGCGGCTGCAGGAAAATGTATTTGTCGGGGTTGACGGTAACATTGTGCGCTTTCAGTTTTTCGAACAAGAGTCGCAATTATGTTCGGTGTTCCTCATCCGAAGAACTGGCCACCGGGAGGTCGTCGATGTACGGGAAGACGAAGTCGAGTCCACGTACGACGGAGTCGATGAAGCAATGCAATGTCTGCGCGGCGTTGTGCAGACCGAATGGCATTCGTAGAAACTCGTATAGTCCAACTGGTGTAACAACGTTGGTTTTCTGTATGTCCTCGTCGTCGGCCACGACCTGAGGATAAGCTCGCACCAAATCGATCTTCGAGACCACGCGAGCGCCATGAAGACCGGTTTTAATATCCTGTGTATGAGGTATAGAATACCCATCCGGTATTGTCACGTTGTTGAGGGTGAGGTAAGCGCCACATAGTCGGCAGTCTCCTGCCTTTTACGGGACCATGTGAAGGGGCGAAGGCCAAGGGGTGCTCAGGGGTCGGGCGATGCCAAATTCGAACATGTGTTCGGATTCCGCAAGGTGGTTTTGGGCTTGTCCGGAATCTGTCTCCGGGCTTTGGCGGCGACGGGCGGACCCTTGGTAACTATGTGGTGCGGCGTAACTGTGGCGGCAGTTGTCAGAGACGAAGAAGGTCAGGAGACTTCAAGGAAACTCCCAAGTAGCGCTTTGCCGGCCAGCGAGTTGTTAGTGGAGTACATCGGACTGAACATTGGTACGTTTCCGGATATTCCAGATATGGAAAGTTGTTGTTTGATCGATTAGACGATGTTGTATAGCAACGACGAGCACGTCGAAGTGCTGAAGAAAATTCATCTCGATAAGGGGATATTGGACGTCCACGACAAGCAATATCCATCGAACAGAGCGTCGCAGGCCGAGGTTGAGCGTGCGCGAGCGATGACCGTAGACGCGGATGCTGGTGCCATTGGATGCGCGCTATCGACCCTCAGCGTCAGGGATGTGCCACCACTTGCGCAGAGAATATGACACATTTCACGCGGCAATCTACGCAGCCACCTTTCCTTGAGAAATGTGTCGTCCACCATGTCGGGTGTGACTAAACTTTGCATCTTTCGCAATAGCTAGGATGGCTTGAGGTCACCCAACTCCGTTTCGCCCAGAAACTTCGTGATAACGTGACGATCTGAAAGACCTGTCCTTTTGAGAACCGCTGGTTTAATTTCCTCGTAAGTTTTTCTCTTGTAGGACTAGTTAATACTAGTCCGAGGCGGTGCGCGAAAGTAAGCGCGGATATCAGAAGGCAATGGGAGTCGGACACAGCGGATCGTATTCGATGGGCTACAATAAGAAGCGGACGGATGAAGCGAAGCGAGTGCGTACACGTGAGCTCGGGAACTTACAAGGCAGTTGTGTGTCGAGCCGGTTGTAAGGGCGATTAAACCAAGAAGGAATAATGTACAATCGGTCAACAAGTAAATTGTGCATGAAAGCTAAGAGTTATCTTTTTGGGCGCTACAGAGCTCCCCCTAGAAGGCTGAACATAGAAAGCCTTTGATTTCGAAAGGGACTGTTGAATCAAGGTTCGTAAGGCAAAATCGTGCCAAGGAAAAATGAGCGAGCGTTCGTGTAAATGGAGGTTCGCCGGAAGTCGGAGTCCGCTGTGCCGTTTGCGCTTTGTTATTTATTGATTGCAGGGCAGGGTGCATTTCGGCGGGCTGTTGGAGCGGGCTTGTCGGACTACAACAAAACTGGCTAGCCGAGAAAAAGGCCGAAAGGACCTCAACCTCCGCTGCTGAAAAACGGTGCGCTTGGGAGTGGTCTTTCCACCCTCCGCACCCCGCCCCGCGCCAAAATGATCCTCGTCCCACGAAGAAAATGGCCATGGTCCCACGGAGAAGCCACACTTGTCTCGCGGAGAAGCGACCCTCTTCCCGCGAAGAAGCGATCTTCTTCCCGCGGAGCAGCGACACTCGTCCCGCGGAGAAACGACCAGCGTTCCCGTCAGGGTCCTCGAAAACATTCCTCGTGTGGGCCAGTCGATCGAAGGGAAGGGTTGGGGCAGGTAGAGACGAGAAAATAGAAAAACGCGCAGTAAACGCAGAAAAGAACAATCGAATGATCTGCGTGTTTAAATATTTTTGGTTTTTGAAAATTGTTTTCGAAAAAGGTTTTTCGGAGGTTTTTTGATATTTTTGTTTGTTTTCAAAACGTTAATCGACCAAAATGGGGCAAATAAATACAATAGCTTCAAAGTTAGAAGTATTTACACTGTACATAGTCGGAGAAACGAACGGGCTTACGCACCTCACGACCACGGCGATTGGTCGTGGGAGACGGCGGACTAGGTTTGGGAAACGTTGGGACGGCTGAAGCTTGTAGACCGTGATTGTGGTCTGGTTGGACTTCATTAGCATGCAGAAAACTGGTGCGTTGAGTTGTGACATCGCACGTGGCACCACTGGACGAAGTTGGCGAGGTAGTTTCTTCCATAAAGGCGGATTTTAGACGGTCGATGGTGACGACTTCGTGTCGACCACCGCGGTCAATAGTGTACGCCTTACTCGCACGATGTAGCACCTTGAAAGGTCCTATGTACGGCGATTGAAGGGGCTGTCGAACACCGTCTGCGCGAAGAAGGACGTGCGAACAAGTAGACAGCTTCTCGGGCACGTACACTGGTGTCTTTTGCGATCGAGGAACGGGTGGCGCAGCTCACGCATCTGGTGGGCTAATCGATCAGTGTAACTTCCGTAGTTAACAGTGGAAGTACATGGGGCTGGTGCTACCAGCTGTCAGGACAACCGCAGCATGCAACCGTAGACTAGCTGCGCCGGTGTGTCGTCGAAATTGGTCTTAACCGTGTTTCTTAAGCCTAGGAGAACGAGGGACAGCGTTTCAGACCATGAAGGATCTGCGTGCGCACGTAGCGCTGCCTTCAACTGGCGGTGAAAATGCTCCGCCATGCCGTTAGCGGCCGGATGATACGCCGTCGCCTGAACGTGGCGACAGTCTAAATCCTTAAGCAACGTGGCAAAAGTTGCCGAGAAATGTGACCCTCGAGCGGTATTCACGATGGCAGACAGCCGTATTGAGCTATCCAGCGCTCCATAAAAGCTTTCGCTACTGTTTCCGAGGGGCAATTTGAGATAGGGACGGCCTCAGGCCATCTAGTAAATCGATCGATGCAGGTCAGTAGATATACAGAGCCTTTGGAAGGCGGTAGAGGACCTACGAAGTCGACGTGCACGTAATGAGAACGTGCGTCTGGCGTGGGAAACGTGCCTAATGGGCTTCTCGTGTGCTTGTGCACCTTCGCGCGTTGGCACGAA
The DNA here is from genome assembly GCA_944474145.2 of Dicrocoelium dendriticum. Taxonomy (NCBI): domain Eukaryota; kingdom Metazoa; phylum Platyhelminthes; class Trematoda; order Plagiorchiida; family Dicrocoeliidae; genus Dicrocoelium; species Dicrocoelium dendriticum. The sequence goes on along the minus strand of OX104063.1, from coordinate 156,957,130 downwards.
AGGCAAGCAGCTGCCCAAGTACGGACGCCCCGAATAACATTGCGCCAAACGAATCGTGCGGTTACGAGTTTAACCGATGCACGAACACCCGGATGAGACAAGCCGTGCAACGTGTCGAACACGGTCTGTCTAAACTCGCGTGGGACGACTGGGCGCGGCATGCCCAGAGATAAATCGCAGAGTATCGTTCTGTCTGATGATGTCAGCGGAACGGGTCGTATATCCAATGAGGGAGACCTGCGTAGTAGATCAACCTCGGGATGGTAGAGTTGTGCTGTGGCCATGGCTGCCAAGTCGATAGCAGTGCCGGCGTCAGCGGAGATAGCTTGAATACGGGAAAGTGCATCGGCGACGGCGTTGTGCACACCTGAGACATGCCGTATATCGGTCGTAAACTGAGCGCGACTCCCGAGGAGAGTGCCGGTCAGTAGTCGAGCAGAGCACGTAAGTCAGGGGTTTGTGGTCGGTGAAGACGACAAAGGAGCAGACATCTAGGAGGTGTCGCAAGTGACGTATCGCTAGATATACGGCTAGTAGTTCTCTACCGAACGTGCTGTAGCGAGATTCGGTAGGTTGTAGGCGTTTGGAGAAAAACGCCAAGGGTTGCCACGTGTCCTCTACTCGTTCCTACAAAACAGCGCCGACTGCGACGTCCGAGGCATCAGTACTGAGGGACAGCGAGGCGGCCGGATCGGGATGCGCTATAGAAGCTATGTTGGCGATAGCCTCTTTCACCGATTTAAAAACAGCACGTGCTGCGGCAGGAAGTTCGAAATTTTTCAGTTTCCTTCTGAGAAGGTCCGTGAGGGGTTGCATCAGCGAGGCGCAGTTGGGTATAAATCGTCGGTAAAAGTCGACATGGCCATCGAAACGCCTGAGCTGTTTGAAGGAATGAGGTTTGGAGTAGTCGATGATGGCTTGAATTTTATCCTGCAGTGGTACGACGCCTGTAGAGGAGATACGATGGCCGAGGAAGCTGACTGAATCGACACCAAACGAACACTTTTCTGCGTTGATCGTCCCCCCTTGTTGAGGTAAACGATCAAAAAGTGTTTGTACGTGGCGCATATGCTCTTCTCGTGAAGAGCTTGCGATTAAAATGTCATCGCGATATGCGTAAGCGAAGTCTAAGCCGCGACATACTTGGTCGATGAAGCGCTGAATGGTTTGCGCGGCGTTCTTTAGGCCAAATGGCATGCGCAGAAACTGGAACAAAGCAATTGGAGTCGTCACGGCAGTTTTAGTGATGTCCGTTTCGGCTACCGGAATTTGGTTGCAGGCGCGTATCAAGTCAATTTTGCTAAAGATATTCTTACCCGCCAGACTGGCGGTGAGAGCCACTATGTGTGGGATCGGGTAGCGAGCTGGCGTGGTAATCGTATTCAAGGCTCGATAGTCGCCGCAAGGACACCAGTCCCCCACGACCTTCTTCGGGACCATGTGGAGAGATGACGCCCATGGGCTGTTAGAAGGTCTAACGATACCGAGCTGAAGCATGTGGTCGAATTCAGGTCGTGCTGCACGTAGTTTGTCAGCAGCACTCCGTCTTGGTCGTGCGCTAACTGGCTGACCACGCGTGCTTATGTGATGAGCAACCTCTGTCGAGACTGGCGGAAGTTCTGCAGCTGGTCGTACCCGTCGCGTGTATGCGGACAGTAAATAAATAAATAATAAATAAATATTTATTCTCGACTATGCGAGGCACGCCAATTGAGGCATGATCAGGTATGTACAGCTGTACAGACATTTTATGGGAACTGTAGTGACAGTAGAAAATTGTTCATATGTCCATGCTTGGAACTGTGCAGTGGTGAACATGCGGAAGAATGATTTGGTGGCAGTGGGATCGGGATCCATTTGTTTGGACATAATCGCTCTGCCATGTATCGCAGCCATACCTCGACTAATAATAGATAGAGAATCCTGAGTGGTCCATTGGAAGATAACTGAAGAGTAAGCTATCCAGCATGATGATTCTAATTGAGCTGCCAGTGTGAAGTTATGGGCTGTGACTTTATTCGGTGGCGAGTCACATTCGCCACGTTGCAGTGTTGTTAAACGGACATTTGTGGCTTTTTATAGGGAGAACGCTTGCCAGGCGAAAACCCACAGTAGGTTTGCATAATCTGTTGGCACATCGGCGATTCGAAAAACGGGACTGATTATGGGGGCGTCCCTAAGAACGAATTCAACCCCTAATTTAGTACGGACGTCTAAAAGTCTGTGGCAACCAGCATCAACAAGCAACCCAAAATGTCGGAGAAATTCGATACCGATAATTGCGAAAGGTACAGACGCAACCATGAAGACCCACTGAAAAGCTCGGCGAAGATTGAGGTCCATGTTCATCATGCACTGACCGAATGAAGCTATGGCAGAACCGTTGGCTGCACGCAAATTGTACGTAGGCTCTGAGTGCTTGTCGTTAGCGGTCGCTAAGTTGACGCTGACTACCGCTCCCGTATCGATGAGGAATGTGATAGAAGAACGTAGATCCTTAAGGTAAAACAGTCGGTTTGCTTGGTTATTAAATGATACGTTTGTAGTGCTGGTATACGGGCTATTCGTTTTCCCTGAAGCAGCTGGGTCGTGCCTAATGCAGGGAGCCCGACAACGTCTAGCTCTTCCACCGTATTGGCGGTGATATCAACATACTTCATCGACGTGTTTGACATTATCTGACTGAGAACTAGTAGGGAAAATGTTGTGCTTTCGTGCCGGACGCGACGTACTCGGCGCAGGCACAGACGAGCCGCAATGAACGGTAGCCAAAACGTGGTCAGCATCTGACCGTGGCGCACACTGCTTCGAAGCCTTCATTGCTGCTACCTTGCTGTGAAGTAGCGCAATTTCTTCGTCTTTAGATTCAGATCGGCGTAACGACTGGGAGCAAACATGAGATTCGGTTTTCATCGGTGAGAATAGGTCACCGAAGCTTCTGGTCGTCTGCTGCGGAAGACCTTCAAACGCAGCGTCTACCTTGGTAGCTAATTCTTTCAGGGGTGTATCTATAAACATGGACAGTATTATCGGCAATGGCTCTGGGAGACGTGCTAACCATAGCTCCATTATCCCTTCTTCGCTCAAGCATAAGGGACCAGTGATGCGCTGAAGTTCGCGGAGCAACGCCGATGGCTTGCGATCATCAAGCTTGAGACCATTGAGCGGTTCAAATCGAGTACGTGCGCTGGGCCGTAACTCTTTTAAAATCGCTTGCTTCATCGTTTCATACTTTGCCTCATTCGATGGGCAGAGTAGAATGTCCTCAATCAGCGTCACAACCGACGGAGGAATGCGAGTGACGAGCTGATTGTACCTCGGGCGGTTCACCGTAATGCCCTTATTTTCCAGTTCGATCTCGAATATCGTAAACCAAACCTCTGGAACAGCCAACTTAAGCATGTTTACGCTGGGAAACCCCTCAGACGCCACTCTCGAAATGTGAATCGAAAGGTAAATGTTGAACAAAAACACGATCAAAGTACCTAAATTAAGCAAGAAGCAAACGAAAACAGGTATATAATCGAGTAAAAGGAACGAACTCACCAAAAAATACAAACGAGAAAGAAGTTGAATTTGTGCGTGCGAATCGGGGTTACCAATTTTTAGGACTAGTTAATACTAGTCCGTGACGGTGCGCGAAAGTAAGCGCGGATATCAGAAGGCAATTGGAGTCGGACACAGCGGATTGTATGCGATGGGCTACAATAAGATGCGGACGGATGAAGCGAAGCGAGTGCGTACACGTGAGCTCGGGAACTTACAAGGCAGTTGTGTGTCGAGCCGGTTGTAAGGGCGATTAAACCAGGAAGGAATAATGTACAATCGGTCAACAAGTAAATTGTACATGAAAGTTAAGAGTTATCGTTTTGGGCACTACCCTCTCTGCTGGTAACTCGTGGATAGCGTCGACCTTGTAGTGACAAAGACATTTTGCTCCATCAAGCATCATCATCCAGACTTGTACACATTTTGTTTTACTTTGCACTCATCCAAAGCCTATATATACCGGACTGCATTTTTGACAAAGGCTTCAATTTCGCAAGCGATAGCATAGCTTGTACGTTTTCAGGGAAACGCTGAAGCAGCGACTCGTCCATATGCGATCTTTGAAGAAGACCACGCATCTCTAGCAACAGCGCGGATGGCTTACTAGAACCTAGCTGTAGACCAGTAAAAGGTTTATGCAGGCGGGACTTCTCTAAGGGAGTAGCACGCTTTATTACAGCGTGCTTGAGAAAATTATAACGGTCAGGAGAACGAGATGTAATAATAAGATCACGTAGTGCTATAGTAATATCAGTTGGCAGGCGTGTTAGCAAGTGATTAAACTTTGCAGAGTCACTATTAACATGCTTAGAAGTAAATTCAGCTTCTAAAATCATGAACCACAAAACGGGATCTTTTCAATAAAGTGTAGAACTACGAGAGATACCGCTGGCACAGACTGTGAATCTTCACACTTTTTAGAAACTGAGACCATGGCTTGCGTGGAAAAACCAAAGAAATGGAACGAACTCACCGGAATGCGATTGAAAGTCACATCGGGGCCACCAATTATGTAGCGCCTTGACGAATGCTACACAAGAAATCCGTAGCACAGTAAGACAGAAGACGGCAGGATATAAAGAATATCTTGAAAAAATAGCACTGTACGATAGCTATGTAAATATAGCCTGAGGGCATTGGGAGAAAGTGGTGAAGCAATGAGTTACACCACATCGGAGCGCAACAGCCGGGAACACGCGGGCAAGATGGCGGACAAAGTTCAAAAATGCAGTCCGGTATATATAGGCTTTGTATGAGTGCAAAGTAAAACAAAATGTGTACAAGTCTGGAGGGTGATGCTTGATGGAGTAAAACGTCATTGTCAATACAACCCAATCGGCGACGTGCGGAGGAAGCGCGGAGATGATGTGGATATTTGATTCTTTCAAATATAATGCCACGCAGTTCGAAAAGTGTCTTTAACTGGGCCAGCCCATGTTTTGGATTGCTTTGGCGAACGGGCGGCTTAGCGATGGTTATCTTTTCAACCTGGCCATAGAGAACAGGGTGACACGTGTCCGTTACCGAAAAACGATGCAAAGTAAGCGACCTAGAACCCGAAATCTGCAAACAAAATATGAAAATGGATGGACGTACTGCAAAACTGAACAAACCTGGAGAGAAAATTAGTAAGTGGCTGACCAACTTTTCGGTCGGGGTTACCCGTTATGGCGGAATCGTTCGGTCGGTATATGTCAGATTCGTCCCGCCTCAATGAACAGTCGGAAGAAATGGGATATATGGCCGAGATAGTTTTTTTTATCTTAACGCACAATCCCGCTAGCTGAAGGCACTGTAAAATTGTTTTAGCTAGTGGAAATGAATAGTCACCAGTCGAGACGCAGCAAACGCCCTTCTTTGACTATTTTGTCCTTTGAGTACTACACCGTAACTCGACTTTTTTCCGTATCATACTGATCGAGCTTTTTAGCTGAAATAATGTGGAAAACAGTGTGTGAATAAATAATTCAACCAAATCTGACTATTGTCGTTCTCTGATCCAAGATATTTTGGATCGATTAAAGTGGTACTGGCCAAAGCGTCTTTGGCGCTTACTGGTAACTTTTCCGGTTGTTCCCAGTTTTTATCCCCTTTTGTACCCTGTTTTGTCGGGATGCTCTATCCGCCAATGGCGCGATTTTGAATGCGGGCTTTTGAGCATCGGGACAAACTGTTTCTGCGTTTTCAAAAAGTAAGGGTTTTATTGGGTACTTACGCAATGTGTTTGTAAAGAGGTCTGAACCTCCAAAAATTTAAAAACTGAACTGTAACATGCCAAATTGCGAAGTTGAATAAAAGTGGAAAAGTTGAAATTAAACAGTAAGTTGCTAAAAGTTAAACGGAATATAAAAAATAGTTTATGGACGTCTACTGTATGTACCGGAAAAAAGAAGGAAGTAAGAGAATGTATGGTAAATTTTCCAAGACAGGAGAATCCACCTACTACCTACAACCGTGTGTACCGGAATCACACTGCCGAAAAAAGATTATTTCCAAGTGGCTTATAGGACGCTCTGGTATTTGTCTTTTTGTTGTGGTCGTTTTACTACTGTATACGTGTTATAATTCTACTCAGTTTTCCACATGAACATGGCTGTCTCGCTAAACACCGAGACGAATGGACCTACGGGGTACTCGTTTGATGAGTCTACTGCAACTTGCGGACAGGTTAACTGTTCAGAGCCAGTAACATTTATCTGGCGGTATGCAGTGTGACGTCTGCTTCTGCTGGTATCACGAAAGCTGTACCGGCCTACAAGTTGCTTAGTACAAAATGCTATCATCCAGCGTTCACTTTCTTTTCATCTGTGCTGAATGCTGCGCTCAAAGATCGACGCGCCCGGCTATCACCGGTGCTAAAATTCAGCGCTGGCTTCAAGATTGGCATATGTTGAGAAGGCGATAGCCAAACTCGACTCTATTGCGTCGCTCGATACGAAAGTGGATTTGCTTTTAAAATCCCTGAATATTTCGATTGCAGACACTGCAGTAGACGGCAACATTGCTGACAATCCATCCGCTGGGTCTGTCACTCGGTCATGAAGTCGCGCATCCTACCGGCCAATCCAGGTAGCATTGCTGGCTATTCTGATGAGCCGATCAAAGTGAAGAAAAATAGGGTGCGAAAATACCAAGAGCCCTCTGCTAAACCCAGAGGATTAGTTGCCACGGCATCGAAAAAGATGTCGTCTTTGACAGTCTTAAAGTCGTCCGACGATTGTGCACAGGAGAACTTTCCGAAGATGCTGACCGTCTCGGCCGCCACTGAACCAGCTCATTCTGACGAAGTGCTGGTAACTGCTCAATGCGATACAAGGTCAACGGCCCCTGCTCCAGTGAACCAAAAGAAGAAGCGGACTAGATCTGCTCGTAAAACTTCCAAGGGGCTTGAAGACCCAGGAACTAGTAAGACGCCGGCAATAGAGCGGAAAACCTACGCTACCGTTGCTTCGACGTCGTTTGTGAAGACAGGGGCAGTCCCATCGCCAGTGATGAAAACATCTGGTATATGTGTCGAATCAAAGGCACGTGGGGTAAACACTCCCCATCGTGTCGACTCTTTTACGGATAGTAGCGTTATATTCCGCATCGTTACTAAATCTGCTGCCGTTCTCCCTATGGAACGCATGACATCAAGTGGCTGAAACTGTGTATCAACAAGCTACTTCCACCTGGCTTCCCTGGTGTCACTATCAGAAAACTGACCAGATTGTTGAACTTCCCTATCGCTGCGCCAAATCCGCGACTCCGACCACTTCGCATGGTCCATTCTACCCCGGAGGAACGCAAATCATTATTGCGGTTTGCGTTCAAACTTAAGGGTAGTGGTGTCAGCGTTCAGCCGGACCTACCACTGGCAGATAAATTGAAGTTAAAGGAGGCTATCAAAGATCTCAAAACTAAACCGGTGGCTGGTAAGCAAGGCCTCCGTCTGGCGGGTTTTCAGGTGGTCAGCTTGAAGTTATCTTCCGCCCTATCAGAACCCCTTCTGATGGCGCACGACCCAGGGATGGTCCTGCCGACTTCCTTGAGGTAGGCCTTAGTAACGTGCGTAGCCTAAGGAACAAGGTGCACGAGTTGGGTCTACTTGTAGACAAATCTCGTCCCGACATACTTGCTTTCACTGAAACGTGGTTGTCTCCGGATATCACGAACGGTGAGGTATCTTTACCTGGCTACGCGCTGCTTAGAACTGATCGCTCCGTTGGTCGCCAAGGCGGAGGCGTTGTACTGTATGTGAGCTGTAACTTAGATGTGTTGAGGACCTGCACATTCCAGTCTTCGCACCAGACTGTTGAAGCCTTATCGGCTGTTTTGTACACTTCTACCCAGTTTACAGTTATAGTGATATACAGAAGTCCTGGAAGTTCTTCCAGGGAGATACTTGACTTTATTCTCACTCAGTCTGCGAATAAGTGTTTAGTCCTAGGGGATTTCAATCTCCCGGCAGTCTGTTGGGCCGATCTTTCTTGCAATTCAGCATCAGGAACATTCGATGCAGACTTTCTTAAACTGGCACTCCAAGTGCCTTTGCACCAGTTCGTGGTATTTTTCACTAGGTATATGGACAACCATAGACCATCTACTTTAGGTTTGGTTTTCGCTAAGTCCCTCGATTCCGTGACTGACGTTTCATACGGTGCACCTCTAGGGTCCAGCGATCACGCATGCATATCCTTTCGATGTGCTCTTTCAAAGCACCAAGAGACCGCTGTTGAATTACTTCCGAATATTTGGCGGGTGGACTTCAGTGCAATGCGAGCTAAGGCTTCAGTTCTGAACTGTGAGATCTCGATGGCTGACCGTGTCCAGTTAGCCTGGGCTAAATTTAAGGCATACCTTAGGGAGGTTTCCACTCCCTATATTCCACTCATTAGGAAAAGAAGGTTAAGTGCACAGCCTCCATGGATAGATATCACAGGCAAGTACCTGCTCAAGAAACGGTCTAGATGCTGACGAACCTACCAAGCAGCTCCATCAGCCAGTATCTATGATAGTTATCGAGAGATTAAAAATAAATGTAAGCAACATCTCAGAACTGTTTGTCTCCAGTACGAGCAGGGTTTAGCGGACTCGACCGCAGCTAATCCCAAGAAGTATTTTGCTTACGTTTATAGACGCAGCGGGGCAAAACTGTCTACACCAGCGTTATTGCGAGCAGACGGAACCCGTGCGCAAACTGACTGACAAGGCTTGTATACACAGTGATCAGTATACTGGGTTCTTTGCTCGGGAGACCTCTTTACCACAGGTTGAATTGGTTTCAAGTGTTCCAGAGGATTCTTGCTTAGCTGTGTTTAACATAACGGAGACAGGTCTTCGAGCTACTCCAAGGCATTCATCCCTCTAAAGCTTCCGGTCCCGATTCAATTCATTCGAAGCTGTTGCATGAATTGGCCACTGAGCTGAGTGGTCCGCTCACATGCGTGTTTTCAATATCGCTGGACAGCTGCATCCTACCTTTGGAATGGAAGGAGACAATCATCTGTCCGATTTTTAAGGGCGGTGATAGCGAACTACCGGCCTGTCAGTTTGACAAGCGTAGTAGTCAAATTGTTTGAAAAGCTGATAAGGGATTCAGTGGAGAACCACCTGAATAGATTCAACCTTCTCAGTGTTGCGCAACATGGATTCCGCAAGGGATTTTCATGTCAGGCTAATCTACTTGTAGCTCGTGAAAGCTGGGCCGAAGTGGTAGACAGTGGCCACGCTGTAGACGTGCTATTCGTGGACTTTTCGAAAGCTTTTGACACTGTTCCACATCTTCGGCTCTCATTAAAATTGAGATCTTACGGGATATCTGATCGCGCCCTTCGATGGGTGTCTGCCTTCCTTGAGGGGAGGGAACAGTGCGTATGGGTGGGGCGTAAACTTTCGCTCAGGCAAGCTGTCCTTAGTGGCGTTCCGCAGCGCTCGGTATTGGGGCCATTGTTGTTCGCGATCTATGTAAATGACTTGCCGGGAGAGCTAGGGGTGTCATCACTAATGTTTGCTGGTGACCTTAAGCTCTGGAATATCCCGGGGGGTCCTGAGGTGTTTCAGCATGCCTTGGATAGGCTCTGGGAATGGTCTACCTTATGGTTGATGCCCATAAATAGGGCCAAGTGCTCTGTTCTCTGAATCGAAGCTGCTAATCCTCCCACCCGATATGTTGTCGGCGGTGGTGAACTCCCTGTTGTCACTCAGCAGGTTGATTTAGGAGTCCTACACGCATCAGCACTTTATTCTGGAGACAATTGGAAGAAGGCTGCTTGTCGAGGGTTTCGTATGATGTGGTTTATCCGCCGCTCTTTCGGAATCCTAACGGCCAATTTGTTTGTGAAGCTATTCTCGGCATTCGTCCGACCGCACTTGGAATATTGTATTCAGGCTTGTCCACCATGTCTTAACCGAGACAAAATGGACTTGGAGAGGGTATTACGAGTGGGCACTCGGTTAGTGCAGGGGCTACGGTGACAGACGTATCCTGAACGCTTGCTCAGTTTGGGGATGTACTCAATGCACTACCGAAGGATAAGAGGGGACCTGATTCTCACTTATCGTATTTTGACGGGTAAGATTGGCCCGGACTTATCAGGGCTATTTAGTCCCACTACGTTACCTAATCTCCGCGGTCACCCACTGAAACTGCATAAACCACGGTCTGATAGGATTAGGACGGAAAGTCGTCTGTCGCGCCGAGTTATAGATCGCTGGAATTCGCTTCCAGATCACGTGGATAGGGGACCTACGGTTAAGGATTTTGCGCGCCAGCTCGATGCTCTTGGGTGTCAACAGCAAAGTTTTGCTTTTTCCTAGCTGACTCACCTTCACTTTTCAGTTCTTTTTTATTGAATCAAATATATTGGTATTACACTTGCTTAGCTCTTTCCACTCTCTTTTGCCTTCTGAGTTTACTTTTTTCTCTTTCTTGCTTCACGTAACCGGTCCAGCAGGGACTGCTAGGGCAGGACACGTGGGCATTAAATGGTTGGACAGGGTGTGATGCGGTCTTTGTTTTAGGTCCATCAGTATTTCAAAGTCCGCCAACTCCTGGTTCAACGACCCGACGAAGAAGGAACACTCACGGGATAATCCTATCGTTCCAGTCCCGCTTGAACTTGAACTTGAAGCGGAAAAGCCGGGAGCGCGCGAGTGCGATGCGTCTGTGTGACTAAAACCCGCGAAAAGTGGGCTAATTCCACGGATGCTGGTAAGTGGCTAGGTGCGTATTTGTGGATTACAGTAAAGCTTTTGACAAGCTTCCACACCAAATTTTGCTTAGCCAACTTCGCAGTACTGGTGTTTCAGGAAAAATCCTCTCTTGGCTCACTGATTTCCTGCATGACCGCGCTTTCCATGCGCAAGTAAATGAGTCTCTTTCCTTCCCTGTAAATATGACCAGTGGTGTTCCGCAAGGCTCTGTTCTTGGTCCTGAACTTTTTAGTCTGTAATAATGACCTGACGTCTTTACTACGGACACGTTTGATTTACGCAGATGATTTAAAGCTATGGATGGAAGTCTCTTGTGTGGATGAAGCTGATGTACCACAAACAGGGCTTGATTCGCTGCATGATTGCTCGATCAGATGTCAACTCCCACAAATCATGCTAAATGTTCCGTTCTTCCGATCGGTGCCTCAGAACCATTTGGCATTTATCATATCGGTGGGTTTTTGTTGCCAAACTCTAATCGTGAGAGGGGCCTTGGCGTCCTTGTGGCCCCAGACCGATAATCGACTGAAGATACCTTGAGGAAAGTCGATTCTGCCAACAGGTTGTTTTTCGCCATACGACTATCCTTCTCCCGCTTGACTCCGGAGATCTTCAGGCTCGTGTTCACTTCTCATGTACGTCCGGTTCTTGAGTAGGGACTGTCCGATGCTTATCCTCTTTCCAAATTTGAACGCAACTTAATTGAAAAAGTTCAGTGGAGAGGATCTACATCCATACTGGAGTTATGAAACTTGCCTTACATCGTCTTCAGCGCCTGAACTTGTCATCCCTAGCCTATCGTCGAGATCGCGGGGATTCGATTTCCACGGCGTGTCGTTAGAGGTCAACTTCGAGCTGAACTGCAGAATTTCTTCCCACTCAATTCTTTCAGTTCGACACGGGGTCACCATTGGAAATTGTTTAAACAAAGGAGTTTTCGGTTCCGTTGTGACGTCACTCTGTCTACCAGAGTAGTGAACGCGTGGAACAATCTACCTGTGAATGCCATTGATGCGCAGTCGGAGGAATGTTTCAACCATCGATTGGATTTTTACCTGTTGAGTAAACGCGAATCTTGTTGCTTCTTGTAACAATGCAGCGGTTCCATTGGTACCGTCTTGCAATGTCCACCTTGATCCCTGTGACGAACGGGAGGCGATGGAGCTGAGAAAGCATTTTTCCTTCTGCTCTCTACATTCCAATGATCCAGTGAGAAAAGCACGTGGTCCTCGTGCGAACAGGCAAGCGTTCTAAGTTGTCTATGTACAGAATGATATTATATTTTAATAGTATTTTTCACCGACGAACAGGACAATTTCCAGGTCACTACAAGGGAGTTTCCGTTCGTACCCGGTGAGAAAGCAGTTTTTGCAGCAGAAATGGGGTCCTCGGAAACTACCCATATATTGGCGTGACTGCATAACTGCGGGAAGTCTTGACCGATGTTACGGGTTATGATACCGTATATGAGCAGGAAGTCATCCTAACGTTCTGAATACGTTGGACCTGGTAAACCCTTAGCTAAGACACGGTGGGCAAGCTTCGACACTTGTAAGTTTCCTCGCACAGAAGCTGTGAATGGCATCACGAACATATGGTCTGTTAGGACACGGAAGGAGCGGCGAATGAACCAAGTAAAAAGTAATCCTGCACTAGCACCTTCCTTCTAACAATGACGATGCCACATGCAGCTGCTATGATTACTCACTGACAGCAATTAAAAAAAGCAAAGGCCATAAAACGGTGTCCACCGGAACGGCCATGAAGACACATTGTGTAAGCAAAAAGCTAATTTTGCTAACCGACAAGGTTACATTTGTTATGGCCAAACGGCTACGATGTTCGTTAAAACATGCATACCTAGAAACGGCACCCAAGGTAGTGGAAGCCATAAGCTGTGCAGTCACAGACAAAATGCTCACGCACTTTTGAGTGAGTTCATGCATGAGTGAGTTCATGCCCATGCGGATCAATGAGCAGCTGGGATGTTAGGGCACGTCACAAATGCTCTGCGAGCGCAACGAAAACATGTAGTACCGATATGACTACAGGCGTACTTCTTACCTTTTCGATACATGTGGTGCTGCTGCTTGGCAAACCACCACGGTTCTTCAGGTTGGTTAACAGATGAAGTTGTAATGAAAGAACCAGTGAGAGAATGCATATCATCACAAAGCGGCATAATTCTGGGTACTTTTGATATCCGTAGGTATACCTGACCACTCCCATCATGTGTGATCCCAATGGTGAGTTAGGCACACGTGCCATAACCTCCACGTAGGGGAGGCACCGCATGTGGGAGTAGTGGATGTACCTAACGATGAAGCGGAAGCACACGCGTGGTAAAAAGAACAAAATGGGAAGCGAGAAAAATGTTGACTTATAAACGCTGATGGCAGGTGAAATGCTCCTGCCCGTTGTACGACGCGCATAGCTGATAATACCAAAGGCCGCAGTCGGAGCACATGACCAGTCAGCTATCTGTCCGCTCTGTGCCTCGCAGTCTACTTGAAGGCACAAAGCACACTTGTCTTTGTCGTAATTGGTTGGGACTTTTGCATGGCAACGACGTTTCCTTGGAGGCTTATACACCATGGCTGTGCTCGTGCATAAAGGTTTAAAACGAAGTGGGTTACCTTCTTTCTCCTGTCCGACTGACACATCTGGTATGGGCTCTAGGCGTTGTTTACGTCTTCTGCCTTCCCTGGTAGGTTCAGCGATTCTTTCTGCTGCTTCATTTTTGGTTCCGAGGGCGGGGTTCTCAACGTCCTCGTGTGAACTGGTTAGCTTGTGCAGAAACTCCCGCACCTGTTCCATCACCTCCCTATACTTTGCATATCCAAGGCTACAAACCTGCACCTGGATATCACCCAAAACCTGACTGCACTCGCAAAGCTTTTGCTCCCTAGTTACTGGAGCCATTGTGGAAGTGGACGGCAAGGGGATGAGAGCGTACGACGTAGATTCGGTCACTCGCGGATGTTACGCGTGCGACACAACCCAGCGGCTGTTGCGCAATATCTCGTCCTTCGGTCGGCCAGACGCGTGCAATGCATGCACTATGTGAACATACGTAAGTAGCCATGGCTGACTCAAGCTGCATTGGCATGTAACATCCCCACAAATTGAAACCGTGTATTGCCTTTCGCAACCTTGCACTTGACATCTACCATTGGACAAGTTAGTCACACTCACCTTTTGTTTTGTGTAGTGGCATCGCAAACACATCCTAGCTTACTCTGATAACTGGGAAGCAGCCTGTCCAAGATTGTCGAAGCAAGGATTCAATACGTGCTCAGACAAGTGCGTTTTGCCCATCAACTCTTGTCACTGCGATTGGGCATAAGGTACGCGATTAACGACTGCGGTAAACAGATCTACTAACGTTGTTTGCTCCGAAAGACCACGTTTTAAATGCTTATTTTTGTTCTGCACCCGGTTTGTCGCATAGCGGCCGAACAAACAGGTTGACCTCAGTCGGTGCGCTGCGCATGATGAGACAAAAGGCAACCAAGTCCTTACCAACTACCTGTGCGCCTCGTCGTTGTGTGCTTGAATGGCTGTCAGGTACCTGTCGAACAACGAAGAGCTCCTGGCATACACCAAGTTCTGCACCCACTGCTTAATGAGCATCTTGTTCGTCGCAGTTATGGCCGATAACGCGGTGCCGCGATGGGTCACAAACCCCGAGTAAATGGAAACGGCACAAAACAGTGCGCACAGAGGGGTACACGGATTGAAAAGCATGGACCTGCGCATGCACTTATCAATCGCCACTGTTCGTGCTGCTTCAGTTGCTGATAACATAAGACGCATGTTGCGCATAGCGTTCACGTACGATGCCGTTGTTTCATTCTGAAGTAAGGCATAGAAATATGAACGTCCTACACCATGTACAACTACCAATATGCAGCCATTGCAGTTCATCCGGTGTGTGACATCCGCCAGCATTACCTCACTGTAAAGGCCCACGAGGTCAAGTACCTACCTCGGAACGAAAAATAGGAACCGTATCTCCGATTCCTCGTACTCAACGTTACACTGACCGACGCTCAAGCAACTCCACTATAGCTTTCACTGAGTTCCCGTCCACCTTCCCCCTCACCTTATGTCTTATGGTCCGTAGGTCGTAACGATTCACTGTTTTACCGTAGTGCGTGAACGCATACTTTATCAGCTCGTGTGCTTTAACGACTGCATCATACGATAAACGTCCTCTTCCGCGTGCCGCGGGAGCCATGTTGCTAACCTAGAGAAACGGCTTGCTCACATGAATGCTATGACTGTGCACAACGCTGAAGGATACTATATCGTACCACCAGCCGTTATGCCGTACGACAATATTGACCTCACAGTCATAACTTTTGTATCTACAGTTCATAAGCGTTTCATAAAGGTAACATGTCAACTGGCCGCTTGCATGTGTATCCTATGCACCGGCAGTGAAGGCATCTATAATGTACGGATCTGTATCGCAACCCTTAGTCAATCCCTTACCGCTTCTCTTCCGATATGCTTCAGATGTTAAGACATCTGATTTGAAAAAGCATGATGCAGTTTGCAGCTGGAAGCGCTTTCAGTCACTTTCCAACTGCTCAACAGTGCGGTAAACATGCTGAAGGAAGACAGCATGGAAAGCAGCGCTATCGTTGACAGCCATGACAGCGTCTGAGTCCGCCAACGCACTTTATGGTGCATTCACACTGCTATCATACTCATGGAAACCCAAGAAAACCCATGGAAACCCAGGCCCCTAAGATCGGCGGACATGAAGAGGCTAGTTACGTTCGACCATCGGTGCCTTCGCAGTTTGGCTCACATCTGGTGGGAACACCGCGTGAGCAACGAGCGTGTTCGAAGCCTTGTTTACGGCACAGGAAAAGGAACTGAATCGCTCAGCACCGTCACTTCACGCACCAGGCTCCGATGGCTCGACCACGTGTTGCGCATGCCAGCCCATCGACTTCCACGACGTGCGTGTTGCTCACGGAGGATGTGGATGGAAGAAGAGGAGGGGTGGCCAAGCGATGACTTGGTCAAGAGAAATGAAGGCCCTCACTTCGGAGCTGGCCTCGGCTGGAGCTTCACGGCTCCCTGGTTGGGGACCAAAGGACGTTGAACACGTTTGGCTAGATACACATGCTGTCATGGCTAGAAGCCGACATCAGTGGCGTTCCTGCTGTGAATTTATTTGTCCCTCCCCATCCCTTTTAGCCTCTCCCTCCAACCACAATCTCATTCCGTAGCATAATATAATTTTACATCATAGTTTTTCTTGTTGCCTAGTAGCTGGCTGCTAGATTTCCGGAACGACGCCCATTCGTTGATGGTAGCTCAGCTGGCATGCAACTGTTGTATTGCTTTCCCCTTTTCTTTTATGTATTGCGGCACAGTGACTGAGGTGTTTTTTACACCTCTATCTGACGTGTATAATGATGATGATGTGAGTTGGCATTTCCTTAAGTTTTTGCTTTTTCTATGGGACTTAAGTCTTTTCGTATTTCATCGACACTACAGTCTTGTACACTAACGCGCTAACGTGTTGCTCTTGTTTCGCATCATCCGTCCGTGTCTTCTTGTAGGCCATCAAATACAGTCTGCGGTGTCCGACTCGAATTGCCTTCTGCTATCAGCGCTTAATTTCACGTACCGTCTCGGAATAGCATTTACTAATCCTACAGGACTCAGTTGCCAACATCAAGTGTTAGCGGCTCCGATAGCGACGACGATGGAACGCGGTTTCCTTTACCAGAGGGAGTGGTTGAGTCAGTTGCAGAAAGTGGCAGTGAAGATAACAGCGGTTTGGTAACGGTGCAGATCTCAGTCTGACTAGGAATGAATCGTGGGCTAAGTGCGAATAGACCATAAAAGACACGCCTATCGCTTAGTACAGATCAAGTCACAAAGGAAACTGATGGCTGAGGAGGCGGTCCTCTGGAGGCATTCATACAGATCTGGGCTGATGTCGCAGCCCAATGCGTCGCTACCTATCGTAGAGAGAGCACTGCACAGCTTAGGAGTTTGTAGTGACGCCTTTACCACAATCCAAACATTTGGACGCTATCGTGCCTTATATTTGACGAAGTCAAAGAATCCAGCCAGTGAATTTCCAGGCAAATAAAATCTGTACGCTTTTCTTCGGGACCATGCACCACAACGGTCGGTGATAAGCAGGCGACTGAGATGTTGCCGTAGCGGACAGCAGGCTACTGTGTCCTGGTGAAGGAAAAACAAAAAATACTCTAGGATATAAATGCTGTTAATGGGAAGAAAAAATTGGGTTGCAACGATGACATGGGTTTCCATGCATCATCAGCTAGAGGTGGGAAACACCTCAGCTACTGTGCCGCAATACATAAATGAAAAAGGAAAATAAATACAAAAGTTGCATGCCAGCTGAGTTACCAGCAACGGATAGGCATCGTTCCGGTAAGCTACCAGCCGGCTACTAGGCAACAAGAAAAAATTAGTGTTTAACGCTAAGAAATGAGATCGTAGGTGGAGGGGAGGCTAAAAAGGATGGGGAGCGACAAAGAAACTCATAGCAGGAACGCCACTGATGTCGGCTTCTAGCCATGACAGCATGTGTATCTAGCCAAACGTGTTCAACGTCCTTTGGTCCCCAACCAGGGAGCCGTGAAGCTCCAACCGAGGCCAGCTCCGAAGTGAGGGCCTTCATTTCTCTTGACCAAGTCATCGCTTGGCCACCCCTCCTCTTCTTCCATCCACATCCCCGGTGAGAAAACAACGCACGTCGTGGAAGTCGATGGGCTGGCATGCGCAACACGTGGTCGAGCCATCGGAGCCTGGTGCGTGAAATGACGGTGCTGAGCGATTCAGTTCCTTTTCCTGTGCCGTAAACAAGGCTTCGAACACGCTCGTTGCTCACGCGGTGTTCCCACCAGATGTGAGCCAAACTGCGAAGGCACCGATGGTCGAACGTAACTAACCTTTTTATGTCTACTTATCTAAAGGGTCAGGTTTCCCAACCGTACAGTAAGGTCGAACTTACCGCTGCATTGTACACTCTACTCTTCAGGGCGAGAGTGATGTTGCGCAGCCGCCATAGGTGGTGAAGACTAGCAAAATCACTTCGAGCTTTTGCTATACGGTTCATGATCTCGTCTTCGATCCCAAGAGCATTAATACAACTTCCCAGGTAGTTGAGTTTCTGAACGACTTCTAGCTGATCCCCACCAAGGGTCAGCGCAGGAGGCGATCCCTGCCAATCTTGGAGGAAAGCTTTACACTTCGATGGTGCAAAGCAAAGCCCGAAGCGGCTGACAGCCAGCGCTAATCTGTCCAGTGCAGCTTGGCACGTCTGGGAGCTGTCACAGATGAGGGCAATGTCGTCTGCATACTCAAAGTCAAGAGGTCGTTCTCCTGGGAGTAGCTTCACACCTTCTAACTCATGTCCTGTAAATGCAATCTTCATGACTTCATCATTGGCGAAGTTGAAGAGGAACGGTAACAACGAGCATCCTTGTCTCACACCGCCTGAGATATTGAAGGGCGGCGACAACTTGCCGTAAGCTCTTACTCTGCCTGAGCTACGCGCGTATAATGATCGGATAATATTCACATATTTCTTAGGTACACCTTTCCTGAGTAGACAGTCCCAAAGGCACTTCGATCAACTGAATCGAAGGCACCTTTGATGTCGAGGAACACGACTAGAGTGGGTCGCCAATATATGTAACGGTGCTCCGACAATCGACGCAAAGTGAAGATGTGGTCGATGCAGCCACGACGTCGACGAAACCCGGCTTGCTCTACACGAATATGGCTTTCATGTGCGCCATTCAGTCTGTGAAGGATGACAGAGACAAGTAATTTGGAGACAATGGGGATCAAACTGATTCCTCTATGGTTGCCGCATTCCGAGAGCGAGCCTCCTTTGAAGATGGGAACAATAACGGAGCGGCTCCAGTCGGTAGGGACGGTTTCCTGCTCCCACAGTTTCACGAGGAATTCGTGTAAATCATCAACAAGAGCAGGGCCCCTGAACTTGAAGAGGGCTGGAAGTAGTTCATCTGATCCCGTGGCTTTGTTCAACTTCAACAGTGCGATCTCACGTTTGATTTCTAAGCGAGAGGGCGGATCCAAAGGGTCAGCCCATGAAGCAGGGCGATCACTGGCCGGTGAGGAATCGAATAATTCCGCCCGAATAATTTGCCTTTCAAAGTGCTCAACCCAATGCTCCAGGTGTTTTGACAAATTGTGGATAGGCTTTCCACTCTCGTCACAAATTGTTTCACTAACATCAGGTCTCCTTCTGCCCGTTTCCCGTATCAGACGAAATAACTTTCTATGGTTATCAAAGGCAGGGGCTACTTCCATCTCTGATGCATGAAGAGACCACCAGGATTCGCGGTCTCTCTTCAGACTGACGCGGAGTTTTGCCCGGAGCACTTTGTAAGTTTCATTGTGTTCGCTTCCAGCCTGAATATGTCGGCGAGCATCGATAAGTTCCAGAGACCGCGAAGAGACCCAATGTCCATGTTGACGATTAGACTTACCACATGACGATTTGCCTGCTGCTAGTAAGGTCTGGTGAACATGCGACCAGTGACCTTCAATAGCCTTAGGTGAGCGCTTACTCCACCCGCATGTCAGCGTACTTAGATAAGCATTCAGAGCAGCTGGCTTCACCAGTTGGCTGGCGTCAATTCGCTCACAGTGTCGCCGTGAGCGTCCGCCAAAACGCATCCGCATGTCAGCACATCCAAGTGCATGGTCGGTGTCCACACATGTGCTCCAAATCCCGCGACAGTTCTGGACTCAGCCTCTCCATCGGTAACTTATCGCAATGTGATCGATTTGCGTCCATAGCTGGTTCGAGGCTGGTGGGCGTCAAGATACCCTCCGACGGGTGCTGTGTCGGAAATTAGTGCTCGTAAGAAATAAGCGGGCATCCTCACACAAATGAAGTAACCGCTCACCGTTATCATTACGTGAACTTGCACCATGTTGGTCGTCCAAATGCAGTTCATCAGTGGATAATTTTCCAAATTGTGGCACCTGTTAGTCCCGTACTTCTTCGAAGCTTTGAACGAGCCAGGCAATCGGACTGCACACAACCGGCTACTGACTGGGATCCAATCAATCAGAGCAGCTTCAGCCCGGGAACTCAGAGCAATGCCAACACAAGCTCGGCCGATGCTCGAAGCTGCATCGTTACCGGACAGGCCCAACGCGAAAGTGCTGTTGGTGTCACCTGAAGGGGCTCGCAGAGTGAGCACAGAGCTCGACTCTTGCTGGCGGGTCTCCGAGAAACAGCAGATATCGATGGAGAGGGTCTCTTAAGTTCGGGCAAGTGCTGCCTGTTGACCGGTCTTAGCAATGTGCGTACATTGAGGCATGCCAATCTGAAGGAGGATCGAAGGGTTTAAATGGAAGTCGATGAACTGTGCTTGACCGCTTGGTTGGACATGGGCTTGTCGAGAGGGCAGGTGTGACGCTCCGCGTTTGCACATGAGTTGAAACTAGAAGATAAACGGCTATCAAAGCATGTTGGGGGAGGGCCAAGAATTGGGGTTGGAAACGGAGGGGGGGATAAAAGTGAAGTTGGAACGGGACCATAAGGGAGCAAAAGCGTAAGAGGGGAATAAGAAGACGGAAAGGCATGAGCAGTAGTATCCAAACCCATATCCACCCTGTTCGATGCAGAAGATGGGGCACTGTTGATTATTCTCTGCGGTGGCCAGTGCATCAGGAATTAGTTTAACGAAAGATTCACAATCAAATCACAGTTAATTTCCGGCTACGGCGAACGAAATACCTGTCGAAAACGTCGAACACAATGGAAGCAGACGTTGAATTGTAATTCCACAGCAGCTGTGTGGCTTCCAAGCAGACACAAAGGCAGCGTTCACAAGCAGCAACAGCGAGCCGAAAGTCAGCATGACGGAAGCGCGGATTTCAAAGAAGTATTTTCTGGTAGCTTCTCCTCAATTCAAACAAACTGTACAAATGGTGTTGTGATAAAAATGATTACGCGAAATAAAAATGTAAGTGATGATAACCACTACATAACTTCCCCCCGTAGAACATGAACTGGTAAGGAAACGCTCGATAGAGCGGTTTAAGGAACGAATTCAGCTAGTCCTGAGGGCAAAGAAAC
>OX104063.1:156910282-156936161 GCA_944474145.2 Dicrocoelium dendriticum | reverse complement strand
ATTGTTGTGTTCCTGGATATCCGTGCTGCCTTCGGTTCTGTCGGCAGGACTGCATTGTGGCACTGTCTGTTGAGGAATGATATTCTCAGAAAGTTCGTTTCCATTCTGCGTGCTCTGTATAGTCTGATCTCGAGTAGAGTTAGGGCTTATATCAAGCTTTCGCCTTCCTTTGTTGTCACCAGTGGGGTTCGACAAGGATGCCCTATCTCTCCATTCCTCTTCAACTTTGCCATTGAGTCTGTCTTCAAAAATGCTCTAGAAGACTTGTTGTACGCTGGCTTTGAGCTGCTTCCAAGTGGTCGGGTGGTTGATTTGGATTACGCTGACGATATCGTTTTGTTGGGTGACGGTCCGCAGGCCGTCCAACTTGCACTTAACCGTCTGGCGATTGCAACGTCGAAGTATGGCATGCACTACACCATTCAAGTGCAAATCGCTTTTTCAACACTGCTATACGCCCCTACCTGCACTCACCTTCGAGGGGAAACCTTAGAAGTGGTACGGAGTTTTGTCTACCTGCGTAGCTGCATAACTGCTGGTGGTGCTGTTGGAAACGAGATTTCGGTGCGAATCTCGTCTCGTCTTCTCCAGGCTGAGGCATTTATGGCGCCGCTATGACATCCGGCTCTCCATCAAAGGACAGGTTTATAGTGCCACTGTCCGCGCTGTACTATTGTACGGTTGCGAGACTTGGCCTGCTCGTACCGATGGTCTACGTCGACTGTCTGTTTTCGAGAACCGTTGCTTGCGGTCCATCACCTGTGTGTGGTGGCTGAACCACGTAACAAACGCTGAAGTCAGTCAGCGTGTCTTCGGTGGAGACAGCCACTCCCTCGAGGTGCTTGTCTCGCTGCGCCAACTACGATGACTCGAACACGTACTGCGTATGTCCTTCCAGCGTCTTCCGCGTCGTGCCTGTTCGCGGTCGTTGGACAGGGTTGGACGAGGCGGTGTGGTGGACAGACTACAACTTGGAGATGCATAATCATCATTCATTATACACGTTAGCTAGAGGTGTAAAAGACCCCAGCTACTGTGCCACAATACATAAAAGAAAAAAGAAAAAAAATACAACAGCTGCATGCCAGCTGAGCTACCAGCAATGGGTGGGCATCGTTCCGGAATGCTACCAGCCGGCTACTAGGCAACAAGAAAAATTATGATGTAAAATTACATTATGCTACGAAATGAGATCGTGGTTGGAGGGGGAGGCTAAAAGGGATGGGGAGGGACAAAGAAACTCACAGCAGGAACACCACTGAGGTCGGCTCCTAGCCATGTCAGCACGTGTCTCATAGGCTTGTCGACAGGACAGAAGTGACCCTCAGCGTTTGCATGAGTTGAAACTAGAAGATAAACGCCTAGCAAAGCATGTTGGGGATGGGCCAAAAATCGGGGGTTGAAAACTGGGGGATAAAACTGAAGTTGGAACGGGACCATAAGGGAGAATAAGCGTACGAGAGGGACTAAGAGGCGGGAAGGCTTGAGCAGTAGCATCCAAATCCCTATCTACCCTGCTCGGTGCAGCAGATAGAGCACCGTTGATTATCCTCTGTGGTGGCCAGGGTATCAAGAGGTTGTTAGATGGAAAAGTCATGGTGTATTGCGTGGGCAGGATACCGTCAGATTGCCCAGGCCTAGACAGGAGAACGATTAGGCTTCTGAACCAAAGCCTTAGGTTGAAAAACCTGACCGCAAGGCAGCGGGTTTGGCGTTGGGCTACAAGGAGTCCGTTTTAAGGAATAAGGAGCCCTCCTCATTCCAACCCCTAACCTGGAGGACTAGGAGGCTGAGTTTGTCTGGCCTCTAACCATTGACCAATCTGGTATGACTGGCTCTGAAGATACAAAAAGCACCACCCAGCATAGCTCAATGAATCACCAAGACACACAAACCATCATACCACGGTAAGATCCAGCCTCATTGCGGTGGGGAAGCAGGGTGAAAAAGCTGACAAAACAGTTGGCCACGGTTTGATCCTCCCGACTCCCTAGATGGGGTCTCAAAGATGCTGAGTGCAGTTGATTGGAAACCTTGAAAATCATGGCTCGATATCGAGCTCAGTGACATGCGTGCATCTCTACTTGTTGCGGCGATTCCCCTTCCCTCCCCCAATAAAGAAACATCAAAAAATCTCAAAAACTGTGAGTGAAAAATGGACAAAAAATTGTTTTCTTTTTTACTCTAACTCTGGTTTCCTATTCCGCCATGGTCCCGATGGCTCAATATCTGTACACAAATTTTGATCAATATATAACAGTCCTCTACCGAAAGTACTGTAAGGAGATTCGGCAGGTTGCAAATGTTTGGAGAAAAGGGACAACGGTTGCCAAGCTTCATTTACATTTTGTTGTAAGACCGCCCCAACTGCCACGTCAGAAGCGTTTTTGTTGAGCGATAGTGGGGCTGCCGGCTCGTGATGCGCTATAGAAGCTATGTTGGCGATAGCTTCTTTCAAAGCCTGGAAGTCGGCGCATGCTGCAGCAAGAAAATCGAATTTCTTAAGCTTTCTCCGGAGAAGGTTCGTGAGAGGTTGCATACACGAAGCGCGACTAGGTATGAAACGGCAATAACAGTTGACGAGGCCGTCAAAGCGTCTCAGCTGTTTGAAAATGTGACGCTCGGAATACTCGGTGATGGCCTTAATTTTATCCTTTATTGCACGACACTTGTGGGAGAGATATGGTGGCCGAGAAAACTGACCGTATGGACACAAAACGAACACTTCTGCGTTGCTCGTCACCCCGTGTTGAGATAAACAATGAAAATACGTTCGAACATGGCGTAAGTGCTTCTCGCGTGAGGAGCTCGCGATTATGGTGTCGTCGCGGTAGGCATAAGCGAAGTCCAGGCCGCGACAAATTTGGTCCATGAAGCGCTGCAAAGTTTGCGCGGCATTCTTTAGACCAACTAACATGCCCAGAAACCCGAACAAACCAAATAGAGTCGTCACGGCACTTTTAGCGATGTCCGCTTCGTGTACCGGAATTTGCTTGTAAGCGCGCACCAAGTCGCTTTTATTGTAAACGTTTTTTCCCTACCATACTGACGGTGGGGTCCACGATATGTGGGGTGGGATAGCAATCAGGCGTGCTTACGTTGTTTAGGGATCGATAATCGCCACAAAGACGCCAGTCCCCCATGGTCTTTTTCGGAACCATGTGGAGAGATGCAGCCCATGGGCTGTTGGATGGTGTTATAATACCGAGCGGAAGCATGCGATGGAATTCAGCTCTTGCGGCAAGTAATTTGTCCGGGGCGAGTTGTCTTGGTCGGGCACTCGTTGGCGGACCGCGCGTGACAAGGTGATGAGAGACCTCTGTCGTGACTGACAGAAGCTCTGTAGCTTGTTGTATCAGTCGCGGGTATTCAGAGTAGGTTCGCATAATCTGAAGGTATGTCGGCGATTCGGAAAACGAGAGTGATTACTGGGGCGTCTGAAATAACATCTTCAACCTCTACTTTAGTACGGTCGTCTAAAGGACTGTGGCCACCAGCATCAACAAGCAATCCGAAATGTCGGAGGAAGTCTCTACCGATAAGTGCGAAGGGTACAGATGCAATCATGAAAACCTACTAAAAATCTCTGCGGAGATTGAGGTTCAGGTTCAACATGCGCTGACCGAATGAAGCTATCGGAGAACCGTTGGCCGCGTGCAGGTTGTACGTAGGCTTTGAGTGTCTTTCGTTCGCGTTCGCAGGGATGACGCTGACTTCCGCTCCCGTGTCGATGACGAACGTGATGGAAGAACATAGATCCTTAACGTAAAACAGGCGATTTGTTTGGTTATTGACAGATTCATTGGTCGTGCTAGTATCCGGGCTATTCGTTGCAGCTGAAACGACTGCGTCGTGCCTAATGCGGAGAGCCCAACAACCGCTAGGTCTTCCACCATATTGGCGGTGATACCAACATAATTCTTCTACGGATTTGCTATTCTCTGACTGAGAATGTGCAGAGAAAATGCTGCGCTTTTTTGTCGAACGAGACGTACTCGATGCAGGCACAGACGAGCCGCAATGAACGGTAGCCAAAACATGGTCAGCATCCGACCGTGGCCAACGCTGCTTTGAAGCCTTCATTGCTGCTTTCCTGCTGCGAAGTAGCGCAATTTCCTCGTCTTTAGGGTCAGATCGGCCTGACGAATTGGAGCAACTGTGAGACTCGGTTTTCATCAGTGAGAATACGTCACTGAAGCTACTGGTCGTCTGCTGCGGAAGACTTTCAAACGCAGCGTCTACCTTGGTAGCTAATTCTTTCAGGGTCGTATCCAGAAACATGGACAGCATTACCGGTAATGTCTCTGGGAGACGTGCAAATCATAGTTCCTTTATCCCTTCTTCTCTCAAGAATAAGGGACCAGCGATGCGCTGAAGTTCGAGGAGCAGCGTCGATGGCTTGCGTTCTCCCAGCTTGCGACCATTGGGCTGTTCAAATCGGGCTCGTACGCTGGACTGTAACTCCTTTAGAATCGCTTGCTTCATCGTTTCATACTTTGCCTCATTCGATGAGCAGAGTAGAATGTCCTCAACCAGCGTCACAACCGATGAAGGAAGACGTAGGACGAGCTGATTATGCCTCGAGCGGTCCTTCTGAATACTCTTACTTTCCAGTTCGATCTCGAGTATCGCAAACCAAACCTCTTGACTGTGTTCACTGAAACTTGGAACAGCCAAAGTAAGCATGTATATGCTGTGAAACCACTCAGATGCCACTTTCGAAATGTGAATCGCAAAGATCATGGATGAACAAAAGCACTATGAAACTACTAGAACTACGCAAGGAATAAATGAATACGCGCATATAATCGCGAAAATGGAACAAATTCACAAAAATATACAAACGACGAAAAAAGATTAAATTTGCGCGTGCGAATCGGGTTCACCACTTTGTAGGACTAGTAAATACTATTCCGAGACGGTGCGGGAAAGTAAGCGCGGATATATGAAGGCAGTGGGAGTCAGACACAGCGGATTGTATTCGATAGACTACAAGAAGACGCGGGCGGCTGAAGTGAGACAGGAGCAGCACGTTAGCGCGCAAACTTACAAGACGGTCAAATCTGGAGCCGGTTGTAAGGAAGATTAAACCAAGCAAGGATAATGTACAATAGGTCAACTATGAAATAGTACATAAACGATAGCAGTTATATTTTTGGGCACCACAGTTTAAGGGCAAGTCATACGCGGCAGTGATGTGTGGGTGTGCTGAACGTGCATCTGCTAGCAGAAATGCAACTATGCAGGGGAAGAAAACCAAAAATTGCTGCTAAGCCGAAATCCAAGAAATTTGCTCCTTCCGTACTGAAGTCTCGACCGACTAAGCCAGTTGGAAAGCGCCTTTAAGAATACTGAATACTGTACTTTGGAGCAAGTAGAAAATAATTCTGTACAACTCCATCGGGTGATAATCAAACACATTTAAAAAATAAATAAACACGTCCGGTGGTTATCCTGAGATGGTTCAGCAACTCTTTTTGTAGCACACAAAATGCTTGTTCACACAGTGAGTCACAAGTGGGTGATATCGTTGTCAAGTGGCAACCGTTCTCTGAAACGTATGTTAGCGAAGTGTAAATCCAACAAAGATTTGAATTTCTGCACAGATTCGGCCTCGACGACGTGTTCTGGCAGACTGTTCCAGGCGTGCACAACCCTCCGCTCGAAACACAGGGGGTGTGGGATTTTCTTCAGATCAGGTACCACGAGTTTGTACCTGTGCCCACGTGTGGTACATGGTACTCGCAAGTGGAGTAACGACCTCAGCATGGGGAAATGACCGAGATGTAAAATACGGTAGGGCATGATAAGATCCACTCGAACATGGCGATACGACAAGGCGTAGAGCCCAAGTTTCATGCACCGGTTATCATACGATAAGCCTCTCAAGCTGGGTATCAACTTGGTGGCGACGTGTTGTACTCGTTCGATCTTTTGCGCTTCGCCGCGAGTGATCGGACAGTATGCAGGCCAGCCGTACTCTAGCATTGGTCTGACGATGGAAGAGAAGAGGCGAGTGGCGACGTCCTCAGACCAAGTGCAGAAGCTGCGCTTCAGCGCCCAAAGCATGCGCAGTCCGTTTCGATACGGTTTGTTGGTGTTGTCGACGGACTTCAAGTCGCAGCGTGAGAGTACACCTAGGTCTTTCACGGAAGGTGTGGGATGCAGTGGTTGGCCGTCTAGGGTGTACGTTCGGTCGTGAACAGCCTTCCCGAGATTCATGAATAGGGACTTTGCCGGGTTGACCGGTAGGTGGAATTCAGCAGACCATACTGCGAGGCGGTCGAGGTCTTGTTGGAGAATGTCACAGTCATCGAGAGTATCAATTTCTCGCCAAATTTTGAGGTCATCCGCAAACAGTGCACACGGCGACCGTAGAAGCTGGGGCAGCTCGTTGATGTGGATGAGAAACAGAGTGGGTCCCAGTACCGTACCTTGAGGTACACCACTGGTCGAGGGATACCAACCGGTTAGATGGCCGTCCACCCGTACCCTCCACTTTCTTCCAACGAGAAATTCATGGATCCATCGATGTAACGATCCTCCGACACCACACGACCTTAATCTGTCTAGAAGCACTTCATGATTAACTTTGTCGAATGCTTTGCTGAAGTCGATGTAGATTACGTCGACGGACTTTCCCCGGTTCAGTGCTTGCAACCATTCCTGTCTCGTCACAAGTAAGTTGGTAACACAAGAATATCCCATCCTGAATCCGTGTTGTGCTGGTGTCAAAAGTTCCTTCGATTGCAACAGATGTATTAAACGGTTTTTTACTATCTTCTCGATCACTTTGGCCAAAACGGGTGTAAGACAAATTGGCCTGTAGTTATCCACCTTACTGGGGTGGCCACCTTTCGGGATCGGCCTCACCACCGAGCGCTTCCAGTCGTTTGGCAATGAGCCCTCAGACAATGATTTGTTGAATAGATCCGTAACAGCAGGCGAGATACTGGCAGCTAGTGATTTGATAATTAGGGGATGAAGCCCGTCAGGCCCTGCAGGCTTGGTACCGTCAAGGTTCGCAAGTAGCAGACGCACCTCGTCGACATCACAAACCAAACTGTTGAGTTCTACAGGAATGTTACTCGCTGAGATGGGTATGGACGCCGCGTCATTTGCAAACACGGAAGCGAAGTGAGCGGCCAGTGCGGACGCGCGATCGGAACTGGAAGTTAGCAGGTGTCCGTCCGCGTCTTCCAGACATGACACGTCACCTTTTGGCTTCAAACGGCGTTTCACGTAAGCAAAGATCTTCTTTGGGGCCATCCTCGCGTCAGTTGCAAGCTTTTCTTCGAACTTCCGGCGCTTTATCAATTTCACTTTGTTGCAAATATTTCGCTGTCTTTTATATGCTTCGTAATCAGTGGCGGAGCCAGAGAGGCGAAATGCGTCCCACATTCTTCGCCGTAACCGAGCCAGCCTACCATATTCCTTGTCGAACCAGTGTGGTTTGATTGGTCCGACTTTCTGAAATTTCAACGGCACAAACTGAGAACGAAGCGAAGCCAATCCTTCCTTTATTACTGTCCAACCGTCCTCCACAGATGTAACATGCGGTAGAGACCAATCCATTTGGCTCGCTGCTCGATTTAATCCATCGAAATCAGTTTTCCAGTAGTTGTAAGCTGGTTCCACCGGAGATACACTCGGCAAGTTCAGTTCCATAGTGGCTATCAGCACGGAATGGTCGCTTTTAGCTAGGGGCTCCTGGATTCGTATGTCATGCAACCGCTGTTCGCAATTCGTCACTATCAAACCAAGGCACGATAGGTTCGAACGCAACGTCATGCGCGTAGGTTGACATATGTGTTGCGATGCCCCAATTTCAAGCATCAAATCAACAAACTTTGATTCGACTTCAGAAACCCGGGCATGAGTTGGATTTCAGGCCATTGAATGTGGGGACAATTGAAGTCACCCATGAGTAGAAAACATGGACGACTCATGTTGTTCCGAAGATGCGGTAGCCAATCTAAAGAGCGGTTCAGAGGGCTACGGTGGAATGCACCTACTGTCAGCTTGCCGCGCCTGAGGTTGATCGGGCACCATACCTGTTCACACAGTCCATCTCCACTTCGGTACATGCTTACAAGCCTCCCACGCAGGGATGACCGTATATAAAGTAAGACACCACCACGAGGATTTGATATTCTATCGCAGCGAAAGCAAGAGTAGCCACTGAGATCGACTTTCTCTGCCATTACCTCAGAAGTTAGCCATGTCTCCGCCAGTCCTACGACGTCTGGTTGCTCAGAGGCAAAGAAGCGACACAGCTCATCCTGTTTGTTCATAAGGCTACAGATGTTTGTGAATGCAGCACGGAGGTCCTGAGAGGCACCGCGGGACGTGCCTGGAGGTTGATCAACCGACTGATACGGGTTTGTGCACCCTTCTTGATCACTCGAAAATCTACGATGTGTAGATCAGTTTCGCCTTCTTCTGTACGGCGTTTAAGCTCAAGGACCGCAGTCTTCAAGCGGTTCCTCTCTTCGGATTCCAAGTCTCGGCGAATGTGAACCCTGGTGCCTTTAAGCCTGGAGAGACGCGACAGAATGAGTTGTGGCGTGTTGTGGTCAGCAAAGGTGATTCTTAAAGGTCGACATGATTGGTTAGTATGCTGACCAAGTCGGACTACTTGTTTAATCGTTACGCTGCCTTCACCCACATCCAACAGTTTATCAACGAGCCCCTGAAGGAACTCAACATCGTGATCATAACGTTTCTGAGGGTTTTCATCTTTCGACTCTGGTGCATGGAACACCATGAGATTATAACGCCTCAATGAGATCGGTGACGAATTTGAGGCAGCAGGAGTGGAGGGGCTTGTGGTTTTGGACGGTCGTCTATCGGTAGGGGGAGGCTGAAAGTTGTGTGAACTTTTGCGTTTTTGAATGATCCATTTATCTTCAGTGTTCCGAGGTTCACAGGTATGCGCTGAAAGATTAGGGGGCTCCGACTCTGAGTCGTCAATCTGTGGGGAACATTGGTTATGAGAATCGGTAGGGGTAGAAGACGCTGGCGGTGGTACAGATCGTGGAGTTGCAGGGGAAGGGGAGTTCACAGAGGTACTCTCACGAACGCGTTTGACCCCACGAGCTGAATGAGGTGGTTTCGTCTGGAAGATGGCTTTTCCCGGAGCCGGTGCTGGTCTCCCTGCATGTTGTTGTAGTAAACCACGGCATTTATTACACACAACTTGGAAAAATCTGTGTCGGATGTTAACAGATTTTCGGAAAACTTCCACGGATAGGCCGATACACGAAATATGAAACAGAACATCACAGCCGAAACAACGAAGTGCATGAGTTATTTGTCCGACAACTTTCGAACATGAGCCACAAGTAGATTGGCACGGCATCACACGTTGGAGCAAATCCAAGATGGCGGATACAGACGGTAATTTGATTTATCAACGAGTTCTCCGAAATAAGTGAGAGAATGCTCACCAAATTTTCACAACTTGAAGACTACACCAAAAAGCAACTTTTTGGTACACAATTCACACAGATGAAACACAAATAACACAGTAATCCAGAAGCGGAAGAACAATATGTCTTGTAAGAAAGCGGTACCCTTAAAGCGAACAACTGTTCGCTTTAAGCATACGGCCTTCGTTTCTTCTTATAATATATAATAAAAATGGGCATACTACACGATATTAAACAATATGTCCCTCAAGTCCTAACCCCCTGAGTGCAGTAAGCCAATACCACGTGACCGTTGTTTGATCATAATGAACG
Organism: Dicrocoelium dendriticum; assembly: GCA_944474145.2. Lineage (NCBI taxonomy): Eukaryota > Metazoa > Platyhelminthes > Trematoda > Plagiorchiida > Dicrocoeliidae > Dicrocoelium > Dicrocoelium dendriticum. The sequence continues at coordinate 156,926,418 of OX104063.1, read as the reverse complement.
CTCCTGGATATAACAACGCTTCTCCGGTTGAAAGGATCCTAGATGACCAGGAGTTTCTGAGGCGGATGGTCTCCCACCTGTTTGGTGAGCAAGGGATCAACATTGTCTATGATTTTCGTCTTGGCAGAAAGCAAAAAGATTCATCTAAAGTTTATCTCCTCAAATTGTTTGTTAAAGTGAGGCTATGTCGCCACATTCTCAGACGGACCCAACGTCTTAAGGGATAAAGTTTTAGGTATTGTGAGACCTCTGTTCAGTGGGTCGAGCCCGAATGAAGAAAACTGGAAGAGCTACGAACACGTCGGGCGAATGGTGAGATTAACCTCCACATTGTGGATTTTCGTGTGGTTCAGAAAGCTCCGAGAGTTCGCTGGAGACCAATCTATGTCGCATCCGGGCGGTAAGATCGAAGAATGATTCTAGGGTGATATCAGCCAATCTACGTAGCCTACGAAACAAACGTGATGTAATTCAGTTCCTTGCCTCTGAACATCTTCCAGACCTTATGGATTTCACAGACTTGGCTGTTTTCGGACAGCTTGGACTCGGAGGTACATATTCCAGGGTATAATCTATTTCGAGTGGATCACTTTGCTCATAGGCCTAGAGGTGGTGTGATTCTATACTGGAAAAAAGACATCAGGGGTTATCTTGTTGAAGCCATGTGATAATGAAGGTAGATCTGGACTTCTATGTTGTCGGATACACGACGGATGCAAGTCTCTTATGGTTGGAGTTGTTTATAGAGCCCCTTTGGGTTCCGGAATAAGCCTGCTGGACTCTATTACTAAGCATGGGAGAGGCAAGGATTGTCTGATATTGGGAGACTTTAACGCTGCTGGTATCGACTGGGAATTACTCCATTGTGATCTCTCCCCGAACTCCTTTGATGCAGTCTTCCTTGAAACCGTGCTTGCTTGCCATCTGCTTCAGCATGTTACAATGCCCACCAGAATATGTCCTGGTCAGTCGCCACACATCCTCGATCTTGTGCTCACACCGGCAGAGTCAGATGTTTCCGACTTGTCTGTTCTCCAACCAATCAAGAAATGTGCTCACTACGTGGTTTCCTTTTGTTTGCTGCGGCGTCTCACCATTCACGGTCAGGGAGTATGCCGCCGGAACTTCTAGCGTGTTGATCTACTCCGTTTGAAAACTGTCGCCGACGCTATGGACTGGAGTATCCCGCAGCACTTAGACGTTGATGATGCTTAGATCCGCTTGTACTCCAAATTCACGTCACTCATAAATCAAGTCGTTCCACTCTCCAAAGGAAAACGTTTTTCCAAAGGCCCTCCGTGTATTAATCGTGTTAAAATCCCTTATGAGCCGACGACGCAAATTGGGGGACAAGTACAAAATTACACAATCACCTTCGGACTGCCTTGATTACAAAGCGGTCAGGAATATCTGCACCTTAAAATAGCGTGAGAACTGACAACAATAAAAAATAAGATACTAATTTGTCAGCTGCACGCCGTAACGGCACTTCGCTACCGTGCGACCACCACCAGTCGCATGCGGGCTGAGTATACCGTGAGGACGCCCACCCGTACGCGGATTCGAACCCGCGTCGCAAGATCGTTACCTCTAGCCTACGGGCCGACCGACAACAATACGAGCGCTGACTAGCTGAGGAATCTTCAGCGGCTCCCTGTTTGTGGTCAGAGAAAACTGGGCTAACCCCTTGAATGCAGGCAATCGCCTAGACGTCGTCTCTGTCGACTTCAGGTAAGCATATGACAAATTACTGCACGAACGGCTCCTTTTTAAATTTTGGGTTATTGGTTTTTCTGGGTAGGTTCTCTCTTGGATCATCGATTTTTTCTAAGGCCGTAGTATGCGAGCCGAGGTGAATGAGACTTATTCGGCCCGTTCTCATGACTAGTGGAGTTCCACAAGACTCCGTTCTCCGTCCTGAATTGTTCAAACTATTCATCAACGACCCATCATAGCTCTGTACGAATTGTTTGCTACATGCTGACAACTTAAAGCTATAGCTGGAAACGTCCGAGCTCGAGGATGCTAACCGATTGCATGAGACCCTTGCCTGCCTGCACAGCTGGCCACTAAAGTGGCAATTGTTCATCAATTACGGAAAGTGTTCACTTTTCCCTATCGGTGCTCCATACTCGTTTGGTGCTTGCCACATTATTGGCTTCTTGCTCAGGGACGCTGCTTGTGAGAAGGACCTTGGTGTACTCGTGTCTCCTGATTTGCGCACAACCCAGGATACCTTGTGGGAGGTAGGGACTGCTAATAGGATGTTCTGTGTCATAAGGAGATCTTTTTCCCGTATGATTCCTGAGGTCTTCAGACTCCTCTTCACTTCCCATGTACGCCCCATCCTTGAATACGACTCACCCGAGGCCTATCCTCTTACATAGACCGAACGTGTTCTCATAGAGAGGGTCTAACAACGATTGTCGAAGTCGATCTCTGCGTTCTACAGTTTGTCTTACGACCAGCGACTTCGAACGACGAACATGTTTTACTGGGATTATCGTCGTCGTCTTGGTGGCCTGATTTACACCAGACGCATTCTGTGGGGGATGATGGGAAATGAACTAACATTTTTCAACTCAGTTGGTAGTTGGACAAGGGGTCACTCCTGGAAACTGTTTAAGCCGAGGAGGCTCCGCGTCCATCCCATGTCACTTTATCCACCCGTGTGGTGGACCAGTCGTCAGCGCACAGAGTGAGGCAAGTTTCAAATGACTGTTGGCTTCTTGTCTGCTGAGTAAGCAAGGATCGTGTTGTTTTCGCTGCGATCGTGACGGTCTCCTATGAACGGCGTATCGCAATGATCCGCGCAATCCCTGCTTTGAACGGAAAGCGAAGGAGCTGACACGGGATTCCCCTTCTGCTCTCTACCACTCCAGTGAACAATCAGCTGTTTTCTATTGATCCGACGCTCTCGTCGATTGGTTTTGCTTCTTGTTATTCTTACCCTCCTATTCCTCTCCAGCATTCTACCTTCCCTCTTCCGTGCTTCCTTAGCTGCTTCCCTTACATCGGCCACTTATTAGGCGGTTAAGAATCCAGCCGTCTACGAGATAATTATTTTGTGTTGCAGCTCGTTACTTCCTTTAAACAATACACACTGATTCTCTTTTGTTGGATAGCAACCCTTCCTTTCCGGTCCAGTCAAAAAAAGAAAGACCATCCGATGTTGCTTTTTATTGCAAAAATCTTTACAATAAGATTTTATTTTTTTGATTTTTTTTTTAGATTGTTTGGCATCTTCTTCTGTGTAACCGAAAATAAAAAAAATAAAAATATGGATTTTATAGATAAAATTAAAAGGGATAATTATTTGTTTTAATTTTTTTAAATAATGGAGCTGCTAAAGTCGCCGAGAAGCTCCGCGGCTCAGGCTCATGAGAAGAGCGCAGCTAGCTCTGGAGAGCAAAGGGAGTAGGCGAGAGGGGGCCAGAGAGAGAGGGGCAGGAGGTGCTCATGAGGAAGAAGGGCAGGCCTCCTAGTCGAGTAGTAGAGGAGGGCCGGCTAGAGGGAAGAAAGCTCCATGCTGGTTGAATCATGGTGAATGAATGGGTTGGGATGATTTGAGGTGTGGATTGTATCATCTTTTCCAAATCAGACCTTGTTTGCTACCCTGCTTTTCCAACTCACCCGGCCGCTCCCACCCGCAGAGAGCACATCTTGTGAAAACACAAGCCTTTAATATTCGGGAGGTTGCGTGTGTGCGGGAGGTTTGGTTGCGAGGTTGTTGCCAGGGTTTTGGGGGGGGTGTTGCTACAGAGAGACCCCACTTGTTGTTGCTTGTTTTGGGTTGTTTTTTTGTTCGGTTGCCTGGAGGGTTGTTGCTACAGGTTGCTTACAGAAAAAAAAAAAAAGACTAACAGTGGAGGGTTGTGTTGTGTTTTTGCTTGTTGCATTGTGCTTGTTGTGAGTGGTTGTGCTTGCTGGAGGGGTTTGTGTGCTGTGTTTTGCTTGCTCTTCAGCAGACAAAGTTTGTGCCCGTGTGCTGCTTTGCTACAGAAATTAACAAAATATTCTTACAGAAAAAGAAAAAAATAAAAATACCGCTCTTGCATGTGATTCCCCAGTTTGTGATGTTCCCTTCCGTTCATCATTGATCTTCCCGTCTCCTGTTGTCATTGATCAATTTGGTCCCTCCCTACCCACCCCTACAACTATTCAGAGATGTTTTATGCAAAGTGAGCGATCTTCTTTCGACCACGACTGAATTGAGGCTGGCCCATTTTTTTCGTATAGTTTGTTGTGTGGCTTGGCAAAAGGAAAAATAAAATAAAACGAGATCTCCAGCAGGCCGTTGATATTAAGGATTAGTGGTATTAGTTCAGGAGGAGTCGTTGGTGATTTTAGTTTTAGTTCAAGAGGCCCGTCGCGGGCGGCCTCCCTGTCCTTATTAAAGGGGAAACATCAACCTTCCTTATTTTTTTTAATAGGGCGCGCCCCGGCGAGCGCGGCGGCGGCGCCGTGGGCGGCTTTAAAGGCAGCGCCCGGCCTCACTTAACTTCTTAACGGGAAAGGATACGCTTATTGATAAACCTTCAGGTACGCAAATAAATCACCCTCAGTCGGGCTTGGTGTGTGCTTTGTTCTGTCTTTGTTGCTTTGCCTGCTTTCTGCCTGCTTCTGCTGTTTGTCTTTTGCTTTTGCAATCAAAAACTGGGTGGGGTCAATAAGACTAGACTGTACTAGACTTGCTCTCTCGTTTAGAGAGATGTGAAAAAAAAAAGCAAGTTTTGTACCCACTCTGTCCTGGGTTCACCCAAAGAATAGAGCAGTGGGACCCCGTCCAGTGCCCTAGCCTATCATGCAGAGGCATACAGTTCTTTCTCGTACTTTTGTCTCCGAGGGAGCCCCCAGTAGAGAGATTCCAGCCGATTAGAAGAATTCCCAGGGTTCAAAACCTCTACTGGAAGTGTTTTGGCTCGAAAGTTTGTGTGACAAAAACGGGTTTTTGGGGGGGGGGGTTGGTGGTACCCTCGGGGGGTTCTTCCTCGGGGTTGGGTTCCTGCCGCCGACCGAAGCGAACTTTGACCGAAGCGGAAAACTTTCTTGTCAGTGTGGTGTAGGTGGGCAGTGGGGGGAACCCTCGGTTTTGTGTTGCTGCTGTCCAAATTATTAAGCTGGGTGGGGAATGTCTAGACAGGGTTAGTTAGTAGGCTAGTAATGGGGGGGGGGGGGGGGTCGGGATGGGAGAGTAAAGAGAAAAGAGAGAAGGAAAGGTATAACAGGAAGAAAAAACCAAGTAAGTGAGTAAGTAAGAGAAACATGTGTAAAAAAAGAATGAAGGGAGAAAAGAAAAGGGAGGAGTGGCTGGGGCGATGGCCACATCAGCAGGACTGCTAATAACCTCAATCGTAGCTTGTTTTATCGCTTAGCCGCCCTCCTGTCCTCTAGCTGTATGGAGCAGGTTTCAGTACAGGTTTTTGGCGGACTCTTGATTATTAAATCTGCGCGACGGCCCGATTTGCAGGATGAAGGTCTTATGTTGAAGAAGAAGAAAGGATTGTGTCATGGTTGTATGTGGGCTGCTGACGGATACTGCCAGGGCGTACCAGACTTAGATAGGGAGGACCGACGTTCCAGGGGTTCTCCTGCATCGATCTTCGGACAATGGGTTATTCAATACGTTGTCGTCGCTCCGCATGCGGTCAGCAAGTGCAAAATGGAACCAAGTCCTTCATCAATCTCGCTTCAGTGTCTTCTCTGTATGAGAGGGACTTTCTTTAAACCTTACAAATCCACCTGGCCACGATAATGAACCATCATTCGATGTCAAGCCGATTAGCCGCCGAAACCACACCATCGTTCCTATTCTTGAGTTGTTTCAACATGTGAGGGGGGGCGGAGGGGGGGGGAGTGAGGAGACTACACAGGTTTATTTTGATTAGGATTTTGAAAGGAAGCAAGCAGATGCAAGTTGTAAGGTGGCCGACTTGTGAGTGGCGATTTTCCTTAAGGGAGGGGGGGATACTAAGTACTTAATCTTCACCCAATAAAAAACTACGGCCTTATTAAAGTTAAAATGTCCTAGGTTTTTCTCAAGAGATCTCTTAGTAATTAAATCTGTTGCAATCTTGCTGCTACTAACCACTTTTTGTTAAACGGAGCAACAAAAACAATATGATGGCTTCGTTCGAGAAGGAAAAATTGTCATGCTATTACAAACTGGCTAATTTCCTCCATGAAATAACTAGATCTATTTTTGTGTCTTGATGAAGGTTTTATACCGGAGTAGAGAATAGAGTAGAAGTGTGCTTTGCTATCTTGACTTCAGTACTCTTCAGTAAAGCTTTTTTTTTTTGTTTCGCCTGAATCACCTGTGTTTCCGGTTTTTAAAAAATTGTCATTGTGTTTTAGGAATCCCCTCAGCTCAGCTGCTTCCTTGGCCTCTTGTCTGCATTCCTCCTATGGCGTAGTTTATTAGGACATTCCGTGTCAGGGGTTTTGGGAGTGAGGTTTAATGGCGAGCACAGGCACTGCTCATAGTGGTGTTAGGGATCAGACTACGGGTCCGTTGCCCTATATTATATCATAACTTTATAAATGATTGTTCTCTCTCCTTGATAGTCCGTTCCTATATGTTTGCTGGACGGACGACGAGACGACACGACTCCTTGAAGCTTTTGTGTCAGCAGGGAAAAAAGACAGTTGTGCTTTTGCTTCTGCTATCTAATCTAGATAATTGTTTGCTGCTACCGTTCTTACTTTCTTCTTTCTTAATTTATTCCTTAATTTCTCTTTAAATTAATTGGTACATCTAATCATCTGTGTATGGATTTATAAATGTGTATATTTTAAGTTTTTGTGTATATTGTTGTTATGATTATTTTAGTTATTATTTGTTTTGTTTGTTCTTTATTTTGTGTTTGTAGTGTGTTAAATGTTGTTATGTTTGTATTGTTGGTATTTTGTGGAATAATTTTTTGTTTTTATTGTGGATTTGTTTATGTTTATGTTTGGTTTGTTGTTAAATATATTTATGAATGAGATAATGTTTTTTAAAATAATTTTCATAGAATGATGTTTATTGATTTGTAATATTTAAGGTTTTTTTGTGGAATTGTTTATTTTGTTGTATTTGTTTTTTTTATATGCTTTGTAAACTTTGTGTTTGTGTTTGATGAATTTATGGTATGTAGTGTTGTTCATTTTTTATTTTTGAATTTTGTTATGTTGTTATTATTATGTTGTTGATATGCTTTGATGGTGTTTATTTTAGTTTTTTGTAGTGTTATTTTATTTGTACTGTATGTACACTTCGCCCTCTAACATACGTTTCAGATTCATGAGAACGGTTTTGGTCTACTTTGCACTTGGACAAACCCAACGAACGATTACACCCCACTATGTGACTCACTGTGGTAAAACAAGATTTTGGGTGTGCTACAGAAGGAGTTTTTTTTGTGTTGGCTTGAAACCATCTCGAGGTTAAACACCGGACCCGTTGTTTATTTTTTAATTTGATTTTCATTATTTTTTTTTTTTTTTTTATTTTTAAATGTTTTTTGAATTATCTCCCGAGATGAGAATGGAAGTTGTACCGAACAGAATTATTTTCCTTACTCGCTCCAAAATACTGTATTCAGATGGGTTTATTATTAGTGTATTTATAGGACTTAACACTAAACACCAGCAAATGTCAAATCCTAACCCTGCGTGATGAAGAGTTTACTGTGCATACATTTAATGGGTCCCTAACACTGCAGTATGTCACCGAGGCACGCGATCTAGGTGTCATCGTGACGAGTGACTAAGCCCTCGGCGCAGTGCAGGCATGCGGCCACTTAAGCGTGACAGGAGCTATTTCGTCTCAGGAGAGTACTGAGTTGCACCAAGGCAGAGGTCTTTCTTCCCTTGTTCAAAGCTGTGGTCAGACCACATTTGGAATACTGTGTAAAGGTCTGGGCACTCTACCTGCAGTAATATATTTGTATTGGGAATGTGCAAAGACTGGCCACTCGAATGATAGAAGGCCAGCGCGGCTTATCTTATGAAGATCGATTAGCGAACTTACGGTTGTTTTCAATCAGAAGACGCAGATTGAGAGGTGACTTACCAGAGATGTTCAAAATTATGAAGGGTGTCAGTGGTCTCAGACCCACCGATCTATTTGAACCAGCTACATGAGACAGTTTGCAGGGCCATTGCATGAAATTGAAGCAGTATAGATCTAGGCTAGAGTTAAGGTAGGTTCTCTTCCTTTCTTTTTCCCTTCCTTCTCCCTCTTTTCCCGTCCCTCCTCCTTTTTCCCCTCCGCTTTTCTTGTCTCCTTCGCAAACGGGTTTTGTGCCTCTTTTGGGAGGTAAAGTAAGGTAAAAAGTGGAGTGTGGTTATGGTTAGTTTAAAAAATGTTTGTAATAAGTTATTGTTTAATTGTAGAGGTTTAGTAAAGTTGGTTATTAGTGTAGGTATTGGTTAAGAGAGTGGTAGTAGGTAAGTGGGTAATATGTATGTTGTGGTGTAGTTTTAAAATTTAATAAGTAGTTTGTAGTAAGTAAATGTTTTATAGTTTGTTGTAAGTTTGTGAGTAGTGGTAATGTTGTTGTATTGGAATTTTTTCAATAGGCTATAGTTTGAATGTGTGTTGTTGTGTTTATAAGGTTTGTGTAATGTATTTAATATTTTTGGTTATATTTTAATGTGTTTATGTTATTTTATGTTTTTATGTGGTTGTAGTTAGTGGTTTAGTTTAAAAGTTTTTAAGTTGTAAAGAATTAAATTAGGTATATTATTGTAATTAAGTTTTGTATTTATTAAAAAATATGTTTAGGTTGTTTATTTAATAGTAAGTTAATTAATAAGTTTAAGTGTAAAAAGGTAGGTTTATGTTTATTAGTAGAGGTTAGAGTATTAAGGTGTTTCATAAATTGTCATTTTTATTTTTGTTTAGGGGGGGTATAGTATGGTTTAAGGTTGGTAGGGAGTAGTAGGAGGTGAGGGGGGGGAATGGGTATGGGGGGGTGGTGTAATGTTGTGGGTTTTATGAGTTGTAATTATTTTTATAATTAAGTGGTGGTTTATTAAAGTATTAATGTATAGTAGGGTTTTAGGTAGTTTGTGTTGTTGTAGTTGTAATTATTTGTGTTTTAAGTATGGTAGTTTATTTTGTTAAGTAATTTATTTGTAATTTTATTTTAAAAAAGTTGTTAGTTTAAGTAAAGTATTAGGGTTAAATTTTTTTTATTAGTTTAAGTTTGTGGGGTGTAATTCGTAGGTTGTGTGGTGGTGGTAAGGGTAGGATTTGTTGGGTAGAGGGTATGTAAGTTAGTTTAATAAGGTATGGTGTAATGTTTTTTGTAATAAAAAATTAGTAAATATGTTAGTAAAAGTTTTATTAAATGTTAGTATATAAGTTATGGTGGTGTATTAAATAAGTAATAGGTTTAGTAAGTGGGTTTTATTTATATATTTAATAATATAGGTTAGTGTGTTATAAATTTAGGGTGTTGTATTGTAATTAATGTATATATAAAAATTGTTATGTGTTGTAAGTTATAGTAAAATTAATAATATTATTTATAATTTATATATAAAAATTATGTAATTTTATAATGGTAGGAGTGGGTTAATAAATGGTTTATAATGTAAAATTTAATTGTTTGTTGTAGTTATTATAGTAGGTATGGTTTAATATTGTTAGTATTATGTATTTTAATAAATAATAGTATAAATTTTGGTTTTAAGTTTTTATTGTAATGTAAAGTTTGTGTGTTTTTAGTTATGTTTTAGTTGTTATTATTAAGTATAGTTAGTTTGTAGTTATATTGTAAATATTTTGTTTATTTGTAATAAATATAGTGTGTATGTTATAAATGGTTATAAGTAATGTAAGTAATTAAGGTTTAATTGGTTTATTTTGTTGAGTTTAATAGTTGTGGTAAGTTTATATATTGTATATTTAATAAGTGTTTTTTTTTAAATAGTGTTAAAAAGGTTGTAAATTAGTTTTTTATTAAATTAAAATTTAGGTGGTTATGTTTATTTTGTGTATTATTAATAAATTTGGTATTAAGTAAAGTAGGTAGGTTATAATAATTATTTTTATGGGGTAGTTTGTTGTTTTAGTATATTATTTTTTGTTGTATTTTTGGGTTGTATTTATTTGTTGTAAGGTATTTTTTATTATAAATAATTAATATTGTAAATGTATAGTAAATATAAATTTTAATATGTTTATTAATTAAAAAAAGTTGGTTATAAATTAAATAGTTATTATATATAATTTATGGTTTAAGTTGTATTATAAAATGTTAAAAAGGTTTTGTTTGTAATTTTTATAATGATGGTAAAAATATATATTTATTTAGTATATAATATTTAAGTGTGTGGTGGTAGTTTTTTTTGTATTGGTTGTTGGTAGTGTTTTGTTATATTTGTAAGTTTTTTGTAGTCGGTATTGTTTAGTTTAGTGGGTTGTAATTTTTTTTATGTTGTTTTTTGTGTTTGTTTTGGTGCTATTAAAGGTTTAGGTGGTAAGTAAGTTTTGAGTGGTTGTTTTTTTTATATTTCTTGTTGTATTAGTTTAAGGGTAAGTTTTTTTTTGTAGTGTAAGTTTTTTTTTGGGTGGTGGTAGTTTGTTGGTAATTTTTGTTTTTTTAATGTAAGATTTTTTGAGTTTATTAGTGTGGTATTGTTTCTTTTGGGTAGGTGGGTTTGTGTGGTTAAGGGTATGGAGTAAGTTTTTTTTAATAAGTTAGTTATTTACGTATTAAGTTGTATTGAGGGTTTGTGGTGTTATTATTTTTTTAGTGTAGGGTTGTTTTTTGTTAAGGTGGGGGGTTGTGAAGTTGTGGTATAAGATGTTTGGGTTATTAATTACTATGAGTGTTTTAAGTTTGTTTTGATAAGTTTTTTTTGTTTTTTTAAGTTTTGTTTTAAGTAGTTTATTTTGAGTTATTAAGAACAAATTTTCCTTTTCGCTTTCTGCCTCGTTTTCTAAGTTATTTGGTTTGTAGTTATTTTATAGTTTTTTTGTAGTTGTGTTTTTAAGTAGTTTTATTTTTTTGTTTTTTTTTTTTTTTTTTTTTTTTTTTTTTTTTTTTGTTTTATTTTTTTTTTTTTTTTTTTTTTTTTAATTTTTTTTTTTTTTTTTTTTTTTATATTTTTTTTATTTATTTTTTTTTTTTTTTTTTTTTTATTTTTATTTTTTCTGTATTTTTTTTTTTTTTTTTTTTTTTTTTTTTTTTTTTTTTTTTTTTTTTTTTTTTTTTTTTTATTTTTTTTTTTTTTTTTTATTTTTTTAAAATTTTTTTTTTTTTTTTTTTTTTTTTTATTTGTTTTTTTTTTTTTTTTTTTTTTTTTTTTTTTTTTTTTTTTTTTTTTTTTTTTTTTTAGGTTTGGTTCCTTTGTCCCGCGATTGGCCCGCGCGGTTTCCTGGTTCGGGTTTCTGGTTTTTTCTAGATTTTTTGAGCGAGCTTTGGTTGACTGCTCCTAATCTTTCATGTTAAGTTGCGTTGAGTTGTTTTGGTTGATCGTTTCTCATGCACTTACTTCTTTTTTCACATTATAGGTTCAAGAATTACTATCAAGTCGCGGTGTTGTGGGGGTTCCTCTCGTCTGGTTGGCGTGTTTCTGGCTTAGATGCGTCGGTCGCTCGTTTGGCGGGTACTTTTGGCTTTTCCTTCGTGGTAGCTGTCCCTGGTGGTTTGGGTTGAGGTGGGGTGCGGGGTGGGGGGGTTGGGGGTTTTGGGGGGCCCCCTTTCCCTCTCTGCCTGTGGTGGGTGTTTGGGTGTTTTTTGTGTTAGTCTGGTTTTTTTGGGTGTGTTTTTTGTTGGGTTGGTTTACGTCTGGGGGTTTGGGGGGTTTCCCTTTTTGTTTCTTGGGTTGTTCTCTTTCTTTCGTGGGATTTGGGGTTCCGGTGTGGGGGGGGTCTTGGTGGGTTGGGGGGGGGGGGGGGTGGGTTTTGGGGTTTTTTTTTTTAGGGTCCGTGGGTGACCCCCCCCCCATGTCTTGTCGTTGGGTTTTTGGGTTGTCTCTGGTGGGTTTGGGGGGGGGGGTGGGGGGGGGGGGGGGGGGTTTTTTTGGTTTCTTTCCCCCCCCCTGGGGTTGTGTGTTTCCGGTTTTTCTTGGTGTGGTTCTTTTGGGGGGGGGGGTGGGTTGGGTTGTTCGGTTGGGTTGGGTGGGGTTTCTTTCCTCTGGTTCTTTTTGGGGGGGTTTTGGGGGGGTTGGTGTGGTGCGGGGGGGGTGGGGGGGTGGGGTTGGTGCCTGGGGTGGGGGGGGTGGTTGTTTGGGTTCCGCTTCTTTGTTTGGCCGTCTGTCCTGTCCTGTCCTGTTCTAAGGGTCTATTACGGCCCCTCATACATTTTGGCCACGGAAAAGCTTGGAACGTCGGACCGGAGGAATATAAATCCATTAGTTACGTACTTCCGTGCCATACTGATCGAGCTTTTTAGCTGAAATATTAGGGAAAACAGTGTACTACGAGTCTAGTGTGGAGAGATACACACTAGATCCTGCTGTCGTACCTACTTTTGTCCTCTCTTCCTCCTAATATTTCAGCTACAAAGCTGTTGTCGTTGATCAGTCATTGGCAGGCGAGCGACAGTGACAGATACTAATTTACAACATCACAAAACCGTTACTCTAGCAACTGTCGAGTACACTCGTATACCCCTGTCCAATCAATCTACTCATTCCCCCCCCTTAAATCATCTTCGTCGTATGTGCTCTACCACTCCGCCCACTTCCGCCTCGACGCCTGTCCCTCTCACAGTACGCCTCTCCACATATCTAGCCGACATAACCGTTAACGCTAAACTCGTCCATGACGATGTGTTTACTAGTTGATTCCTCTCATCACGCTGGTCCGACAGCCGTCCAATGTCTCGTGCCTTACTCGCTGTGTACTTATATGATCTGCTATGCCGGCGCGGCACACTTGCGTCCTCCTAGATAGTAACTTCCACGATATGTTAGCATACAGACGAGAGACACCCGAGTAAGTCCACAGGCAATGCACGCCTAGCCGAGAATGTCCAAGCTAGGTTAACTCACACGGTTGTCCGCCCTCCTCCACACCCAATCTATCCCCGCTATCGTAGCCTCCGCCTCCCCTCTACCCCCCCCCAATAGTTACCCGTATCGCGCCCAAACTATGCACCAGAAAACCAGAAAACAAGAAACCCCCATGCACGGCGACTTGATGTTGTTCTTGATCCTATACTGGTGAAAAGAGAAGTAAGTGAGACGATCAACTAAACGTTAAGTCCTAGGCATGTACAAAGAAATAATCAAACACAGATGAGAATCAAGCAAAACTGCAGTCAAGCCAGAAAGAAAATAAGACTCAACCTCACGATCATAATCCCATCGTCCTCGGATAAAGATGCTGTGGGAACGGCAAGCATGTCTTAGGCTACCTTTAAATTTCTTACACAGTTTTGAAGAACCACGTGTCCTCTTAACATCAATAGGCTAATTACCGAGCAGAAAAGATAGACAAATCTCGAACTCTCAAAATGAGCGTCCCTGACACACCACGTCCTGCACACTAGATACAATACTTGCGAACATCTACGCCCCAGAATCTTACTTATTCTACAGTCTTCCCCATCCCACTCCAAACCCCTGTGTCAAAACTCTAGCCTAGATCTATAATCCCATGTCTTACGCACTTATCTATCCCCTGCACACTAATCAGAGCGTTGTATCAGCGACTGATCAAGACTCTCGCCCCGCCGTACGACGCGTATTACTATAGATACGGTGCATAACTCTCTCTCAAATAGATCGGTCGGGTCTTCCAGCTTGACACTGACACCCTTCATAATTTTGACCTCTCATTATCAACAAAACCATTCTGTATTCCTTACAGGAATCCAATCCATCCTCCGAAATAACCTTCAAATCTGCGTCTTCTGCGTGAAAAATACCCGTCGACACTCAACCATCCTTGTACTCATTATTTCGATCTTCCTTCCCCCTCATACCACCCTACACCCCCCCCATAGTTGCTCTCCCCACAATGATCCGCGCTCCCTGACTACCAGAGAGCGCTACCTTTTACATCATTTCAAAGTGAGAGAGCGCACCACACTAAGCGTGCACGTGTCTCTGATTGTGTCACCTCTCAGATATATACACGAACCTCGTTGTATAATACATTGTGACGTGCCAACTGGCAGCTCCAGTGCAGCACGTGCTTTACAGACACCTCGCTGTCACACTCTGTAATCTACATACATATTCCGCCCGCATGCAGGTGGACCACAGCTTTCAACAAGGTGGAAGATAAGACCTCTGCCTCCGCGGTGCAATAACCTGTATCACACGCTCCTAGTATACTTCCTCCCCCAACCAAACCCACCCCCCCCCAAAACCAATCTCCTGAGACACGTAATAGCTCTGTCACGCTTAAGTGGCCGCATGCCTGCCACTGCGCCGGAGGGCTTAGTCACCAACACTCCAAATATTCTCCAACTAACTCAACCTACCCCCCCCAGATCCCCACCACCCCCAGAACACCCACCTCGTGACCTCACCCACTGCAGATCGCCCGGCGCCCTCGGGTGACATTATTGCAGTGTTAGGGACATTAAATGTATGACAGTAAATCTTCATCACGCAGCGCCCCCCCGCTCTTGGACACCCCCACATGAAACCATAGGACTCTCCCTGTCTCACGCACACTGGTCGTTTGCCCCCCCTGCTCACCCCCGTTAAGTACTCATAAATACTGAATACTGAATACTGTATTTTGGAGCAAGTAGAAAATAATTCTGTACAACTCCATCGGGTGATAATCAAAAAACATTTAAAAAAAAATAAATAAACACGTCCGGTGGTTATCCTGAGATGGTTCAGCAACTCCTTCTGTAGCACACAAAATGCTTGTTTACACAGTGAGTCACAAGTGGGTGATATCGTTGTCAAGTGGCAACCGTTCTCTGAAACGTATGTTAGCGAAGTGTACATCCAACTAAGATTTGACTAATTTAGAACGGTAGCATATATTACTTAGATAGCAAAGCACTGTCTCTCCCTCGCCCCGCCCCTCGAAACCACAGCCACCCGCACTTCCCCACACCCGTCGTCAGCCTCTCACACTATTGCGCTATTACCGCGCTCTGACAAGGCTGACAGAGAACAAGTCATTTATAAAGATAGCAACGGACCGAGTACTGATCCCTGGGGAACTCCACTATGAGCAGTGCCTGTGCTCGCAGTAACCTCACCAACCCTGACACGGAATGTCCTACCATGGAGGAATGCAGACAGCCAAGGAAGCAGCTGAGGGATTCTAAACAAGGTCACTTTTTTAAAACAGGAAACGGTGATTCAGCGAATCAAAAGCTTTACTGAAGTCAAGATAGCACACTTCTACTGGTATACCTTCATCAAGACATCTAGTTATTTCATGGAGGAAACAGCAGGTTGGTAAAGCATGACTATTTCTCGACGAAGCCATCCTGTTTTGCTCCGTTTAAGTGGTTAGCAGCAAGATTTGCACAGATTTAATTTCTAAGGATCTCTTGAGAAAAACGCTAGTCATACTAATAGGCCGGTAGTTATTGGGTGAAGATTTAGTACCACCCTTAAGGATCGCCACTACAACTGCTTCCTTTCAATCCTGTGGTATCCTCCCCTCACATGTTGAACAACTCAAGAATAGGAAGATGGAGTGTGTCGGCAATCGGCTTGACAATCGAAGGATGTACATTATCGGGGCCAGGTGATTTGTATAGGTTTAAGTCCTTCAGTACAGAGAAGACATCTGAAGCAGTTATGAGGACTTGGTCCATTTTGCACTTGCTTACGCGATGCGACGACAACGGTATTGAATACCCATTGTCCGATCGATGCAGGAGAACCCTAATCGTCCTCCTATCTACGTCTGGGCGCCCTGGCAGTATCTCAGCCCACATACAACCATGACATCTTCTTCAAACATAAACTTCATCCTGCATCGGCCGTCGCGCAGATTATCAAGAGTCGCCATACCTGCTCCATACAGCAAGGCGGATAAGCGAAAACATGCTACTGATGGCGCCTCCCTTCTTTCTTTTACACATGTTTCTCTTACTCCCATCCCGACCCCCATTACTAACCCTTCTATAATTCCCAGCTTAATTGACAGCAACCGAGGTCCCACTGTCAAAGTTCGCTTCGGGCGCAGAACCCGAGGGGGTACCCCGTTT
>OX104063.1:156854312-156909788 GCA_944474145.2 Dicrocoelium dendriticum | reverse complement strand
GTGCAGTGTAGCAGTCTGGAGATTCCCCGGTTTGCTTGTGTATAATTCTAACCAAAATTCTATAATTGTACACTTAGGCAACCGGTGTGGTTTGTTGAACTGATTGCTGAGTTCGAATGCTTTACTTGCTCATCGCCATTTTTGCTTGGCGCTCGCTTCGGTTGCAACGCGCCACTGCTCTGTGTGCTGTGCTTGCTCCGTTCCCCTAGCTAGAGCGTCCACGGTGTCGTTCTTTTATAGCTAGCTAACAGGGAATCTTTTGCTGTACCAATAAAAGTTTCCCTGCAACTCGATCTGTCTTCTGGAATCGCTCTCTGGGCTCCCGGAATAGGCAACCCTCTAAATTGGTGACCCCGGATCCGGAACAATCTCAAGCGCCGGATATTTCGAAATTTTCTCCGGTGAGCTCGTTCCATTTATTTTTCATATTTTCCGGTTTTATTTTTGCATACGGTAGCCTATTTTTGCGTCATTTTTTAAGCCATGGAATCTGTAGACCATAAGGTAGAGTCTCTACTAAGCGTTGTATCTCTCTCAGTTCCACCTTTTTGGGACATGGATCCTGTTTTGTGGTTCGCTCATCTTGAGGCCGAGTTTTATAACCACAGAATCACTTCCGACTACGCGAAGTATTGCAAGCTCCTGTCCCTATCTCCCCAAGGAGATATCAATGCAGGTTCGTGACGTCATCATTTCTCAGACCGAAAACCGCTATGAGGCTCTCAAGGAGGCCACGATTAAGCGTGTTATGCCCTCTGAGAAAGTTCGCCTGCAGCAGCTTTTCAGGGATCTGCAGCTGGGCGACAAACTGCCCTCAACCCTGCTACGAGAGATGCAGCAACTCCTTGGTTCCTCAACCATGGACGAGACTTTACTTCGCGAACTATGGCTACAACGGCTACCGGAAAACACGCAAGCGATTCTCGCTACAGTGAGCTCCGTTTCGCTCACTCAACTAGCAGACTTAGCGGATCGAGTTATTGAACGATCACAGCCACAAGCCAACGCCAGCAAGATCAATGCCGTCGCGTCCCAGGGCACTTCTATCACTGGCTTACAGTCAACTATAGAAGCCCTGCAAGCACAAGTTGCGACACTTAGTCGCCAGGTGCAACAGCTTACTATGACCCGTCGTCGTCCTAGCCGCTCAAAATCGCCCTTCAAACGTTCTCAGTCTAGCAACAGGCAAGTTAGCTGTTGGTATCATCAGCGCTTTGGTACCGCAGCTCATAAATGTGTAAAGCCTTGCAACTTCGCCGAGAAGCAGGGAAACTTCTCGGCCGCGTAACGGCGACGGACGCGACCGGCCAACACCAAAGTCGCCTCATCCGCGTTAGGATTTAACTTCCGGCACCGAGTTTCTAGTCGACACTGGTGCCGAAGTTAGCGTTTTACCCCGTAGCTCAGAATGAGGCGTCTCACCATCGCCGACCAAGCTGCGTGCCGCCAATGGCACACCAATCGCAACTTTCGGCGAAAAGCTGCTACACCTCAATTTAGGCCTCCGGCGAACCTTTCGCTGGCCTTTCAGAATCGCTGCAGTGCCTTGCGCCATCATAGGCATAGACTTTCTTCAACGCTTCGACCTCATCGTCGACGCTAAACGGAAGAAGCTTATCGACTCTAGGACACAGCTCAGTGTTATCGGGACTAGCGCCAACGTGGCTGCTATCACTCCCATTCGTGTCCTACCTCAAGCTTCACAGCCTTTTCTAGAACTTTCAGCAAGCACCCTAAACTCGTTCGCGTCCTGAACGACTTGCCTCCTGTGACGTCAAACGTCATGCATCACATTTGCACTAAGGGCCCACCTGTTTCGGCCCGCCCTCGCCGACTAGCCCGGACAAGCTCAAAGCTGCTAAGGCGGAATTCGAGCAAATGCTCGAACTGGGAATCATCCGCCCGTCCAAAAGTCCATGGGCATCACCATTACACATGGTGCCGAAGAAATCCGGTGACTGGCGCCCTTGTGGTGACTACAGGGCACTTAACAAAGTTACCGTCCCGGATAAATACCCTATTCCGCACATGCACGACTTGACCTCAGCTCTAGCTGGCAAGTCTATCTTCAGCAAAGTCGACTTAGTTCGTGCCTACCACCAGATACCTGTCGCGCCAGATGACATTGCTAAAACAGCAGTCATCACGCCATTTGGCCTATTCGAGTACCTCAGAATGCCTTTCGGCCTCAGCAACGCTGCCCAAACTTTTCAGCGTTTCATTCATGAGGTAACGCGAGGACTCGAAGGCGTTTATCCTTATCTAGATGACATACTCATCGCCAGCTCTTCTGACGAGGAGCATCTTCGTCACCTCGACGCTCTCTTCCAGCGCTTAACACAGCATGGGGTTACCGTCAACCCCGATAAATGCGAGCTTGGCCAAAGCTCCATCGACTTTCTTGGCCACCGCATATCTGCCTCTGGTATCGAAGCCCTGCCAGACAAAATCCAGGCACTGAAGGACTATCCTGCTCCCAGTTCCTTCAAGCAGTTACGCCGATTCCTTGGTCTGGTCAACTATTACAGACGCTTTATACCTAACTGCGCGAGCATTGTTCAACCAATGACTGACTTGCTGCGCGGTAAACAACGCTCTTTTCACTTTACAGACGACGCTAGACTGTCTTTCGAGAAGCTTAAAGACGCTATCTCCAACATAGCGCTTCTCGCCCATCCAGACACGTCTGCATCACTCTCTCTGACAACTGACGCATCAGACACTGCCGTCGGTGCAGTTCTTCAGCAGCTCATCGACCATCGATGGATACCTCTAGGTTTCTTCTCAAAGCGCTTACAACCTACCGAATCGCGATACAGCACCTTCGGTAGGGAACTGTTAGCTATCTACCTAGGTATCCGACATTTCCGTCACTACCTCGAAGGTCGAAATTTTACAGTCTTCACCGACCACAAGCCATTGATCTACGCAATCAATGGCGCAACAGACAAGTATTCACCGCGGGAAACTAGACACCTAGACTACGTTTCTCAGTTTACGACAGACGTACGTCATGTCTCAGGTGCTCTCAATCCCGTCGCGGATGCGCTTTCACGCATTCAGCAGATCAGCTTATCGCCTAGCACCAACATTGATCTATCCGCTATGGCTGCTGCCCAACAAGCTGATCCCGACATCGACAAGCCACGACGCAACACCACTGAGACGATCACCATTGATCGACTCAAGCCAGCATTCTTCGACAAGTCTGACTCGCCGGTGCAACAAGCACCTTCACAGCCTGTGCCATCACAGCTGGCACCGCAACCTCAGACGAGTCAGTCCGCTCCAGCAGAACCGACAACCTCAACCGACAGCACTCCTACTCGCCCTACACTCAATCGACGCGGTAGGAAGCTCAAACCTAAGGTTCGTTTTTCAGACTTTGTCAGCACTTACTATTTTACGTAGAACATGCCTTAGAAATTTTCTGCTCTTACTAAACGTTTTTGAAAATCCACAAAAAAAGACCAAAACGTTTTGAAATTACCAAAAAAGAGCAAAACCTTTTGAAAACCCAAAAACAGCTTTGCACGGTTTTCGCTTAACACTCTTTTGTGTATTGCTATGCATTTATGCTGCTTTTTCATTTTGCTTTCCATATACATCGTCGGTTGGTTGCACCTCGGTTTCTCTTTCCGCTGGATCTCCGCACGCCAACTGGAAGTTCAACAATCTTCCTGCTCAACTGCCTACGTGAACTTTATTAACTGTCCCCCCACAAACAGTTTTTTACCGTTTCGACACCGTAGGGAGGACACGGGTGGGAGCCCGCTAGGGTCCGATTGCATGGTTCTCCCCAGCAGCTGCATCGGGTTTCACAACCTGGTCTCGCAGAAGGCTGGCCCGCGACGGACAGTCCTCACGTAGATCGAAGGACTGCTTACACAGTCCCTTCTGGGAGAGGGCTATGTAGCAGTCTGGAGATTCCCCGGTTTGCTTGTGTAAAATTCTAACCAAAATTCTATAATTGTACACTTAGGCAACCGGTGTGGTTTGTTGAACTGCTTGCTGAGTTCGAATGCTTTACTTGCTCATCGCCATTTTTGCTTGGCGCTCGCTTCGGTTGCAACGCGCGACTGCTCTGTGTGCTGTGCTTGATCCGTTCCCCTAGCTAGAGCGTCCACGGTGTCGTTCATTTATAGCTAGCTAACAGGGAATCTTTTGCTGAACCAATAAAAGTTTCCCTGCAACTCGATCCGTCTTCTCGAATCGCTTTCTGGGCTCCCGGAATAGGCAACCCTCTAAACAGTTTGTGGTTAGCACTGAAGGTTTCTGCGATGTTCTGCTGATAGGCGGCTTCGTCTTCTGTTAGCAGTTGTGTGCAGTGGTTACATTGGGCTACGTAGTTGTTCCAAGTTTCTGGTGCTGGTGCTCCTCTGTACACTCGCCGTGCTGCGTTGCGTACTGTCATCCATTTTCGAGTCCTGCTCCTAACGAAACGAACTGATGTACACCTATTGCAAACTTTTATCTCTGAAGTCTCTGCAATAAACTGACTGAATTTGTTGACGAACTCGAACCAGACGACTTCCGGGGGTTCTTCTTCGAGGAATGACCAAGTCGTAACGCTGACGAGCTGGGCTGATCGATCGTAGCTTGTGATAGTGTGCACGGTCTCATCTTTCTTATTTAGGTATTCTGCATGGCAGACGGAGTTGAAACTGATCACGGCGTGATCACTGCAACCCAACGGACAGTCTAAAACCAACACATCAATCATATGCTCCTCGTTGGTAAGCCCGAGATCCAGCACAGATGACCTGTTAACTGTTCCGAACCGAGTGTGCTGTGATGTGATTGTAAAGAGGAACGGCCATTACTAGATCTTGTAGATCGGAGTTGAATTGTTCTCCTATCGTGGCGGGAGTTTCTACACCATGTACATTGCAATCACCCATGATAAGTATGTGAGTGTATTTTTGTTGTAAACTGCATCTTAAAGCAGCCGCTAGGTGGTAGTCGTTTTCGGATGTGGAGTTAGGGGCGCGGTACACCAAGACAACAACGTAAGTTTCCATGCCTTTTAACTGAAAGCGGCACTAAAGATATTCGGAGTACTTCGAGTCTGAATCCTCCACGGCCCCGCACTGTAAGTCGTTTCGGTAATACGGGATTACCCCTCCTCCATTTGTGAGCCTGTCGTTCCGGATCAGCGACATGCCAGGTAGCGAAACTTCGGCGTCCGTCATTCCCGTGTGCAACTACGTATCGGAGATACCAATGACATCATATGACCCGGAAGCTTGGCACTCTTTCAGTTCGGCCAGTTTATTAGAAAGATCTTGAGCATTCGTATACAAGCTGGCCAGTTTCTCGGTCTCTAGGAGCCCACAGAGGTGTGAAGCGGTCACTTGGAGTAGAGTGCCGGCCGATGGGAGGTCGGTAGTTACTCATTATTTTGATGGGATAATGAGACCTCGTTTGCAACTTGATTTGGCCAAGGTGCATCTCAACCTTCGTTTAGACCTACGTCAGATCAAATTAAAGCATTAAAGCATTAAATTACGTTTCTTTACATTCGTCGGTATGCTTGCTGCTTCAGGTGCTTTAATTTTTGAGCTGTGCAAAGCTTTTGCGACCTTTAACCGAATTTCAGAAGGAAGATGTTTCCGATTTCTTCGCCATCGATCTAAAACATCCTTTGCTTGTTGCTCTGACTGAACCACAAGTTTTAGGATTCTATGGCCGCATCATCTATAATATGGTGAGAGAAGTATCCTGTTGAGCCATAGTGCCACAATATTGTCCAAAGAAACTGTTTCACGAATGAACCGCCACTGTTCTAAATTGTGCTTTCCGGTCTCTTGAACATCGTTAGAAGGATGCTCTGGAACGCCATGTATGATGATTGTGTTTAGGCGGTGTTGCTTGCTGTGCCCCTCTTCGGTGTTTCTTTTTGATTGTCGCGCGCTCCAAAGGACATCAGGATAGATACCTATCCCACAGAATCCGTGTTTTAGCGTGCTGGTGGAGAGCGAAACGTTTTCTACCTCGGCGGAGGATTCTAGTGTTACTCGAATAAGTATGGGTTCTTCATAGTGTGGCGGCTTCGGATGACGAGTAATTCGTAATAAGTTTATGGACTTGACTTTGATACGCATTTGTATGCACAATGAGTCCCTTTGGTCTTGATCGTCTGATAACTTATCCCGCAATGTAATTGCGGTAGATTCAGGGACATTTGAGCATACAACAGTCCGGGGACTATTATTGGATCCCTTTTTCGTTGATCTTCAAGGTATCGTACTCATTTGTCCTGACCTGCTGACAAGTGTTGATTGTTTGCTGTTTGTCCCTCTATTCGCGTTAACGGTATTTACAACGGAAGAGGCCGCAACGGCGGCCTGTCGGTGGACCTTTGCAGCAACCGCTGCATAAGTAATTGATGTTCTGGGAGACGGTCTCGACAAGAGATATTTGAGCTACAGATACCGAGGGTTGGTGTTCGGTTGCTTCATCCTTCTTAATGCTAGATGCCAGGTCTAGTGGAATTTGTTTAACCAGAAGTTTTGAATGGTGCCTGATTTTCGTTGCCGTGAGTACTGTTTGACTCTCGTAGGTACGGTCTGTTTTCGCCCGGCTTTCTACCAAAGTTGGAGAAGACTACGGAGATGGGGACGTGGCTGATTGCGGTTCAGGGGAAGCGGATTGTTCAGCACTCCGTTGCTTCGAAGCCGCTAGGCTTCTGTGGTGCGTACTCGCTTTCCTTGAAGTAATCTTATGGTTTATCCTCTGCTCTGCTTCTGCGGTTAATCGGTCGCATTTCTGAGCTAGGATAAGCAAGTACTTAACGAGTGGGATTGTGGAACACGCAGTACAAAAGCAAAATGCATCTTGGGAGCTATTTCACTCCCGTACCTGTTGTTGGGACACATTTGCACATTTCGTATGATACCATTGCAAACAGTGCGAGCAAGCCAGACCGATTTTACTACTCGATGACATTCTCCTGACCCGCAAATGCCTTCCGCTTGGAGCCTCTTCGGTTTTGCATTTCTGCCATTCAATATGGCGTCGTTACCTGCCCCAGTAGGTTGGTTAGCGTTCTGTACTTTTGCAGCTTTAAGAGGGACGCACGTCGGTCAGGCGAGCGTAGTGGTTGCAAGGTCAAATGAGCGGTTGTCGTGGTCGCGCGGTCCGTGTGCTGGGTTATGCAAGCGCACTGGCTGATAAGGTCACAAGGAATGGCAAGCGAATCATCATCATCAACAGCAGTACATCAGACATTTGAACTGATGCTTCGCTGCCATACAACCATGAGGACCTTTGAAATAAAGAATAAGTAGAAGGGAGAGAAGGGGGACTTACCTGAAAACCTTAATGCCCTAAGCAAACATTCTGGGTCAAGGCGCCTACACCTACACCGTCACAAAGAGCTGGCTATCTTGTAAAGATAAGGCGGCATCGGCGAGACAGCTTCCTTGCGGCTTTCACTGCCCCGCGTCATAATCAGCCATTATCCCGCAGATAACTCAGCATCAAACATACTTTAAACAGGCAATCCGATTAGAAGACGGCAGCAGACGCGCCACTGGTGTCGGCTGGGAGCCATGTCCTGCAAAGTCTCGATCCAAGCACAATGTGAGTCACGTGGACTCCAGCCCGGAAGGCGAGACGTACCAACGGCACCCAGTTTGGTTGTCAGTGACTTCATTTCCCGCTGCCAAGTCGACTTCTGTCCACCTCGAGCCTTGCGCCATCCCACACCTGGTAGACTGAACAAGGCCCTCCTAGGTAAGCGGTGACCAGGCACGCGTTGCAAGTGCCCGAGCCAACGCAACTTATTCAGTGCTATCTGTTGTTCCAGGGTGCTAGCATGATTATCACTACCTAGTACTCGCCTACGCACACCGTCGTTGCGGATACGCTGGTGCTATCCGACTCCAGCAATGCTTCGCAGACAGCGATGAGCAAAGACTTGAAGGCGACTCAGATCTTCAGACCGAAGCGGCCAAGTTTCACTACCACAGATCAGAACGACCCTCACTGTGACGTTGTATACACGGCCTTTCAGACGAAGGGAAACTCCCTTCTGTCGCCAAAGATGCTGCAGGTTCAAGAAGGTAGCTCTGGCTTTTGCAATGCGTGAGATGACGTCAGTTTCTATGTGCCCATCATTGCTGATTCAGCTGTCAAGATAAGTGGAATTATCAACCACCTCGAGTTCCTCGTTAGCAAGCGTCAAGGGGTCATCAAGTGGCTGGTGGTCCTGCAGCAACACTTTGCACTTTGAAGGTGCGAAGTGCGTACCAAATAATGGGATCACTCTGGACAGGCTATTCAGGGTTGATCGTGCCGCTGCAAAATCGTCGAAAAGCAATACGATATCGCCTGCTTTATCTACGTCAACTAACTTTTCACTAGGCAGAACATCAACGCCTACATCGTGATATTTCCCAAGGGAACACTTCACGATGGAATCTACGACGAAATTGAACAAAAATGAGGAAATCGGACAACCCTGAAGAACGCCACTTGTGGTCGGAAAGCTATTCGACAGGTCACTGTAGACCCTGACGCCGCCTGTAGTGTTCGAGTATAGAGCAGGAAGGATGTTCACATATTTCGTGGGAACACCTTTCCGAGCAAGTAATTCGAACAGAATCGATCGATCAATTAAATCGAACGCACTCTTGAAATCGAGGAACACAGCTATTGTCGGTCTGCGGTATGCGTGGCGCTGCTCTAGCACCTGTCGCAGACTAAATATATGGTCTATACAGTCACGTCCTGGGCGGAAACCGGCCTTCTCTTCCCTTATCCGAGATTCCCGTTCCGCAGTGAGGAGACGAACGAGAATCGAGGCCAGTAATTTTGTCACAACTGGCGTTAGGCTAATACCTCTGTGGTTAGAAAAATCTGTACGACTGCCCTCCTTGTATATTGCCACTATAACCGATTCGCTACAATTAGCCGGCACACTCTCTTCGTTCCAGATACATTCGAATAGGGAGGTCAGTGCTTTGCAGAGGACCTCACCTCCATCCTTAAATAGTGCAGGTGGGAGGGAATCCGGGCCAGCGGCACGAAAACGATTAAGGACTGTGATCGCGTTTCGGACCTCGGCCCCCGACAGAGGATCTAAACTAACCGTCCATGGCTCGTCCTGCATCACCTGAGTAGGAAGAGGTCCGGGAGCAGGGGGCCAGCTGAACTGATCTTGAAAGTGTTCAGCCCAACGAGCCATACGGCGCTCCTTATTGTGTATCAGCGCATCCGCGCTGTCCCTGCTTGTCTCACTGACGCCTGGTTTTCTCGAACCAGTGGTGCGGATTAGCTGGAAGAGCTTCCGGTAAACGCCTACTGCTCCTGCCTCCTCCATTTCTTGAGCCCTACTGGTCCACCAGGCTTCCTTGTCAGCACGTAGGCTCCAATTTAGTTCACGCCTAATAGCCCGTCTGGTCACATTGTATTCAGAACCAGGCGGAAGGTGTCCTCTAGCTTCCAACAGGTTCACCGACCACTCGGATATCTAGTGACTAGTGCGATGACAATGGATAGTGCCACAAGCAGACGCTCCTGCGTCGTGCATGGCAGCCGAGATCCTATGCCACTGAAGTTCAGTGTCATTAGGACAAGACAGCGAGAGTTCGCTATGCAGTGCTTCTTGGTAGGCTTGCCTGACAGAAGGCTGGGACAATTTCTCCGTTGCCAATCGGAGGGGACGCTTTTTGCGCCTTCCGGTAAAGTTCATGGAGAAACGACAGCGTACCAAGGCATGATCAGAGTCGACATAGGTGCTCCAGTATGAGCGGCAATCCAAGATGGAACCACGCCACCTGTAACTTATGGCTATGTGGTCAATTTGGGTCCATCGCTGACCAGCTACGGGTGGACGCCAAGTGGCACTTCGGCGCTTACTATGTCTAAAAGCACTGCTACTAAGAAACAACTGGTGCTCCGTACACAGTTGCAGCAGACGCTCACCGTTGTCAGTCCGTTCGGAGTTAAGTCCATAATTACCACCCAGCTGAGCTTCTGAAGAGCTCAGACGCCCTACTAGTGCGTTCATATCACCTGCAAGTACTATAATATCTGAACTAGTAGCGCTGCGTAGTAGGGCGTTCAGTTCGTGATAGGAAGTGTCCTTGACTGCATTAGAACTGCAGTCGGTGGGAGCATAAACGGAAATCACAAACAAACAGCGTTTTGTTTTACTTCGTGAATTCACCTTAGCTGATGTCGTCAAACGGGCTGCACATAAACGGCTGTTCACCGGAATCCAATCAACCAACGATGGCTCAGCCTTGGAGCTGAGAACGATACCTACACCAGCTTGACCCGTGAGTGCCGCATCGGCGTCTCCGGATGCGTGTAACCAATAACGAGAGGAAAAGCCGGGTGCAGTCAATTCAATAACCCCGTTGGGGTCATTAATCCTAGTTTCGGACACACAACACACATCGACACCTAGTGTGTCCAAGACGCGTGCGAGTGCAGCCTGCTGACCTGTTTGTCTTAGAGTGCGGACGTTGAATGCCGCCATGGAAACGGGACAGCGTGGTCTTATAAGGGGCTTTTGCCGATAGGCGTCCGATAGGTGCTTTGGGATGGTGGCTGCGGATGGTTCTACTCCAGTAGCAATTCGGTTGCTGTCAATTGAGCTGGGAATTATAGAAAGAAGGTTAGCAATGGGGGCTAGGATGGGAGTAAGAGAAAAAGGTGGAAAAGAAAGAAGGGAGGCGCCAGCAGTAGCATGTTTTCGCTTATCCGCCCTGCTGTATGCAGCAGATAAGGCGACCCTTGATAGTCTGCGCGACGGCCGATGCAGGATGAAGCTTATGTTTGAAGAAGATGTCATGGTTGTATGTAGGCTGAGATACTGCCAGGGCGCCCATACCTAGACAGGAGGACGATTAGGGTCCTCATCCAAAGCCTTTGGCTCAAAAGCCCGTCCGCAAGGCAGCGGGGTGGCAGTGATTTAGTTTTACAGAAATGGGCGCCATCCCATTTCAAACCCCCAAGCTGGAGGACCAGGAGACTGAGTTTGTCCGACCTCTCACCATTGATCAACCTGGTAGGAGTAGCTCTCAAGATACCCGGAGGCACCACCCAGTATAGCTCAATGGGTCAATGAGGTATGCAAACCGTCGCACCACGTTAAGGTCCAGTCTCGTTGCGACGGACTGGAAACCGCTGAATCTGAACACAGCGCTGCGCACAGATTGACAGATCACAAATTCTTTCACAGCTGTGTTTTCGAAACGCTGGATCGGAATAAGCTTAGGCTTTTCGGGCTGCCTCTAAAATTCTGTATCGAATGGTGTCACACAGAAAGGCAATCGGCTCAATGTGATTGTTACACGCTTGCGCTTAATTACGGATGCCAGTGAAAACGGTTAGTGATGGCGCAGCCTCTAATTCTAAAAGATATTTCCACGTATGACGGATCACTGTGTATGGCTGATAAATCCGGTTCGAATGAGCGTACAGTGACAACGCTGCGAGAAGATGGAGAGAGGATAGAGGGGAATAATCCAAATGAACCAGGAGCACGCACGTCACGCGTGTGTGGGGATGACCTTGGCTACTTCAATTGATGTAAACGACTACAGTGGCATTAGGAGACAAAGTGCTACAACGCGCTCGTGTGGCTGACATCATGGAGTTGTGCCAGTAGATAATCCAATAGCAATTTAATGTATATATATATATATATATTGAATGGAGCCGCGGCCATCCTAACTCTCTACATATGCAGCGGATATCAGCTATATGGCCCGTTATTCCTGCAATTTCTTCGCATGACCAGATAAGCTCAGCGTCAAGTCAACCGCAATGTATTCTTCATACATCAACCCCCTCCTTTCCCAATCTATACCGGCGATTGCGGACGGCACACTACCCCACCCGCAAGGTTAGTAACAATGGACTCGTTCCCAATGCTCCCACACATATGTACCGCTCAAATAATCCGCGATTACAATGACGCACACAACAGTGACGCGGACACTGATTACACCATGCATGGTATGTTTTCGGTACTTTTGATTACCGCCAGATCAATTATCAACAAACGGTATTTTTTACGCATACCTGCATACTTAAACGAGCTGCAAGCGATCCTCCTTACCGAAACATGGTACTCCGCTGATACATTAGGCTCTAATCCAATTATCTTCCCATCATCATCCTTTGTATACAGCTCACTGTAAAAGAAGAGGCAGAGTATGTTTCATGTAACTCCATCACACATGTACAACTGAACGGCTTGAACATCCACAACTGGAAAATGTCTCTGATTCTCTCTGGTTCTCTATCTCAGGAGCCTCGGTTTACTTGCATGTATCTGCAACCCGCAAAATTCATCAAACATGAGTGTTGTCTGTATCACGCCAGCTTTCGATTTTGCATCGGAATTACCACACGAAAAAGGATAATTGTAGGTGATTTCAACATGCCGAAGATACACTGGTCTTCCTAGCCATCCTCGTCTATACACAGAGCCGCCATTTATTCCGTCAGAGTTGGTGGGTTACCATGCCAACTAGGTTGACGAACACATTAAACGTGATGTTTACTTTGGGTATGGCCAACGTACAGAGAGACTTTTAGAGAACGACCGCAACATGATACTCTTAACCTTCACTGTTAAACTGGCTAACAAACAAGTACCTCCTTCCTACTACACCATCCACAGGATTAACTGGAAACCCTTCCGTCAAATAATCCGGTCCTCTGATTGGGATGCCTTCTTTCTCTCCAACAATGCCTGCACAGCCGTGGAGCACTTCTATCATTAGGTTCAGCAAAACATAACCCCAGTTTCTGCACAAGAAAAACGAATCCGTGACGTTTAAAAAGATGCAGCCGAACGTTCGATGAGTCAGAAATCCAGCAAACCGATCGCGCGCTAAATAAGGATAGGATATTTTACAATGATTCCACAGATGCACCGACTCATCTCTGAAATCAAGCACTTACAATTGATGGGGAGAACACATGAAGATCAAGCAACCCTACGAATGACATGTAAAGCAAAAGAGCTGGTCAGATTTCTCCGTCGAAGAACCAACAAACGCTTTTCATTGATCACTGAACTGGTGGACGACATCCAGGCGTCATCTCTGAAGCATTTAGCTCGTTCTTCTCCACCTACATGAACCTTGAGACTAACGCTATTAATACACTAAGGCTCCATCTAAAAGTGCTATTGCTCTCCGCAATCTCCACCAATCAATACGTTCTATTCAACCGTCATCCATTCTGGAAGCGGATGACATCCCTCTTCCGTCATGAAACTGGGAGGGCCTGGTGTGTCACTGCTCATTTTGCATATGTTTGCCGTTTTACTGGGATGCAAGCGCTATCCAGATCAACGGAAAACTTCATTTATCAGCCCTCGCCACAAGGGCTGCGCAAAACAGGAGATTGACAATTACAGCCCAACCCATAACACTCCTACAATAGCTGGATTATTCGAGAAATTGGTAAAAGTGTGTGATGAATTTCATCAACTCACTGGAGCTGGTAGATAGGTCCTAACATGGTTTCCTTCACTAGCGATCGTACAGATATTGGTGACTACATTGCATGAACGATATACCAGACTCCCTTGACTCAAAATATGCCATGTTAATTCTATGCTTGGACATGCAGAATACATTCGATCGGGTGCCTTACAAAGGCTTACCGATTCGGATAGCTTCCTTTGAAGTCCGGAACACATTAATGGGTTGGCCATCATTATACATGAACGGTTGCGCTGAAATAGTCACCTTAAGCGACCATTTCTCTTCCGCGCATCCAATTACCAGCGGGGTTAAACAAGGATGTGTGCTCGGTACATTAATTTCCTTCTTTGTGTCAATGACAGCAGTTTGGTCAACAAACGGCTTGCCGTTTTATTTGTTGATGATATAAAAATTGTCCACAAGTACCGACGAGTTGAGCTTCCGAATCTACTACTACTCATTTAAGAATACATTCGTTCGCTTGAGACTTGGTGCGACAAGTGGCTGATGACGTTTTAAGCACAAAAGTCAAGTATCAGACGTGCGGTCGCTTGACACCTGAAGTACTTAGCACACGTAACAGCGAACGCATCTGTGTACAACGGTCTACCCGTGACCTTGGAATCAGATATTCTTGTACCTTCATGTTCTTAGAACAGATTAAGTACCAGATAGCACGAGTCAGACAATCCTTCGCTAACATCTCTCATAACATGCATACAATCACAGCTACAGTTGAACTATTTAAAATCATTATTCATCCATTCTCGGAGTATCGCAGCATAATCTGTGGCAATATGAGGAAATCAGACAGAACATTGATAGAAAGCCTTTAACGGTCATTTACTAAGCACGTATTGGGGAAAACTTCTATCATAAACTCTCGGGAGCGATGTCAGCAACTCCATCACGATCCGCTTTGGCTGCGAAGACTAAAACATACCTTGAGGCTGCTACACAATCTGATTCCTGGCAACACCCACTGCAATCGATTCACCTTAACATTGCAACACGATTAAATGCGGGACCTAGATAACAAAGACCTTCTCCTGATCATGCCACAATGCAGGACATATTTGCGATCTAACTTTTATCTCACTTCTCTTCTGCTTCTCTGTGGAATCGGCTGCCATTCACCATCAGGTCGAGTGAGTGTCCAATCCTTTCGCAGTAAGTTAGGAAGCTAACGTGACCTGGACACAATTATGCCAGTTTTTTCGTTGGGAAGATCACTCAGCAGAATCGAGTGGATGCGTGCTGAATATGAGTACAAGGATTACGAACTGGTGGCCAAGGTGTCTTTGATGCTTGAGTTGGGTCACAACGTAGGTTATTAACATATCACCATACTTCCCTACTACTGTCTACTAATCAGTAATCACTCAACAACTTACATGACACCTCAACTGATGAAGGCTCGCAATGGAAGTCGTAGCTCTGGAATCAGCTTCATGCACTGCACGTTCGTAGCTGGCATGGCAGTAGAAGACCAGTCGCGCTATTTCTTAGTCATTAATCCGTCCCAGCTATTCATCACCATCACCCTCGGATCAATGGTCAAATGTGCTCCTTTGTGGAAGTATAGCTGTGGATTCGGATCCTCTGAGAAGTAACATAATTGCGTTCTACTTCCGAATCCCAGAGGTGGGAAAAGGCTGTCGAACGCTTTCCAGGAGTTGTAGTAGCTAAGAAATTGAGTCTGGTTGTCGGAAGGCCTCAGCATGGAAAGACCCCTGTTACTCTATAACATGAGTACCTAGACATTGGAGCCGACTTGGCCGTCATCTTCCCTACGTAGCTTAACAAGCTGATGTTTTCACTTTGGAAGACCTTTGCTCAATAACTCACAGTTTCCACCAAGGAGTGCTGCTCGTGAATAACTGTCACGCCGTTCTGTTTATTCCACCGCATGATATTCAACCAGCATCAGCAGACTAACCAACTCATAGCCGAACATGTGTTATCCGCGTTTCATTTAGTCAGTGTGAATCAGCAAGTTTTTCAACGCGCGCCCGTCAGAATATGGGAGGTTTAGTGCATGAGCGAGGAATTGTGTTCGCCGCATTGGTATACTACACCTGGATTGTATATTAGTTCATCGCATGGTGAGGCGGCTACGCTGTCCACTGCACGGCAGTGACGTATAAGTCAGTGGATAGTGAGCACCGTCGTATCACAACTAGCAACGTAGACACCGAGGTCGTTCCCGTCCCCTCACAACTATGGTCTCAATCACAGACGCAGAAGTCGAGTTGCGGGTTTGAGTCCCACAGGCGCCAGCTGGGATGCGTACTAGTAACGATTCATTAAAGAATTAAACGGCCGTATAGTGCTTTTCTGGGTATGTGATGGCTGTCTGACTGAGTCTAGAAGTGATGAATCTTTACCTGTGTTAGTTCTTAGAAAGCATTTAGTTACTATTTAGTGTTCAGTCCCATGACTTTACACCGATTTTTAGTCTGAGTTGTTGTTATTTCCAGCTGAATTGTCTCTGTAGTCCCGACTTTGATCGGAGACGACTAGGGTGGATCAGTCAAGCTTGTTCTCTGAGAACTTTTCGTTGGTTTCATCAAGTAAGATAACTGGTTGGTGGGTCATTTTGAAACGCTCGCTGTCTAAATGGATTGCGACGCGCAAACCCATTGTAGACCACGATTCGCATTGAAGCGAATCTTGATCGGTTTGATTCCTGGAACCGTAACTGATGAAGCAGATGAATCTTGGGCATTGTTGGTGTACTCACAGACATAGGTGGAACCAACAATTGCCATCATCCCAGTGTAAACTTTCAAGGGTTTTTAAACTATTACTGATAGAAACACTCGGTCACTCCTAAATGCAGACCACATCATGGCGGACGGCTGGGCACATAACTTTCGTGTCACCTGGATAACACTACGTTATAGTTCGCAGTCAAAGTGTAGATGGGAGTTGGGAATGATTTCCAGCTGCTCCACCAGCACATTGAGTTTCCCGTGTAAACCAGAAGGAATAGGACAGGATGGTTTATGGTCTTAAAAGTGAATCCTTTGGAACTAATCCACACTGCTACAATACGAACGAGACTGTCACAGTCAAATAAACATGGCAATGAGCATCATCAGTGAAAATAACTCTAACGTGCGTCAACATTCGTTCAACTCCACGGATTTTGATGGAACGGTAAAGACCGGGTATCACGTATGCAGATACTCTCAGTATCGAGATCCTACAGCGGTTTCTAATACGCTGTATCTAGCTATAGATGGTGCGGTCACACCTATAAATAGTGTGTTATTTACGAATCTTAGAACCGATATTTGTCTGTTAGGGCGTAAAGGAAATCTTGAGAGCCGGGTAACGTAACACGGTCCGGGATACCGAGCGAGTGACAATAAAACTGCGCACGCAATTCTATAGACGAAGGTATATACTTGTGGTCCATATGCGAGCTTCAATAGAAACCAGGTAACGTAACGCAAGCAGGCATTCAAATGTCCGGGAACAAGTGCACAAAAACTATGATGTACCTGGCACTTGAAATAGCTCGTCCTGTAATTCGACTCGCTTCCAATTATTCACGGGCAATGTACGAACATGACACGACAGAACACGGCTGTAATGCATCCATACGACTAATTCATTATTTGCTTGCTACCACGCGCGTTTATCTACACACGAGTCACGTGCATCGTCCGACAGACCGTGTCTCGTGATAACTAATCACAGCAAAATGAAGCATCACTTGTAAACCACAGGATAAGATGGGCTCAGTGTATCTGCAGTGCACATTCGGACATTCATGAGGATGTGGAACTCACTTAGTGGGAACCAGCCGGCATGTTTAGCAAAGTGAACTGTTGAGCTAATAAGCAGGTGGCTGGACCACATGTGTACCGATTGTCCGCTCACCCCGCATGGGACAGTAGCCCTTAGTGAGTTCCCATCGCATCTGTACCGTCTTTCGTCATCCGAAACCCACCAAATGAGCAGGCGCCACATTTGTGACAGAAGCAAACAGCTAAACGACGGACTGAGTGATACAGTAATTTTTTGAGAATTGATATTTAAATTTCAGTACAAGTTGTAGCCGTAAACGCCGAAAACGGCAACTAACAACCACCTGTTTGTCTACCTGTTCATTCGTACACATATAAAACAACCAGTATTTACGCAACTACAGGTGATAGCAGTAGTTCGGTGTTTATAAACCGTACTGTCGTTTCTACTTGATTCTGATCAGTTTCACACAACTTGCGGGACTTTACGACTCCGACCACAGTACATGTGAGTGATGCTGCACCCTTTTTCAGTCGACTGCGTCCTCTGTAAGGAAATCGCCTCCGCCGTAAAACACTCAAGATACTTCGTGCATCCAGTGGTATGTAACCAACCGGAACACGCAGACGCAGGAGTGCCGAATGTGATTTGATGTAGGTACGAACTATTTGCAGTGACTTACTGAGGAACACCGTTTCCTTGCGGTGGAATTTGTTGTTATTACGGGTGCATAAACTGAAATTGTATATTGTTGCGTATACTAGACGTTTATAGTTGTGCTTCAAATAGTGGGACTTAAGTGCGTCTTCAGCAGCTGTGGATCGTAAACGAATTGACGGATATCATGTGGTACTCAGTAGCAGGACATCACAGAAAGTATACACACCAGTAACAGTGGGCTTTGCTAGATACATGTTCTAATACTATCAGTATGCGTGTAGCCTGCGATACATTGCAAGCTACCGGTCTTGACATTTTCGCCTTTTTTCCACACAGCAAGTATCGTCTTTCACGCATGATACTGTTGCACCAAGCCCGTCAGATCCGCTGTAGACTTAAGACTATGTTGAACGCCAGCTTTCCGCGAATTGTCTAGACACTAAATAAACAAAACAGCAGTTACTCTCTATTTTCTTTTCCGTGTTTTGTTAGCCCTAGCAAGCACAAAAGTTTAGGTAAATTTCGAATGCATATAAACAAATGCAAAGCTACTCGGTCATGTTCAAGACTGATATAACATCCAACGGTGTTTGAGCCACCCTCCCCTCATCAAAACCATCATCAGCGCACCAGTAACATCCACAGCCTGTCAACTGCTTCAGAGCAAGCCGTCTTCATTTCGACATAGCTCACCACGTTTTGCTCCGTGAAGAACGCGTCGTCCATGGTGAACCCTCCTCACAGTCTAGCCAAGCAAGGTGGATGTGCTCTCATGCACAAATTCAGAACTAGCCGCAAGATGGCGAGTTAAAGTTTTCATTACGGGTTACCCTGAAGATATTCCTGTCTAACTGTCCTCCTATGTTCCTGAAGTTATGAGGCGTAGAGGACACCAAGGATGGCAGCCACAGCCATTTGAATTGTGCCGTTACGACTTTAAAGCACCACTTAGCTCTATGCGGTATGCAACAAGCAGGTTGTCTGATGTCAGTGACGAACAGATTGCCATGAAGTGTCTGTGAAACTGGCTGAACTTTCTACCAGATGGGTGCTAACGCCCATTTTCGCTACCGACTCGCATACACTGTCGACCACTCGCTCAACTGTTGCACCACATCGGTGGTCAGAAAGCCCAGTGAATTACTAAATCCATGGTGGCTGATCTGCCTCAGATGAGCTGAAGGATGTTCGCCGCGCAGTAAACCCAGATGGTTATTAGTCCAATGCCCAATAGAGGGCATTGCTGCTGCCTTACCTGTGCCGATGGGATAGGGCATCGCTCTGCAGCGGTAGGCTACCACAAGTGTCGCTGAACTTGCGGTCTACTGAGCTACTTAGTTGCTGTGGGCTGATGCTACGGGCAATAGCTTGCTGTCTGTGCTCTTAACACCTTATTATACTTAGGGTATAATAAGGTGTTAAGAGCACAGACAGCATGCTATTGCTCGTAGCATCAGCCCACAGCAACTAAGTGGAAATTTCTGTACAACTTTTTCATGTAAAGAATTTTCCGCAGTGTCCAGGTCCACTCATTCTTCCGAGATTTATTTGGGTGACCATTGCCACCTTGGGTGTACTAACCTATTTATTCAATCAAAAGTATAACCTCGGGTCTCTGATCCGGCAGTTGTGGGCCTTGATGAATAGTCTACTTTACGTAGTTTGTCTTTGATGCTTTTCATTTCTAATGATACGAACGGCTGGGGATCAAAGGAGGTAGACAACCACTGAGTCATCACTCATCCACCTTCATGCACTGTGTATTAATCGTTTTGGTCATACCTGTTCTGTATAGCTAATGGATTTTCTTAAGTTGTGAACTCTTTTCGGGACGTTCGTTGAGGGTCACACAACTTATTCACGATCGGTCAATACACTCGTAAAATACCGAGACCCACCTCCTACGAATTACGTGGGACAAAACTGTAAGGAATCGTTGCGAATTCACCCTCCTTACGGCACGCTGGAACAGTTTCAGTTGAGAATCGAGTGTGGACAAGCTATTCAACATAGGTGTGGGAACCGCGCAATCCTGTTGTAAAATATTGGCTGCCCACGGCATGTCGATGTTGTTATTTAGGATGTACCATGAGCCATTAAGCGCGGAAATCGATTTCCCTCACTAAGCATGGACACGCGTCTTGATCATTTCAGCTTACAGCCATAACCTTCTCTCACGCAGGACAATTCGTGGTTTCGTGGTACTTGCGGTATTGAGTCGAAAATTCGTCTTGATTTACCGAGGTTTTCAGTTCCTTCGCTTTCAATCAAACCAGTGATAACAGACGGTATTTAGAATGCACACGGTAAAGATTTCTACAACCAATACCTCATGCCAACCTTCCGTGAGTTCATTGCTGACGTCGGTAATCAATATCTCCACTTAGAACAGACTGAATAGCCTCGGTGGAGTACACCTTGTTGCATTCCGCATCAGTCACACACACATACACACCATGTTGCCCAATCCTACAAAGAACTTTCAACAGCCGATACTAACCAGTCATACCTGGCTAGGAAGAATCGTCGCACACTCATTGTTCGAGGAGATTGCAGCAGA
The DNA here is from genome assembly GCA_944474145.2 of Dicrocoelium dendriticum. NCBI lineage: Eukaryota > Metazoa > Platyhelminthes > Trematoda > Plagiorchiida > Dicrocoeliidae > Dicrocoelium > Dicrocoelium dendriticum. The sequence continues at coordinate 156,889,352 of OX104063.1, read as the reverse complement.
GGATGAAAGCGAGGGCTCTCCTCTAACTTGCCATTTGCGGCATACAAACCTTTGACTTGTTTGCATCTGCCTGCCTGCTAATTCGTCCTAGTTATGCAAGGGTGAATTGGTTCCTCAGCTACACGGCGAAAGCACATTAAGCTTAGTATCTTTCAGCCCAGTTTGGTAGCCAATCGGTAGCGGCTGCTTGTAGGCCACGCGTTCTCACAGTGCGGTGTGCTTATTGCCTTGTATTTATGGATAGTAACAGATTCAGTCATTGTAGCTAATGGGAAGCCGAATGGAAAATACAGGGACAACCATTCTGTGAAGTTATTGTCTTATTAAAAAGCCACAACCTCAAGACAACTGCATGGAATATAATGAACAGTGAAGAAGTTATCGTTTCATTCCTGGTCTTGAAGCAAGTGTGCCGGCCAAGCCGCTTGTTGTTGATGGGCATTGACAGACAAATTGTCATGATATTAAGTTGAATTTCTTAACAATCCCCGTGGCAAAAAATGCACTGACGCTCTTACCACCTTCAGTGCTACGCATCACAGAGGGCAAGCAGGCTGGGGTTGAGTCAACCTCCAGTGAATTTGGGCATAATTGCCCCAGTAACTAAGTACATAAATAAATTTCTATTTCCGGACAGCCTGATAGACTGTTCCCGCATAGGGGCAGATCACCAGGCACACAGTTCTGTTCCAGAACTGATGTCACCCAACATAGGATTGACAGGAATTCACTCCAGCAGGTGGAATTTGCATATGTGCGGGTTATATCAATGTTGAACTATGTGGTAAGTTCAAATCCGTAGCGCACATTCAGTGTGCTGACTGATGAGAATAACTGAGCATGTTGGGGGAAGGTGTTCCTTATATTCATCTAAACGCATTTTTAGGTCTACGTTCATCACTCGCCACTTTGGCTTTGGTCCCGTCGATGAATATTTGCATATTCCAACGTAGGATTCTGTCATCCTTTTCCGCAGCATAAAACGACGATACAATTGTTCCATCATGCTTCGATAGAAGCAACTCGCTTTCACAAGCAGTAGTAAGGTGCGATGAATATCCGATATGCTGCTATGTGATGTTGACACCATTTCCGTATACCTTATACCATAAATATGATGTTTTGCACAGTGAGGTATTTCTTGGCAGACATTTTGTACTCGTATAACGCCGCATTTCCTGAGGTTTCAGGTTAATTTGTTCCAATGCGTGGATGATGAAATGTGAAAGAAGTTTTCTCTTGTTTGTGTTTTTGTCCTTGGAATTACGACCTCGTAGCTCACACGGCATGTGGGATATCTTTTATTCCGCGTCATACACAGATTTACTCCTGCTGGGTAAGCACAGTTATGCATAATTCTGAATAGAAAACACAGGTTTAATATCATCCTTTGAAATCAAATGGGTTGCAGTTCAAGGAAGTGCAACACTCATTGAAAGTCAATTCTATGTAATATCCAATTATTCTTTTAGTAAATAGGTCTTGAATTTGCTCAAACGCCTTTTTGTCTAAATTTTGCATGATTGTACACCCAGTGAACAATCGAATTCGTGTGGTAGCACGTATGCTTTTTAAGATCGGAGACGGGACTCACGCATTAAGAGGAACGACCAATGGAATAAAAGTATTTCGTGCCTTTACTCTCTGGAAATCACAACTGCTCTCAGAAGTTGAACGTGTGCCAGTATCGCTGACCTAGGTGTGCGTTCAGAGATGTTCATACCACACAAGGTAAGGCTGTTTGGTGGAATATGACACTTATACCATAAGATATCCCACTTATCTACGCCAAATGACATTTGCCACAAGTGACACCAAGTTTTACGAAGTGAAACATCGTTTTGAATGGATCGTAAAACCTCCCGGACATCCATATCTCTATGAGAATAAACAACTTTATGTTGTCTGCAGACAAGAAAGCGGTGCCATGCTTAAATCAGTAGTGTATGATATCAATAGTATAGCATGTCATAAACGTAAATAAGAAACAACCAATGACCAAGAACACTTCCTTGTATTACTCCACTAGTGACTGTTTTAGGGAGCGAAAAACAGTTGTCTATTTGTACCAATTGCTTCTTAGCCGAAAACCAAGTGACTAGTGGATCCCCGATACCAACAGATTGTAACTTGTTGAGCAGTTAGGGTGTGGAATTCGGTCGAATGCTTTAGGTATATTGCGATATGTAACTAAGACTGACCTTCCAGCATCAACAGACATTGTAGTATGGTTTAGAAGCTCAAACTGAAATGTCGCACAGAATCAGATCTGTAGAAAACCATGTTGTGCCTTGTTTCTAAGATTTTCAGACAACAAGATACTAGTCATCGCGTTCTTAACCATCCGTTTTATTATTCGTGATACGCTGGACGTGTGGCTTATCGGTCGGTAGTACTAGTTTTTCACCAAATTTCCGTTTTTCTTTGAGGCATGGAAATATGCACCTTTGGGCTTCATTCGTGAACACAGCCTAACTCACTAGAGGCAAGGTGAGCGAAACACATAAATCACACTGCGGATGAGTACCGTGGGCACTGGCATTTCCCACGTACTGCTCCGGACCAACACCAATACGTCAGATCTTTGGCATCGTGGGACCGGTCAAATCGAAGGTGTGCAGCATTTGAAGTCGCCAGTGGCTTACAGCGTTTTACACCGTTCACACGTTCACAGGCATGTGGTGGTGCCCCGGGGCGTGACAATATTCAACGGAGAAGAATCAGCACTTTTCACGCGTTATCTGGTTCAGTTTTTGAGACCGGGTTCGAGCCGTTGGAGCACCTTCTACGTAATGACTTCCGCTGTTACACAGGTTTCGAGTTTTTGTTGAAACTCTGCACCAACACGTGTCCCGGGAGTGAACAACTGAGCTGCAAAGCCTGTGATCCAGTAATAGACCCCCTAAAGTGAAACTCACATAGCTGAACGCAGTCGCTCTGCTTATAGACAGAACTGGGCACAGTTCCTATTTGATGATTTCAGCATAAGTTACTGACAGTGCCGAGCTTCCACAGAACCAACATCGAGTCTAGCATAATATTAAAAACCTTCGAACCCTGTTAGCGCTCTTGTTATCCTACAGTCCAAATTGCGGTTACAAGTGGTAATCTGTTCACACAATGGGTGTTATAAACGAACAAACAATGAGCCCCTAATCTTTGCCCCCCGGGGTCCGCGTCCCAGTTCGGCTGTCTTTACCTATTTCTCTCTACTTGAAGAGTCCACCTAAGGACGAAACTTGTGGTAAAGTTTGCTACTGAAAAACAACAGAACCAAAAACCTTAAACACTTTTGCGCGGAATGACCATGCTAGTGAGTATAGATCAGGCTTATTGGCGTATTCACCAGTTATGTCTCTTAGTTTGTAACAGTAAGCAAGAATTTCGAGGCGACCGATGCTTGCGTCTTTACTACCACTACTATGTGAACTTACTAACTACATACTCTGGATTGGTGGACCAGTAGGCAGGCAAGCGTACTTGACGACAGTTAGATGAAAATAGTTCTTATTTGCAACCGGATTTCCTCATTCATGTCGCGGTTATGATTACTTACGAAAAGGAGTATTGTAGCTCACAATACAGACTACTGGAGTAACCAGAAGGCAGGTTAAGTGACTATATCTAGTGAGCTCTCATATATGGGTAAGGTTGCCACAACGAGGAGAACTAAAAGCTTAATGCTTACTGTTCGAAGAACGTGCTGTGCAGTGTATGTTACGGCAGTGACTGGAATCGTGGAACTGTTGTTCACTTCAGTGAACTGATCAAACCCTTCGTTGGAAAATCACACTGCATCTACCCATCTGTGCGTGACTGTGGAGTCAGTCACATAGGCATGGATGACTGGGTCATAGAAGTTAAGACAAGTAAAAGTGCGCTCTCTACATCCACAGGTGGTTACATTTTGACTACTATGTATCCGGTTTTCGACAGTGGTGATGGAGGACGGTCACTTTCCACCAACACAGTGGAAGGAGCAGCCTATTAAATCAACCATATAAGTAAAGTCACCGATTGAATTCACCATCTAATCCCTCGATGATAAGAATTCAAATTAAGGAGTCATCCACTTCTTGCGATTTGAGCAGTGAGTGGTGACTAATCGAAATAGTCTGCCGGAACACGTTCTAGGCAAAGTTAGTACCACAATTCTGGATATGCTGGTTGGATGTTACGCTAGTTTCGGAGAGCTTTTCCTGCTGACTGTGGTTGTACACATGCGTTTTTTTAACAATACGACTTCTATAACATTACAATTTTACGTGACAACACTCAGAGAATGGATATGTTAACAAATAACTGTTTGTTTTATGCCAGTAAGGCTTTCTCATAGTAGCTTCTAAGTCAGATTTTCCCCACAATACCGGCATAGCACTGGACGACCGCGTTGTCCCATCGATTATCGACAGCATTTAACTTGATTTCCGTGGCCTACTCGTGTTTTATTTTCTCACTCCTAACATATACCGTAGCCGGCTTTTAATAGCGAAATCTACCATACATTCTCCCAACTTACCTTTTGTCAAGATTTCTCAAATTCCACCTAACTTATATGGATTGCATTTCTATCGTCACACGGAGCGTACGAGACTAATACCAATTGGAAAATTTCCAATGAATGACAGTTTTGATTTGGCCAAATTCCATTTATAGCTCGGCCAATTAATAAGGAGAGCATTAATTGTTTTTTGGGAATACAATTTACATAGACTTGACAACTGCCTTTGGCGCATAGTGGATCCATCGTGCGACTGTGGCCGAGATCTTCCATAAATCTCTTATTAATTGTATACAAATTAAGAGTGGTGAGCCGGTATTCGCATTCTTAGGCTAGCTCCTTCTGGTTTACACTGGGGTTGAGGTATATAAGTGGAAGTCGGAATGACACAAGACAATTCATTCAGGGTTCCTTACTAAACACAAGCGAGTTGTGGTTGCTCGTCATCAAAATGACACCAATAATGGAAATGGATGGAACCACCGGCCCGAATTACTAGTCAACAGTAAACTGAAAATTTTGAAGGGAATAACGAAGGCACATCTTTCGATCTAAGAATGTATATTCCCATCCCACACTCACTAACCTGTTTAGGAGCGCAACCACTGGTGTGTACACTGGTGCAATCACTTGTGTACATTCCAAGTGCTCAGTTGCAATCTTATTGTGCTTATGCATACAATAAGGGCTACGGTCCAGCGATGACATACACTTTTCCTTGTAGTCTACTGAAAATACATTGACCGAGATGCCTTGACTGCATCGAGTGACCAGGGACCAGCGAACCTGTCTGAGCGCCTCTCATTGCGCAATGGCACCCGGTCAAGACATTAGTCCTCGACTGTCATGCAGATGGACCAGTTTTGGGACTGGCATAACATTATGCTTGCAGCATCCGGTTCCAGATTTGACTGTCACTGAGGACAGCCACAGGACGCCTACGCCTACAGAGGGACCATGGGTGGCTTGCTCTGCACCACCCACAGCTCCACCCACACACCCATATGCGGCAGAACATTAAATGTGTTCGTACTGAAAACTGCTACACAAAATTATTAGTTATCTGGTCCCATGTTCAGGCAAGATCAATCATCCCTCCCGCTGGCTTAGATCGATTGACCGCCTTTCGGGCAAAGCAGCAATTCTTCAAATTGCGAACTGGTGACTTACTTACCCTTCAAAACAGTCCTGACATTGCCAAGGTGGTTCTTCTGGGGCCAGATGTACAAAGAGCAAAAATGTGCCAGTAAACATGTCGAGATGTTCGGTTTGCAAGTTGTGTCGGTGTAAATCGTTCGCAAGCTTCCGTTAATGATGATGTTCTTGGTCGATGATATCCCTTTCATACAAATAAACGAACATCAGAGGAACACACCTTAGCCCAACCAACGTCAACTAATTAGCGGGGCCGAGTTGACGGATAACTATGTCTGACTGAGTCCGCTAAATTCGCCTCAGATGTGCAGATTTGTTCGCTCCTCTCCCGGGAACCATCGGTTCACAAACATTGCATGCTCTTATCACAGCAGATTTCTAGGCAACGCTCCTGAAATTCGCTTGGCGTAACGTTTCGTATTTCGGACTGCGCTTAGTTCACATATGCATTTCGTTACCAATTCCAGGTATTGCAGGGAAGAACGAAGACACGTCTTGCGGTCGAAGAATGCATATTGCAATCCCCTATTCATTCACTTGTTCAGGAGCGTAACTACTGGGGTGTAGATCGATAGGATCATTCCTGTCCAGCCCACCGCACAATACCAAAGTGGGTGCCATTCGCTTGGAAATGATTTGAGCAAACGATCAGCCACCTACTTGATATCGCGATGAGTGCAGCAGAAACGGACGACCACATTGACACCTTCATTCACTTGCAGGCCGACGCGTCAGAGAAAAGGAGGCCAGGACTTATGGAAATGAAAATGCCATACAGAAGGCGTATGCATATTTAATATTTCAACTACCGTTAACATGTTCAGTCGTCATTTCGCGAAGCATCCAACAAGACGCTTTGGTAGATACCGAGCAAAGCCCCTTTAACAGATGCCCAAATCGCCCACGGTCAGGAGGGTAGAAGTCGCCAATCGTGCCTTGATGTTGATGTGCACACAGCTGACAATGAAGATGATGAGCAACTGAGGCATAAATCTAAGGTAGCGGAATACAAAGAGAACACAGCGCAAAGAATACTACAAATCGGCAGTCTGAATCACGGCCGCAATGTCATCTGCTGGTGATGGGTGACCGGAAGGATTTCACGCTCGCGTTGTAATCCTAAGGTCACCGGTTCGAATCCGCGTAAGTGTGACCGACCTCGTGGTATACACAGCTGTCATGCGCCTGGTGGTGGTCGCGTGCCAGCGTAGCATAGGAAGTGTGCCAGCGTACTGCTGTTGCCTGATGGCGGAGTGCAAATCTCACACGCAGGCCCAGTATTGAGTGCCAATTACTCCGGTGCTGGCACGTGACCCTCCAGTCTCACATCACAAAGCACCATTAGGTGGGGCACTCGTTAAACCACCGTTGCATGGTAACCGTCAGTATACAGCCGAAGGTGAAGGTGATTGCACCTGAAAGGATCTTTTCACGGTGATCTGTGAAACTGAGACTGAGACTGTATTTAAGAGCAAGTAGAAAGATTTCTGTACAGCTCTATCGAATTATGACAAATCAACAACATTTAGTTGTGAATCGTCAGCGGTTGTGTTTGGTCAGTTAATCGTTTATCCTTGTTCGGTTAGGAATTCGTATTGGTGTCATTATTTCCGGGTATAGGATGTACATTTTGCATTGCATGTGCACCGTTTCACAAAAGCACGGGTTTCCGAAATAATCGTCGATACATGTTTTAAAACAATTCACAGAATCGGCCTCTATTAATCCTTCGGGTAGTGTATTCCATAAGTTTACGATTCTTCGTTCTATACAAAGCTGATGTGATACTTTGTTCATGCAGGGGACCCTGAATTCGTAACGGTGTCCTCGGGTGTTACAGGGTTCCCGCAGGTGAAATATTGACCGCGGTATGGGGAAGTGATTCAAGAGTACTACTCGATGGGTCATAATAAGGCCAATTCTTACTCGGCGCTAGGATCGTGTGTAAAGCCCGAGTCTTTCACAACGTTTTTCATAAGGAAGCTTTCGTAGACTGAGTATCATTCTAGTTACATTATGCTGTACTTACTCCAGCTTTTCAGTTTCCCACTGGGTTATCGGATGGTAAACTGGGGCGCCGTATTCAAGGATTGGTCTAATGAGCGAGGTGAGTAGACGAGGGACGGTTTCTCCGGACCATGTGGAGAAACTGCGCCTTAAGGCCCAGAGGATGCGAAGTCCTGCAGGGTACAATTTCTCTATATTTTCTAGTGATCTCATTTCATGTCGCGAGAACATTCCTAAGTCTCCGACAGATGTGTTAGGGTGGAGCAACTGGTCGTCCAAGGTGTATGATCGAGTGACTGGACGTCTGGTGATATTGATGAACTCCGACTTGCTTGCGTTAAGAGGGGACTGCATTTTAGTGGATCACGTCGCAGCCGATCTAAGTCATGCTGGAGGCGAGCTCAGTCGTCCTGGTGCTCACTTATCCTCCAGCTTGTCAAATCATCTCCAAACGGGGCACATGTTGACTGGAGCTGCTGCGGAAGGTCGTTGATATGAATAAGAAATAATACTGGCCCAAGTACAGTTCGTTTTGGCACGCCACTGATAGATAGAAATCAGTCTGTCACGTAGTCATTGACCTATACCTTAAACTTTCATCCCACAATAATCACAAGGATCATTTCATCCGCCTCAATTAGTGCTATTTTGAGCGAGATGGGTAAGTGCTGTTCGGTTTGAGCAACGGAACTCTCCTTAGTTTTGTCATTGCTCTGGAGCTGGAGTCACCCCCCCCCCAGAATCCCACATTACATAATTTAAGTATCCGGTACGTTCATCTCAAGTCGAACTATCACTAACGAAATCGGATCAAGGGACAGTTGTGAGGTGAAAGGTCCGGTTTATTATTGCAATCATCACTGGTGCAGATAGTGTGTTTTGCTGGGATGAATAATCAGAACGGGGACCGGTTTCCTTCCCCCTTAAGGTGCCAAGATTTGAGTAACAGCTCAAATGTGGTGCACCCAGCGTTCAAAAAGCATATTTGGATTGCCAAATGACGGCGGAGATATGGAGCCGTGACTTTAGGTATGATAACATTACAAACCCACAGACAGCACGTAACAATGGTTATTCATGTAACCCCATCGTACACAGGCAAAATTTCCATCCACGGGACTATTGTGTGTTGAGAGTGATTTGCTAGATTTCTTAACATGGTGAACGAAAGAGGTTGAATGCAGATTGTCATTGAAGCAGACGACAGTATGTATACATTTGTACACACAGTTTGAAAATAACTTTTATGCGTGTGTACATATATACACATGGTGTACGAATGGATTCAACTAGCTGGGATATGAGAACTTGCGGAGACTAACTGCAATGTTGTAGTTAACCTATTGCATAACGCAACATTCGTCTTTTTACAACATCGCTGTTTAGCTATTTCGGTACGAACAGCGGCGTAGAGATTACTTTTGCCGCCCGGGGCGGTGGAAAAATTTTCGCCCCGACTGAAGGCAGAATAGGCGTGTGAAGGCCACACACTCAACTCAAGGTAAAGTGCACATTAGTTTTCGTTGAAATGGATGCCTGTTTGGGATACTGAGGTAAAAATGTGGTGAAAGTGACCACAATGGGACAAATAAGGGGATCGCTGGGAAGAACGTTTGCGCAGGTATGACACGGCGCAAATATGTTGTTGGTCATACAGAGTAGTATTAAGACAGTCAACCCTCAACTTCTTTGGAGATTTTGCTCTTTATATTTGATACCGAATAATCAACGATACATGACAAGAAGGGGCGTGGAGGAGCGGGTGAAACCTCTCCAGGAAATACCCCGCTTTGAAGCATGTTCCTCGGAGACGGTTCCACGAATGACGGCATTAGTTTACTTGTTCTTGCTTACCCTACTTCATTCTGTACTGAATTTGTTGTGCACCTGGTTCCTAGTCACTTCATCTCTACCGTCTTATTGTCTTATTGATATTCCCCATTAACTTATTCCTTAGACCATAGCCTCGTCATTACTTGTGGTGCATTCCCTCTATATCTCTACATCAAGAAGCGTATAATTATTGCACACTTTCCTAATCACCCTGTCTTTGGCATCTACAAGACTACGATGCAGTGAACTAGTCCTGACTGCAGTGAATAGGCGCTTGTTTCTTTGACTACTTATTCATTTAATTCTCCCGTTTCAACATTACCTTTACCGTGGATAGTTACACACACCCTAAATATCCACCTACAAGTGAAGGCTGAAAAGAATGCAACTGAGCTCACCCACCATCTTAACCATCTGGCAGCCCAAAACACAACTTGACTAGCTCAAGTCCATAATTAGACCAAAGAATGTCTAGACACTACGCTATGCCTTAACTCCCTACGATGTGAATACTGCCTATGTTATTCAGATAAAACAACTTGAGTTTGATGATCCATTGGAGTTACCTAAATATAGTCTTTTCCAAATTTTCACAACTCCCTAACTTGCTACTCACAAATAGCTCAAACTGTAATACTCCAGTCTATTAAGTAAGATTGTGTATTACTCATCTGATTTTGAGTGGTGACTCTAACTGCTTCATGTCATCGTGGCACCACCAAGCTGCACCGAAAACAACCAAAGGAGAATGCCCGCTAACTGGTAGTATACGGCACCAAAACTCCCAAATGAAAATATTCGCAAAAACATCTCTATTGTAACCCTGTAAAAAGCCAAACAATTGACAGCCTCGCATACCTGAGCACGTTGCAAAGTAAATTTGATCCGTCCCTTTGTGGGCTCGGTTTCTCGGTACCACGAGAAATATGTCTTATTAAAATATGCCGCCCTCTGTAACCTACCCCCCGGAGTGGAACGTCCCCTCCCACTTCGATCTCGCAACGCCTCTGAGTACAAATAAGCCAAAGTAGATCAAATTTTTAGCTGTTTACTTCACCGAAAATCACAAGTGACCTATTTTCTGTCAAGTATCCTCTAGGTTCTAACTTTGTCAATGGTAGCATTAACAGTGTCCACCAATGGTAATACATAAGTGTTTAGGCTCGACGAAGCGTACGGTAGTTTAACTAGCCCAGAGAACGTATGGCTAGAGAGATGATTACCCCGTCCGCCGCCTAGTTTAACTGCCGATGGGCCTGCTCCGGCGTGGTTTCTAAAAACACAGCATTCCACGCAGTGGCTATTTTGTGGCAAACGGTGTAGTTCACATGCTTCCAACAGTAACGCGCATCCAACAGTTTAGGGAACAACTGCCATACTAAGCAGCTACGGTCTTCAAGCAGGCTGTTCCGACCGCAGTACATGATGCTACTGGCTTAGAGAACCAACGTGTGATTGTCCCAGTGCCCCCATCCAACGGTGTTCGCCCATTTACATCTGGTACACAATATACACTGGAAGTTGCTAGCCTCTCTCGCTGCCTACTGAACGACAGCACTAGTCAGGGGATGCACACCGTTCGGCACTAGCAAACAAACAGTTATAAATTCAATGGGGGATGGGGTTCCTCCACCCCGATCCCACCCATCCTACACACACTGGCTCATGCAGCAGCCAACTGCACAGCTGCTTGTCAATGGTCCATCGAGTTTGTTCAGCTGTACGCAACCTCTTGAACAAACTAATTTATTCCATCTGTGCAGTTCGTCTGGCGTCCAAGTATTGTAGGTTGCGTCAGCCGTCAGACGTATTCGCGACTCCCTATCTGAACGACATGTTTGGAAATGAACAGTCAGGGGACTGGTTGCAGAGTTCTGCTCGAAATCCTGATGTTTTGATTTGCATCTCGCTGAGACACGATTAATGTGGCCCAATTGAAAGACCGACACTACTTGAAATAAACTGCGAAGCAACAGTAACGATTGTATAACTGGTAGCAGGTAGCTGCTCCAATCATACGCCCATCTGGCATGCTTGTGTTAACGGCAGAATTGAGGCGTGCGACATTTTAGACTTCATAATCGCTCAACGCACACAAGGCGGTGGCTGGACCGTAGTCCGCTCCACACTGAGTGCATGGAACCGCTCTTTGAGCCTAGCACGGCCACAAGAACCGTGCACCCCGTCCCCTCCAGCAACGACCAACTGTCTCCTGGAGCCAGTATGAACGATGTAGTGGGTAATAGACAGGTAGGCACCTTATCAACATACACATCAAGCGCAACCATACCAGGGATACCAAACAACAGCCATTCACTTTAAACGACAAGCTGAAATAAAATAAATCCAATAATGCATACAGATACGGTGGCATAACTCTGCGCTAAATTACCATTTCAAGTAAGTTGGTTAGCAACGAATCCGTGATAAGTAAGAAATGTCCACAAGTTACTTAAAAATGCTACAAACGCAACAAAATTACCGAAGATAAGCGCAATTGCTTACTCGCATAGTGGGCTGGGCACCATGCACCAGATGGAGGAAAATACCGAGGTTTGTTCCAACCCCCATTTGAGTTCACTTAGGCAGTCAGGTCCGATTGTCTATAAAATTTGCCCTGTTGGCCGAGATAAAGCGCTGTAGCGAATTCGTCACATACCCCTAAATCCTTACACATGTCACCACGGTGAGGTGTCTAATGGGAATTGTAAGTACAAAGATGGTAAGTTGTTCCATGAACAGCAGGCGAGACAGCCAACAGTTAAGATGTTAACGTCATCAACGCAGAGGCGGGGAGGACGATCAGCCCCCGGAAGACGTGACGGGCGGCATTTTTAATCCCGCTGATTTTTCGATACCAAATACAAAGGGCAAAATTTCCAGAGAAGCTGAGGGTGGAATATTTTAATGAGACTCTGTATGACCAAGAATACCTTTTCGCCATGTGTCACACCTGTACCAACGTTCTTTCCACCGATCCCCTTACTTGTCCCATTGTGGTCACTTCGACCACATTTACTTCGGTGTCTCAAACGATCATACATTTCATCGAAAACGAATGTACCGATTGTGTGGCGTTCACGAGCCTATTCTGTTCTCAGTCCAAGCGAATATTTTACCACCGGTGCGGTCGGAAAACTAGTTCCTGCGCCACTGCGTCAATCAGATTGCACAAGTAACATTAACTCACGCACTGCCGATCACTCCAAAGGCATTTGTATTGCCGTTCCAGCTGTAGTGCCATGAAATGAAGATTGTCGATGGAAATACTACTGATTCGATTATCGGCGCATTTACTTTCAACCACCAGCTGTGGCTGGCAGGAAAGCCAGGAGTTAGTTGTGGCCTGCTAGAACAAACATCAATACTCGCTGTCTGTAACCATTGGACTGATGATGTCATAATCGCATGCTCGATGTACCCGTGCCACAGTAAGCATACCGAAAAGATAGTTCAACGCAAAACCGATCTCACAATCTACCTCATGTTTTGCGCATCGGATTCTATGCCACCTAGCAATCGGATTAATCCAAAACGCCACTGAACTAACCCATGGTGCATTAGGGAAAAAGTACCGCTACGTTCATCAGATCAACTCAGGATAGCAATCGCTGAATTTAAGGCCGTCAATAGGTATAGTGAACGCTAGAAATGTCGCTCCGCCACCCTATCTATAACCCCTGATACCAGTCAAAGTGACAGCATAAATGTAGTTGTTTATGCAAACTTTTCTTTCTGATTCTTTCAATACACACATTAAAAGCAGGATGCAAAAATATTGGCGACTGAAAAAGAGTTGTGTTGTACTTCAAATGTTTCAAAAAGTTCAAACTAATTGTACTTAATTGTTCAAATCTACACTTGAAACTGGTGTTAACTCTCTCTCAGTTTGTCCACCTGAGCCACAAACCATTTCTACACGTACAGATCGCTTGTTCTTTGACTTGTTGCATTTACATTAACCAATCTACCGTTACCGACGTCTACTTGTCTCACGACTTTCCGACTGGACTGGGGTGTTCGACCTATGTCCAGTTGTCACGTTGCTTGTTTCATTCATAGGTCCATACAGTTCTTACGCTAGACCAAACAGATATGATCGGCTGAAAAATTAATTTCCAGAACACTATCATAAATTACCCAGGAATTAGTACTTTCCAAACCCGGCACCTAGAAGAATAATTGGACTGACCATCGTCGGAATGATTACTTTACACTGCTCTTTCTATTTGGCAGTGTACATCAACCTCATAATTCATGGAGTTGTAAAACCATACAGTCTCATACTTCTTATTTCCAGCCACTTGAATAGAAGTGTTACTGTCCAAGAAACTGAAAACAAAAACATTTTTTACCGCTTTTGCACTGGTAGGATACCAGTGTGTGCTTACATTTATTCTTCGTAACAATTGAACTGAACCACTCTCTAATGAGTTGTTTTAAACTCTGATAATTCCCTTCTATTATCTCGAAAGAGTTCCAACCATACTTGTATTTTTCTTGGAAGTAGTACCCTCATTCCCACAGATGGGAAGAAGTGCTCACATGTGACGTCGTAACTGTTTTCAAAGAAAGGTGACAAAAGGCTCAATATCAAGCTCTCCGGAGCACGTTCTCCTTGTGGCTGTGGTTCCTCCTGTCGGAGGTATGGAAATCCATTCACGAGATATTTTGCTGTCCACTTCTGGCAGAATCCAAAAAAATGATACCGAACATATGGGGTTTGTTGGTCATGTACTGAAGAGAACGACAGTGGGTTTTGGTGGGAAACAAATGTTCGTCGACAATTAGTTTCTGCGCTGGCACGTAGCCCTTTTGAGATTTACGATTAGGCGCATTCCAGAATTAAGAAAGCAAAACAAACATGTCAGGCTTCAATCAATCGCCTCTGATCGTTTACATATTAAGAAAAAGGAACCTCATTATTTCCTTCAAGCTGTTCTTGACCTTTGTTATCCCGAAAATAGGCAATCGGTATTTATCGCACCACAACACATTCGATGACATGTTCTTCAAGCTGATGTAAAGTAGCTCAACAAAAGCACGCAGTTCAGGAAGACTTGTGTGACACTGAAAACTGACGCCTAAAATGTTCTTGGTCTTAGCTTCGGTACGCACTAGAATCGGTTTCAGCATCTGGCACACAATTAGTATGTCAAAAGCACTCGAGAGCTCATCATATTTCACATAGTTCTTAGCATAAGTTATTGGTCCTTGTCTTGACTTGAAAACATTCTGTGCTGCCAACAGTAGTTGTTTGGAACTCGATTGGACTCCACCATGCATCATCTTTTGATACTTGAACTTCACTAGAAGATGCAGAAATGGCAGATACACTTTCATACTCCTCGCCGTCACCGATGTCCTCATGAGGGGTGTCACGGTCAGGTAGGCCGGGTCTTCGGCGGACTCTTGGATGGGGAAAATATCATCATCATTATCATCAGCACCAGCATCAGCATCATCATCCGCATCCTCCTCATCCTCATCCTCATCATTATCATACTCATTCTCGTCTCTAGACTCGTAGAATCGATAACTGTAAGTTCTCGTAAACCTAATCAGCTGTTCTCATACGAAGCATTGAGCATAAATGTCACTTTCGGCTCCTTTTGGTTTTGTGAACCGGGATTCCTAATTGTCAGGTATACTCGTAGTCTCTGATTTGTAAACGAAAACCGAATTAAATGAATGCGTTCATTGTAACTTCCTACCAACTTCCTAGATAGCAAGATCACAGCTATTTTTCTCGAGAACTTTAACATACGTCCAAGTGATATTTCACGGTTATAGAGCCCAGGTAAAAACACTGACATGAAATATTTTTGAGAGTCGTTCTACTAATGTGTAAATCATACACGTATAACAGTGATGAGCGATCAAAATGACCGCTCCGGGCATTCTAATGTTAATGAAACATTAGGTGCAATGTTTACCTCAGGTACTCCACTGTACATTGGAGATTTAACCAACAAAGTGCTTGACTCGATTAATTATGCCTGAGATTCACCGGAGACTGTCTCAGTATAGGTAGACGGGTCGGGGATCGGGGATCTTGTTGAATTTAAAGCACTGTATGGTAGACTTTTTTCTCTTACGTCACTATAAGTTGTATATACCCCAGAGGGTGCATTTTCATCATAAGACTTCGGTTGATGTTTGGGACGGACATTGTGCAGCTGAAGTCAGCTGTGCTGTGTCCGATCGTCTTCATGAATTGCTGCGACTATCAACTGGTCTGATCTATTTGCACAACAGGAATGTGGCCGCGGACGGGACCGACAATGCATAATTTAAGCAGTTCAGCTATCGTTGAATTTCACTATGAAAATCGAAAGAGATGGTAAACTAGCCTTCTTGGACGTGTTGCTAAGCGGAAGAAATGACGGTTCATTGGAAAGAAGTAGATTCCGAAAAGCCACATGAGTAGACCAATATACACATTTTCTAAGCTTTGTACCCTTGAGGTACAAATGTAAGCTTATACGATTTCTTGTATTTTCGTGCTACGAAAATTTGCAGCCAAAAGAGGCTAGAGATCGAAAAGATTCATATTTTTAAAACGCTGCAAGATAATGCTTACCCGACACCATTCATCAAAAAGTATGCAGTGATCCGCGATAGCCATGAAGTGATTACTACTGTCCCTAAGAAGGACGTGTTCCTATCAGTTCCCTTTAAAGGCGATGTTGCC
The DNA here is from genome assembly GCA_944474145.2 of Dicrocoelium dendriticum. Classification (NCBI taxonomy): domain Eukaryota; kingdom Metazoa; phylum Platyhelminthes; class Trematoda; order Plagiorchiida; family Dicrocoeliidae; genus Dicrocoelium; species Dicrocoelium dendriticum. The sequence continues at coordinate 156,873,162 of OX104063.1, read as the reverse complement.
TTTGATCTGTTGACCAGAAGAATTTCCAGTGCAGTGGCTCGAATCTCTCCGGCCGCCTGCCCACACCTCCTTGCGGAAACCGCTCCCTTTATAGCCCAACGCGTCAATGACAGACTTCCTGCTCAGTCGCAATCCTACATAGTATATCAGTTTACCAGCGCCTGTGGTGCGAGGTACGTGAGACACACAACCAGACTTCCGTCTAAACGCATTGCGGAGCACTGCCTAGCTGCTTTGCATCGTAAGCCGCCCCAACAATTCTATCCTGGAACATCTGGTGGAAAGCAAACACCAAATTAGGACCGCTGATACCTTCCATGTACTTTAGGTAGTACAGCAACCGTACCCTAAAGTTCTTAGGAAGCAAATCTTACGGACCACCGAAGCTATCGCGATTAGGATAATCCAACCGGAATTATGGAAACAGAATGCTTTGCCGCAAGAGCTTCTTATATCTTGGGCCTAGTTAGTTTGCCAAAGTTTATCACTTCGTGCGCCTGCAGTGATCGCATGATGCGCCTGGCATTCCACCGATCAAGCAACACACTCTCTGTCACATGTGTTGTTAGTGGACTTCATTGACAAAACTTTTGAGTCTCTGTTTGTCGTGATTTCACTATTCCCACCTCTTTGGCTTCATCAGCTATTTGTCCTCTGCCCTTCCATTTTATAATTGTAAATGTCTGAAGAGATTTGTCGAAAAGAGTACTCTTCGCAAAACTGTGTTCTTGCATTTCCGTAGGTACACTTTACGAGTTCGCTAACGGTAGGTTCCATTTTCTCAATTTCCATTTCGATTCGCTGGGAGAAAACCGGGTTGTAAAGCACTCTGCGTAGCTTCTAGTCGTCAAAGGGATTTGCGTTTAAATAGATTACTAGCCGAATTTAAGCTCGGTGTAACATGGAACAGACATGTAAAGATTAATCTAGACAGTCAGCAAGGCAACGCATAATCGGGTTTCATGACGTGCGTAGGCAGTTCGACTGTCAACGGCACCGTACGCAATCTTACGTAGCGTTAGTCATATCAGCTTCGGATAAAAATGTGAAAAAGTTTGTCCAGGTAACAGCAGTTTCAGTAATTTCAGCAGTGCTGGTCACCGGGAAGGTTTTCGAACTGCAGCTCAGCAACTGGAGGTGCGCTTGATTGGCCCAGCTCACTATTCGGTCGGGTGCTACAATGTCACCAAGTGACAAGATATCGAATCCGGTAAACACTCCACTTAAGCTTAGAACGTTGATGCATGGAGGTCATTTGCCTATTCTATCAGTTCCGGAAGAGGGATGAGAAGTTAGGACACAAGTAGACGAGGCACACTAGGGAGAAAGCTTGATGAGGTTATACTTGCGACCATAAACCCTGGATTGCACTCGCATGAGATCACCTCGGACAATGCAAACAAACGTGGCTCACCCGTGTAATAACGCCTTTAGAGGAAGAAGTTTGCGAGCCACTTCCCCCAGTTAAATAAAGGTCTGTGTATGGATGTTGGATTTGGATAAGTTTACTCATCTAGTTTATGGGACAAGGTCTTATGTACTGATAATTTGAGACCCCCAAATAGGTCTTACTTGAATGTTGAATGAAGCCTTGGCCTCTCGGTTGGTCCATCTCTTTATAACTTCACGGATACTTAAAGAAGCTGACGCAGTTACTCTCATTATACCAATGTGCTAAACTGATGGTAGACGCTACCTTGGTTTTGAATTTTTCGACCTCTGGAAATGAGGTACTTTAAAGGACTCTCGAGTAGCTCCTTCTTGGAACAGTTTAGGAGAAAGCTACCCGCTCGTTTAAGATTTGGAGCACCACTTTTCATAACTTAGGCTGTGCAGTGAACGATTATATAGCCCATAATATCGGTCATTTGATAAGTAACGACATCAGCGTCTTATTGCATAGTTTCCATATCACTGATCTGTGCCATCAACATACCTGGCTGTACAAGACTGACATTGTTGAGAACCACGTTGCTCCCATGATATGACAATGCTGGTAGGCAGTATGTTTTCAGATGTGTTATTGCCATGGTGCTCGTTTATGGGGGCTAGTAATAGATGGATTGCGTATATGAGCAGGTGTTGTCATCGTGCCACATGTTGGTGAAACCCACCTCTAGTTCAGTTCGGAGAACCCATGTACCAGGTTAGCTCGGCCACCAAGACGATGGTTAGCTGCAGATGGATCCCCGTGGTAACATCACAGACCGATATGAATGGAACGCGAAACGTCCGTTCATCTAAAGCAGAGGTGTCCAAACTTTTTGCAAGGAGTGCCACATTTTGTGAGGTAAAAATACGTCAAGCCATATTCCTTCTGGCATTAAGAGAATAACCAAAATTACACATATATGAAAAAATACTAGCCTGAATTTATTGTTTTATGATGAGGCCCCGGGCCAGTTGAAAGGTGAACGCGGATCGCATTTGCCCCGCAGGCCGGACTTTGGACACCCCTCATCTAAATGAAACGTAAACCAGCGAAGTTATCAGTACTAATGGTTTGCATATATTTTAGCTAAGATGATGTCGCGATTTGCGGATTCACAAAAATTAATTCTTCGCGTTATGCAGACTGTCATGTATCGGCCCCCGAAAGGCGATTCGTGGTATGTCCGATAAATAGCTAATTTTATCCGACCGAATAATACTGTGTTAAAAAGCTTGCAGATTATCCGTGTTATGAGGTGCAAAAGTGTCTTCCGTCCCACTGTAGCACCTCCACCCATTGGCAGACGGAATTTAACCACGAACCTGGCCGTGCATCTCGGGGTAAATTCTGTTAACTACTATACAAGGAATTGTGTCCCACTGATTTCGGCATCTAGCCAACGGGCTAAGCTATTTCGAACGCAAAAAACTCTATGTAAAGGAAAAGCCCACTTCCCTTTCATCACTAGGCTCTTTCCCGATGCTTTCCTATGACATTAGTTAGTTCAATGTTGTGCCGTTTCTGCGCAAGTACTAAGTGACCCCTTGATTATTCAACACGAAGCCCTACGAGATTTTGTTACAGAGATCACGGATGTCGGCCACACAGACAGCAAGTGAAAATCGATCGATTTCCAGCGCGTGTGTTTGTATGTTAGCTTGGAACTTTCAGTCAACCGAGAGCATCGATGGGTTTCGACTAAGTGTGTAGTTAACGTCTTTCCGACACAGTTGGTTGTAACATCAGTTGTGCAAGTAAACGTTTTCAAACCGTGTCAGTTCTGTCTTTTTATTACTAAGCGGGAGTTATAACACATTTTAACTACATACATCCCTGTGGACGAGTTGACGATACTGCACCCTTCATAGTCGTGGGTGAACAAATATGGAATTAGGATACTGCAGTGTCTCACCAGCATGGTGCATGACACGTTCAGTATCACAAACAAATTGTAAAATAAGTCAGTAACGAGTGTTGTCAGATGCAAATACGAATCAGCGCTTTGGGAGTGCAAAGTACACTCGGTCAGAGATGCTTGGCATCAAGATACCAAAGTCAAAAAATGTGCACCAATACTAGTGGTGCCGTGGGAGTGAAATCCATTTGAAAATAACACCAAACCACAGACACCATCGTTGGATCCTGGAGTGCCAGCTATGTACCCGTAAAGTGACACGCAATCTCATTTGGGGTCACAATTTACATTGAATCAAATCTTTGCCATTTCAATCGCTAGGACCGTATCCAAAGTAGAGTGTTTCGGTGCTGCTGTCTCCTAACACTACACCCCACGACCGACCGGTTTCGTCCTGATTTGGACTCATCAGGTAGAGATAGTCTGAATTGGTTGACGGCTCACGCCTTGGGTACTTAATGGACTGCTAACTGTTGTGTTGAGTGCTACTCTCGGAGATCTGGCCTAGTGACTAAGGCATAAGCAGTCGACCACTATGGGCTGAAGGTTACAGACCAGGAGGAAACAGGTCATGGAGTACCGTTTTGTGTGACAATAGCTCCGAAACTCTTCCTTGACACCATCATTTTTAACTACCTATGTTTTCGCATAAGAAGGAGTTGCGTGAAAATCACTTAGAACTCTTGGCCACCGGTTACGTAACTTCGGATATTTGTTTATGACACATTGAGACAATTGGTGAAGTCAATAATTTGTCAATAATTCTGCTGTTGTTCCAGTAGGCAGGTCATCAGGGTAGTATACTCCAGTGGTACATTCAACGCTGCTTCGTTATCACGACTGGGTGCGTGTGTGGTGTTAACTTACGCCATAGGCTTGGTGATAAGACGATGTTCAACAAGTGACTTATCCCCAGGTTTGTTGGCTCAGTGCTGGGAGAGAATCCCATTACAAACCCTCGGTGACCTGTTGAATGCCTACTACGTTGTGTGCTCACTGCGTGTAACAAGTCACTCCCCAGTTATCCCTCCGCTCGTGACAGACTACTCTTTATTCTGTGGCAGAGCGTTGTTCATAGTACGCAGTAGTTAGGTACTGGTAATTGGTACTATTTCACGTACTTTCTTGGAGATAACTTCGAAAACGTCCAACATACCGGCTTGCTAGCCAACTTGGTAGAAGCATCTTGTCATCACTGTCCTTTGGCCTATCGAACGTTTCACACTGGAAAAACAAAAGAATGGAAACAATATGTACTCCGGGGGAAAAATAGATAACACCCAGGTGACAAATTAATACTAGGGATAATTGCTGCTTCATAGTACGGTCATACGAGCGGTCATAAACCAGAAGGTCGCGCTGCTGGTTTTGCGGATAGGAACGGCAGTTCATTCAAAGCGAATCAGCTGGAAACAGGCGTGAAAGCCTGCTCGCGTTTGCCATTGCTGGACATTTTGTTCCCTCCTCCACCCTAGTTGCATGGTTATAACTGGGCCATCGGTTCATGCACACGTCATCTACATCTCCAGCTTTCCCACTCCCACCCCCCAAGCGGATTGGCTGTGTTGGTGTATCTTGCGCACCTACTCTCGGGGTAGCGCAAGGTTTCCCCAACCACGTGACAGTGAAATTCCGTCACCCGCCCACGCAGCAAACCGATTTGTCGAAACGATTGAATGTCGGGTTTCTATTGGGTCATCTTATCCACGAGTCGGTCATCACAGACGGCACCTTCGAACACACGGTCGTTGTGACACGCGCTCGACTGGTGATTGGCTACGTTCGTCCGCAGGTAGCCAACATTGTTGGTCCTCCTATAAAGTAATCGAATGCCACGTGCGCATCATGTGTCACATCGCTTGTTCGACATGGTTGACAGTTACGCTGCGCGGTTGCCCGTTCACGCCGCGTCTCCTGTGTTTGCCGTTGCACCTGCTCAACGGAATCCTCACACGCTCAATCTGCTGGGCACTTATGCAACGTCCACCCCAGTTACAGCTGCCACCTGCCTGACTTTTAGACCCCGAAGAGGGCGGCGCACCGATATCCCACCGGAGCAGCGCGAACAAACACGCCGGGTGAGTTTGTTGGAGGATGACATTTCTGTTTGGTCGTGATGATTAGTGCAAAGCGTAGCACGCATATTTGTTTCTTAGACATGGAGTGTGTGTGCCTGCGCTTTTCCTCATTTCAATACTATCAAGTGAGACAGAATTTCCTGGGTGCATTTGTAGCCTACAAATCAGCATGTCTATCTGTTACTAGACTATAATGCGTGTAAAACAAGCTTGTTAAACTGAAGACCTCTCAAGGACCACTGGGGCTAAATTTCTGGTCACATTCGCCGCAGGCGTGATTGCATGGGGATGCATTCGACCTGCGGGTCGCCAGGTTGATGTGTCTGCACTACACCAATACACCCATGTGAAGATAGGTAGGACACAGGACAGGGACGCGAGCAAGGAGGGTGAAATTAGCTTATATTTGACGCAATTTCGTCCTTTCGTTGTGTAACTGATGTTCTGTTCTCACAACACATCTTCCAGATGAAAAAGCAAAACCTGGAGCGTCGACGTCGTGCGTGTATAACGGACAAGCTGAATGCGTTGCACACTTTGGCGATGAAGCTTATTGGTTTAGATGTAAGTTACACGTTTTACCTAGTTGGCTATTGACCCTGCATTGTGTAATATGCTTGACGGTCTCTGTACAATGCTGCACACTTGGCTCTGCTTGCAGTATGTGATCCAATATTTGTAGTGTCTGCTGGTCCGTGGTCCGACCCATCGCCTTCTCGTGGCCTATACGCCACTGGTTCATTACGTGCTGTTTACTAGAGCAACCAAGACACGAACGCTGTGATGCTTCGGTGATTGTCGTTGGCATCCGTTACTATGACCCGCTAACAGAGTGCCCTTGTCGCATTGCAATTTATCGCACCCTGGGGGCCTGCACCGCACTCCCCAAGGTCAACACGGCTGTCGTTTGCCGCTTCACTTACCCATGCAGTTGTTATGTTCCGAGTGTCAGCACTATTCAACCTCTGCTGCATGCCCCCGGTACATATCTCAAATCGGTAAACGCATGTGTTCGAGAAGGATGAGGGATTGGCAGTGAGCCAAAACTAAATCGTAGTCCGTTAAGTTATAAACCTTTCATGAATCGATCTGTTTCCAGCCTCACTCTGTGTACACATTACTATGCGCTTTTTCCTTTTCGATCCGTCAGCCAAATGAACGCCAGAAAGCAGAGAAGGCTGACATTCTGACGACATGCTATAAGGTACTCGAGGGCATTGCGGAGGTCGCGCGTGAGAAGCCAGGTGAGTGACGTCGCTTTAGAGTACGCAATCTGTAGGAAGTAACGAATTAAGCATTATTCATAATCATCTAAGAAAATCCGTAACAAGAGTTTACGTTACACTGAAGTTTTGGACAAACTCAGCGGACTATTTGAACTGCTCGCCAAGCTGGGCAACTGGATTGTCACACGTTTGTTACATGCTTGTTACACGCTTCGTTAGATCAGTGAGGCACAACTGATTCACTGCAATCCTCTTATGTTCGACAGATCTACAGTCAAGACTGAACCAACTTCGTTCGCAAATTCCAGAACTAGCAATTGTCCCTACTTCGTCGCAGGATGAAGCCAACCAAAGCAGCACATACTTCGCAAACGAGGAGAACGATTCACTTTTTGGAATTAGTCCAGCAACCAACTCCGGAGATGGTGAAAACCGACCTCCAATCGCACGTTTTGTAGTTCGGCGCTCAATTCGCTCGCCGGCATTCCCTGGGTCGGACGATTATCTGCTTCACAGCGTCGCGAATCCTCCGAATGAATGTGACACTTTCACTTCATGCAGTTTGTCAGACAGCGGAGTGTACAGCCCACAATGTGGTGTGTCGGATTTAACAGAAGTGACGCCCACCGACTTGCGACACCCTCATATCTCCGGCCAACATTTCCGGTCCCGGCGTTCAGGCGCTGCCCAAACAGGTTCGCTTGTAGCTGCAGTTCATCCACCCCCTCGTTTCCAGACGCCTTTACCGTCACCAAGCTGGAAGCACCCAATGCGATCAATGGAAAATCTACCAATTCCTTCCTCATCGACCGCCTTTAAGAGAATCAACACCAAAGACTCGAGTGGTGCCTCCTCAGTTTGGAGACCGTATCTCTAACTTTTATCTGGGGCTCACCTGATGTACCATTTGTTAAATGCCCTCACTGTATATACCTACTCTATTTTGCTTCTGATGGCCGTGATTTGAAGAAAGCAGATTTCTCCCACTAACAGCCTAGTTAATCTTGTGTCCACTTTGGTTATTCCTCCGTAGGTTGAATCTGTATGGGCTGCAACCGTATGACCGGGTTCGTTGAGCTTGGTTCACCAAGAAAACAGTTACTCCACGCCAACGGCCGTTCCAGCCATCAACAGTCTATCTTTTTGTGGCAACGAGTTCTCTCGACTACTTGTGTGTTCGAGTGTGATGCCTATTCGGCAGCGTTCTTTCTCACGTGAAGGAATGCTGTAGATTTGATTCGTGACACATGTAGCAATGCACTAAAGCTTGAACTAAGTGGAGTAGGAGTGTCTGAGTACACAGAGGTGTAGGCGGAAATTGACAGACAAGGTTGCGGCCTAGTTGCAACGGATATCAACCCAGAAGCAACTGCGAGCTTGATATGAAGGTGCTTGTCCCAGCAATAGTTTCAACATGAGTCGGACACTTTTGTGGACATCCTCACTTGAGGGGTTACGAAATTCAAGTGGAAAACTTGGGACTATTAGCCAGCCTTCAGATAAAGTTGTTTGTGCACAATTTTAACAAAAGTTCGGTGGAAATCCGACATCTAGCGGGGTTATGCGTACGTGGCACGACAAACATGAAGTGGGCTCGGATTTCAATAGTCCAGTTTCACTCAGACAATCAGGAACACAGCGAAAAGTGATTTCTGACGGGTCACACGATTCGCAGAGTTAGATCACGATTTCACCGGCAGTGCTTTGGTTATTCGCTTCAAGTGGAATATCTGGCAGTGTCATTGGCACCACCGACTTTAATGTGCTCACCTTTCCTGCTCGAGAATCCGGGTTGTCCGCGTTTCCCCGCATTACCTTATAAGCCCAATAATTTGTGACGTTACTCCCAAATAGAGAAACGCTGGTTCCACAAGTATCACCACTTAAGACGATGAAAAGGTACGAGAGGCGCGTGGTCTCTCACTACCTGTTCGCCAATCCTTAGGTTCAGTGGAAGCGCGAAATGCTCGTTTGTGGTCATCCGTTGGCATAAACTCGACAATGAGGTCTTCACAAGCGGAAATGATGTCTACACAGATATGTGTTACTATGCGTTTGGGATTAATTCCGCCAAAAGCGATTCACGTATTGACATCCACCTCCACGGTTGGAAATCCACATGTATACGGGCCGCATAATCGGCCACCTCACTCGTGGAGCAGCTGCCACCTTGTGTCCCTAATTAGCATTTCACCCCTCCCCCACGCGGTAATGGAATGCTTCCGGTGTGGTTGTTGTTATGACAGCTGCTCCTGTCACTGTTCGTTTGAGAGGTTACTCGTTTTCGAACTAGGTGTTTAAAACCCGCTTGTCCACTCCTTCACCATGTGCACACTGGTGGTGCGGTCCGGTATTGCGAGGAGCAGGGTCGGTGGAACCCGCGTTAGGATTGTGTCAACAGTGGCGCGATGCGGCGAACGGTGTGACTGACAACCAAACGGTATCGGACACAGAGCAATGGGCGTAAATTCACCGTTCGCCGGTTGACCAACCCAAACTTGATAGCTGAAAGTGACAGATATAGCGTAAACCAATCAGACAAGCACACAAGCTCAAGGTGTCTGCGGCCTGCGTGCCGTCACAAGCTGCCGCCCATTGTGTGATGGGGAGACGGAGTCACAAGATAGCTTCTTCGCAAACTTAGTTACCCGATTCAAAGGTAGCCTTTGTCTACAGATAAAGTGGCATCGGACACGTCCAACAACTAGTCAGTGTGGGAGATGGTACCCACCACGCCACTGATAGCGATCCTGAGCTATTTTCTTTTAGGGTGAGCCCAAACCAAAGTGACTTATCCAACCCCATTTCCGATCAAGCGAACTCACTTGATTACCACTATCCAGTCCTCGCCAGCGCAGATCATGATTACAGGCCACGCGACACAACACAGTCCCCTAAGGCAATGATATCCAACAGGTTGTAACCACCTATGATCCGAAGCGGTCATTTCGATACTGTGTAGAGTAAAAGCCCTTACTGGGGTTCTGTTAACACGACCTGCATAGCCAATGGAAATCAAGTCCTGGTGCCAAATGTGACGCACACTGATAGAGACAATTCCATCAGATGCATATAGAACGAGTTCATTTCACCCGTTCTTCGTCGCGGAGGATAAAAACACTGGCAACGAGACTGGACCTTAACGTGGTGCGATGGTTTGCGTACCTCCTTGACCCATTGAGCTATACTGGGTGGTGCCTCCGGGTCCCTTGAGAGCTACTCCTATCAGGTTGGTCAATGCTTAGAGATCAGACAAACTCAGTCCCCTGGTCCTCCAGATTGGGAGTTAGAAATGGGATGGCGTCCATTTCTGTAAAACTAAATCATTGCCACATCCCCGCTGCCTTGCGGACAGGCTTTTGAGCCAAAGGCTTTGGATGAGGACCCTAATCGTCCTCCTGTCTACGTCTGGGCGCCCTGGCAGTATCTCAGCCCACATACAACCATGACATTTTCTTCAAACACAAACTTCATCCGGTATCGGCCGTCGCGCAGATTATCAACGGTCACCTTATCCACTGTAAACAGCAGGGTGGCTAAGCGAAAACATGCTACTGCTGGCGCCTCCCTTTTCACTCTTCCACCAGTTTTTCTTGCTCCCATCCTAGCCCCCATAACTAACCCTTCTTCTATAATTCGGGCTTAATTGACAGCAACCGAAGTGCCGCTGGAGTAGAATCATCTGCAGCCACCTTTCCACAAGACCCATCGGACGCCTATCGACAACAGCCCCTGGTAAGGCTACACTGTCCTGTTTCCCTGGCGGCGTTCAACATTCTCACTCTAAGACAAATAGGTCAACAGGCTGCACTCGCACGCACCTTGGACACACTGGGTATTGATGTGTGTTGTGTGTCCGAAACTAGGATCAATGACACTAATGGAGTTGTTGAATTAACTGCACCCGGCTTATCCTCTCGTCATTAGTTGCATGCATCCGCAGACGCCGATGCAGCACTCACGGGTCAAGCTGGTCTAGGTATCATTCAAAGCTCTAAGGCTGAGCCATCGTTGGTTGATTGGATTCCGGTGAACAGCCGTTTCTGTGCAGCCTCTTTGACGACATCAGCTAAGGTTGATTCACAAAGTAGTAGAAAACGCGGTTTGTTCGTGATTTCCGCTTATGCTCCTACTAACTGCAGTTCTGATGCCGTCAAGGACATCTCTACGCAACGTCTATGCAACACTACTAGCTTAGATATCATAGTACTTACAGGGGATATGAACGCACAAGTAGGACGTCTGAGCTCTTCAGAAGCTCAGCTGGGTGGTAATTATAGGCTTAACTCCGAACGGACTGACAGCGGTGAACGTCTGCTGCAACTGTGTGCAGAGCACTAGTTGTTTCTTTGTAACATTGCTTTTAGACACAGTGGGCGCCGAATTGTTACTTGGCGTCCCCCTATAGCTGGCCAGCGATGGACTCAACTTTACCACATTGCCATAAGTTACAGGTGGCGTGGTTCCATCCTGGATTGCCGCTCGTACCGGAATACCTGCGTCGAATCTGATCATGCCATTCTACGCTGTCGTTCCTCCGTGAAGTTTACGGGGAGGCGTAACAAGCGTCTCCTGCGATTGGCAACTGAGAAATTGTCTCAGCCCACAGTCATACAAGCCTATCAAGACGCAGTGGGTACCGAACTTTCGCTCCCTTGTCCTAATGACACTGAGCTTTAGTGGAATAGGATCTCGGCTACCATTAACGACGCAGGAGCATCTGCTTGTGACACTAGCAATCGTCACCGCACCAGTTCCAGGATATCCGAGAGGTCGGTGAACCTGTTGGAATCCAGATGAAACTTCTCGGCTGGCTCTAAGTCCAGTCGGCTTATTAGGCGCGAACTAAAGCGGAGTCTACGTGCTGACAAGGAAGCCTGATGGACCACTAGGGCTCAAGAAATGGAGGAGGCAGGAGCAGTAGGCAATTATCGCAAGCTCTTCCAGCTGATCCGCACCACTGATCCCAGGAAAGCAGGCGTCCATGAGACAATCAGAGACAGCGCGGGTGCATTGATACACAATAAGGAGCGCCGTACGGTTCGTTGGGCGGAACACTTTCAACATCAGTTCAGCTGGCCTCTGTTCCCGGACCTCTTCCTACTCAGGTGATGCAGGACGAGCCGTGGATGGTTAGTTTAGAGCCTCCGTCAGAGGCCGAGGTCCGAAACGCGAGCACAGCCCTCAATCGTTTTCTTGCCGCTGGCCCGGATTCCTTCTCACCTACACTACTTAAGGATGGAGGTGAGGTCCTCTGCAAAGCACTGACCTCCCTATTCGAAGGTATCTGGATGAAATTGGGTGTCCCGGCTAACTGGAGCGAATCGATTTTAGTGGCAATATACAAGAAGGGCAGTCGTACAGACTGTTCTAACCACAGGGGTATTAGCCTAACGCCAGTTGTGACAAAATTACTGTCCTCAATCCTAGTTCGCCGCCTCACTGTGGAACGGGAATCTCGGGTTAGGGAAGAGCAGGCAGATTTCCGCCAAGGGCGTGGCTGTATAGACCTTATATTTACTCTGCGGCCGGTGCAAGATCAGCGCCACGCATACCGCAGACCGACAATAGCTGTGTTCCTCGATTTCAAGAGTGCGTTCGATGCAGTCGACCGATCCATTTTGTTCGAAATACTTGCGCGGAAAGGTGATCCCAAGAAATATGTGAACATCCTTCGTGCTCTATACTCGAACACTACAGGCGGCGTCAGGGTCTACGGTGACCTGTCGGATAGCTTTCCGACCAGAAGTGGCGTTCCTCAGGGTTGTCCGATTTCCCCATTTTCGTTCAATTTCGTTGTGGATTCAATCATGGTGTGTTCCCTTGCGAAATCTCACCATGTAGGTGTTGATGTTCTGCTTGGTGAAAAGTTAGTTGACGTAGATAAAGCGGGCGATATCGTCTTGCTTCTCGACGATGTTGCGACGGCACAATCAACCCCGAATAGCCTGTCCAGAGTGGTCCCATTATTTGGTATGCACTTCGCACCTTAAAAGTGCAAAGTGTTGCGGCAGGACCACCAACCACTTTATGACCCTTGACGCTTGCTAACGAGGAACTCGATTTGGTTGATCATTTCACTTACCTTGACAGCTGTGTCAGCAATGATGGGCGCATGGAAACTGAAGTCAGTTCACGTATTGTAAAGGCCAGAACTGCCTCCTTGAATCTGCGGCACCTTTGGCTACAAAAGGGAGTTTGCCTCCGTCTGAAAAGCCGTGTATACAAGGCCACAGAAAGGGCTCTCCTGCCCTATGGTAGTGAAACTTGACCCCTTGGGTCTGAAGATTTGAGGCGCCTTCAAGTCTTTGATCATCCTTGTCTGTGAGGCATTGCTGGTGTCGGATGACACCAGCGCGTTCGCAACAATAATGTGCATAGGCGAGTACTAGGTGGTGATAATCATGCTAGCTCCCTAGAACCACAGATAACACTGAATAAGTTGCGTTGGCTCAGGCACGTGCTACGCATGCCTGGTCACCGCTTACGTAGGAGAGGGTTGTTTAGTCTGCCAGATGTAGGGTGGCGCAAGGCTCGATGTGGACAGAAGTTGACTTGGCAGCGTGAAATGAAGTCACTGACGACCAATCTGAATGCCCTTGGTCTGTCTAGCCTTCCTGGCTGGAGTCCACGTGACTCGGCTTGTGCTTGCCTCGAGATTTACAGCACGTGACTCGCAACCGACACCAGTGGCGCGTCTGCTGCCGTCTCCTAATCGGATTGCCTGTTTAAAGTGTGTTTGGTGCTGAGTTATCTGCGGGATAATGGCTGATTATGACGCGTGGCAGTGAAAGCCTCAAGGAAGCTGTCTCGCTGATGCCGCCTTATCTTCGCACGATAGCCAGCTGTTTGTGACGGTATGTTGTTAACACAAGGTGTAGGCGCCTTGACCCTGAATGTTTGCTTATGGCATTAAGGTTTTCAGGTAAGTCCGTCTTTTCTCTCCCTCTTATTATTCTTCATTTCATAGGTCCTCATGGTTGTATGGCAGCGAAGCATCAGTTCAAATGGCTGATGTACTGCTGTTGTTGATTGTTGATAGAAGGGGCTAGGCATCTTGAAACTGCACGCTGTAGGTGGAAATCACACGGAATGATGGGACCGACCTTTGGAGTTTATGTAGGGTTGACCGTGCTGCCTCTCGATTTCCAAACAGCAAGGGGGTAACGTCTATTTAGTCTAGATCGGCCAATTTCCCCCAGTCACCTTTAACTTTGATCATCGGAAACAACCATCAGGTCTCACTTGTTGTCGGAGATCCGCCAGACCTTTCAGCGTAGACTCATGTGAGACTCGTGATATTCGAATGCAGGTCACATAGAATCTTCGCAGGTTTGCTGGGTATGTCCAGTAGAAGGAAACTATGGACTGCCATAAACGTGGTGTTGAAGCAGAGGAACAAAACTTCCGTGGGTTTGCGGTACGCGTGGTACTGCCCTGACAGTTACTGCAAATTGGGAATACAGCTCCTTTTGGGCAACAACCTACCTTTAATCTCTCCTTGAACCAATTTCCGTAGTAAGGCGATGAGCAAGAACATAGGCCGATAGTTTAAGCAACACTGACGTCAAACTGGCATTCATGTGGTAAAGTCGATTGTTGCTGCCACTCAGTTTGACTCTTGCCACTACGGATGGTGCACCTTAGTTGATTGGGGTGGTCTCTTCCCCAACGTTGGGTAAAAAAGATGAGTCACTGGTTTTCGAATGGCCTAGATACCAGCACCGGACAGGGAGAGCAAGACAGAAGCTGATCTACCTACGAGGATAAATTTGTGGACGCTGACAACAGCTGGAAGCTCACGCCCAGCTGAAGGGTGTAAGTTCACTGGACTTAGCTTAGCCTGCCCACTAAATATGAAGCAGATCAAGGACGGGAAGCCAAGGGAAATGATCCTGAACGTATTTTGTGTACAGGATGGAGTGATATTTTTCACCTTTGGTTGAGATACAAGTGTCATCATCGATTACTTCGAGTAAATTACTCGCTGACCTTCTTCCTGCAGTTCTTGAACCTCTTGAGTTCACAATACATCCATGTCTGCCAGAAGGTTTGGTTTTAGATCGCACCTGACAGCCCATCAATTGCGGTATGTCCAGCAGGTCAACTGACCTTGTAGTCAATTGCTGTTTGCTGCAATCATGATGGCGTATTGTGAACAGGAGCTCTCGTTTGGTGCAAGCTAACAATCATACTACTCCACTGATAGCGGATGTCTTCGGGACAATCGAGTCAGAGCTCAGTACATTGGGTTGGAATAGCCTATCCGTTGCTAATCAACGGTATCGCTTGTCAATTTTCCAGGTGCATTGTACAGATGATCAGCAGCGTACAAGAGCATGAGTAGGATAGACGAACCGATTCTAGAGCGAACGACAGTCAAGCATGAGACCATGCCATCTGAACCTTGTGGTCTATCTCGCTTCTACATTGAGCACCCATCGTTGGACATTATACGCTACAGCCGCGTCCGCTGTTCCCCAAAACAGTGCTGTTAATAAAGGGCCACTGACTGACGCGCAGTGCCAATGAAAATTAATCGTTGTCCCTGCACAGGAAATTATGCTTAAACGTATGATCCAACTGGTTTTATGAAGGACTTAGACGACAAGGTCATTCATTTTATCACTGCACTTAGGACTATTACTGAGTTGGCAGTACCGGAAAGTAGCGTACTATGCCTATGGTATTTAGGACAACATGGAGCGAAGAACGCGATGCATAAGTGAGCGAACATAGTTTACTTTTCTCACACCTTACACTGACAACCACTGCGCCTCGTGTATTTCTGCATGCTTACACTTGATTTTTATTTTACACTGACGTTATTTAGCAACGCATTCATCTCGGTAGAAGCTCAGTAGATGACTCGCATATATCTTGATTTCATCGTATTCACTCCAACCATCCTACGGGATCTGTTAAGCACTTGCTTTTATCCCGTGATAACTTCTTGTTCATGGTTTATAAGCACTGTAGTCGGCTGGGCAAATGCCACAACCACGACGAATACCCCCTATCCCTGCCTCGTGTACTAAACCCACTAGAGTCTAGGGGTTCCCAACCTTTTTGAGGCCGTTACCCCCAAAGAGGGTTCACATTTAGCAATTACCCCCAAACTTTCTAAAGTCAAGTAGCTAGCAACTATGGCATTATTTCTTTAAATTACGGCAAATGAATACTATATGTAATTAATTTCGGGATGCAAATAAACGAGACCCCCATTGTAGTGTGAAAAATGAATTTCTTTCATTAAGTAGTGCGTTCCAAGTATTCTTGCTGATGTCCGGAACGCGAGTTTGATGGTGCTATTAGAAAGCGATATCACACTTATCCTTAACGCATGTTGCTGTACACCGGCGATTCTTAACATTTTTGAGGCTCGCACAAATGGGGTTTGCTATAATCACCCCCAATGTCCGTTTCAAACGCTAACTAACTGATAACTATCGCACTGTTTGTTTCTAAGTACGGGAACCGATAGCTATTTGGAATAACTCTCGATGAATAAAAGAAAGAAAACAGTTGTTTGGTACAACATTGTATGTAATCAAGAGGCGATATACATCAATGGGACGGTTGATATTGCTTAGTGCTAACAACTGCTGGTATATTTGGTTCAGTTTCTGCTAATGCACATCGGAACTTGTGCTCCAGGTTCATTCGACTCCTTGCTTTTGTTTTCATTGAAACCATTGTCGGAAATCTACTTTCACATCTATAAGTTGTTGCAAATGCGATCAGTATTCTCAATGCTCTTTCCGATAGCAATGGATGCGTCGGGCTATATCGCATTTAGCTAACAATTCATGATAGTCAGATACCGTCCTCCATAGCGCAGTTGCATAAGCTGCGGGCTAGTTGGCAAGAGCCACTAGCAGTCATGGGTTCGATCCTCCACAGAGGACCGAAGGATGCGCACCACTGATGAGCCCCCATAGGGCGAAACGGCCGTCTGGTGCTTTTCCGGATAGCTGGTCGACATATCTGAATTGTCGGCTGATTGCGACGAACAAAAATACCACCTATCTTTATCCAAAATGCTACCAGTGGTGTGCTTTGGAAATCTAGTTTTAATTCGTTATCTTCGCACACTCCTAGGAATTGTTCTTAGACTTCGATGGCAATATCCGGAAAGATTTCCTCATCCACTGAAAAGGGTTTTAGGACCCAGGCATTTATTTGGCGATTTTCCAAATCAGGAACATATGTGCTGATGGAATGGACGACTGATAATACGTGGCAAGTTATATCATCTGTGAAAGCGCATGTTTCATTTCTTCCAGCGAGCACCATTGATAGTTCTGGAAACATCGACATATCGTCAACTGTTGCGCTGCGTTGGTAAAACTGCATTTTACGAAGGAAACTGGCAACCTTATCCTGAGCAGTTAAAATAGTAACCATATTTCTAAGCAAGCTGAGGTTCTGTGCGTTTATTTCTCTGAAGAAATCTGCAAGATTTGCTAGTTTGGAAATATATACGTTGGCTGTTATCATGACGTGTAACCCATTCACCTTGCCCTTATGCAGCTCCTTCCTTTCAAAAAACATTGCAATTTCTTCTCGAAGCTCAAGCACTCAGTGCAACACCCTGCCACGTGATAACCAACGCACTTCCGTGTGCAATAACAACACGTCGAATTTGCCTCCAAATTCATTGCACAACTCTTTGAAAACTCTTGTATATGTCGCACTACCGCGGATGACATTTATTATTTTCACTACGTTGGTTAACGTGTCCAGAAAAGCAGGCGGAAGATTTTTCACTGCTAAAGCATAACGATCTGTTATGCAGTGGCTAAAGGTACAGTGCAGAGCAAATATTTTGACTAACATTTGAAATCCAGAACGGACGCCCAACATGGATCGTGCTCCGTCTGTACAGACACCTACCAACCTCCACCACTGTAGATCCATTTCTTCGACAAAATCTTGCACTGTTCGAAAGACATCTTCGTCACGTGTAGTTGTGATCAATGATTCTGAGAACAAGTACTCTTCTTTGAAGCGGTCACCCTTTATTTACTGAACATAGACCAGTAGCCGGGAACAGGATGCAACGTCGGTCGACTCATCTAACTGTATTACGAAGAACGTTGACATTATTTCGATGAGCACCTTATTCAAAATATTCTTGCACATATCCTCGATACGACTTTGATTGTGTTGTTAGAAAGTGATATCATCCTTGTCTTTTCTGCATGCTGCTCCCCAAGAAGAGCTTCACGGCATCAATTATGAAAGGTTTTATGAGATTCTCTCCTATGGTATGCGGTTTCTTGTTTTTGGCGATTCAGAGAGTCATGCGGTACGACACTTCAAGACCAGCTTCGGTTGACTGAAAAAAGGAGCCCGATATATCCAGGCGCGATGTTTTGAGCGCAGCTTCTTTCCGTTTAAAGAACGTAATATATTTTCCTACAAACTGAGAATGATTTCGGTCGAAGTGCTCTTTCAATTTGTTGGGTTTCATACTCTCCCCCGTGAGCACTTTGCTGCACAAACCACATTAAGGTTTCTCAACATTTTTATCGACAAAATTAGTTAAGCCCCATTGCAGAAAAGCTTCCTTGTAGGACCGCTTTTTTCAAGAAGACATGGTTTCTGCAAAAAATTAGGCAACTAAAAGATATATATAAATATGTATATTTTCCTGATTTAACGTAGATGACATTGTCGTAAACGTTCGCAGATAAACTCAATATTGTCGATATCAAAACCATTGAATTAAATCACTCACCTGCTATGATTTCTTGTCAAAAACAACTGTAGATGAATGTGATTAACCCAACACCCATTGGTCACTGGCGTCCAATTCGCTGATTCTGCCTTCTTTTTTGAACCAAAACGCGGTGTTCTGCGCACTTTCAAGTCTGCTGTTATCTCCATTCCTATGACCCTTTCGTGTGTGATTCATGATCAAATATGAACAGATATCAGTGCCTTCTCAAGTGTTACATTCCACCATTCCAAGTCATTTCTGCATAATAACTTGACACCACCACTCTGTATCTATATGTGTGGAACACTAATCGTCCGTTTTAACCCTTCTAACCTGGAAACAATCGCGCGTAACCTTGCCTGGTTGGCTGATCAAGGCTCAACTACGAGTTTGCAATCGACTCCATAATTCGACCCGGCGAAGGACGGTTTGACGATTGCCACGAGAGCCGATAGAGGCGTCATCTGGTTGCAA
>OX104063.1:156830895-156854232 GCA_944474145.2 Dicrocoelium dendriticum | reverse complement strand
CTTGTAAGAGGGTAGAGCAATAACTTTCCGGATACGTAGTACACAGATTAGGTGCAGATGGGCTGGTAAGAAAAATGTGAACTGTAATCCATTCCGAACATTGTTTCGTGATTTCAACTCACTTAACCCTATACCAGCTGCTCAGCACAGCTCACAAGTCATAAGAGCCGCTATACTCTGACTGCGGGTGTGGAACTCCGTCGGTGTCAATGGAGGACTGTAGCCAGGCATCGTCCAGGGATTTGAGTACGCGGGACCTTGTTGTACTATGACAACGCACACAGGCCCCATGTCGTCATAGATTTTCTGGCTGAAGAACGCATCCAGGCGATTGGTCACCCACCCTACACTTCAGATCTGGCTCCATGTGACTGTTGTGTTCCCAGATGTCAAACGCATGATACGTGGGATCCGCTACGAATCTCCAGAAGCTGTAGCAGTGGACTTTATTGAGCTGCTTGAAGGGTTACCCGCTGCGGCACGGTCTAACTACTTCTCCAAATGATTTGAGCGCATGAACCTGTGCAAGAACGCTAGTGAAGAGCACTTCGAGAACATTTGGTCGTAAAAAATGAAACTTCTCTGCATTCCGAAACTTCTTGCTCTGCCCTCCTGTAAACAAGGAGAAAATCCTGAAAACCCATCTCTTTATAAGTTACGAATATTTCTAAAGCGAAATTTTTGATAAAAACGTAATAATTTTTCCTACTCGCTTTGAGACCGGGTCTTGCGTTGTCCAATAAAATATGGAATGAATGCTGACAGTTTTTGGTAATACTCACCACATTGATAAGGTCTATTTCCTGGCGGGAGTCCGCGTGGGATATTTCGTTGCCATACTCTTTATTTATAGCAATGCAAGTTGCCGACCGAATAATGGACAGGTACATGGCAACATCAGTATGGTAGTGGTGCACCGCGTACCAGCCGTGTTATAAAACGGTGCTTCCGCGGATCGTGAAAAAGTAGCACCCTGGGTGTCCCCACTTTGGCAGCCATGGAGGACTCCTTTTGGCAAGTTAATAAATACATAAATAAATGGCCTAAATGACTGCACATGCAAGGATGAAGTAATGGCAGACCGGTGGAGCTGCCAACTACATTGAACTTAACTCCGTGTTTTTATCTACAGTTAAGATCTTACTGAATGTGAAATATCATTTGGGTGGGCAGAGCTCGGTGATTGCGCTGGCAAACAGATCGAATGTGTTGACAAAAAGGGAAGAAGAGAAGAAGTGGAAGATAGCACAACACAATCCAACTTTACAGCCAACAGCTACGAGCAAGGGAAATGGGTCGCAACTGCTTCCAAATTGATTTACAATGCTCCTGGACTAACCGTGCTCTATCAATCAACTCTTCTGTGCATATCTGCGGGGAGCAATAACGCATGGTCCTTTCTCTGGGAATTGCACTGAATACTGTCTCTAACTGCTGAGAACGACAAGTTACTTTGTCGCCTGGGAACTATAAAAGATCATCTGGAGGGTTTCTGGTCTATGATATAGGCGACGAAATTTCTACCCTACTTGTGGATAGGAATTCATCAATTACATTTCCTGTCTAACATCTTCGACTGAGCATAGCCCCATTATTAGTCGTCAGACGGTTTTACTGATCCACTGTCGTTCTGAGCCCCAGTGGTCAACCCAGCCGACACATTACCGCTTTTGGACACCCAATTTGGTTTCAGGACAATCCGTGTAGTGTTCACACCGCGTGATCGGCAGTACAAGGGAGATGAACGGAACCAGCCGCCTTGTTCATCTTTCGTTGAGGTCACAGAGGCCGTAGACACGATGAATCACGAGGTGCACTGAGTGATTTTTGGTTTCCTCAGTAAGTATACACTCGTCTAATCTGGTGTTTATATAGTGCGATGTGGATTAAGGCGCATTTGCGTGGACAAACTACGGATGACTTATGTTGCCTCTGGTGCGAAACAGGGATGCGTCCTAACCTCTATAGTTTTTGTTACTTAGTTAAGTGCCATGCTGCCATTTCCTTCCGACCCATATGAGCACTCTGCCCGTCCCCAGAACCGTATAAATTGTTGGTGCAGTGTAGATCACCAGGAATTACCAACGATTTATGACCAGCGATCGAACAGCACCATAAGTGAAAAAGCGGTTATTTTTATACTGTACGTCAAGGTGAAGCAACATTTAGTGTAGCATTTCCTCACACACTATCGTCCGCAATGGGATCCAGCCTGGGGTTATCGACGCGCATATTTGCTGGTCAGCTTGGGTTCATTGATGCGCACTCGTCTCATCAGCCAGTTATTAGGACAGTTGGTTGCTGAAAATCCACCGTTTCAGAGCGAGATGTCCATTACGTGAGACAATCATCCGGCTGCTGTTGTTTGCACATGATGATGACGGCGGAATTCGTTTCAACCGTAGCCAAGCACGAAGTCACCATCGCACAGCATGCCTGTTAGGCCAGTAACAGGACCGGTCAATTTCTTACCGGCAAATTCGGATTCGTGACAAATCTTTGCAGAACTAAGCAAAGTTTTGCTATCTCAGAAGTAAACTATCCGTAGGCTTCTGGATAAACATCAAGCCCCACGTTTGTGCATCAAAAGTAGGCTTTGCTTTTGACAAGCGGGGACATACGGCGTGGAGGAATCGTCTGTCTGCCGGCTGACGACAGGCTTACGGTGCACAAGTCAACAGTGCTCCCCAACTTCCAGTACGACAATGAAAGCTGAGCGCTGTACAAGAACATCCGGAAACTGGAATGATTTTCTCAAAACTTCTGCCATTCCGTTAGTGCATCCTATAGTAGGCCAGTGTACCTGACGTCGTAGTACTCCGCATGAGGGAGTGACCGTATGTTGGAGGGTTTCGGTCGGATGCGGTCCAGGTGATGGTATTGGCAGAGGCTGATTTCAACATGAACCGAAGACACAATGAAGATGGTGGGTCGCAGTCCTAGACACAAGAGGTGTACTGCAAAAATCCAACAATCAATGATGGCATGTTGCTGTTACTTGGATAAGTTGGACGGCTCGATCATATCCCCTAAACAGGATATCACGAAGCCCGTCATGTGAATAAATGAGCGCAGGACGGAAAACGATTGTAGACAAGTTACGGTTTTAGGATAAAATCAGCGAGTTTGTCAGCTATCCATATTGTTTTCGATTGCCTGGAAGAAAATTTCGTATGTCATCGCTAATGGCGTGACTATTTCAAAAAACCGTCTCCCAACAGTATTTTACTTTTCTGGGAAAGACGTTGACCCTTTGGCACATAGACAAAGAGTTTTGATCCAAAAATTATTTCTCGTGTTGATAATAATATAGTCGCTCTTGTAACGTAGTTAACGAAAGATATCGACCGCTGATGGTAACAAACAAATGAGAGCATGTGTACATAGGTACACACTGTGACCCAAGCTACCCTAGGTACCAAAATGGAAGGATTGAAATATATCGCTACAAGTCTTGTTATTACTTGCTGTGAAATGTTATGAGGCAGTTTTTTCCTTTTGTGCAGCAAAGAAACAGGCTGCATTTAGTACATTTTGGTCTGCTGCGTCCTTTGCAACGCTCAAACTTGCACCTCTGTCCTAAATCGTTGATGCAAACAGGGAAATGGTCAAATCTGACTTCAGCACTTGATCTGTCTACAGGTTTTGGGCGCTTTGTAGGGGGAAAACTGACAACTCTTGCAGTTGTTAGAGCATCACCAGATGCTGTGACTAATGAGGATGTGCATAGTCTTCCCACAGGTCTGCACAGATTTGTTGTGTGTTTTCATTAAAGTGTTAGCAACTGCGCTTCGGAAATAAGGAGGATCCAGGATTTGATTTCTTGTTGTATCAAGTATAATTTCAATGTCTCTATACTCCAGCCATGAATTTACAAGGGTGAAGTCCACAGAGTAAATAATCATTCATTTAGCCCATTTCCTCGTTTTGGCCTTACTTCTGTACCAATAAGAAAATTCAGCTTATCCACGTCTCCTATGTTTTAATTTTAAACTTTGACACATTTTGGTCTGCTCACTTGAATGAATTCCTTTCTGCTCTCACTTCACCAACGTACAATGTCCCTCACTTCAATACCCACCAAACTGGACGGTAGAGTAACAGCCCCGTCGTCCATTCACCTGATTACACAGATATCACCATCTGTTGACATCTTGCAGTCAGATGATCCACGGCCATCCATGAGAAGATTTTCCTCGAATTTCAGCGAGCATCCCATTACACGGTTACCTTTCACAGTACCTAGAGGGTGAAAACCTAACATTTTCTGTTCCCTGATAAGATGCATCCCAGTAAGGTGTTTGACAAAGCAAAGCTTGTAATTTTTTTGTCGAGGGATACTTTCTGACAATCTCAGAACCTCTGACGCACCAAGACCCATATCTTTTGTGTCTTCAGCGATATCTATTCCTGCGCCTTCATAAAGTCCCAAGTCGATGCCCCTTGCTGATTTGCCACATATGACAAAATGCTTTCCCCCCACTTGGCTTGGTTTACTTTTAAGTTATTGTATTGCTGGCATCCTTTCAGTAAATGGTATGATGTGCTTAGCAGTTGCATTGAACTCTTCTCGGGGTAAGTGCAGGCAACGAGCGCACACTGTTGTGATAAAAGAGTCCCACTTCCAGCATTTATTTGTTCTCGGCGGTGGATTTCGCTCTGCGCTAATGTTGATCGTCATTCGCATTTGTAAGTACCGGTTCTCCGTCATTATGTCTACGACTGCATTCACTCTTGTGGCCCTTTGCCAATACATACGGAAAGCCAACATTACCAATCACAATTAAGATACTGAAAAGCTTCCGCATTTCAGTAGCCTTTGTGCCCAAACTCTTCCGGGTTTTAATCATGTGATAAGTATCTGTCTGTTCTGCAAACATGTCAAAAATTTCCAGTCTGAATTATTCTAGGAAGTAATCTGATGGGGAAATGAAACCATCACCTAAACTGTAATGTTCTTGCCAACTTTTGTTTCCTGGATCAAATCCATCTCTGAGAGATGGCCACTTCATGCTGTGTCCTACTTTTGGCTAGTATAACTGCCAGATTGTTTAAAATTTCGGTGGTTCAGTGGTGCTCCTCTTACCTTCACCATCATCGATTATATTGCTATCATAGTTCTCACCACATAGCCCATCAGGTCCGACAGGATAAAAGCTCTCCTCCTCAAGATCGTCGGATAAGGATAACTCTATATTGGAAACGTTGCAGCAAATCATCGATTGTCAAACACATTCCAGTGTCAGCTGAAATATAATTAAAATAGATATCCAGTTCTTTATTTTTTTTATAAAGTTAGCTCCTGCAGCAGTAGGTAACGTGACGGAAATGTTACACAATGAAGAAAATAATACGAGGAAGCATTAATCAGTAAAAATGCATCAAAAAACATGTAAAATTTCCATCTGCAACACATCGCTACCATGCTCAGATGTGCAAACTTTTACTCCGTTCACTCAGTGTGTACATTTGTGTTCAACACATGTTAAAAAAATTATTTACTGAAAGTTTTACTGTTCTTCGAAATAATAATAGTACCGAGAGCTCAAGAATGCATTTCACCAATTATGCGTACTGTGAATCTTCTCACAAAATAGATAATGTTGGCAAGGCAGCTGATAAAACACATCCACCAAGCGGTGTCTTTCTTTTTTGAGACGATAATTTGAATTTACAAGTACTGAATAGGTGTGGAAACCAACCGAAATGTTCTGAAATTGGACATTTGAACCTGTTGGCACACAACGTGTATCAACATTTTACTGGCCCAATATTAATGGTATAAAATCATTTCGTATGCGTGTGTAGATTGTACACATTGTGTGCGAGGAGGTTAAGCATGTTCACTCTTTACCTAATATGCGGAAAGGGATATCCAGTTTTAAGGAATATTTTTACCATTTTACCAGCGCAAATCAGTACCATTATTACAAATTCTGGATATGCTATGAATCAAACCGCTCATGTAGTTTGGGTCTAACATAGGCACGTCGCACACTACTCTTTTAGCAGCCACATTGTGGACTTGTCCAACTCTTTTCCAATAATGTAAATATTTTGGACCAAGGTAGGTACAAAAAGTAATGCATGTGATTTGGTGGATACCGAGTTGGCTACCGAAGCCCGCTACCGTAGCATTCCGGAAGGCCTACAGATAGAAGGTCATCAAGCGACATGTCGGAGCTTTGTAAACGGTGGCGCATCTGTCACTTGGATTGACTCGGTGTCCATTGCCAACAGCTTGAATGTGAGGGAACGTTAAAGGATCCCGGTGTCCGTCATCCTCGGCCAATGTGATCAGCGCAGTTTCTAACACTTGACGAGGTGGAGCGCCTTTCTGCATACTTAATTCCTACCGCCTGCCCCAACCAAATACAGTCAACCGACGTATGCCGCTTTCTTCTGTAAATGCTGCTAGGGATGTGGTGTGGAATAACGGACACAGTGGTTTACCATCAGTTTCATGTTTTTACCGATAATATGGGATTTACAAGTGACGTATATGATGAGTTATCGGTATAGCAGTCTACCTTCGCTTAGTGCTCAGAAATAACACGGTTTAATTAAGCATATTTTTCCCCGGGGCATACGCTCTATCGTGCCCGTAAGCTAAACCGTTGAGATGTCACAGGTGAGCAAGAACGGTATAAGCAAAATCTGCCTGGATATTGTTACTCTCCGGTGTGGGTGACGCCGAGAAGAACAAGTAGGTTTGCCAGTGTACATGTGCCTAATCCCCAGATTGATCTTTGCGTGAGCATGTGACAAGGTACCGGTGTGAGAATAAAATATACGAATCATTTCTAGCTATTGTGAGACGTTAGATAGGGGTGTAGCAGGGTTTATCAGGCACTGACTCACACACTCCATATAACTGATTACAGCACTTGTGGGAAAAGCATTACATCGAAGGTGCAATTAGGAATAGAACGCTCCCACTGTCAACCATGGGAACTGTGTGCTTGCGTCTAACATGCAACTACTACAAATCGACTGCGATACACCCCAGTGTGAAGCGGGTTACGCATAGCAATCCATTCACACAACAAGAGCTTTATAATGATCCCTTCATTGAGTGCTGTCAAATTCTTCATCTTCGGATACCACCGTCTGGATAATGGTGTCAGTATGTTTAGAAGCAAGAATCCCGAATAGAATAGGAAATCTGAAACATCCTAGTTTGATTTTGGCACTCTACTGAGATTGTCACTCTATAGCAGGCTTGCCGTTTAACAAAGGCAAGTAACTCCTAACATTGAACAGCCAGATTGCGATTGGATGGTTGGATAGGAGTTATCCTATTCTTTTTGCTCGGTTACAGGATTACATTTGACGAACGCATCCCTCGCCCGACCGGAATCTACATTTCTTGGTTGAGCAATCTCATCCGTAAACATGGTGGTAGTTGTTGAGGTCGTAATTGTGAAGTTTGGCGATCTCGACCTTAGTTACAGCTAGATAAAAAAAATGAAGACGCTGTTGACGACAGCCGATACAGTTAGGATAGTGCGAAAACCGTAAGAAAAAAACAAGGGGACCAATAAGCTTAGGACCGCCTGGGGATTGTGGACAACATGGGTTTCAGCTGGGCAACGACTGCATCATGAGGTTATTGAGCCAATGAAAACAAAATGAGCATATTGCATATATTGTTCTTGACCACCGTGGAATATTCTGTGTTGAGGCCGGATTTCCCTTTTCTATCAATCTTCACAACCTAAACTGGAAAAGTATGAGGAGGAAACTACGATTGTGACAGTTAGCCAGCTAGTCAATGCAAGAATTTTGGAACAAAGCCCGCACTATAATCGGACAACTTCCTTCCTCCTAAACTGAAGCGTCACGCCTGTATCATGATGGCTTGCGTGTATCATTCTGGCGACGCGACAACGGTTGGTCATATGCACTACCCCCTTCGCTCAAATGAAATGGCCTGACCGCAGTGGGGTGTTGCTGTCACGCTCGATAAGCTGTCGTTGACGCTACGAATGAGGTTTGATGAGGCTTTCAACTAAGCGTGCTGAGTGCATACGATGACAAACGGCCAGATGAATGGGTACGGTGCATGCTCCCAGTTGCTATGGTGTTTATAAAGGCGAGCCTGATCAGTGGTGCGATGCACTTCCATACACTTGGTCTACCGAACGGGCAGAATAGCACAGTGCGTCACGTGTGCCACGCATAATTGTCTGGTGAACCACGTGCCGCACAGGCTTGTACCAGGTGTCTGTTTCGGTCCATGAAGTGTGCACTAACGACGTATTATCGCTTGGTATTTCAGAGCCAAACGTCAGTGTACGTTATTTAGTTGCTTTAAAGACGCTGTTTAGGCATTTACTGCAGCACGACAACTTCGACCCACCAATTGACTCTTTTAAGGCTGACCGATCAAATCAATTGCGGTCTCACTCCTGTCTTTCTGCGTATCATAGGAGTCGATGTGACTGGAACTCGATCTGCTCACTTCGTACTAAGCAGGTGGACACAACCATCTAGGATACTCTGTGGCACCCATATTGACTAATGTTGTAATGTCTATCAGTATTCCAGTTGACCAGCTGACGTCCACCGGGGTGACAGCAACATATGCACTAACGTAGGTGGACAAGTGCGTGTTCGCCTGCAACCGAAACGGGGTTACACTGGGATTTGATAAACGATTCAACTGCGAACCAATCGTAGTAGTAATGATGGTATGAGCGCAAAACTTGTGTACGTAATGGTAAAAGTAACGGGATGGTCACTGCACCTAGCTTCTATAGGCAGTGAATCACTGAAAATGTGCCAAAAACCTAAAAGCTGCAATGCTGATGCCATTCATCACACACACACACACACACACACAGTACCAGCACGTGGAGATGGTTGCAGGCCAAGCTTCAGCCGACCAGGATACAATGCAGCCTTCTCCACACAGAGAAGATGATCATCAATGTGCTAGATACAACGCTCTCTGTTCCCAGCGATATACCTGTGATCCTAACTGTTGGCCAAACGTCTGGTTTATTCGTTCACCCTACTTGCCTATTATGTTGAATGCCTGCTATGATCGTGACCCGGTAGCCAAAGGGGTAGAGGTTTCGGCTACTATTCCCATGATTGCTGGGTTCGAGGCCTGCTATCTCCACCTGATGAGATAAAATGATATTGAAACACGTCGTGGTGGTGCAGAGTTTTCGGGCAAGCTACACCTAATTTCCTTATGTTTAATCAGCTACGGTCCCAGTGATCGAATGACCAAGGTTCACTTCAATGTGAATCGCGGTCTACATTGAGGTTGTGCATCGCAATCCAATCACACAACGTGTATTGCAAAATGGCCCTGCTATGGTTGTACACATTCTAAAGCAGAACAGTGTCTTGATCAACTTCTACTCGCGGATTCTTTATCGAGAGCTGGCATTTACTGTCCAGCTAGTTATAAGACTGTGCGTGACGGTTGATCAGCTGAAGTGTTCATTAACCAGGCTTTTGTATCAGTAATGTAAAGTACTAAAACTTTTGGAAAATTACCCTATCAGCTTTCTTCCGCCTATCTGGCACTATATGCTACTAGTTACAAGAGAAAAGCAACTGTCAACGTTTCTTCCATCTAATCGGTTATCTATCAGTTCAGTAGAGTGAACTTCATTTGGGGTATGGCTTGATGGGGACTTATGTAACCAAGTCTTCTAGAGAAGTATTAGGGTTTACTCGGTTGGCCGACACAATTATGTCGGTGGTGGGTCGATTCCTTAAGGCACGGAATAAAGGTCAGATGTGGTGTTACTGTGGGGAGGGATTAGCTTCTTTAAGTATATCTCTTTGGTTCCGACAACACAGCACAATTTTTAATCCTTCATAAGGACACCAATCACGCCGACGACAGCGTAGGTTGTTCCGCGCAACCACATACGGATGAAGCACGGTCGATCCGAGGCTGACTAGGAAATTCCTACGTCTTTATTGACACCTCTGGTCAACCATATGTCCAACCTAAGTATGGTTCTGAGTATTGCGATTCTGCAACTGTCATTCACACACACCAACTGCACAAAAATAAATTTGACGGAACGTTCAATTTACTTTTGGTTTGAAGACTACATTTTAAACCGCAAGATTGGCGCCTCCTCAAACGAACTTCGCTACGCTTCACCTAAGCAGGGTTTCTGTCCAATTTTCCAGCCCGCTTGGCCTCAAGGCCAGTACCATTTACTTAATTCTGATCTACCGCGTTCCATTGTGGGCAAGGTTTTCAGTTACTTTCCCAGTCATCGGATGTTTCCATCGGGCTGCGCTGCATAAGAAACAAGCATGCTTACCAGAGCTTTAGCGTTAATTAACCAAACCTCCTCTGCTATTGTGCGTTCGCACTATGCGGCTACTCAGCTGATGCATAGTACGAGTTACGCAGCATGACATTCACACACATCTCATCCTCAAGAGGTGTTGAGAACTTGTCCAGCGCGGTTGTCAGCTTTACAGCACTGTGTTTACAGACGAGAAGGCATTGGGGAGAAAGAGCATTTTGCCCCAGAATTAATGCAATGTCTCCTGGAGCAGTGCATCGTTGCTTCCCAAAAGATGGGTGAATAATTAAAGCGCCCCTACTTTATGAGTTTATAAATTGGGCAGAGTTTTGCATAGGACCTTCAAGGTTAGTGGTAGGTTGTATTCGATTCGGAACCTACCATGCAAAGTCATGAGATGCATAGTTGCGCCTTGTTCGGATACACAGACTGATCAACTCCGGTGCGTAAGTACACACGCTCCACTTCACACAGGTCATTGAAAGCTCGACATGCAGTGCCCCCACAGGTGCATCTGCCTTAGATAGGATTTTCGAGGACATTTATGTCAATAGCCAAAAGTACTGTTCCCACGACCGATGGGGTTGTTTGCACCGACACCGCAATAGACATAGTCTCAGTGTTTGCACTTTTAACTTGTGTAGACCCACCTAGGCATTGGATTTAGGGGCCACTGCATGTGAAGCGACAGACCACTTAATGCCACATAGCTGACTCGTCAGCCAATCGCGAGGAGGTCGACGGTGGATCGCTTTGGTTGCTTCAAGGCCGTACCTGTGTTTTATCCTAATCGCCCCGGTTTTTTGTCGGACGTGCCTTCATTGCTTCGTTTGCATGCCTTGGCACAGCCATCCCAGAGATTTATGCAAAGCAGCTTTTTAATAGCTTACCAACATTCTAAGCCGGAGTGAGAGCGTTTTTTCGTTATTTCACGTCGTGAACCAGGCGCGAGCACCGCCCTCCAAATTCTCGTGCGTCAGATGCAGTCGCGTGTACCGTGTGGGTGCGATATGTGCCTTGACAGAACAGAACATGCTATGATGGCGGAAAATGCGTCGAAGTGACACATTTCTCTCATTCATGATGTGAAAGGAGATAAAAACGGGCAAAAGAGTTCGTAGGCATTGTCCTTGTAGGTGTAGTGCTCGAGACCCATCTAAACCTCTATGGTCACTTGGTTCCGAATGGTTACTTAAACCCCTAGCTGTGTGACCAAAAGCTGGAAAGCGAAACTATCTGACATATAGAACATTGAGATTTGCCTTGATCATGCAGTGGAGGCAAGTGAAGTGAGCAGCTATTACTGCCATACATGAAAGTTTGAAGTAGGAAGACGGGTGTTTGGATTTTACCGGTGGTACCCAATAACTGTGCGAGCTCGTCACAGCATGTGCGCCGACTTATTTGGTATAATGTGGCTGATGTAGGTAGAAATGCATCACATCTAAACACAGTCAGACAGCTAACACGTGCTCGGAAAAGCACTATACGGCCTTTTAGTCCTTTCGGGAACCGTCCGCAGTGTGCGTTACATCTGACCCCTGTCGGACTCGAACCTGCAACTCGACTGTTGCCAGTCTGTGGCTAAGACTACCGAGCTACGGGGGACGGAAACGATCACCGTGACTAACTTAGTAGATGTGCTATGGCGCCGCTCACTATCCACTGACTTGCACACCACTGCCATGCCGAGGACTGGGTAGCCCGCCTCACGTACCGATGACGGTTCCCGGAAGGATGAGACGGCCGTACACTGCCTTGCCGGGTGTATAATGGCTGTCTGAGTGAGTCTAGATGCGATGAATTTCTACCTATACCATTCAGCTCCCCATACTGCTGCTTGTAATGTGGATGTCTGGAACAGTATCGGCAAGATTATT
The DNA here is from genome assembly GCA_944474145.2 of Dicrocoelium dendriticum. Classification (NCBI taxonomy): domain Eukaryota; kingdom Metazoa; phylum Platyhelminthes; class Trematoda; order Plagiorchiida; family Dicrocoeliidae; genus Dicrocoelium; species Dicrocoelium dendriticum. The sequence goes on along the minus strand of OX104063.1, from coordinate 156,842,063 downwards.
CTGAAGACGTTTGTCCGGAAACTTGCGTTATGTTCCGTCTGATATGGCATGATTCAGCAATATGCAGGTGGTCCGACTAGCTAGCAGTCTCTGGTTCTTTGGCAGGCGTGACTATGGGCAGTCACTGTAGGCCACTGAAAAGGATGCCATACGTTTCACGCGGTCATTGGATGATGGGCGTGGGTGTTGAAACTCTTTTGCGCACTTGGTAATTCAAGGCAAAAATGGTGTGACCAAGACAAAGTATAAAACAGCTACCGTACTACACCACCGAACGGTAGACTAGGATTCGCAGAGAAACGGTACCCAGCAGAGTTAGTGTGACAAATGCCGGAGATGGAATCAGACGCAATGAACTGAGAATGCATGTGCAGATATGGATGAGACGACGGTAACAACTTACTAGTTCGACCACATGACCTTAAGTAATACGGTTGTAGGAACCTCGAATGCTATCTCAAATGTCGTGAGAATGGTCCCACACGTACAGCGTAGTAGCAGATTGAGGACTTGTGGACAATTTAGATAGAATTGACCTTAACATTCCAATCTGGCTAGATGAGAGGAACGGAGAGTGATCTAGTGAGGTGCACCACACTGGTTGTGGCCGGCGAAAGTCAGTCGCATGATGGATGCTCTCCGTGCGCGGCTCCAATGAGGTGGCGCTTTTATCAGGTTGCTCTTGCCACAACAAAGTTGACATCAAACCGACCCACGAAGACCCAGACGTCCGTTCTACCTGATGAGAGGCCACGTAATTCTGGCGTTATTTGTGCCCAAGAATATCAATGAGTGCATGGGGCTGGCTAACTATCTCCGCCTGTGGAGACGAAATGGTTGAAACCATTCATGAAGTGAAATGTCTAGACCACGCCTTAACCTAGGATAAAAATCATTTCATTGAACCATTATATCCTAGGTTAACATGACCCTAATTGCATTTCCGATTGATCTCACACATCGTCGAGGGGTAATAGAGTGGATACCGGCGTATAGTTAGCCGTGTATTACGTGTTCCAGTGCATTTTTGACAGTTGAGGCGGCTTCCAGCAATTTTGCCAGCTTACCCTTGAATGCAAAATGGCAGTCAGGGTCTCCATACAATTTGTAATATGGCCATAGTTGCATCAACCAGACACTGAATGTTCGTCGCACTACAATAGTGAATGTGGGCTGTCCCAAGTTTAACGCCGATCTACATCGTCATTTGTCATGATGGCTGTGAAGGAGACCTTTAACTTACCGTGGATCCGTCTCCACAGTGGCTGATTGGGGCAGTTCGCAGTGCCAGCAGGTGTTCAAATTGTGTGGTGGTTGGGACATTAGTGCCGTTTCGTGACCTCCATGTTAGTTCTAAGCATGTACTTCATTTGCGTGGTTCTCATTACACTATGCAACAGCATTTTTATAACAGAAACGAGATAACAGTTTTCTAGTAGTACCAAGTGAGCTGATTACGTATATGCAAAGCAAATGTTTCTATCACGTCATGTTTTTTTATCTCAATTTTTCATTTCAGCTAATTAGTGCGTTCCATCCATCGAACGCTCATCTGTGATTGGTCCATTGGCTCCCTGTAATCGCGGAAAGGAAGCCCTCTTGGCTATGATATCCACCTGATACTGAAAGTAGATTGAGCGCTGTGCTTCCTTGATTGATTTCTTGATCATGGCTGAAAGACGCTGCTGTCAATGACGGAAATCATTTTTCTTATGTCTATGGATAGTTACTACAAAGTCGCAGTACAGACCCATTGTTTCACTAATGAAGTCTGCCTACTAGGCATATTTGGGGATGAAACTGGGAGCTCAGGATAAGAAGTGGGCGCCACATGTTGTTTGTGTGTTGTGGAAACTTCATCTGACTCAGTGGCTCAAGGACAAAAGCAAGAAGCCTTTTACAATCCCCATGGCGTGGAGGGAACCGAAGGGTCACACGACAGGCTGTTACTTCTGCCTAGCCATTGGAATCTCTAACTGAAACAAAGACAAAATTCATTACTCCGATCTTCCATCAGATATTCGACCTGTTCCTCATGATTGCACCTTGCCCATTCCAGAGTCTCCAGTGGACATGTCACTGGTAATGAGTAGTGTTTCCGCATCGTCAACTTCCCTGATTCCGATATCTGAAAACTTTGCAGCTGATGATGACAACCCACATCATATTGGACAGTTAGAGCTGAATGAATTGGTACCTGACCTGAACTTGCCTAAAAGCAAGGCTGCGTTGCTGGTTTCTCGGCTACAGCAACGGCACTAAAGTTACTGTATACAGAAAGCGAAGTGATAAATTGTCCGGTTCCTACACCACGAGAGAAATCTTTCGCTACAATTCCGACCTGGAAGAACTGATGAAGGAACCTAGCTTAAAGCATATTAGTGATGAATGACGTTTGTTCGTTGACTCTTTCAAGAGTGGTCTTAAGGCCATACTGCTCCACAGTGGACATGTGAACCTAACTATGCCTCTGTTGTATGCCACCAATATGAAGGAGAAGTACGAACCTATGCAATAGATACTCGCTGCAGTGAATTACGCTAAGTACTGTTGGAACACCTGTGCTGACTTCAAAGTCATTGGTATGCAGGAAGGCTTCACAAAATATTGCTGTTTATTGTGCTTATTGGACAGTATAGCAATCCAACGCCACTACACAAGCTAAAATTGGCCAGAGAGGACGGGAAATGAGCGTAAAGCATACACCTCTTGTGCAACCTGATTATATCTGTCTACCACCCCTGCACATCAAGCTTGGTTTGATTAAAAACTTCGTCAAAGCCCTCAAACGAGATGGTTTCGAGTTCCAGAAGCTGAAACCAATGTTCGCGAAGTTCAGTGGTGCGAAGCTTAAATAAGGGAGACTTATTGGTCCTGATAATCGCTGGAGAATGGCAGGCAGTGCTTTAGAATGCCAGTTGACTTCCTTTGAGTTAAAAACGTGGTGATAATTCAAGGCAGTGTACAGGATTTTGGGGTAGAACGTAGAAAGAGAACTATAAAGACAGCAAAATAAAGATGCTTGTGGACTATCGGGTTGTTGATTCTCGAACGTCACTCACGATGCACTTTCGGGATAATCACCTGAAGTTTTTTCCTGAAACTTGGGAACTGTTAGCGATGAGCGTGGTGAGCTCTTTCACCAAGACATTTCAGTCGTGGGGCAACGCCACAGTGGCAAGTACATGCCTTCTAGCATGGACGACTTTTGCTGGTTTCTGCAGCGTGACGCCGCTGGATCATACAGTCGACGAGCTCGGCTAAATCATTATTTCCCAGTGCCAAGCTGCAATCAGTACTTAGTGGCGAGTGTTACAGTGAAATTTTAAAGGTATTTGCCACATAGATGCATCCTGAATATGTTGTGCTTCAGTACATTAACATATAATGCGTACTACGTAGCCTTGACATTACTGAAAATAATCCTTTGCTTATAACACTGTAAACTGACGTACGACGTAATATGGGAATGCATTTTTGCGATCAGTGGAGTGTATTCTAGAAGGTAGAGACATTGGCATTTCTGTTATGCAAAATAATATTTTTTGTTGCATAGTGTTATCGGTGCGTTGTTTCTCAACTGGAAGTCACTATCACTCGTTCGTTCAGCTGGGAGTTCACTCACAAACGTACACTGACAATCGAACAAAGGGCTGTAATGCCAGTTGTTAGCCGGTTGGGAGATCCTAGTAGTTGCACAACAAGCCATGATTCGAGTAATGCGGGTGTGCAGAAGGTTGAACTGTTTCCATAAGTTTGCCACACATAACTGCATCGGATCGACGGATACACAACCTTTGACCGCAATCCTCTTGGCACCTCACCTAAGGAGATTGGAGATGAGACAAACCGCGGGGAAACTGCCCCACATGAGTTAAGTACCCTTTTAAGAATTTGTGGCGCAACCGCTTAAAATCAGCACTTATAAGCGAGTAACCACCAGACATGCTTAACATTTCGGAAGCACGATACTTGCATTGCTGTTTATTCGGATGTGCGTGAGCAACAAGGCCTATCATAGACCGGTATATGCTCTGTACAGGTGTGCAATTGTCTTTCGCTGACTATCAAAGGGTTTATCAAACTTCTACGGACGAAGCACTGAAGGCAACGCTTGCGTACAGGTGCCACATGCATAGAATAGAAGTAGAGAGTAGCCACTTTTATGAATACGAAACCTCCGGGCTATGGAAACTTTCCACACATTGCTTTGCCTTTGCCACCCCAACCCAGCAATTCTCTAGTCCGTCTCAATTATTGTCACCACATAAGCGGTAAGTAAAAATACTCCTTCAATGACAAACATGCAAAAGGAGAGAAGAGTAGACGTGTGTTTCTTCGGAATTAGTGTACTGGATCTGGGGGTTAGCACACACTTAGGGCGGTCGCTCTCCGGCACCATGATGTAAAGCTTCGAGTTCACACAAACGTGTTAGTTGCGCGTTTCACTTACATCGCGCCGGCATACTGTTCAGCAGTGAGTGGATTTTATACTCAATTGTTCACATTGTCCCGACAATGGTACATCAAGAAGCAAAGCGTTGTGGAAACCCTACTCGACCCACAATCATCTGAGACAGCATGAAGTAAACATTCCAGCCAGTGATAGAGTTGGCTGTTGGAGAAGAAAACAGTTGAGGGTTAGTTGCAGTAATTTCCAAGCCAGATGGTCCTCGACACTCTCGGAAACTCAGTAGATGACTGTTTGGTTGTCTGGAAACTCGTCAGCAGTGCGCATCCCTCTGTGTAATGGTCAGTCAACCGCTACCTACTCGCGAATTTAGTCGGATGGGTAACACTCTTCACGGTGGCCACTTCGATGATAAGGAGAGCGCCAAAAGTGCAACCTAGTCGGGCTGTTCCCCTAAATGAACCACTTTATAAATGTAGGCGGACCTATGGGGGAATCACCTACAATCACCCGATTAATTTCCCCCAGTATTTCTACAATCGCAAAAACAATAGCTGGGATCAACAATATTCACATTAATACCATCCCCTAACTTCCTACGCTCATACGACTGATCCGACAGGAGCAGTTGCATTACAGCGCCATAAAATTCGCACAAATCGTCTTGTTCGCTTCGGCGTTGACTGGGCCTCGTACCCTGAACTTCCCAACTACATAACGTAAGTATTCGACTCACAGTTATTCAACAGTTCGTTGCAACTACATTCCTTGACACTTGACGTCCATTGTCCTCTGTATGATGCGGCCCTACTTGATTGTCATGACGACGCCAAACATGTGTACCAACCTGGACAGTGTACATTAACATGCCTCGACACCTCACCACTCGTTCGCGTATTCAGTTGATCCGACATCATAGTGTAGCGAAAACGACGCGGGGGTTGGAGGGCAGTGCGTGTATTGCCACAAGAAAGTGCCACTGACAATTCACAAACCCGTACAGGTTTGGACTGTTTCCTTCCCACGATGCAACGCGGATGAGCAGTTGTGTGACGGGACATTCCAAGTGCCTACGAGGCTGGGCTTCGAGAGGACCCCTCCAACTTTCCATCCCGTAACTCCGCTTCGCTACATCCGATTCTGGCCGGCTATGAGTTCTTCGAAAGTTCACGATTTGCTCTCCCGCGGTTGCATCACTCCACCCGCGTTCACTCCCGTGGGCTTCGCTAGCAAGTTTTTATCTGATTCGTTGCGTTCTTGACAAATACCTCCTCCACTGTTCTGGGCCCAGGCTCGTTCTCAGATGCCGTCCGTGATCCGCGGTCGGCTCGATCCGCAACACTCGCAGTGCTTTGTCTCGTCTCATCTATTGCGCCTGTTGTTAATTCTCTACACTCCCGTTGTTGTTGTTGTCGTTCCGATTCACGAGTAGTCGCTGGCTTCCGCCGCCCTACAATAGGTCTGAAACGCCGAGTAACACGCATCCCACTGTGAAATTCTTGCTGTGCCCCGCAGCGCCTGTTGTATTGATTCTTCATCACTGTATTCATCCGACGTATTGGAGGTCGCTTATGAATCAACAAATCTAAAGCGGTTCTCAACCTTCAAGCCATGTATATTTCAGCTGACGACTTGCTAACTTAAGCATTGGATTTAGGATAATTCGATAAGTTAATTGGGATCTTTTAAGTCTTCCATCTATCGTACCTTTCCCTCTCGATTTCAGCAATGCTAGTTTCAGACTATCGACGAATATTTTCCCTTGCTCACTTGAATACTAATAATACGAAGCAGTCCTTACGTGTTCGATTCCATACTGTGCACAAAACTCACAAAATTGATAGAGTGTGAGCCACGATCCGTTAGCAGGCACAATGGTTTGCGGTAGACCGTGCAGACTGAACATGCGCCTCGACATAAGGATTGTACTAGTTTCGGACGTGTTTCACACCATCTTAACTTCAGGTCACTTCTTGTATACGTCGACCGGTACCAGAGGGATCAACACTTGGTCCTGCCAAATCCAAATGTACCAGGAACCAAGGTAGTTCGGCTTTCGACCATGGTTGAATCGTCGTTCACACTGGGATCTTGCAAGCAGAAACGCACTCAGAACAGGCTTGACCATAATCTCCCCGTTGAGTATGCTTCATCAACCAAAAGACGTAGCTCCGAGCGAGTGTTTTCAGGTGGGCGATCACTGGATGGTCTTTATGCAGTTCTCTTCCAACACGCTGCTGAAGTGCTTCTGAAATGACGATGCGATTGGTGAAAAACAAACAGGAGTCTATTTCCGACAAGAAGTCACACCGCTAGTAAAACTGAGCAAGTTGTTTCTTTGAACAATTCTGCGACCAGCAATGTCTTAAGTAGGTCCATACTTCTTGTAGCAATACGTTCTGTTTCTTGGCTTGCTGAACCATCTTGGCATTGACCGGTGAAGGATTCACCGCATCATGCACCACGCGACTGGCAACTGCTCCGACAGTGATTGCGGCAATTACTATGTTTTCTGTCTAAGGTATATCGGTATTAATTAAGCTTATCAGTTGACAAATAATTCATGTCCAAGTCATATCCCAGGAGTAAAGTTGCCCACCATTCAACTATACTATGCGTATGGGCTGGATACCCTTTTTGGAAACAAAGATTGCGAGAAGGGAAATTTGGTACATCCTTAGTGTAAAGCGCCGACTGTAAAGCATCTTGCAAAAGTTCTGAGCAGCAACGACGATAGCCAATGTTTCTTTCTCGATTTCGCCGTAATTATTCGCATTTGCAGTAAGTGGTCGGGCAGCTTGCGACACAGGTTTCCCTGCACCATCCGAAAACCGGAGGGAAATGATTTTCCAATCCCATGGTTGGGGACATCGATGGCAACGGCAATTTCTAGTTTCAGGTCATACTGAGTAAGCAGTAGATCTGACTTAAATAGTGACCTCGATTTTTCAGCCCTTTCTGATACGGTCTAGACCTTTTCCATTCAACATCATTCATCAGTAGTTGATTCAGCGGGTGATGTAAGCGATGCGTATGGGGCATAATTTCACTCACCATTCCCAACAGCGATTTCCGTGTTACGATCTCCGTTGGTGCAGACAATTTATCGATCAATCAAAATTTCACCAGATTTGGTCTGTGGTCATACTGGTCGATGACAAAGTCCAGAAACTTGATTCATTTCACGTAACTTTTTACATTTTTCTGCGCGGAAATTGTCTGTATTCTTTAACTGTCAGCATCACATCGTCTAATCGTAGTACATTTTGGCCACCCCGCTTATGCTGAAAGCCATCGAATAGGATACATATCCAGATACACCAGTCAGCATGCAATCCCTGACTTGCTGGAAAATCGCTGGTGCAGTCTCAACTCAAAATGGAATGTGGTCGTATTGATAAAACCTACAAGGAATGTTGATCGTAAGGAGCTCCCTACATTCAGGTACTAACCCCAGTAGCAAATAAGTGTCTGTGAGATCTAGATTGTCAATGAATGAATGAATCAATACGGATTAAGAATCTGCTTTACAAGTCCCGTTGGATAGTTGGTAGGAATATAGTAATAATAATAATAATAATAATAATAACAACAGTAAAACAGTTAGTATCTTAAATATGAAAAGAAGGATTTCCCGTTTGCTCCGCTGTAGTCCTGCAATCCGCTTAGATTCCCTGCACTCACAGTGAACATCAAACAAATCCATGGTAAACTCCAATTGTAGAATGGAAAGATAGCGCTAACTGTGACATTATAGATGGCCATTTCAATGCATGTACAATGTGCGTCCGGTTCAGGACTCGGAGTTATTCTGTGTCAAATGCGTAAATGAGGTATTAATGGACCTCTTCGGAGGTTAGGAAGTGGTCGATGGCCCTCTTCCCGTAAAACCTAGCCATGGGAGACAACAGGTTTACGGGTTATAAGCCTACAGCTCCATTGGCGTAGAGCACGAGTGCCACGCATTGTCTCTGACGGTGGGAGGACACCTCCGGGTGTTCAATGGTTTGCTACTGCTCGCCTCAAGCCAGGCAGCCCCTGATCAAATTGGTGCAAACCTGCCAAAAACCCACCTGCGTCTGGCCGTGGTCCCAAGTGCGTATCCTATTACGGTCACAAAACATATAATAATTGTTCCAGTACCTCAAAGACTGCGTGTGACGGTCGTCAAGCAGATTCCCATCTGTCTCTGCAATCACATTCCCGAGCTGGATCTGCTCCCCACTGCCTTGTGGGTCAGGCTATTGAGCCAAAGGCTCCGGGTGGAGTCCCTCAAGCAAACCTCCAAATCACCCACTGCCTTGTGGGTCAGGCTATTGAGTCAAAGGCTCCGGGTGGAGTCCCTCAAGCAAACGTCCGAAGCACAACGACCACCTAGCGTGCGATTGCCCACCAATGCAATCGTATGCCTGCGCGCAAAGCACTCAGCATCGGGTGCTGGAACATGAGCACACTACTGGACCGGAACTCCAGCGAGCGCCCCGAGCGACGCACTGCACTGGTCGCAATGGAGCTGGCGCGCTACCACATCGATATTGCGGCGCTCAGTGAAACTCGGCTCGCTGAGCAAGGTAAGTTGCATGAAACAGGTGCTGGCTACGCATTTTACTGGGTGGGCAACGCCGCCTCAGCACCACTTGAACACGGGGTCGGATTTGCAATATCCGATCACCTCCATGGCCAGCTGGTGGGTGACCCAACACGCATCAGCGCGCGACTGATGACTGTTCGCCTACGACTCGGAAGAGGTAAGTTTGCCACTTTTATATGCACGTACGGTCCGACCATGTGTTATCCTGATGACACGCGTGATCAGTTCTACCCTGAGCTATCCTCCGTGATACGGTCTGTGCCGAGGAGCGACCGACTATTTCTGCTGGGTAATTTCAACGCGCGCGTTGGGCGTGATGCATCGGTGTGGATAGATGTTATCGGTTCGCATGGCATTGGTTCAGCGAATGCGAACGGTGACAGGCTGCTCTCACTGTGTGCCACTCACGGCCTGACGATCACAAACACTCGGTCTGCACTGAGTGCGAGTGATATAGCAACTTGGACGCACCCACGGAGTGGTCACGCTCACCTGCTCGACTATGTCATCGTACGTCAGCGTGATATGCGTGAAGTGCGCATGGCACGTGTACTACGTGGAGCTGAGTGTGGCACTGATCACAAGTTGGTGCGGACCAAACTGTACATATATTTTCGTAAATCAATGTATTGCACTCCCGCCGAGAATCGGCGTAAATTTAACATTCTCTCCCTCGGCACTGTGGCGAAACGTACTGAGCTGGAGAAGGCGATGGCTGCACGCCTGTGTGGTGATGTGGACTGCATAGCCACAGTGGGCGACCTGTGGCACCACATTCGCGATCAGGTGACAGCTGCTGCTGAGGAGACCAGCGGGCGCGCAAACTGTAAACGGCCTGATTGGTTTGATGACCACAATGCGACGATCGGCGCATTGGTGTCGGAGAAGAATGCAGCATTTGCTGCACATGTGGCAGACCCCAGTGACTTGGAGAAGAGTAGTCAGTTTCGCAAACTTCGACAACGACTGACCCGAGAGCTCCGTCGCATTAAAAATGCATAGTGGACGGAGAAGGCGAAGCAGATGGAATGCTACGCTGAACGCCGCCAACACAAGGAATTCTTTGACTCCTTGAAGGCGGTGTATGGACCGAGATTGGAGCCTCTGAGGACACTGATCGATGGTAGTTCAGGCGCTACCTGCACCCAGACTGCAGACATAATGCAGATCTGGCGGAAACACTTTGACTGTCTCTTGAACAACCGTTCAGAGATCGACTGGTCTACATTGAACGGCCTGAAGCAGCACGATGTGAAGGCTGATCTGGCGGATACGCCGACATTGTATGAGACGCAGAGAGCACTTGCTCAGCTGCGACGGGATCCCGCCTGAAGTATTGAAATACGTAACCCGCGTTGGTGACTGCGCTGCACCACTTGGTGCAACGCGTGTGGATTGAGGAGGAGGTGCCTGCTGAGCTGAAGGATGCCCTTGTGCTACCACTGTACAAGGACAAAGGTAGCAAGCAATGTTGCACTTATTATCGTGGCATCAACTTGCTGTGTGGGCAAGATGATTGCCCGAATCCTGCTCAACCGCCTCGTCAGTCAGGCTGTGGAACCTAACGTGGCGGAAGAGCAGTGTGGATTCCGTTCGGGTCGCAGCACTATAGATATGGTGTTTGCGGCTCGTCAGTTGCAAGAGAAGTGCAGAGAACGACACCAGCCATTGTACTCGCTTTTTGTTGATTTCACCAAGGCATTTGATACGGTGAATCATGAGGCACTGTGGCTGGTGTTGGGTAAGTTTGGTTGCCCGCGTAAGTTTGTAAGTTTAATTGAATATCTGCACAGTGGTATGTGAGCGAGGGTGCAGCTGAGTGGAGAGACCTCGGATGACTTTACAGTTGTCTCTGGTGTGAAGCAAGGCTGTGTCTTAGCTCCTGCTCTGTTTAATATATATCTTCATGCAATGTTGTCCTGTGCTTTTGATGCGGCTTGTGCTTACGGTGTTCGTGTGGAGCACCGTATTGATGGTGGGTTGCTGGACATCCGTCGTTTCAGGGCGATAACCCTAGTCTGTGAGACAACTATCCGTATTCTGCTGTTCTCTGAGACCGTGCATTGTTTGCACACAGCGCGGATGAGTTGCAGCACATGACTAGTGATCTGGCTTCGACAGCGACCAAATTCGGGCTCACCATCAACACAAGCAAAACTGTCTGTC
>OX104063.1:156812324-156830395 GCA_944474145.2 Dicrocoelium dendriticum | reverse complement strand
ACACACAGACTGTGGAGTAATCAAACAAAGAAGAATGACTTTCTCCATATCTAAAAAGACCTAGCTTAAGTGTAAGTTGATTTCGCTCAGCAGTGGTGAGGAAGTATCCTAAATACAACGTCAGCCTCAGCATTAGGCACTGTGTGTTGAACAATTGTGCCAAAACATACATAGTTGAGTTAACTTCCGTAACCTAGCTATGTGCAGTGTTACGGTGCAAGAATTGCTGAACGACTACTTTGTTCAAATAGTAATGTGTATATAGCGGGGTTTTGTAATGGTCGAAACTCTCCTGACCCACAAGCACTGCACTTTACGGCTGCGCGGAGGTTTGGCGAAGCAGCAGGTTTTCTGTCTGCGTATGTGTATGAGTAATTTTGTGAACGCCCCCCACCGCGTCGCAAAGATCCGCGTCCATGGATTGGGAAGTTTTGTGGGAACACTTACCTCATCTATCTACATGGTTGATGGCATCCGGTTTCGGATTTGCCTGTCAATGTGGTCAGCCACAGGACGCTTGCGCCTACAGAGGGACCATGAGTGGCTTGCGCTGCACCACGCACAGCTCCAACCACACACCACATATCCAGTGTAAATCCGAAGAAATAAGATCGGAAAGCATGTGGATGGGAGCCGCGTTTCATCAACGGAGCCGGCCCACACTTCTTCACAGGCAAACACAAGCACGCTGTATTTGGGAGTCAAACGCACACAAGGCGGTGGCTGGACCGTAGTCCGCTCCACACTAAGTACATGGAACCGCTCTTCGAGCCTAGCACGGCCACAAGGACCGTGCACCCCGTCCCCTCCAGCAACGACCAACTGTTTCCTAGAGCCAGTATGGACGAGCTAGTGGGTAATAGACAGGTAGGCACCTTGTCAACCTGCACATCAAGCGCAGCTACGCCAGGGATATCAAGTAACAGCCAATCACTTGAAACGACAAGATGAAATAAAACCAATCCAATAATGCAAACACACGCGGTGGCATAAATCTTCGCTAAATGAGCAGATGAAGTAAGTTGGTTAGCACCAAATCCGCGATATGGAAAAAATGTCCACAACTTACTTAATAATTCCATAAACGCAACAAAGTTACCTAAGATAAGCGTACTTAGCGTAAGTAACGTGGCCAGTTAATAGAAGATTATTCAGGTAGGCAGAACAAATCAAAGAAAGTGGAATGAAATTTAGCCAACTTATAAAGACCTAGTTTAAGTGTAAGTATGTTTAGCCCAAATGCGGTGAAGCAGCAGCAAGAACATGTGCCCACTAGGAGCCAGGTGTAAGTTGTCTAAGCTGTTCAATTACTTGGGTAATAGGAGAAAGAAGTCTGGATTGATTGGTACTACATAAAAAATTGCTTAAATTGTGGGAAACCAAACCAGGTTTTGTAGTAGCATAATACTATATGATGTGCCTGTGTTTCGCATTATGTAATAACTCATGTACTATATTCGGAACAGGAGGTACGTGAAAATAAACTTTATACGGTCCTACTCACAAAGAGAAAGTAAGGTATCCTAAGTTTCTGTATATGACCTACATTGTTGACCACCGCAAGGTTGATCATGGGTCCAGTCCCTTACGTAGTCAACTTGCAGAGATGATAATGTAGTTTCTTGGCCATAGAAGGACCAGAGCTGCAACTGCGCAATGAACACTGATCTGTGGCAAGTAAACGACTGAGTGCTTGACAAGTCCCGTAAGACGACCGGAGTGAGGAGTATTAAAACAAAGGCAAAAGCTGACATGAAAAGAGGGGAAAATGCGGGTTTTGGATCACTAACCAATCTATTCACGCTAACACCTATGCAGATTTCCTCCCTACAACGTTAAGGAGAGGGCTTGTGGGCACACCCTTTGGTTCGGAGGATATAGTGAGCTGTGAAAATATCCGGGCGATTAGTCATCTTCTGAGATCTGATCTAGTGACATCAGCATCATTATGAACACTCTGTCGAGCTGATTCGTGCCGTTAACATATCGATGGCACAAGACTGACGTTGTTGGATGCCATGTTTCCAAAGTTATGACAATGCTGACGAGCAATATATACCCGTGTATATATTGTAGCCATGGTGCTCATCGTGGCAGTTGGCAGCAAATTGATTACGTAAACTAGCAGATGGTGTTCATGTGCTACCGAAACTCCTTTGGAAATTACTTCACAATCCGACGAAGGTGATCATTACGACGCTAGCTGAGCGCAGACGGATCACCATGGTAACCCCACAGCGCAACATATAGGTCCCAAGAAATTTGCTCCTCTAAGGAAGGTGCCGACAGACACAAGCATGGGTACAAATGGTTCACATACTTATCCCAAATAGTAAAATCTTGTGCTCTTAGTTCCGAACTCATAATAAACAATCTTCATCTTCAACAGACAATAATGGAATCGGGGACTAGCTGTTTGTTTTCTGATATTTGATCTGGGCTCTCTTTGTCTGCGTTTCAACGGCACCCTGTAATATAGCCTATGCATGATTCAGTTCGTACGACTGGTGTGCACTGCTCTGCAGATCTGAAAGTTATCCGAACTACGGTGTATACCAGCGCCTTCTGTTACACTGGCCTCCATACCCATCGACAGCCGGAATGTGACCAGAAGGATGAGGGCCGCAACCAACTAATAAGCTAAAGCCAGGGATAGTTAACAGTAGGGGTACATTGCGGACCAGAGGTTGGAAATCTAAGAGCGGCTGATCATACCTTCTGATTGAACTGGAATTGGACAGTGCAGTCTTGTTGAAAAACTGCAGGTGCAGCAATTTCTAAGTCCGGAGATTAGCTGACACAGCCATGTAATTTGGTCCACTCACGCATGATCAGCGTATCGAGCTACCGTTCACGCAAGTAGATTCGCAGGGTTGCAACTATTCTCAAGACAGAACATAGTTCACACAACCACGTGGCAGTGAACTTTTCAATCGCTCGCGCAGTGACGGGGGATTCGGTGAAAACTCAACTGCGCGTCAGGTTTCAGGAGTGAATCATCACACTCATCACACCGCTTCAGGGATGAAAGCAAACAGAAAAAGTGCACTGGCATATTGCACACAAGGAGGAATGCACACAATAAAGAATACCCACACAGGAAATTTTCGCCGAAAATGTACAGTGGGTAAATTGTAGCAGTCTGCGAATTTCCCCGCCTTGAGTGAGTAAGACTTGTAAAATGTTAATCAAAATTACTTCTCCCATTGCAAAATTGACCGACCGATGGGGAACGTTGACTGCAGGTGGTAGTCATTTAACTAGAACGCCCACGGCCCGATCCCTTGAACAGCAGCAAAAGGAGCTGGTACTAAGACTTTCCTATTTAGCACGTTTAACCGGTATTGTTTAATGATGATCCACGCGTGTATACGTATAATGGAGGCACGACCTCAAAGAAATTGCGTTGTTCTGGACTGGGTTTGAGGATATAAAACGCTAATGTGGAAAAACGTAAACTGTCACATTAACATATAGGGTAAATCACTGATATGTATTGGCGAAGTAAACACAAGATCGGACAGAGTATCCCAGACAAAACGGTAACTGCTAATAACACAAACTACTATCTCGAAACGTTTAAGTAAATTATCTTATAACACGCGAGTTTTCCTAAGGGTTGCATGTTGTGAAAGACAGCCTACAAGAACAATGTGCTGTTACACAAAACAAACACATGATTCGTGGGGTTTTGTGTAAACACTCCAACTTTTTGCAAACACACCACTCGGAACACGAGATTGGTTTCATTTTGTGGCATAGTAACAGGCTCGAGAACAGTTCCGTGGCACAATCTGGCTTCGGCTCTCCAAATCACAGATTTACTCAAGTTACGTTGGTTTTAACCCTAGCAGTCATGCGTTGTAGTTGTGTGATAACCAGGACGTAATACAAACTGCTAATTTGCCGGTAGTAACGCAACTGCTGTCACTGCGGCCTTTGATATGCGTGTCTGGTTCAGCTGACAGAATAGGGATTGTTCATCCAGTGGACTATGGATTTAAATCCCTTGACCCTGGTCCATGCACAGCATGACAACCATGTTGCTGAATCTGTTCCCCAGCATCCTCCACACGGATACCACCACTGCGTTGGAATGACATGGGCACAAGGTGTATGGGGCGCGCGGTTCCAGCTCTCAATTGGCAGATATGCTCCCGTTCCATCGAACCGAATATGGCATAGGTAGCTGTCGTCACAATGCCAGGAACAATGTGTTACAGAATGTGAGCGGAGAAATGCTAATCTGGAGCAGATGTCTGCAGCTGCTCTGTCAAGGAGATGGCGGCGCGCAAGCTCCGTTCGATACCACATTTCAAATCGCGGAAGCCGTGGTCGTTATGAGGTTTCCTTTAGGCGGCCTTACCGCAAACCACCTCAACGTTTACACCGCATAGTCCTGATTCAAGGCTTGAGCTAATTGTCACACGTTATCAGGCATGTAGGTTGGTAATAGGTGGCTGAGTAAATCGATGAAGTTGCTAATGGCAGTAGCACCGCCAAGTTTTGCACTTTAAAAGGAAAATTACTAAAATGTTAACCACCACTGGATAAATTGTAACTCACGCGAGAGAGCTGTGCGATCCGTTATTTGTCCCCATGTGATATCGATGCATCATTTCATGAATGAAGGTCGGGTATAAATTAGACAATTTATCGCCCAGTCCACTTCTGCATGGCGTGGTCCACTGCCTATTCGATATCAACTTCTCCTTCATATTACACTCATACTTATGTAGCTCCGTTAAGACTCCTCCCACCATCATTTCCACATAACTCTTAGTAATCCACTGAGTGGAATTGTCCCCCCTAGGCGAAACAACACTGTAAATATGCGGTTTCCAAATTACGACCAACGCGGCTGTATGTTATGATATTTTTGTTACAGTCACTCCGAAATTCTGTGTTCCACTGCTCACTGCTGTGTGAGCTGTGAAGTCAGATCGATATCACTTGTCAGGATATGTGTGCGCTGACATCGGTAAGTAGGAATCACTATTGTTTAATACACCCCTATCTCCCAGCTTATATTTGAACTCAGTTTACCGCTTCGTTCATTCATCAGGTCAGACGACTGTGCCAGGTTGTATCTACCCCTATGTACTACTGAACAATCGTTGGTCTACAGCGGCAAAACCGTTTGTGTATCATCCATGCGCAATACGTAACTTCCTCTGTCTAGCGACATAAATAGAACCCACCACAGAGTGTACCGTGGTCTTATGAATCGGTCAGCGAGTGAGTCTGAATGTAGAACTTGTTCTGGTCGCCATGTCTTCAGGGTGTACCAATTGCAATCACTCGGTTGGCTCCATCTCAGTTATCTTGGTCACAGATGAGTGAGGTTTGAAAATAAGCTCTTCAGATGACGTGGCTGTTTCGTACAAGCCATGGACAGCCGTGAATGCGACTGTTGATATAACCGAACCATCGATTTTGATACTGTTAGTATAGGGCCAGCTCAGACCGGAGTATCTTCGGTGTCTGAACACCAAAGCGAGGTGATACTGTTGAACCTGGCTGAATCTTGTAACAGAATCACACATATTCAACTGAGCGCAGAGAAGGAAACAAAGTGACTTGTTCAGGATTATGAGTAGGCTATTTGCCACGATCAGCAGATACTACATTACAAATTGGAAGATATGTGTACACAAGTAAGATGAGATCCCCAGTCTCCGATAAGAACCGTCGAACAATCGAGTTTGCTTCTTAGTTGCAACGCAGATGTCAAAGCACTCCAAAGCGTTCACATTCGCGGTGATCTGAAGTCGGTGTACCATCCCAATTCCACACTGAAATAGTTCGCTGCGGTTGGTGTGAAAAACAATTGCAGATTCTAACAATGTTCATTGCCGTGGGGCATCTGATTCCATGGGAAAGCCAACTCGACGGACGCATCTCACCGTTGTAGCCACCCAGTGTAGTTTGTTTCGGTGATCCGCTAGAGTAGAATGAAGCAAAACAGGACAAGTGGACAAAATCTACTTTTTCATATCATTGCCAGTGAGATAAAACAGTGGTTGTAGGTACATGGAGGGTATTCACCAAGAAGGCACGTATGGTGGACTACTGCAAAGTTAGACAAACGGTCCTCAAACTGAGGATGCGCCAGTCGGGCCTTTTGTTTTGATTCTATTGAAAGCAATCGATGAGGAAGGAATTGGCAGATTCTCCACTGAGTGCATTGGATGCTTCCCGCCTGGTGGTGTAAAGGGTGATGAATGAATTGTGAATAGCAGCGAGCCATTTTGGGCAGCGGCTGAACACCGGAACAGTAAAGGTTGGCCGGGGTTATGAGGATGCTGCAATTCGGTGTGCGCCACATCTGATAGATGCGACACACCACAGTGCGGGCTGTACACCCCGCCGTCTGCTGAACCGCATGCAATGCATTGGTGAATATTCAGTGGATTGGTCGTAACGCAGGGAAACATGTAGTCATCCGACCGAGCGAATCCCGCTGGACAAAGGAAGCGCAGGATTAAAATATGTGAGGTTGGAGGTCGATTCTCACCATCTTCCGAGCTGGTTGCTGGACTAACTCCAACAAGTGAATCGTACTCCATGTTTGTGGAATATGTGCTACTTTGAGTGGTTTCATCCTGTGGTGAAGTAGGGACAGATGTGGATTCTGGCATTTGTTAGCTGTGGGCCCTCTTTCCCACAACTTTCGATTAGTATTTAGCCACACAAGGCTTACGGAAATGCCGCTTATCTCCACAGAGAGGGAAGTTTCCGATAGACTAAAGTATGATAGTGTTATCGAGCATTTTGTCGCAAGGAAATTACGGAAAGTATGCTTGTATATTGTGTACATGTGTATTGTAACAATACGGATGTCCGCACTTACAACTGCACTTCAAACTTAGGTTTTTGATGGTTGTTTTATGCAACGAACTATTGCGGGGCTGTTCGCAATTGTCTGGGGTTTAGAGTTTACGTATGTCTGGGAGTAGGCGAAGATCTTACGACCGTCCTGGGCGGCAAAAGTAGTTGTTGGGCCACTGCTTGTTGGTATGAACAATGTTCATTACAGAAAGTTTGCTAATCTTTGCAAGTATTTAAGCATATAATAGGTGAGCAGTCTTCAGTTTGTTTAGTATCATAAGTGAACCACACTGGTTTTGACATCCATCATGGTGCGTACGTGCCGAGCGAAGTAGCGGGCAGACTGGGTGTTATGGTGCCAACGTGGAGCTGTTGGAAGCAAAGTGTAGTGCCACAAATAAAGTATGCCGGCAATCGTGACGAAGTTGACAAAACGCCGAAATGTGCGGAGTTTAGTGGCCAATTTCCTTATGGACGTTGTTGTGGGTGCGTTTTCTTCCGGTCCTACCACTACACCCATACGTATGACAGGTGTGACAGATGTTCAAATATTGATTAGCCACACTCGTCCTGGTGCTCTGACCACCAGTTAAATTCCTGTTAGCTGTCGAGTGTCAGTCGAACACTATGCTGCACAATGTTTGTTTAGCATGACATACCACTGTACTACTCGGCGCCCCTTTTCCGTCACCTCATTCAGGTCTGCTGTCGTGCCGGCAAGTCCAACATCTCACAAGATCAACCTCCTCAGGATGGTCTCAGTAACGGAGGGTTGTGCGATATCCACTCCGGTTGCAGTTGCCACCCGCTTTCCGACTAATAGACACCGAAGAGGACGGCGCTCCGCTAATCCATCCGGTGCAGCACTAACAAATACGCAGAGTGAGTTAGTTGAAGAATCTCCTTTTCACGGGTTGTGATAATAACCGCAGAGCGTAGCACGCACAGTTTATTACCTAG
Organism: Dicrocoelium dendriticum; assembly: GCA_944474145.2. NCBI lineage: Eukaryota > Metazoa > Platyhelminthes > Trematoda > Plagiorchiida > Dicrocoeliidae > Dicrocoelium > Dicrocoelium dendriticum. Next base: position 156,822,604 of record OX104063.1, on the reverse strand, counting down.
ATTTAGTGTGTGCCTGCGAGTTTCCTCATTTCAACACTATCAACTCAGACCGAATTCCTTGCGTGCATTTACAGTCTAAAAATCGCACGTCCAGTTGTCCCTAGACCACAATGTCCTGAACTCTATAACAAACATGTGAAACTGTGCGGAGCACTGGAGGTGTGCAAAGCGATTAAGATTAGTCCAACTTTCTCAAATTTTGTTCGTTTGACTGTACAAATGATATTTCGTCTCCTACCCATTCTTCCAGAGGAAAAGTTAAAGCCTGGAAAGGCGACATCCTGCATGTATAACGGACAAGCGAACTGCGCCACACACTTTAGCCACGAACCTCATTGGCACAGACGTAAGTTATACCGCTTGGTCAGTTCCGCATTGGGGTTTCTTGTGAGATTTGTGAACGATTATCTACGATTCTGTGAGCTGCATACGCTTGAATTATGATTGATTATTGCTACTATTCAACCGACATACCTGCCAACCCTATCCATTTTTACAGTTTATATACCTTCATTCAGTCGGTCTTCCGACACTATGGAAACACGTACAGGCAATCGTTTCTTGGTTGAATGTCGTTACCGATCAGCAAACTGCATCGTTACTGGATTGAGGTTAATATATTTCAACTCGTCGCACCGTCTTAGTTATAATCGACCAGCCAGCGACGTAGTTATTATGACTAACACTGCCACCGCTAGCCACTTCACGCTGGAGACGCGTATTTGCCAGGAGCTCTACGTTATCCCTACAACCGCGACGGTGTCACCTAGTAAAGCCACAAATGGTAAAAGCGCAGCCTCCCGGACAGTGTGTGTTGAATACTAAACCAAAGTGAAGCTTCGGCTTAAAGTCAAGAAGGCTCTACGCATCCCTGAAGGGTGAATATTCTACGGTAGGGTGAATTTTCATTTGCGTGAAAAATCGCTGTTGAACCGGCCTTTGTTGGCTTTAATACCTGCACACATTTCACTTTCTTGTGTTACCCGTTCATCAGCGAGTGAACACCAGAAAACAGAGAAGGCTGACATTCTCATCACATGCTACAAGCCACTAGAGGGCATTGCGCAGATCGCACACGAGAAGCTAGGTGAGTGACGTCATTTTAAAATTCGCAACCTGTGGTAAAAGACGACCTGAGATGTACTCATCTTTGTCACTCAGTGAACTGAGCAAAGTTGACCATCGATTCAATATTGGCGACTTGTTGCACACCACTTGCAATTGTCAGGTTGACAAGAATTATACATGTATTCTCATTCAATGTGATCCCTTTGCGTTGGACAGAGCTGCAGTCAGGATTGCACCGGCTTTGTTCGCAAATTCAAGAATCCATATCTGTCCCTACTTCACCACAGGATGAAACCACTCAAAGTAGCACATATTCCACAAACATGGAGTACGATTCACTTGTTGGAGTTAGTCCAGCAACCAGCTCGGAAGATGGTGAGAATCGACCTCCAACCTCACATATTTTAATCCTGCGCTTCTTTTGTCCAGGGGGATTCGCTCGGTCGGATGACTACATGTTTCCCTGCGTTACGACCAATCCACTGAATATTCACCAACACATTGCATGCGATTCAGCAGACAGCGGGGTGTACAGCCCACACTGTGGTGTGTCGCATCTATCAGGTGTGGCGCACACCGAATTGCAGCATCCTCATAACCCCGGCCAACCTTTACTGTTCCGGTGTTCAGCCGCTGCCCAAAATGGCTCGCTGCTATTCACAATTCATTCATCACCCTTTACACCACCAAGCGGGAAGCATCCAATGCACTCAGTGGAGAATCTGCCAATTCCTTCCTCATCGATTGCTTCCAATAGAATCAAAATAAAAGGCCCGACTGACGCATCCTCAGTTTGAGGACCGTTTGTCTAACTTTGCAGTAGTCCACGATACGGGCGTTCTTGGTGTATACCCACCATGTACCATGTTTTATCTCACTGGCAATGATATGAAAAAGTAGATTTTGTCCACTTGTCCTGTTTTGCTTCATTCTACTCTAGCGGATCACCGAAACAAACTACACTGGGTGGCTACAACGGTGAGATGCGTCCGTCGAGTTGGCTTTCCCATGGAATCAGATGCCCCACGGCAATGAACATTGTTAGAATCTGCAATTGTTTTTCACACCAACCGCAGCGAACTATTTCAGTGTGGAATTGGGATGGTACACCGACTTCAGATCACCGCGAATGTGAACGCTTTGGAGTTCTTTGACATTTGTCTTGTAACGAAGAAGCTAACTCGATTGTTCGACGGTTCTTATCGGAGACTGGGGATCTCATCTTACTTGTGTAAACATATCTTCCAATTTGTAATGTAGTATCTGCTAATCTTGGTAACTAGCCTACTCATAATCCTGAGCAAGTCAATTTGTTTCCTTCTCTGCGCTCAGTTGAATATGTGTGATTCTGTTACAAGATTCAGCCAGGTTCAACAGTATCACCTCGCTTTGGTGTTCAGACACTGAAGTTACTCCGGTCTGAGCTGGCTCTATACTTACAGTATCAAAATCGATGGTTCGGTTATATCAACAGTCGCATTCACGACTGTCCATGGCTTGTACGAAACAGCCACGTCCTATGAAGAGCTTATTTTCAAACCTCACTCATCTGTGACCAAGATAATCGAGATGGAGCTAACCATGTGATTGCAATTGATACACCCTGAAGACATGGCGACCAAAACAAGTTCTACATTCAGACTCACTCGCTGACCGATTCATAAGATCACGGTACACTCTGTGGTGGGTTCTATTTATGTCGCTAGACAAAGAAAGTAACGTATTGCGCATGGATGATACACAAACGGTTTTGCCGCTGTAGACCAACGATTGTTCATTAGTACATAGGGGTAGATACCACCTGGCGCAGTCGTCTGACCTGATGAATGGACAAAGCGGCAAACTGAGTTCAAATATAAGCTGGGAGATAGGGGTGCATTAAACAACAGTGATTCTTGCTTACCGATGTCAGCGCACACCTATCCTGACAAGTGATATCGATCTGACTTCCCAGCGCACACAGCAGTGAGCAGTGGAACACAGAATTTCGGAGTGACTGTAACAAAACTATCATAGCACTCAGCCGCGTTGGTCGTAATTTAGAAACCGCATATTTACAGTGTTGTTTCGCCTAGGGGGGACAATTCCACTCAGTGGATTACTAAGTGTTATGTGGAAATGATGGTGGGAGGAGTCTTAACGGAGCTACATAAGTATGGGTGTAATTTGAAGGAGACGTTGATATCGAATAGGCAGTGGACCACGCCATACAGAAGTGGACTGGGCGATAAATTGTCTAAATTATACCGGACCTTCATTTACGAAATAAAGCGTCAATATCACATGGGGACAACTAACGGATCGCACAGCTCTCCCGCGTGAGTTACAATTTATCCAGTGGTGGTTAACATTTTAGTAATTTTCCTTTTAAAGTACAAAACTTGACGGTGCTACTGCCATTAGCAGCTTCATCGATTTACTCAGCCACCTATTACCAACCTACATGCCTGATAACGTGTGACAATTAGCTCAAGCCTTGAATCAGGACTATGCGGTGTAAACGTTGAGGTGGTTTGCGGTAAGGCCGCCTAAAGGAAACCTCATAACGACCACGGCTTCCGCGATTTGAAATGTGGTATCGAACGGAGCTTGCGCGCCGCCATCTCCTTGACAGAGCAGCTGCAGACATCTGCTCCAGATTAGCATTTCTTCGCTCACATTCTGTAACACATTGTTCCTGGCATTGTGACGACAGCTACCTATGCCATATTCGGTTCAATAGAACGGGAGCATATCTGCCAATTGAGAGCTGAAACCGCGCACCCATACACCTTGTGCCCACGTCATTCCAAGACAGTGATTTGGTGGTATCCGTGTGGAGGATGCTGGGGAACAGATTCAGCAACATGGTTGTCATGCTGCGAATGGACCCAGGATTAAGGGAATAAAATCCTAGTTCACTGGATGAACAATCCCTATTCTGTCAGCTGAACCAGAGGCGCATATCAAAATGAATGTGTTTTGTCCTGTTCTCCCAGCTGGGCATTTCTGTTGCAGACGTTTCGTTACCAAACTAGGTAACATCTTCAGTGCAGCTATTTAGTGCTGATTCGCGGATTCTCGCAATCCAATGCGAGATTTGAATGACTATTGAGTGTTGCCTGCTTCGAATGTCAGCCTCCGATCGGTTCACACGTCCGTCATGTGGGCACCCCTTCTCCTTGTCGATCTGGTACCTAATGCTGGCTTAACCTGCAGATCTTCATAGACACCCTCCAGCTCCAGGTGTTTGTTGATTGAGTTCCGGCCAGAATGCCAGGCCTCGAAGAACTCACGCGCTCTGCGGTTTCTTGCTCTTCCAAGTATTTCTACGTTCTCCAGATCGAACTGATGGTTCTCGGCATCCATGCGTACCGACAATAAGGATTTCTCATCGTGGCCGCGGATGGCCAGACTATGTTCGTGCAGTCTTGTGCCAAGTTTTCTGCCAGTCTGGCCTACATAGTACTTCTCACAGTTCTTGCAGGAAATTTTGTAAACCACAGTTTGTCCTTCACCTTAAAAGTTTATTTCGTACGGTTTCCGTTTTTTCGTGTGCAATAGTTATCGCGTGAGGCACTAGAAGCCTCGCTGCCATTTTAGAAATCCCATGAATGTAAGGTAGGATAATCGTTCTTCTTTCTGTTGCATATGTGGACGCGGGTGGTGACTGGCTCTTCGACATCAGGCAGCGTAGAATAAAGCTTCTAGGGTACGAATTTCGCTGAAACATGTTAAATAGGTGGTCCTCCTCCGCCTTCCTCAGTTGCGGCGCGCATATCAAAAGCCGCAGTGACAGCAGTTGCGTAAGCATCGGCACATAAGCATTTTGTATTACGTCCTGGTTATCGCACAACTACAACTCATGACTGCTAGGGTTAAAACCAACGTAACCTGAGTAAATCCAGGGTTTGGAGAGCCGAAGCCAGATTGTGCCACGGAACTGTTCTCGAGCCTGTTACTATGCCACAAAATGAAACCAATCTCGTGTTCCGAGTGGTGTGTTTGCAAAAAGTTGGAGTGTTTACACAAAACTCCACGAATCATGTGTTTGTTTTGTGTAACAGCACATTGTTCTTGTAGGCTGTCTTTCACAACATGCAACCCTTACGAAAACTCGCGTGTTATAAGATAATTCACTTAAACTTTTCGAGAAAGTAGTTTGTGTTATTAGCAGTTACCGTTTTGTCTGGGATACTCTGTCCGGTTTTGTGTTTACTTCGCCAATACATGTCTGGAGTCTCCGGAATCCAATCCGACATGGACAAGGTCATACAAACAGAACAATAGCAGACGAGCATGTTGCTGAAAAACAAAATTTGGTGTGGTTTAGTACATATTACCTTGTTAGATCACTACTACTACTGCTATGCCGCTCTTCTGTCTTAACGCAACCGCTCAGCGTCCACTCACAGACCACCCCACCTCCCGTCCTTCACCTATATGTACTCTTGTGTCTTCTACGGTCACCGTCACAAACGACTTACGTCTCGCAACTGATGGAAGTAACAGCCAAACTCCCGGTTTTCAATGTCCTGCGATCGCAACCACCTCTCACTCCACCGAAGCTCCAGCTCTTCTTCGACCTGGTTCTCCATTCATCCTCGCAGCGTTTAATGTTCGAACTTTGATGCAGATCGGAAGACAAGCATGTCTGGCCCGTACTCTTGAAACGCTATCGGTAGACATCTGTTGTCTTTCAGAGACCAGATTAAAAGACTCTAGCGCCGTCATCAGAATGGCCTCTCCGGTAAACTCTGACGCCAAATACTACTTGTGGCTTTCCGGAGACCCAGAATCTGCCGCCACTGGTCAAGCTGGTGTTGGGGTTGTATTAAGTGCCAGGGCTGATTCAGCTCTGCTTGTCTGGATCCCAGTCAACAGCCGACTATGTGCACTCAGAATAAGAGGTTCATGTAACGTAAGCAGGCGTCGAGATGTTAAGCGTGCCTTATTTGTCGTCTCCGCCTACGCCCCTACAGACTGCAGCCCGGATGCAGTTAAAGATAGCTTTTACCAACAACTACATGAACTTCTGCGTTCCTCCAAACGGACGGATATAGTCATTCTTGCCGGGGACTTTAACGCACGGGTTGGCCGCATTCCACCAAGCGAGCACCACATTGGGGGTAGTTTTGGTCTCGGTGGTAGTCGATCAGACAATGGACACAGACTGCTTGCTCTTTGCTCTGACCATCGATTGTATCTTTCGAGCACTAGTTTTCGGCACTCGAGGAGACACACTGCTACCTGGCACCCGCCCACACAAACGCAAGAGTGCTCCCAGCATGACCACATAGCAATCAGCTACAGATGGCGCGGAAGCGTAATGGACTGCCGATCGTACTGGTCAACTTATCTAGACTCCGATCACGCATTGATTCGTGCTAAGATTTGCATGCGTTTCGGAGGATCACCTAAGCGCGCCCCCTACCGACCGGACGTCGCGAACCAACAAAACGCTGCGGTTTTAACCAGGTACCAAGCTTCACTGTCAACTTTGCTTGGCTCAACTATTGACGGTGATCTCGATTCGTAGTGGGCGCATATCAAAGATGCGTTAGTTTCCGCCAGTATCGACACTTGGAGTTACCCGTCACCCACCGAATCATTGGATTTCCGCCGACTCCTTGTCGCTGATGGACAGACGCCGCTTGATCCCATCGGATTCCAGACACGTTGAAGAATGCCAATAACTTGGTCGAGAGTTGCGCAGGAGTCTGCAAATGGACCGCGAAGCTTGGTGGTGTGAACGTGCTAGGGAGATGGAGCTTGCTAGTCTCTGTGGTAATACCAGAAAACTTTTCCATCTCATTCGAGTCACCGAAGGTGTTCGATCTGGTATAAGTGAAACAATATGCAAAGAGGATGGCACCTTAACCACCAGTCTTCAACGACGGTTGGAGCGATGGGCCGAACATTTTGGCTCGCAGTTTTGTTGGCCCCCAGCTCCATCTGCTACCTCTGGCGCTCACGCACGGGCCGAGTGGTCTACCCCAACAGACCCTCCCTCTTCCCAGGAAATCGAGCAGGAGCTCCGGCAGCTGAAGCGCTATAAAGCTCCCGGCCCTGATGGTCTTCACCCAGCTCTATTTAGAGATGGTGGCGCATCGCTGGTCCGAGAACTCACCATTTTGTTCTCGAAAATTTGGTCGAAAGAGAAGGTTCCTTCATTTTGGGGTGAGTCGATAGTCGTATCCATCTACAAAAAGGGCCTGCGCACAATCTGCTCCAACTACAGAGGAATAAGTTTGGTTCCCTTCGTTTGCAAGCTGCTGGTGTCCATCATACTTCGCAGGCTATCCCCAACACGCGAATCGTTGCAAGGAGAAGAACAAGCTGGGTTTCGCCCTGGTCGCGGCTGCATCGATCAAATCTTCACACTTCGCCAGATCCTCGAGCTCCGCCATGTGTATCAGAGGCCAACGAATGCTGTTCCTGGATACCCGTGCAGCCTTCGATTCTGTCGATCGTACAGTACTGTGGCAGTGCCTTCTGAGGAACGGTGTCCCCGAGAAGTTCGTCTCCATACTGCGCGCTCCATACAGTCTGACCTCGGGCAGGGTTAGGGCTTATGGCATGCTTTCGCCTACCTTTGTGGTCTCCAGTGGAGTTCGACAAGGATGCCCTATCTCTCCGTTTCTATTCAACTTTGCCATTGAGGATGTCCTGAAGAACGCTCTAGGCGATTCGTTGAACGCTGGCGTTGAGCTCCTCCCAGGTAGTCGAGTTGTTGATTTGGATTATGCTGATGATATCGTCTTGCTAGGTGACGATCCACAGGTCGTCCAACTTGCATTAAACCGCTTGACAATTGAAGCATCAAAGTACGGTGTGTACTTTTCGCCATCCAAATGCAAGGCTCTCCTTCAAGACTGGCAGTTGCCTTTGCCTGTACTCACGCTTGCTGGTGAGACACTGGAGGTTGTGGAGAGCTTTGTCTACTTGGGAAGTTGCATCACTGCTGGCGGGGCTGTTGGAGACGAGATTTCGATGCGCATCTCGAAAGCACGCCTCGCTTTTTCTAGGCTGAGGCATTTGTGGCGTCGCCACGACATTCGTCTCTCCATCAAAGGGTGGGTCTATTGTGCAACTGTTCGTGCTGTACTGTTGTACGGATGCGACACCTGGCCCATTCTTAAAGATGACTTGCGCAGGCTATCCGTCTTCGAGCACCGCTGTCTGCGGTCCATTGCCCGTGTGTGGTGGCAGCACCACGTAAGCAATGTGGAAGTTAGACAGCGTGTCTTGGGACGTGGAAGCCACTCGCTCGAGGAGCACATCTCACTGCATCAACTGCGGTGGTTGGGACACGTATTGCGCATGCCTGTCCAGCGTTACCCCCGTCGTGCGTTGTTTGCACTTGCTGGACAGGGCTGGAAGAGACGGTCTGGTGGACAGACTACAACATGGAGAAGCCGCACGAAACAGTTGACGAAACAATTGGCCTCGGCCGGTTGTTGTCAACTACCTGGTTGGGGTCCGAGAGATGAGGATACTTGCTGGTTGAAAACCTTGGAAGTTATGGCTCAAGATCGATGTCAATGGCGGACTTGTGCATCAGTGTGTTGCGGTGTCCCTTCTTCCTCCCCCTGAAAAAGAACAAACTGAAAAAAATTTCAAAAACTGTGAGTGGTAAACTTGACAAAAAAAACATTTCTTGTTGCTCTTTTCTTATTATTCATATTGTTTTCCTATTCAGCCATGATTCCGATGGCACAATATCTGTACCACAAATTGTGTATAATATATATTTATATATATATATATATATATATATATATATATATATATATATATATTCTCACCTTGGAACTGGTTACTTTGCGTCTCTGCAGAGTCCGTGTGGCATTCCAGTGGCTCAACCATCATGGAAACAGCGGGATAACAGTCTGTCAGGGAAAGGTAGGATGTATAACACTGTGATAAAGCCGGCGTTGTTGTAGGGATCAGACCCTTTGCCAGTTTCGCAATGAAGACACTAAACGCTTGGCCGTGTTTGACCACCGGTGCCTGCAGACTATTGCTCACGTTTGGTGGGACCACCGGGTATGCAATGCTGAGGTCCGCTAGTTGGTTTTTGACACGAAACCTTCTGGTGCCTCACTCACATTTTTGCTGAATCTTAAACCGCTTACGTTGGCTAGGCCATGTCCTCCATATGCTGGTTGATGGTTTTCTCGGTGTGCACCATACGCCGTGGATACCCCAGGTCGAGTGGAATCGCGAGGTGGTCAATTCATGACGTGGGAAAAAGACATAAGGAAATTGACTGAGAGAATTCGTCAGGCGGGTGCGTGTCGTCTGCATGGATGGGGATCTCGGAATGGTCCACACCAATGGTTGGAGACCGTAGCAAATATGGAGCAGTCAGGGATGTTTCTTCATTCGGTTTCTTGCATCTGGTTGTTAATTTTTGTTCCGCTCTTATTAGTTTGACGCATTTCCTTCTTGCTTTCATTTTCTTTACATTCTATTTGCCTTTAACCCCAATATCTTGTCGTTGTTATTGAGTGTTATTCTTGCGATGTGAGTTGCGGCAACTGGATTCACCTCACTCCGGTGCTCGGATAATAGTTGTTCAACTGAACTGTACATCAGTGGTAGGCGACTGTAATGGATGGTGCAGTGACGCACACGATGTAGGCCACGTGCTTCGCATGTGAATCCCAAGCCGTGCGTTTGCTCGGTGGCAATGTTTATGGAAGATGTGGATGATTGGTAATGATGAATTGATCAAGATGAATGAAAATCGTCACTTCGAAGTTGGCGTCGGCTGGTCTTTTCCGCTTGCTAGCCTGGAGTCCGAAGGACGATGAACTCGTCTGTTTGGGTACGCTTGTTGGCATGGCGATGAGCCGCCCGTAGCCTTAAAGATCACAAGCCTGCCTTGTAACCCGAGGGTACGGATTCGATCCTGCATAGGAACCGAGCGACCCTCGCAATATCCTTAGCGCGTGCGCAACTGATGGTGGTTACACGGCAGCGAAGAGTCGGTACTGCTTACCGACGTACCGCTACTGTCATGGTGAAGAGCCAATTTCAGTGGCGTTTGTGTTGTCAGTTCCTTTGTGCATCCCTCCTCTTTTTAGCTCCCGTCCAACCGCGATGCGTAATATGGTGTTTCCCGTTATATTACTTTGTTGAAATTTCTTTCTGTAGTCTGCAATTTTTTAATATATTATATTTTATGTATTGCGGCACATTAGCTGCGTTGCGTTTTTCACCCCCAG
>OX104063.1:156666265-156811824 GCA_944474145.2 Dicrocoelium dendriticum | reverse complement strand
GGAGACGCCGATGCGGCACTCACGGGTCAAGCTGGTGTAGGTATCATTCTCAGCTCCAAGACTGAGTCATCGTTGGTTGATTGGATTCCGGTGAACAGCCGTTTATGTGCAGCCCGTTTGACGACATCAGCTAAGGTGAATTCGCGAAGTAAAACAAAACGCTGTTTGTTTGTGATTTCTGCTTATGCTCCCACCGACTGCAGTTCTAATGCAGTCAAGGACCCTTTCTATCACGAACTGAACGCCCTACTACGCAGTGCTACTAGTTCAGATATTATAGTACTTGCAGGGGATATGAACGCGCAAGTAGGGCGCCTGAGCTCTTCAAAAGCTCAGCTGGGTGGTAAGTATGGACTTAACGCCGAACGGACTGACAACGGCGAGCGTCTGCGGCAACTGTGTGCGGAGCACCACCTTCAACTCTTTGATCATCGTTGTTTGCGAAGCATTGCTGGTGTCGGATGGCACCAGCGTGTCCGCGACGATGATATGCGTAGGCGAGTACTAGGTGGTGATGATCATGCTAGCTCCCTAGAACAACAGATAGCACTGAATAAGTTGCGTTGGCTCGGGCACGTGCTACGCATGCCTGGTCACCGCTTACCTAGAAGGGCCTTGTTCAGTCTACCAGGTGTAGGATGGCGCAAGGCTCGAGGTGGACAGAAGTAGACTTGGCAGAGGGAAATGAAGTCACTGACGACCAAACTGGGTGCCGTTGGTCCGTCTCGCCATCCGGGTTGGAGTCCACGTGACTCACCTTGTGCTTGGCTCTAGACTTTGCAGGACATGGCTCGCAACCGACACCAGTGGCGCATCTGCTGCCGTCTCCTAATCGGATTGTCTGTTTAAAGTGTGTTTGGTGCTGAGTTATCTGCGGGGTAATGGCTGATTATGACGCGTGGCAGTGAAAGCCGCAAGGAAGCTGTCTCGCCGATGTCGCCTTATCTTTGCACGATAGCCAGCTGTTTGTGACGGAATGTTGTCTACACAAGGTGTAGGCGCCTTGACCCAGAATGTTTGCTTAGGGTATTAAGATTTTCAGGTAAGTCCCCCTTCTCTCCCTCTTCTTATTCTTTATTTCATAGGTCCTCATGTTCGTATGGCAGCGAAGCATCGGTTCAAATGGCTGATGTACTGCTGTTGATGATGATGATGGGTTTGGCACTGGACTACAAGGAGTCCGTTTTAAGGAATAAGGAGCCACCCTCATTCCCACCCCCAACCTGGAGGGCCAAGAGGCTGAGTTTGTCTGGCCATTAACCATTGACCAATCTGGTATGAGTGGCTCTGAAGGTGCAAAAGCACCACCCAGTATAGCTCAATGGATCACTGAGGCACACAAACCATCGCACCACGGTAAGGTCCAGCCTCATTGCGATCGCGGAGGCTGAGTTAGCCAGCTCCATCTCATAGCTAAGCCTAGCAGCTCGTAAATGACTCTTGCGAGCATTCCGAGCTTCACGATAACGCCGAAAAGTACATTCTGAGAGAACTGTTCGGTAGATCCGCCAACATCTTGCCCGTCTATTCATTAGCTGGTGTGCGACTGAGTCCAACCATGGTGGCTTCGCTTTGGTATCCTTCTTTACCGAAAGAGGGATGTGGGGGTGTTATATGTTAAAACTAGTGGTACGTATTTAAACGTATTGAAGGATAAAATAACCGTAAAATCCATGTTTGCAAAGTACTGAAACGGCGTGTTTTCCGGTACACTACAAGGGCCCCCTCCTAGAAGGCTGAAGGATGGAAGCCTACGATGGAGCTGCTAGTGAAGGGAAACGGAAAGTGAGGGTGGGTGTGAATAGTTGCATGGGCTTGAGCAAGGGTTTTCAAGATAGGGTACGTAGCAGAGTTCGTTGGGTCTAGGCTTTTGTTATTTATTGGTTATGATGATCGTGTGGACCAGAGTGCATCATCGGTGGGCCGTCAAGGCGGTCTGGTCGGACTGCAAAAAACTGGTTAGTCTAGAAAAATGACCGACAGGACCTTACCCTCGTTGCAGTCCCAACGGTGCGATTGGGAGGTGTCACTCTCCCACCGCACTCCAGTCCACGGTCCTCGTCCCACGAAGAACTTCGGGTGGCAACATCCCGCGAAAAAATCCGGCGTCCTCGTCGGCAACGTCTAGCTAGGCGTTTGGGGACCATTGCGTTCGTGGCTGTCTGCGGCGGAGGGCGTAAGACTGTTCCTTGGGTCAGGAAAGGGACCGTGGGTCGGCTGGTGAATCACTCGGAGGTTGCGTTAAGCCTGTTGGTGAGTCATTCGTGGGTTGCCTTGGCAGTTCTGCGATTGAGTTTCTGGAAGGTAGTACTCAGTAGGGTGGGCAAGGTCGGGGATTTTCCTTGATTTTAGAGAGGGTTCATGGCATGCATGATAAACGCAAATACGCATATTAAGTTTTTAAAATGTTTTAGGTTTTTTGTCAAGCTTGCAGAACGTTTATGGATGAGATGCACGATTACCACTAAGGACGAAATAGGCGTGGCAATGGAAATAGCGAACGTTTACCAAATCTGAAAAACGGACACACCGTAGTTCGGTGACCATTCTGGTCTAAAGTGAAATGTTTCAGCATCCGTACCAGGACTTTGAGGGCCAATGTGGGGCGGCTGGAGAAAGCGCCGCACGGCGTCCGTGCGGGGGAAGAGCTGAGTGCAGGTAGAGTCGGCTGTGCATTTGCATATCTCTAGTCTGCTCACGGAACGGAGTAGGGCGTAGTGAACTCATGCGTTCAGCTAAGGAGAGCGCAAGGTTAGGCGGAAGCACACCCGACGATGCGGTAGTCGAAACCAATCCTGCTGTCAACTTTAGCTTTGTGCCATAGACCAACATTGCTGGCGCACATTGCAACTCAGCTTTTATGCTACTGTAAATGCCTAAGAGGACGAGCAAAACATTTTCGCTTCAGCCGGGGTCGGGGAGGCGCAGAGCGTGGCTTTAAGCTGTCTATGGAAGCATTCGACTAAGCCGTTAGCTGCTGGTTGATACCCTGTGGTATGAATGCAGTGACAGCCTAAATTTGCAGAACGTATCGAATTGTGAAGCTTCGAAAGCGTTTCTCGGTCAGTCGTGCTGATAGATGGACGTCCGTAGTGCGGGACCCACTGGTCCCAGAAGGCCCGGATAAGGGTCTCAACCGTGCGGTCTGTTACGGGAATGACTTCTGGCCATCTGGTGAAGCGGTCGACACATGTAAGAAGGTATGCGAATCCGCCTGAAGGAGACAAGGGACCTACCGGGTCTAAGTGTACCTGCGAGAACAGAGAGTCCGGGGCAGGAAATGAACCAACAGGACTGCGGGTGTGACGATGTACGTTGGAGCAATAGTATTGTGGGAAGGTGCGAGCCCAGGTACAAACATCGTGGTTTACGCGTGCCCACTTATCTTGGCAGCTGCATCAGCAATGATGGGCGCATAGAAACTGACGTGAGCTCACACATTGCAAAGGCCAGAGCTGCCTTCTTGAACCTGCGTCATCTTTGGCGACAGAAGGGAGTTTCCCTCCGTCTGAAAGGCCGTGTATACAAGGCCACAGTGAGGGCCGTTCTGCTGTATGGTAGTGAAACTTGACCCCTTCGGTCTGAAAATTTGAGACGCCTTCAACTCTTTGATCATCGTTGTTTGCGAAGCATTGCTGGTGTCGGATGGCACCAGCGTGTCCGCGACGATGATATGCGTAGGCGAGTACTAGGTGGTGATGATCATGCTAGCTCCCTAGAACAACAGGTAGCACTGAATAAGTTGCGTTGGCTCGGGCACGTGCTACGCATGCCTGGTCACCGCTTACCTAGGAGGGCCTTGTTCAGTCTACCAGGTGTAGGATGGCGCAAGGCTCGAGGTGGACAGAAGTAGACTTGGCAGAGGGAAATGAAGTCACTGACGACCAAACTGGGTGCCGTTGGTCCGTCTCGCCATCCGGGTTGGAGTCCACGTGACTCACCTTGTGCTTGGCTCTAGACTTTGCAGGACATGGCTCGCAACCGACACCAGTGGCGCATCTGCTGCCGTCTTCTAATCGGATTGTCTGTTTAAAGTGTGTTTGGTGCTGAGTTATCTGCGGGGTAATGGCTGATTATGACGCGTGGCAGTGAAAGCCGCAAGGAAGCTGTCTCGCCGATGTCGCCTTATCTTTGCACGATAGCCAGCTGTTTGTGACGGAATGTTGTCTACACAAGGTGTAGGCGCCTTGACCCAGAATGTTTGCTTAGGGTATTAAGATTTTCAGGTAAGTCCCCCTTCTCTCCCTCTTCTTATTCTTTATTTCATAGGTCCTCATGTTCGTATGGCAGCGAAGCATCGGTTCAAATGGCTGATGTACTGCTGATGATGATGATGACGCGTGGCCAAACGAAACGTTCGGTGACCAGTTTAAAAGTTGCACGTATACCGGGATGTGATAGTAAGTGCAGTGCGTCAAAGGCTGTGCTCCTGAGGGTGACGGGCATGAGGGGTCTATGACAATCTGTCGAAGTGGAACAGATGATGGTTCCTTCCGTGGTTTGGAGAGAAAAGTTTGCACATGCAGCGAAGTGGACTGCAGGGTGCGTTGTATGTCTCCATTTTGAGCCTGAGCCGTTGCCATGACTGCAAGATCGACGGTAGGCAAAGACTGGGGACTGAGGTTGACGCGTGCGAGAACCTCGGCGACGGGATTGTCGACACCTGAGACATGACATATGTCAGCAGTGGACTGCGTGACGAAGCCTAGGTGTCTTGTTTCTCGTGGTGAATATTTGTCACAAGCAGAGTTGAAGGCGAAGATAAAGGGGTTGTGGTCAGTGTAGACCGGGAAAGCGCGGCCTTCGATTGTGTGCCAGAAGTGACGAATGGCCAGGTAAATTTCGAGCAGTTCTCTGCCAGCCGTGCTGTGGCGGGATTTCGCTGGCTGCAGGCGCTTGGAGAAGAACCCAAGGGGTTGCCAGTGCCTACCAACGTGTTGTTAGAGAACGGCCGCTACCACAACGTCCGAAGCATCAGTCGTAATAGAAATGGGCGCAGTCGATTCTTAATGAGCGAGGAGGGCTATGTTGGAGGTAGCATTCTTGAGGTCGGCGAAGGCTGTCTGTGCTGTGTCTGGGAAGGCGAACTTACGTTCATTCCCACTGTGTAGGTCGGTCAGTGGCTACATGACCTGAGCGCAGCGCGGAATGAAGCGCCGATATTAGTTGACATCCATAAGATCGACGGAGGCGCTTGAACGAAGTCGGAGCTGGGAAGTCCTCGATTGCCTGGATCTTATCAGAAAGGAGTTCGATACCAGACGATGAAACGAGGTGACCTAGGAATTCAACCGTTGGTTTTCCGACTTCACACTTAGTCGGGTTGTCTGTGACACTGTGTTGAGGCAAGCGCTGGAAGTGGGTAGGAAGGTGCTCTTCCTCCGATGAACTGGCTACCAAACTATCATCGAGGTAGGAGTGAGCGAAGTCTAGGCCAAGAGTGGTGTAGTTAATGAAGCGTTGGAAGGTTTGTGTGGCGTTGCACAGTCCGAATGGCATTTTAAAAAATTCAAACAAACCGAAAGAAGTGATAACGGCTGTTTTAGGAATGTCATGTTCTTCTACAGGGGGCTGGTGATAGGCGCGAACTAGATCAACCTTGCTGAAGATTGTCTTCCAGTTGAGGCATGCGGTGAGGTCCTGCATGTGTGGGACGGGGTACCCATCTGTGACTGTTAGCCGGCTGAGTGCGCGGTAATCACCGCAAGGGCGACAGTCGCAAGATTTCTTAGGGACCATCTGCAGGGGCGAGGGCCATGGGCTGTCGGAAGGGCGGATTCTTCCAAGTTTGAGCATGTGCGCAAACTCCACCCTCGCTACCCTTAGTTTCTCGGGCAGTATTCGGCGTGGACGGCATGAGACGGTGGCATTTGTCCCTATGTGGTGTGTGACCTGGGATGCCACGCGCAATCGTGCTTTCATTTACTAAATGAGCTTGGAATACTGAGAAAAGTGGTTGCCGTATTTTTGCGAAGCCTGTGGAAAGGCGTCGACTGGTGTTATAGGTGCGATATCTGCAGTGACGCCACGTATACATAGTTTCGTTGCAGTGTGGACTATTATGTGGCGTTTTGTATTGACCAAGCGGTCGAAATGCCTGGGAACGTCAATGCCGATAGTAGCAAAGTGGACGGCAGGGACGGTGCATACCCAGTGGAACTTGCGCAAAAGTCCTATGTCTAGTGCAAGGAACTGTTGACCGTAGGTGGCTATTGGCGTGCCATTGGCGGCACTTAGGCTTGTCGACCAGGAAGCGATAAGCTCACCTGGCATAGGAAAACGACGCCGAATTCCGCCCCGGTATCAATTGGGTTTCGGAATCATGATTCCTAATGTAGATGAGACGACTATGGGTTTTGCCGATGTCCTTTGTGGCCATTACAGGCCGGCGTGGCGGCTCATCTGTAGCGGAGTAGCTAACTGGTTATACGCACTTACGGGCTTTATTACCAGAACACTAGTGGTAAGAGCAATAACCTGGGGCACCAAGTTTGGTGCGACGGGGGATGATCCAGTGCGGTTGCGGTGCTTACGGTTTAAAGTGAGTTCCTCGATCTGGCGCTGAAGCGACGCTATCTGCGATAATAATGTGTCTTTCGCCGACGGCTGGCTAGTCGCGGGTGTCGGTGTGGCTGCGCCAGCACAAAGCTGCTTCCGTGCTTCGGTTTCATTCTCTGGCTGGTGCCGTTAAATAAATAAATATTTTATTCTCGAATTCACCGAGCCATACCAACTCAGGTATGACGCGGTCTGCCAGATCTACAACTGATGTGAGTGGCAAGTCACTTGCTACTGCAAGGATAGCCTGAGTGCTTTCAGGAAGTGGTTGCATCCACAGCTCGCGGAGAAGCCCTGCGTGCATGCTGTACGTGCCAATGACTTGTTGTATTGCGCGCAACAAGGCTTAAGGCATCCTACCTCCTAGTTATAGATCACTAAATAGTTGTTGCAGTCGGACCTTGCCAGAAGACGTGGTTCGCTGTAACGTTGGTCAAGATCTCTACCACTGTATTCAGCACACTGTATCCAAGGGCATAAGCTTTCACTGCGACTCGTGTCTAATAGTGGTAAGCGACAAAACGTTTGCTGAGCTTACGCCCCCTCAGCGTACCTACTGCCCTGCACAAGCTCTGTTTTACTGACTGCGAAACACCTGTTTCGTCTGTGTGCCTGCCCGGGTCTAGCTACTCTACGCCGAAGGGGAATAGTAGCCGTGCCCCCACCACAACGTTGGCGAGGACACTGTTGCCCCTCGGTCCTAGCAATCCAGATCAAACTCGAAGCCGGATCACCTCTTCCTCAGTGTGTGCGCTACTAGCGCAGGGTAGTACCTGCAGACCAGTTGGATGTAACTAAGCCAAAAATAAAGACGGGAACCTATGCTGATGTGGCGGACATAAACGCTGCAGAAACATCCACGACGAACCCGGTCAAAAGACAGACGCACAAAGCAGTTTCAAGGTCTAAAGCCAAATGTAACCCAACGCAACTAGAGCTCAGTATTGACAAAGTTACCCAACTTGAACGGCTCATTAAAGAAGAGCCACTCCCACAAAAGCCAGATCTCTCAGAAGCAAACGAAGCACCTCGTGAGCGTTGTTTAATAATTACAAATGCTCCTGAATCCGACAAAGAATCCCCAGCTGAAAGGATCCTTGATGACCAGGCATTTTTGAAACGGTTGGTATCCATCCTGTTCGATGAAGGCGAGCAGGGTGTCAACATCGTCTCTGCTTTCCGTCTAGGTAGAAGGTAGGATGGCCTATCCAAAACTCAAGTTAAAGTTCAATTTGGACAGGAACAGTAGAAAAATTCCCATGTATGTTCCTTCTTCAATGTGTCGTTGAACCAGGATGGAGTACGCGGGAGCGATTTGAAACCGAGAAAAGCCAAATCAATCCACACGAATCATGGTCAAACAAACAATACCCACGCGGCCTGCACTAGCAGTCCTCGCTGCACCGGTCACGTGAATAAGTATGAAGGCTAAGGGAAGGGAACCACCAAAAACAGTATAATGATAATTGTAATACAGGAGAGAGTGTGTGGATAGGACAATAATCGTGATAGATGTGATAAGCCAAGAAAATGGAGTTAGAAGTTAAGAGCTAAATGGAAAGGTCCGAAGTTCAACTCATGGGCGTCTAGTCGATGTTCAAACTCCTACACCGTTGGTGCTAATACTACTTCGCTGGTTAGTGCGTTCCATGAGTCGATGACCCTCCGTGCTAAACGAAAGTCGGCTTTAAAGCGATCAGATCTGGACTTATGCAGCTGCAGAGGGTGACCACGAAGAGATGGTAACTGATTTGGTTAGAACAGCCTAGTTAGCTCAGGCCCAATCTTGCCAGTCAATATACGGTACTTAAGAATCGCCGGCTAAAAGTCGTCTGTCGCACCATCAGGCGTACCTCGCGCCTCAAAGGAGAAGCCTTTGTTCTGAAAGACCTTTCCCAGTAAATGGAAATATGAGACAAGCCGTCAACGAACTTCGAGCTCGCCGAACGAACGGCGAAACTGAGCTTCACATTATGAATTTTGGCGTTGTTCAGCCAACCCAGAGAACTCGCTGGAAGCCACTCCTGCTACCCATACCCCACGTCTAACTAGCGGTCTGCGTGTGAAATTTGCCAATGTACGCAGCCCTAAAAATAAGCTCAAGGAGATTCCACTTCTCCTTACTGAGCATCAGGCAAATTTACGCTTTCACCGAGACCTGGTTATCTACAGAGACCCAGAACGCTGAGATTATCATATCAGGATATCAAATCTCACGAGCAGATTCCTCCAGTGGGCGGATTGGGGGTGGGGTAATCCTCTATTCGAGATCCTGCCTCAAGGTACACGTTAGCGGAGCTCTCTGCGACAATGACGGATCCTCAGAGATACTGTGGTACCGAATTCATGACGGTTGTCAGCTGCACGCGGTCGGTGTGGTTTACAGAGATCCACTGAGCTCAGGCGTCCGTCTATTACAGTCGGCAAACACTACTGGTCTAGGAAGGAACTGTCTGCTAATGGGCGACTTCAATGCACCCAATGTCGACTGGAACCTCCTTCACTGTGATCTTTGCCAAGATTCCTTCGAGGCTGGCTTTCTCGACGTTATTCACGAATGCAATCTGATCCAGCACATCTCAGCGCCAACGCGGATGATACCAAGTCAAGCACCAAATATACTGTATCTCGTCCTCACACCAGTGCTCTCTGATGTCCATGGCCAAAAGATTATCCAACCACTCGGCCGGAGTGTCCACTCTACAATCTCCTTGCCATATATGATCAAGGGGCACTCGGTCGCAACCTGGCGTATTGTCCCACCCAGATTACAAGAAGTAGCAAGCCCCACAGACTGGGCCATTCCACAATCCCTGAACCGTGATGATGCATGGAACCTACTACGCTCGAAAATGATGTCGGTCATCGAAAACGTTGTTTCTATCATCAAGGGCAGGATTTAACCCAAAGGCTCCCTGGAACGACCGAGAGGTGAGATCCCTGATGAACAGACGGCGCAAACTGTGGGACATATTCAAGGCAACACAGGTAATGTCAGGTTACTGAAAGTAAATAATGATCAGAACTCGGTGCACTCTAAGGAAGCGCCAGAAACGATCACAATACGAACACAGCCTAGTCATGCATTCACAAACCTGCCCGAAGAAGCTTTTCTCGTACCTGAAGCAAACACCAAGACTGTCAGTGGTATCTTTGCACTATCCTGCCAGGAGTATATTTTTGCAACAGTCTATGAATAGACATTGCACCATCGGAAACCATGGAACTCAAAACAAGGTACAGAAATAGTAAAAGAAAACACAACACAACACAACAATGTCCACGGTTTCGTCAGAGGGCGAAATACTACCCGGTTGCCCAAGCCGAAGTAGGGTGTTGACTTAGGGGACACCACCCCGAGCCTTTGGCTGAATAGCCTGTCCGCAAGGCAGCGGAGCGAATTCAGGGAATCGCGCCCATTGGGAGCCGGTGACTGATTGATCAGTTCACACGCCTTTCGTTTGTTCCTTTGCCAAACAGGGGCCCAATGCTCCCCGAAATTACAGCATCAACCTGCTGGAATACAATGCTTCGCCAGGATGAAGCAAGGGGCAGTGACTTTATTTAGTGGCGAGTCACGTCCGCCACGTCACAGTGTTGTTAAACGGACATATGTGGCTTTTTATAGGGAGAACGCTTGCCAGGCGAAAACCCACCACGTCCTGGAACACTGCCGCCGAACCATTTGCTGGAACGAGAAAATCCCGAACCACCCAGCTGGCACCACGAGGAGGTTGTTCGGCAAGCCAGCCAGGAGAAGGACACAGTGCTCTAAGATGACGAGAAGGCTCAACTACTAGCCTCCCAGTACTCCTCGAACTACTCCGTGGAACTGTCATTACCTACTGACGGTTTGACAACACCTTGACTTCCCCACGAGCAGGTTGAAATCACTTTCGTGATAGTCAAGAGACTTCTTCTTGAACTGAACCGTAACTCCGCACTGTGCTCATTTAGACTTCACCCGTTATTCCTCAAGATGGTGGCTGAATACATTGCTGATCCGATACATCAAGTTTTCCGGCGACCTCATGCAGACGGACGTCTACCAACTGACTGGAAAGTAGGGATTGTAATGCCCAACTTTATCTGTATATATATAGTATACAACCTGTGGTGCAGATATTGTGCCATCGGAATCATGGCTGAATAGGAAAACAGTATGAATAATAAGAAAAGAAAAACAACAAAAGCTTTTTTGTCTATTTTTCCAATCACAGTCTTTAAAAAAAATTCCGTTTGTTTTTTTAGCGGCGGATAAATGGAACACAGCAACACACCAATGCACACGTCCGCCATTGACATCGATCTTGAGCCATGGCTCCCAAGTACTTCAACCAGCTAGTATCCGCATCTCTCGGACCCCAATCAGGTAGTCGACAACAACCGGCCGAGGCCAACTGTTTCGTCAGCTTTTTCATGCGGCTTCCCCATGTTGTAGGCTGTCCACCAGACCGTCTCTCCAGCCCTGTTCAACAACCGCAAACAAAGCACGACGCGGGTAACACTGGACAGGCATGCGCAATACGTGTCCCAACCACCGCAGTGGCTGCAGTGAGACGAGCTCCTCGAGCGGGTGGCTTCCGCATCCCAAGACACGCTGTCTAACTTCCACATTGCTTACTTGGGGCTGCCACCACACATGGGCAGTGGACCGCAGGCCGCGGTGCTCGAAGACGGATAGCCTGCGCAAGTCATCTTAGGAATGGGTCAGGTCTCGCATCCGTACAACAGTACAGCACGAACAGTTGCACACTAGACCCACCCTCTGATGAAGAGACGAATGTCGTGGCGACGCCACGAGTGCCTCAGCCTAGAAAAAGCGAGGTGTGCTCTCGAGATGCGCATCGAAATCTCGTCTCCAACAGCTCCGCCACCAGTGATGGAACTTCCCAACTAGACGAAACTCTCCACACCCTCTAGTGTCTCACCACCAAGAGTGAGTGCAGGCAGAGGCACCTGCCAGTTTTGGAAGCGAGCCTTGCATTTGGATGGCGAAAAGTACATACCATACTTTGATGCTTCGATCGCCAAGCGGTTTAGTGCAAGTTGGACGACGTGTGTATCCTCACCCAGCGAGACGATATCATCAGCATAATCCAAATCAACAACTCGACTACCTGGGAGGAGCTGAACGCCAGTGTTCAACGAATCGCCTAGAGCGTTCTTCAAGACATCCTCAATGGCAAAGTTGAATAGGAACGGAGAGATAGGGCATCCTTGTCGAACTCCACTGGAGACCACAAAGGTAGACCATAGCTTACCATAAACCTTAACCCTGCCCGAGGTCAGACTATAGACAGCTCGCAGTATGGAGACGAAGTTCTCTGGGATACTATTCCTCAGTAGGCAGTACCACAGTACTGTACGATCGACAGAATCAAAGGCTGCATGGATATCCAGGGACACAGCAATCGTTGGCCTCTGATACACATGGTAGAGCTCGAGGATCTGGCGGAGTGTGAAGATTTGATCGATGTAGCCGCGGCCATGGCCAAACCCAGCTTGCTCTTCCCGTTGCAGCGATTCGCGCGTTGGGGCTAGCCTGCGAATTATGATGGACACCAGCAGCTTGCAAACGACGGGGACTAAGCTTATGCCTTTGTAGTTGGAGCAGATTGTGCGTAGGCCCTTTTTGAAGATAGAGACGACTGTCGATTCACCCCAAGATGATAGAACCCAATTTTCGAGAACAAAGCGGTGAGTTCTCGAACCAGCGAAGCGCTACCATCTTTAACTAGAGGTGGAGGAAGACCAGCAGGGCCGGGGGCTTTATAACGCTGCATGTGCCGGAGCTCCTGCTCGCGTTCCAGTTAAGAAAGAGGATCTGTGGGGGTAGGCCACTCGGCCCCAGCGCGAGCGCCCGAGGTAGCAGATGGAGCTGAGGGCCAACAAAACTGCAAGCCAAAGTGTTCGGCTCATCGCTCCAACCGTCGTTTAAGATTGATGACTAAGGTGCTATCTTCTTCGCATATTGGTTCACTTATACCAGATCGAACACTTTCGGTGACTCGAATGAGATGGAGACGTTTTCTGGTATTACCAGAGAGACTAACAAGCTGCGAGGATGAATGGAGAACCAGGTCGAAAAAGAGCTGGAGCTTCGGTGGAGTGAGAGGCGATTGCGATCGGAGGACATTGAAAACCGGGAGTTTGGCTGGTACTTCCATCAGTTGCAAGACGTGGGTCGTTTGTGACGGTGACCGCAGGAGACGTAAGAGTAAAGGTGGGTGAAGAACGGGAGGTGGGGTGATCTGTGAGTGGAGGTTGCGCGCTTGAGTTAGCACAGAAGATAGGCATAGCAGGAGCAGCAGTAAGCAATGCGGTCCATGATCCGTCAGTGGAATTGATGCTACCCGGTTGCTCAGGCCGAAGTAGAGGGTTGTCTTAGAGGCCCTACCCCGAGCGTTTGATCAAAAATCTAACCTACCAGGCAGCAGGACGATGTGAGGGCGTCGCAACCCGTTGGGAACCGGTGACCAAATAGATGTTTCATGCACCTTTCGGTCCGTGAAGGACCAGGGGCGCAACGCACCCTTGAAGTACAATGCCTCTCAGGGAGGGGTAAGGGACAGTGACTTTATTTAGTGGCGAGTCACACCCGCCACGTCGGAGTGTTGTTAAACAGACATTTGTGGCTTTTTATAGGGAGAACGCTTGTCAGGCGAAAGTCCACAATGTCCTGGAACACTGCCGCCGAACCATTTGCTGGAACGCGAATAACCCGAACCACCCAGTTGGCACCACGAGGAGATTGTACGGCAAGCCAGCCAATGCCCAAGTACAAAGAAGGCAACCGGCACGTTACTGCAAACTATTAACCGATATGCCTGACGTCTGTGATTTGCAAGCTCGTGGTACGGATCGACAAGCGCGCCTCCCAAACCCACTGCGAAGGCCTGTGCGTTGTCTCTCCCGCTCTGCACGGCTTCCGCATGGCTCGCTCCTGCATCTCTAACCTGCTTGTTGCCAGGGAAGCATGGGTCAAAGCAGCAGCTGACCGGAGACACCTAGATGTTATCTACGTTGACTTCAGCAAAGCTTTTGACAAAGTCCCACACAAACGATTTCTGCTCAAACTCCATGGAATTGGCGTCACTGAGAGCTTCCTTGTATGGGTTGCGGACTTCTTGAGAGGTCGGTCACTTCAAGAGAAAGTGAACCAAACGCGCCCGTGTTTCCGGGCGGGCAACACGCAATTTCCACCTGCAATATAGACGGTTATTCACAGGTTATTGTCTCACCTATCCATCGCAATGAGGCTGGACCTTACCGTGGTGCGATGGTTTACGTGCCTCAGAGATTCATTGAGCTATACTGGGTGGTGCTTTTTTGCACCTTCAGAGCCTTTCGTACCAGATTGGTTAATGGTTAGAGGCCAGACAAACAGCCTCTTGGTCCTCCAGCTTAGGGGTTGGAATGAGGATGGCTCCTTATTCCACAAAACGGGCTCTCTCTAGTCCAGTGCCACAACCCCGCTGCCTTGTGGTACGGTTTTTGAACCAAAGGCTTTGATTGAGAACCACAATCGTTCTCCTATCTAGGCCTGGGCAACGTGAGAGTGTTCTGCCTACGCAATACAATGAACCTTTCCTACAACAATTTTTTGATGCTCTTGCTGTCTGCGCTATCTGCTGCATCGAGCAAGGTGGATAGGGCTATAGATGCTACTACTCAGGCCTTCCCGTGTTCTTATCCCCCTTCTTGCGTTTTTTTATTCTTATCGTTCCGCTCCAACATTGCTTTCCCCCATTTTCAGCCCTTCAATTCTTGGCCCTCCCCCACCTTGCTTCAATAGTCGCTTGTCTTCTAGTTTCAATTCATACAGTCGCAGAGCGTCGCTCCAATCCAGTCGACAAGTCCGTGTTCAACCAAGCGGACAACCTCAGTTCATCCGTTTCTCTTTGTAGTCCTCGCGTCTCGCTAAGACTGGCATGCCTCAACATGCGCACTTTGCTACAGATTGGCTAACAGGCAGTACTTGCCCACACACCAGAGACCCTATCGATCGATATTTGCTGTTTATCAGAAACCCGCTTGCAAAATTCTAGCTCCGTGGTTACCCTGCGATCCCCCACATGCGACACTGGCAGCCCATTCTCATTGCGTCTGTCTGGCGATGATACAGCTTCAAATGCCGATCAAGCTGGCGTCGGCATTGTTTTGAGTCCCCGGGCTGAAGCTGCCCTGATCGATTGGATCCCAGTAAACAGCCGAATGTGCGCCGTTGGATTGGTTGGTTCGTTCCATGCTACGAAGTCGCGCGGAGACAAACGGTGCCTGTTTGTCATTGCGGCCTACGCCTCTACAAACTGTAGCACTGATTCGGTAAAAGATGCTTTTTATCAGCAACTTCACGATCTCCTTCGTTACAGAAGAAACACGGATACTGTGGTGTTGGCTGGCGATCTAAACACCCGTCGGAAAATTATCATATGATGAGCTTCATTTGGGCGGCCAACGTGGTGTAGGCTTCCGTAATGATAACGGTGAGCGATTGCTACAGCTGTGTGGAGATGCTCCGCTCCTTCTCGCGACCACAAACTTTCGACACTGTCGCTCGATTTGGTGCACGAGCATGGACTCTGACTGCGCACTTGTCTGCACCGACTTCCGGGTGCGTTTCGGTGAACGTGCGCAACGTCGATGTGAACGGATTGACATCAGCCAGCTGGCGAAGCCAGGTGTTCCGAATGTGTATCAAAGTGCGCTGATATCCGGACTGAGTAAGCGCCCAATGGACACCGTCGAAGATCACTGGTCGCATATTCGTCAAACGTTACTACAGCAGGCATGTCTTCATGTGGCAAATCAAATTGCAAACTGGACATTAGGTCTCTACACAGTCTCTGGAACTTATGTATACTCGCTGACGTATTCCGACTGGAAGGGAATACAATGAGGCTCGCAAAAATCTCAGGGCAAAACTACGTGCTAGCCTGAAGAAATACCGCGAAGCCTGGTGGTCTCATCGTGCTTCAGATGGAAACAGCCGCTACCGTTGGCAATCATCTGTTATTCTGTCTGATACGAGAAACAGGCAGTAGGGGACCTTGTGTTAGCGTGACCATATGTGACGAGAGTGGGCAGCCGATCCACAGCCTGTCGAAACGCTTAGAACGTTGGGCAGATTTAGGCCATTTAACCAACCTGAGTCATCGGTTTCTTTTTCGGATATTGAGCGCAATTCTCCCTGAGCCGTCACCTTGGATCCGCCCTCACGCGCAGAACTCAAACGTGAGATCAGAATGTGGAAATTGCATAAGGCCGTAAGGTCTGATAGATTCCTCCAGCCCTCTTCGAATTCGTCGGACCTGCTCTAATAGATGATTTACATGAGTTGCTAACGAAACTTTGGGAGCAGGAGACTATCCCGACAGACTGAAGCCGCTCCGTCATTGTCCCATTTTCAAGGGAGGCTTCCGTTCGGAATGCAACAATCATAGAGGGATCAGTCTGATTTCAATTGGCTCTAAATTGCTTGCGTCTGTCATTCTTCACAGACTGACTGGCACTCGTGAAAGCCAGATTCGTGAAGAGCAAGCCGGATTTCGTCGCGGTCGCGGCTGCATTGACCACATCTTCACCTTGCGTCAACTGTTGGAGCAACGCCATGTTTATTGGCGACCCACCGTTGTCGTGTTTCTTGACATAAAAGTTCCTTCGACTCAGTCGATCGACGTGCCCTTTGGGACTATCTGCTGAGGAAAGGTGTGCCTGATAAATATGTAAACATTATCAAAGCGCTGTACGCGCATAGTTCGGGCAGGATGAGGGTTTATGGCAAACTGTCGCCACCCTTCAGTATCACCAGCGGTGTGAGACAAGGTTGCCCGTTGTCACCTTTCCTCTTTAACTTCACTATTGATGAAGTCATGGAAACAGCGTTCGCTGAACACGACATAGGTGTGGAGCTACTTCCTGGTGAGCAACTTCTTGACTTGGAGTACGCGGACGATATTGCTCTAATCTGTGACAGCTCCCAAACATGTCAGGCAGCACTGGACCGATTAGCACTGGCTGTCAATCGTTTTGGGCTATGCTTTGCTCCATCGAAATGCAAAGTACTTCTCTAAGATTGGCAGGGATCCAACCCTGCGCTAACGCTTGGTGGCGATCAGCTAGAAGTCGTTCAGGAATTCAAGTACCTGGGCAGCTATATTAGCGCTCGTGGGATTGAAGATGAGGTTACGAACCGTATAGCAAAAGCTCGAGGTGCTTTTGCCAATCTCCGCCACCTGTGGCGCCGACGCGACATTACTCTCGCCCTGAAGGACAGAGTTTATAACGCAGCCGTCCGTTCAATTCTCCTATATGGTTGTGAAACCTGGCCCATCAGGTCGACAGACATAAAGAGGCTCGTCATATTCGATCATCGCTACCTTCGCAGCTTAGCTGATGTCTGGTGAGAGCACCGCGTGAACAATGAGCGTGTCCGGCGTCGCGTTTTTGGTGCAGGAAGAGCAAGTGAGCCGCTCAGCACCATTATATCACGCACCAGGCTCCGATGGCTGGGCCACGTGTTGTGCATGCCAGCACACCGACTTCCGCGACGTGCATTGTTTGCGCGTTGTGGATGCGGTTGGAAGAGGAGGAGGGGACTCCAAGCGATGACTTGGTCTGGAGAGATGAAAACCCTTCGAAGTTGGCGTCGGTTGGTGCATTCGGACTGCCTGGTTGGGGTCCTAAGGACGATGAACACGTTTGGTTGGACAGACTTGCTGCCATGGCTAGGAGCCGGCCCCAATGGCGTTTGTGTTCTGAGTTCCTTTGTCTATCCCCTCCTGCTTAGCCTCCCCCTTCAACCACCATCGCATTCTTTAGGCATGACAACTTTTTGCGGCATGATAGTCGGCTGTTAGCTCTACGGAACGATGTCTATCCGTTACTGGGGACTCAGCCGGCGTGCCACTGTTTTTCTTCGTTTCCTTTGTATTGCGGCACAATAGCTGTTTTCCACTCGCAGCCAACATGTACACTGATGAATGTTGCTGATGACTATCCGACTATTTTGTTTCACTTTATGCGCTTTATAATCCAGTGCGCCTTATATATGAAATTAGATCCGTTATACTGCGTCTTATAATCCTTATCGTCCGAAAAATACAGTATATTTGGATTACAGCCATAGAATAAAAACCAATCTTTCTTTTCAACCTTCGTTCCATATACTTTATGGTGTTTGTGCATTCCTATTCTGATTCCTTTCAGATGACTGCAATACATACAATCGATACAAATCATGAGGACATGATCGTAAGCCGTCTCTCGTTGAAGCACTATCTTTCATCCTACGTCTCATTTTATAGCACGATGCTCAGCTCGACTATTACGGTACCACCCTTGCAACTGCTTCCTCTGATGAGTCCATCAAAATATTTGATGTCCGCAACAAGAAACAAACTCTAGTAGCACATTTGCGCGAGTGAGTAACTATTTATTTCACATCCAATACTCTTGAGATAGCTGCAGCAGTGCCTTGTCCATGTTTCCGCCCAAGCTTCCGTTCTACAGCCTTAATGGTTTGGGGTTTGGCTTTTCGACTTAAACATTAAACAGCTTCATTGCAGTTGTTACCCTCGGATCATTACACTTATCGTGTGACACCAGCGTATTCACAATGATTGCGCACGCAGGCAATTATTAGACAGCGGCGATCAGTTTAGTTTCTTAGACCAACACATAAAGCTGAATAAGCTACCTTGGTTCAAGCACCTGTCACGCAAACCCACTCATCGCTTACCAGAGTTTAGATGGCACGAAATTCTAGGGGGCGGGCAGTCCTTGACCTTGCAAAATGCACCAGCAATAGGACGTACCCATGCTTCACTGCCATGGGGTCACCAGTCACTCGCAGGTTAGGCATACCGGGTCGTTATCTGCATCTACGCACAGTCCAGTTGGTGATCTCTGGGTTAGAAGACGAACCCTTTATACTAACCAACCCTTGGACTGACTGTGGAAAGTGAAGACGTCACATGCCGTTTCCATTGCTGTTAATCCGTTTAGCCTTCCGAGCTTCCATAGCCGACGCTTCTTTTCCGCAGGCAGCAGTAATTTCTCATGTACCTGGGAAACCGCAATCTTGATATGCTCTCACCATCAGCCCCTGTCCACTGCTATCACTTCTTAGGACCTGAAATCAACATCATTTCGTGATAAGCTCACCTTGATCATGCCCTGATAACGTAACTCCGGTTTTCCCACGTGTCACTTCCCTGCACGCATTTTGCCATAAAGCAGCTGTTTCGATATCTGGGTCGAATCCATACGGCGAACATGCCCAATCCACCTTAGGTTCTGTTGCAGAATTATGAAACCCACTGCATACATGCCCTTGCAACGGAACACTGCCGTGTCGGTCACCCCAGCCGATGTGCAAAATACGACGCAGGCACTGTTGTTGAAATCGCCCCAACTATCGGACATTTTTCCGGTACATTGTCCAGGTTCCACTGCCTTACAGAAAAAGAACGGGTAGCACCATAAACTGGCATATCATCAGCTTCGTCCCAACGGTCAGCTGGTGATTGTTCCACACACTTTTTTCTAGGTTTCCAAATGCGACAACCACCTTCGAATCGCGGATACGCAGCTCACTCCTCATATACAGGTCGGTAGACATTGCGCTTCTTAGGTAGCAAAGCTCTAAGTGGTTTCCAAAATGCTGTTGCCAATGCGAATTTGCGGCAGGCCCACGGATTCCATTTTTTGTGAAGGCTGAAAAAGACAATCTTGCTTGTGTTGATGGTATCCCGATTTTCCCCGCTGTCAAGGCGCGAGCCGACGTCATGCACTGCAGCTCATTACGCTGAGCGCTAACAATACAGTCGTTGGCAAACAGTAGCATACGGATAGTCTTCTCACACACTAGGATTCTCGCCCCGAAAGGATGGATGTTCAGTAGCTCATCACAACAACCGTGCTCTACACGGATACCGTAGTCACAAGCAGCATCAATGCAGACTGCATGAATGTACATATGAAACAAGGTAGGCACTGAGGCACAAACTTCACACCAGAACCGACATCAAATACATCCAAAGTTTGTCCACAGAGCTGCACCTTCTCCCGCATTCCACTGTGCAGACATACAGTTAGCCCTATACACTTACTCGGACAGCCAAACTTACCCAGCATCGGCCACAGTGCCACGTGGTCCACTAAGTCACATGCTTTGGTGCAGTCAACAAACAGAGAGTGCAATGGCTGGTATCGCTCTCGGCATTTCTCCTGCAACTGATGAGCTGCGAACACCATATCTATGATACTGCGGCGCGAACGGAATCCACATTACTCTTCCGTCACGTGTGGTTCAGCGACGTGGGGGATGAGGCGGTTGAGCAGGATTTGGGCGATTACCGACACAATCCAGCAAGTTTATGCCGCGATAATTCGTGCAGCATTGCTTGCTACCTTTACCCTTGTACTGTGGTAGCATAAAGGGATCCTTCAAGTCAGCCGGTACATCCACTTTAAATCACATGCTTTGCACCAAGTAGAGCAGCGCATGTATCAAAACGAGTCCGCCATGTTTTAGCTCTTCAAACGGTATTCCGTCGGAACCGGTGCACTTGGCGTTTCGCTGCTGAGTAAGTGCTCTGCCTCATCCTTTGTCGGTGTGCCAACAAGACACATTTTCATCACTTGTTGTTGCAGGCCGTGCAACGTAGGCCAGTCAATCTGTGAACGATTGTTCACGAGACAAAGTGCGTTCGCTAGATCTCCATTGTGATTGCAGTCCGTGCACAGGCAGTGTCTGAAGTAGCATCCTACAGCGTTCTCAGCCGCTGCAAGGAGTCGAAGAATTCCATATCTTGGCGGCATTCGGCATAGCATTCCGTTCGCTTCGCTTTTTCCGTCCACCATGCATTCTTAATGCGACGGTGCTCTCGAATCAGTCAACACCAAAGTTGGCGAAACTTACTTTTCGGAGTCAACAAGATCCGCTAAATGTGCAACGAATGCTGCATTCTTCTCCGACACCCATACCTCACTGGTCGCACTGTTCTCATTAAACTAATCAGGCTATTTACAGCTTTCGCGCCCGATGGTTTTCTCAGCAGCCGCCGTTACCTGTTCACGGGCGTAGCATCACAGGTCGCTGACTGAGGCGATGGATACGGCATTGCCAATGCAGGTATCCATCGCATTGTCCATCTCCATCCTCTTCTCGACAGTACCTAGGGAAAGATCATTAGATATGCGCCGCTGATTCATGGTAGCTGAGCCATCCACAGCTTTACGAAAATGTATGCACAATTTGATCCACACCAACTTGTGATCAACGCTGCACTCAGCTCCACGCAGCACTCGTGTTATGCGCACTTCACACATGTCACGCTGCAGTACGATGACATTGTCTATCAGATCAGCGTTACACACACACACACATATATATATATATATATATATATATATATATATATATATATATAGTACACACTCTGTGGTACAGATATTATGCCATCAGAATCATGGCTGAATAGGACACTGTATGAATAATAAGAAAAGAACAACAACAAACAAAGCT
The DNA here is from genome assembly GCA_944474145.2 of Dicrocoelium dendriticum. Taxonomy (NCBI): domain Eukaryota; kingdom Metazoa; phylum Platyhelminthes; class Trematoda; order Plagiorchiida; family Dicrocoeliidae; genus Dicrocoelium; species Dicrocoelium dendriticum. The sequence goes on along the minus strand of OX104063.1, from coordinate 156,790,733 downwards.
TTTTTGTCCAGTTTACCACTCACAGTTTTTGAAATTTTTCAGTTTGTATCTTTAGGGGGAGGAAGAAGGGACGCCGATGCACACGTCCGCCATTGACATCGATCTTGAGCCATGGCTTCCAAGGTCTTCAACCAGCAAGTATCCGCATCTCTCGGACCCTAACCAGGTAGTCGACAACAACCGGCCGAGGCCAACTGTTTCGTCAGCTTTTTCATGCGGCTTCTCCATGTTGTAAGCTGTCCACCAGACCGTCTATCCAGCCCTGTTCAACAACCGCAAACAACGCACGACGCGGGTAACGCTGGACAGGCATGCGCAATACGTGTCCCAACCACCGCAGTGGATGCAGTGTGACGTGCTCCTCGAGCGGGTGGCTTCCACGTCCCAAGACACGCTGTCTAACTTCCACATTGCTTACTTGGTGCCGCCACCACACACGGGAAATGGACCGCAGACAGCGGTGCTTGAAGACTGCTAGTCTGCGCAAGTCATCTTTAGGAATGGGCCAGGTCTCGCATCTGTGCAACAGTGCAGCATGAACAGTTGCACACTAGACCCGCGCTTTGATGGAGAGACGAATGTCGTGGCGACGCCACGAGTGCCTCAGCCTAGAAAAAGCGAGGTGTGCTCTCGAGATGCGCATCGAAATCTCGTCTCCAACATCCCCGCTAGCAGTGATGCAATTTCCCAAGTAGACAAAGCTTTCCTCAACCTCTAGTGTCTCACCACCAAGAGTGAGTGCAGGCAGAGGCACCTGCCAGTTTTGGAAGCGAGCCTTGCATTTGGATGACGGAAAGTACATACCATACATTAATGCTTCAATCGCCAAGCGGTTTAGTGCAAGTTGGACGACGTGTGTATCCTCACCCAGCGAGACGATATCATCAGCATAATCCAAATTAACAACTTGACTACCTGGGAGGAGCTGAACGCCAGTGTTCAACGAATCGCCTAGAGCGTTCTTCAAGACATCCTCAATGGCAAAGTTGAATAGGAACGGAGAGATAGGGCATTCTTGTCGAGCTCCACTGGAGACCACAAAGGTAGACCACAGCTTACCATAAACCTTAACCCTGCCCGAGGTCAGACTACAGACAGGGATACCACTCCTCAGTAGGCAGTACCACAGTACCGTACGATCGACAGAATCGAAGGCTTCACGGATATCCAAGAACACAGCAATCGTTGGCCTATGGTACACATGGCGGAGCTCGAGGATCTGGCGGAGTGTGAGGATTTGTTCGATGCAGCCGCGACCAAGGCGAAACCCAGCTTGTTCTTCTCGCTGCAACGATTCGCGCGTTGCGGCTAGCCTGCGAATTATGATGGACACCAGCAGCTTGCAAACGACGGGGACTAAGCTTATGCCTTTGTAGTTGGAGCAGATTGTGCGCAGGCCTTTTTTGAAAATGGGAACCACTATTGATTCACCCCAAGATGATAGAACTTTCTGTTTCGACCAAACTTTCGAGAACAAAGCGGTGAGTTCTCGAACCAGCGAAGCGCTACCATCTTTAACTAGAGCTGGAGGAAGACCATCAGGGCCGGCGGCTTTATAATGCTTCATGTGCCGGAGCTCCTGCTCGAGTTCCTGGTAAGAGGGAGGATCTGTGAGGGTAGACCACTCGGCCCCAGCGCGAGCGCCAGAGGTAGCAGATGGAGCTGGGGGCCAACAAAACTGCGAGCCAAAGTGTTCGGCCCATCGCTCCAACCGTCGTTGAAGATTGGTGATTAAGGTGCCATCCTCTTCGCATATTGTTTCACTTATACCAGATCGAACACCTTCGGTGACTCGAATGAGATGGAAACGTTTTCTGGTATTACCAGAGAGACTAGCAGGCTCCATCTCCCTAGCACGTTCACACCACCAAGCTTCGCGGTCCATTTGCCGACTCCTGCGCAACTCTCGACCAAGGGATTGGCGTTCTTCACTGTGTCTGGAATCCGACGGGATCAAGCGGCGTTTGTCCATCAGCGACAAGGAGACGGCGGAAATCCAATGCTTCGGTGGGTGACGGGCAACTCCACAAGTGTCGATACTGGCGGAAACTAAAGCATCTTTGATCTGCGCCCACTGCGAATCGAGGTCACCGCCAATAGTTGAACCAAGGTTGACAGTGAGGCTTGGTACCTGGTTAAAATCGCAGGGTTTTGTAGATTTGCGACGTCCGGTCGGTAGTGAGCGCGCTTGGGTGATCCTCCGAAACGCATGCAAATCTTAGCACGAATCAATGCGTGATCGGAGTCTAGATAAGTTGACCAGTACGATCGGTAGTCCGTTACGCTTCCGCGCCATCTGTAGCTGATTGCTATGTGGTCAAGCTGGGAGCACTCTTGCGTTTGTGAGGGCGGGCGCCAGGTAGCAGTGTGTCTCCTCGAGTGCCGAAAACTAGTGCTCGAAAGAAACAATCGATGATCAGAGCAAAGAGCAAGCAGTCTGCCTCCATTGTGTGATCGACTGCCACCGAGACCAAAACTACCCCCAATGTGGTGCTCACTTGTTGGAAGGCAGCCCACCCGTGCGTTAAAGTCCGCGACAAGAATGACTATATCCGTCATTTTGGAGGAACGCAGAAGTTCATGTAGCTGCTGGTAAAAGCTATCCTTGACTGCATCCGGGCTGCAGTCTGTAGGGGCGTAGGCGGAGACGACAAACAAGGCACGCTTAACGTCTCGACGCCTGCTTAGGTCACATGAACTTCGTAGTCTTACTGCACATAGGCGACTGTTGACTGGGATCCAGTCAAGCAGAGCTGATTCAGCCCTGGCACTCAGTGCACTCCAACACGAGCTTGGCCAGAGGCGGCAGTTTCTGGGTCTCCGGAAAGCCGCAAGTTGTATTTGACGTCAGGGTTTACCGGAGAGGCAATTCTGATGACAGCGCTAGAGTCTTGTAATCTGGTCTCTGAAAGGAAACAGATGTCTACCGAGAGCGTTTCAAGATTATGGGCCAGACATGCTTGTCGTCCGATCTGCGTGAAATTTTTTGGCATTAAAAGCTGCGAGGATGAATGGAGAACTAGGTCGAAGAAGAGCTGGAGCTTCGGTGGAGTGAGAGGCGGTTGCGATCGCAGGACATTGAAAACCGGGAGTTTGGCTGTTACTTCCATCAGTTGCGAGACGTGGGTCGTTTGTGACGGTGACCGAAGAAGACATAAGAGTACATATAAGTAAAGAACTGGAGGTGGGGTGATCTGTGAGTGGAGGTTAAGCAGTTGAGTTAGCGTAGAAGATAAGCATAACATGAGCAGTAGTAAGCAGTGTGGTCCATGATTCGTCAGTGGACCTGATGCTACCCGGTTGCTCAGGCCGAAGTAGAGGGTTGTCTTAGAGGCCCTACTCCGAGCCTTTGATCAAAGATCTAACCTACAAGGCAGCAGGGCGATGTGAGGGCGTCGCAACCCGTTGGGAGCCGGTGACCAAATAGATGGTTCATACACCTTTCGGTCCGTGAAGGACCAGGGGCCCAACGCACCCTTGAAGTACAATGCCTCTCAGGGAGGGGTAAGGGACAGTGACTTTATTTAGTGGCGAGTCACATCCGCCACGTCGGAGTGTTGTTAAACAGACATTTGTGGCTTTTTATAGGGAGAACGCTTGTCAGGCGAAAGTCCACAATGTCCTGGAACACTGCCGCCGAGCCATTTGCTTGAACGGGAAAAACTCGAACCATCCAGCTGACATCACGAGGAGGTAGTTCGATAAGCTAGCCACTTCGTGGGTGCGTCTAACTAGCTGTATTGCTCGCACCCAGTGCAAAGTGTGTGTGTTCATGATCGTCAGGCCTTGGGTGGCACACCGGGAGAGCAACCAGTCTCCGTTTCCATTGGCTGTGCCAATACCATACAGACCGATTACGTCTGTCCACACCGTGCAGCACGCCCAACGCGCTTGTTATTGTTACCCGGTAGTCCCTCGACACAGACCGTATCACGGAAGACAACTGAGTTTAAAACCGATCCTTCGCGTCATTTGGATAATACATGGTGGGACTGTACGTCCTAATAAAAGTGGCAAACTTGCATCGTCTTAGACGCAATCCAGAAGTCATCGGTCTTGGGCCGATGCCAGTCGGATCCGCCACTAGCTGGTCATTCAGGCGGCCAGATAGCACAAATGCGACCTTAGGTTCACGTGGTGCTGTGATAGCGTTTCCCACCCAGCAAAACGCGTAGTCAGCACGTTTTCGTGCAGCTTGCCCTTGTCAGCTAACCGAGTCTCACTGAGTGCTACTATATCAACGCGGTAACGACCGAGTTCGATGGAGACCAGTGCCGTGCGTCGTTCGGCGAGCTACTTCGTATTCCGGTAGAGTAAGGTGTGCGCGTTTCAGCACCAGGTGTTGAGTACTTTGTGTGGCGGCTAATCACCGTCGCAACGAGACTGTACCTTAACGTGGTGCGACGGTTTGCGTACCTCATTGACCCATTGAGCTATACTGGGTGATGCCTCCGAGCATCTTGAGAGCTACTCCTACCAGCTTGGTCAATGGTGAGAGGTCAGACAAACTCAGTCTCCTGGTCCTCCAGGTTGGGGGTTTGAAATGGGATGGCGTCCATTTCTGTAAAACTAAATCACTGCCACCCCGCTGCCTTGCGGACAGGCTTTTGAGCCAAAGGCTTTGGATGAGGACCCTAATCGTCCTCCTGTCTAGGTCTGGGCGCCCTGGCAGTATCCCAGCCCACATACAACCATGACATTTTCTTCAAACATAAACTTCATCCTGCATCGGCCGTCGCGCAGATTATCAAGGGTCGCCTTATCTGCTGCATACAGCAGGGCGGATAAGCGAAAGCATGCTACTGCTGGCGCCTCCCTTCTTTCTTTTCCACCTTTTTCTCTTACTCCTATCCCGACCCCCATTACTAACCTTCCTTCTATAATTCCCAGCTTAATTGACAGCAACCGAAGTGCTACTGGAGTAGTACCATCTGCAGCCACCATCCCACAGCACCTATCGGACGCCTATCGGCAAAAGCCCCTTATAAGGCCACGCTGTCCCGTTTCCATGGCGACATTCAACGTCCGCACTCTAAGACAAACAGGTCAGCAGGCTGCACTCGCACGCACCTTGGACACACTGGGTGTTGATGAGTGTTGTGTGTCCGAAACTAGGATTAATGACCCTAACGGGGTTATTGAATTGACTGCACCCGGCTTATCCCCTCGTTATTGGTTGCACGCATCCGGAGACGCCGATGCGGCACTCACGGGTCAAGCTGGTGTAGGTATCATTCTCAGCTCCAAGGCTGAGTCATCGTTGGTTGATTGGATTCCGGTGAACAGCCGTTTATGTGCAGCCCGTTTGACGACATCAGCTAAGGTGAATTCGCGAAGTAAAACAAAACGCTGTTTGTTTGTGATTTCTGCTTATGCTCCCACCGACTGCAGTTCTAATGCAGTCAAGGACCCTTTCTATCACGAACTGAACGCCCTACTACGCAGTGCTACTAGTTCAGATATTATAGTACTTGCAGGGGATATGAACGCGCAAGTAGGGCGTCTGAGCTCTTCAGAAGCTCAGCTGGGTGGTAAGTATGGACTTAACGCCGAACGGACTGACAACGGCGAGCGTCTGCGGCAACTGTGTGCGGAGCACCAGTTGTTTCTTACTAGCACTGCTTTTAGACACAGTGGGCGCCGAAGTGCCACTTGGCGTCCACCTGTAGCTGGCCAGCGATGGACCCAAATTGACCACATAGCCATAAGTTACAGGTGGCGTGGTTCCATTCTGGATTGCCGCTCGTACTGGAGTACCTGTGTCGACTCTGACCATGCCTTGGTGCGCTGTCGTTTCTCCATGAACTTTACCGGAAGGCGCACAAAGCGTCTCCCCCGATTGGCAACGGAGAAATTGTCCCAGCCCTCTGTCAGGCAAGCCTATCAAGAAGCACTGCATAGCGAACTCTCGCTGTCTTGTCCTAATGACACTGAACTTCAGTGGAATAGGATCTCGGCCACTATGCACGACGCAGGAGCATCTGTTTGTGGCACTATCAGTCGTCACCGCACCAGTCACTGGATATCCGAGAGGTCCGTGAACCTTTTGGAAGCTAGAAGGCACCTCCCGGCTGGTTCTGAACACAATGTGACCAGACGGGCTATTATGCGTGAACTAAAGCGGAGCCTACGTGCTGACAAGGAAGCCTGGTGGACCAGTCGGGCTCAAGAAATGGTGGAGGCAGGAGCAGTAGGCAATTACCGGAAGCTCTTCCAGCTAATACGCACCACTGGTCCGAGAAAACCGGGCGTCAGTGAGACAATCAGAGACAGCGCGGGTGCGCTGATACACAATAAGGAACGCCGTATGGCTCGTTGGGCTGAACACTTTGAAGATCAGTTCAGCTGGCCCCCTGCTCCCGGACCTCTTCCTACTCAGGTGATGCAGGACGAGCCATGGACGGTTAGTTTAGAGCCTCCGTCGGAGGCCGAGGTGCGAAACGCGATCACAGCCCTCAATCGTTTTCGTGCCGCTGGCCCGGATTCCCTCCTACCTGCACTATTTAAGGATGGAGGTGAGGTCCTCTGCAGGGCACTGACCTCCCTATTCGAACGTATCTGGAACGAAGAGAGTGTGCCGGCTAATTGGAGCGAATCGATTATAGTGGCAATATACAAAAAGGGCAGTCGCACAGACTGTGCGAACCACAGGGGTATTAGCCTAACGCCAGTTGTGACAAAATTACTGGCCTCGATTATCGTTCGTCGCCTCACTGCGGAACGGGAGTCTCGGATTAGGGAAGAGCAGGCCGGTTTTCGCCCAGGACGTGGCTGTATAGACCATATATTTACTTTGCGGCAGGTGCTAGAGCAGCGCCACGCATACCGCAGACCGACAATAGCTGTGTTCCTCGATTTCAAGAGTGCGTTCGATTCAGTCGATCGATCGATTCTGTTCGAATTACTTGCGCGGAAAGGTGTTCCCACAAAATATGTGAACATCCTTCGTGCTCTATACTCGAACACTAGAGGCCGCGTCAGGGTCTATGTTGCCCTATCGGATAGCTTTTCGACTACAAGTGGCGTTCGTCAGGGTTGCCCGATTTCCCCGTTTTTGTTCAATTTCGTCGTGGATTCTATCATGGAGTGTTCCCTTGCGGAATCTCACGATGTAGGTGTTGAAGTGCTGCCTGGTGAACGGTTAGTTGATCTAGATTATGCGGACGATATCGTCTTGCTTTTCGACAATGTTGAGGCGGCCCAATCAACCCTGAATAGCCTATCCAGAGTGGTCCCATTATTTGGTATGCACTTCGCACCTTCAAAGTGCAAAGTGTTGCTGCAGGACCACCAGCCACTTGATGACCCCTTGACGCTTGCTAACGAGGAACTCGAGGTGGTTGATCAATTCACTTATCTTGGCAGCTGCATCAGCAATGATGGGCGCATAGAAACTGACGTGAGCTCACGCATTGCAAAGGCCAGAGCTGCCTTCTTGAACCTGCGTCATCTTTGGCGACAGAAGGGAGTTTCCCTCCGTCTGAAAGGCCGTGTATACAAGGCCACAGTGAGGGCCGTTCTGCTGTATGGTAGTGAAACTTGGCCCCTTCGGTCTGAAGATCTGAGACGCCTTCAACTCTTTGATCATCGTTGTTTGCGAAGCATTGCTGGTGTCGGATGGCACCAGCGTGTCCGCGACGATGATATGCGTAGGCGAGTACTAGGTGGTGATGATCATGCTAGCTCCCTAGAACAACAGATAGCACTGAATAAGTTGCGTTGGCTCGGGCACGTGCTACGCATGCCTGGTCACCGCTTACCTAGGAGGGCCTTGTTCAGTCTACCAGGTGTAGGATGGCGCAAGGCTCGAGGTGGACAGAAGTAGACTTGGCAGAGGGAAATGAAGTCACTGACGACCAAACTGGGTGCCGTTGGTCCGTCTCGCCTTCCGGGTTGGAGTCCACGTGACTCACCTTGTGCTTGGCTCTAGACTTTACAGGACATGGCTCGCAACCGACACCAGTGGCGCATCTGCTGCCGTCTCCTAATCGGATTGTCTGTTTAAAGTGTGTTTGGTGCTGAGTTATCTGCGGGGTAATGGCTGATTATGACGCGTGGCAGTGAAAGCCGCAAGGAAGCTGTCTCGCCGATGCCGCCTTATCTTTGCACGATAGCCAGCTGTTTGTGACGGAATGTTGTCTACACAAGGTGTAGGCGCCTTGACCCAGAATGTTTGCTTAGGGCATTAAGATTTTCAGGTAAGTCCCCCTTTCTCTCCCTCTTCTTATTCTTTATTTCATAGGTCCTCATGGTTGTATGGCAGCGAAGCATCAGTTCAAATGGCTGATGTACTGCTGTTGATGATAACTGATGATGGATCACTGGACACGATGTACAAAAGTGTGGAGGTGCTCCCAAGCTAGCGCTTTCCTAATTTGGAGCATGCAGACGAGATTGCCCTAATCTGTGTCAGCTTCCAAACGTGTCAGGCAGCACCGAACAGACTAACATTGGCTATCAATCGTTTTGAGCTTCGCTTCACTCCTTCGAAATACGAAGTCCTCCAAGATTATTGGGGACATACTCCCGCGCTGACTCTTGGTTGTGACCAGCTAGAAGTCCTTCAGGTATTCAAGTACCTGGGTAGCTATATTAGCGCCCGTGGTATTGAGGATGAGGTCACAGACCGTAAAGCATAAGCTCCAAGCGCTTTTGCCAATCTCCGCCACCTGTGTCACCGACTTGACATCACTCTCGCTCTGAACCCCAGAATTTACAATGCTTCCATCCGTTCAACCCTCCCTTACGGGTGTGAACCTGACCCACCAGGTCGACAGACATAAAAACGCTAGCTTCGTTCGACCGTCGCTGCCTTCCAAGCTTAATTCTTGTCTGGTGAGAGTGCTGCGTGAGCAATGAATGTTTTCGGCATCGTCTATTTGGTGCAGGCAGAGGGAGTGAACCGCTCCGCACCATTATATCACGCACCAGGCTTCGATGGCTGGGTCACGCATAGCAGCACACCGGCTGTCGCGTCATACGTCATTTGCGCGCCTGTGGTCTGGATGGATGTGAAGGAGGGGAGGCCAAGCGATGACTTGATCGAGAGGAGTGAAAGCCCTCGCTTCGAATTTGACATCGGTTGGTGTTTTTCGACTGCCAACTGGGGTCCGAAGGACAATGAACGCTTTAGGCTGGATACACTTGCTTATATAGCGAAGAGCTGACCCCAATTGCATTTGTGTTGTTTCTCTGCCCATTCCCCTCTTAGATTACCCCTCCAATTACGATCTCAGATCAAATGTTTAACATCGTATTATTTGCTTTTTGAAGTCTTTGTAGTCTTTATTGTGTAACCTTTTATCTTTTTCCTATGGCGGCACGTTAGCTGAGGTGTGTTTCTCACACTCGGCTAACGTGTGCTGGTGATGATGCGGAGGCATACGATTGTTGTGGCGGACAACCGAACGAGTGGTGACCTGTATTGGAGGAATTTGGGGTTAGGTGAAATGGGGACGGGAAGATTACATGCATGGGACGAAGAAAGAATGGAGGCGCCAGCGGTAGCATGTTTTCGCTTATTCCCCTCACCGCATGTAGCAAATAAGGCTATCCTTTTTCTAGTGCCATTGTGCCACGGCAGATGCTGCACGGTACTATTATTATTATTGGCGTGATTCATGGTTGGGGATTGGACAGTAACACTGCCGGAGCGTCCACACTTGAATGGAGAACGACTCAATTCCTTAACAAAAGCCTTCGTTAAAATGTGCTTTTGAAAGGCAGCGGGTCGTGCACCATCAGTCAGTGAACCGACTCATGCGGAATTGTGTGTGCTGGTTCTTAGTTAGAAGAAAGCCGTTACCCTACTCTCACCCAGCGATCACCTTGTTGAGGTGTCCAGGATATGAGTCCACGGCACCTCATTGAAAACATCGAGTCCACAATTTGTCAAGGTCTAGCCACCACAAGCCTCAACACACCGTGCGCTTGATAAATGTGCTCAGATTTTCTTGAGTAGCTCGTTGAACCACTGCAGGCGTTTGTGTGACACGGGATCAGGCTAAATTGCCAACTGTCTGATAGTAAATACTGCCTTGCCGAAATTTCGCGCACCCAGTCACAAGGGTATGGCGTTCTGCTCTGAGCTAGAAATGCATGCCCAGCACGGCTGCATGCCCGCTACTGGGCTTGTTACGATGGATGGGCAGACAGAGCAAACTGGGTATGGCATTATTGCATGATTTCAGAAGGTTTGGGTATGGCATTCTGCACGGATTTCGGATGCATGCGCAGCACGGCTGCAGCCCATGGATTGGTGTTGTCATGATCGATGGGTACACGTCGCTCACCCAGGTTACTATGTAAGCCAGAGTCATCCATGTCACATGTTTATTGGCGCGCTGTTTTAGCAATTGAGAGGAACAGCATGGCCCTGAGTAATTAGTGTTCCATGGGCGCTTGGTGTTATCTCAATTGTTTACGAAACACCATCGTGGCTAAGACTGTTATAGCCTTATAACTCGCTTCCGAAAACTGAAAGCCTTTATTAGGCTGCTTTCGTTGCTGAGTTGAATCATACTACCTAGACCACCATGTGTACCCTTGGTATGTGCGTAACTCTTATTTCGCAGGTATGATATGCATACTGAGTAAGTGTGGGTAGACTTCAAACAAGTCCTGGCTTTCATCCATATGACTCCTGGTTTTTCCGCCAGATTCACGCTGGGTGTGGAATGTGTTGATGGGTTGTGTCTGGCCACCCATGTTCCCTCAATATCTGCATGTGTCCTGCGACTTATCCCAGTTATAGTGAAAGGCAAATGTGTAGTTATTAAAAAATGTGATTAGGACCCTGTGACCAGCTTAAGTTTTCTACTGATTCGAGAGACGCGCATTTTAAGTGCAGTCGTACGTGGCAACAGATAGGCCATGATGATGGGAAACTTGTGACGTAACTAAATTGGCAGCGCTATACGGCCAGCAGATAACCATCGCCACTCACTTCGCATGCTTTCCCTGTCTGAAGAGTTTAAACAACAATGAAATCGTGAGGCACTTTGATGAGAAAGAACTACACCACGGCTGTTCAGTTCTGATGAGATTCCAGTGATTCACTATGCAGAGCTCGCGGACACAGGTACAAACATGGTGTACCGGATTTTAAGTGAGTCACCCACCCTCTGTACTCTGTGTGGTAAATGTTTGGAAAAATCTACCGGAATAAGTGTTCGATGCAAGATCAGTGCGGGACTTCAAGACAATCATGAAATCCAACTTTATTATACCCTCATAACTCGCTTCCAACTAACCGGAAGCTTTTATTAGGCTGCTTTCGTTGCCAGCTTGAATCATACTACCTGGAGTACTTCCTCACGTTTCTTCCTCACGCTACCGTCTTATTCTCGTTAGGCACTGCTCCTATCATTCATTCTGCCCCAACACACTATTGCTACCATTAGCCATCGCACCAATTCAGTCGTGACTTCATTCGTTATGCAGAATACGTATACGTACATGAACTCTTTAGAGAAGAGTAGTAGGGGGAGTTGAATGGTATAAGTAGAAATTCGTCACATCTAGACTCACTCAGACAGCCGCCACACGCCCGGAAAAGCACTGTACACGCGTTTCATCCTTTCGGGAATCATCAGCAGTGCGCATTCCATCGGACCCCTGGTAGGGCTCGAACCCGCAACTCGACTGTTGCCAGTCCGTGGTTGAGACCACTGAGCTACGGGGGACGGCAACGACCATCGTGAATGAGTTACTAGATGTGATATAGCGCCGCTCACTATCCACTGAGTGAGTCTAGATGTGACGAATTTCTACCTATACCATTCAACCCCCCTACTACTCTTCTCTAATCAGTACGCAGACCAAACTGCTTATAATGCCATAACTTAATTGGCGGCTTAAGTTTGGTAAGCTCGTCGCTTGGTGAGGGGGCTACCCTGTCCTCTGCACGGCAGTAACGTGTTAGTCAGTGGATAGTGAGCGGCGCTATATCACATCTAGTAACTTATTCACGATGGTCGTTGCCGTCCCCCGTAGCTCAGTGGTCTCAACCACGGACTGGCAACAGTCGAGTTGCGGGTTCGAGCCCTACCAGGGGTCCGATGGAATGCGCACTGCTGATGATTCGCGAAGGGATGAAACGCGCGTACAGTGCTTTTCCGGGCTTGTGGCGGCTGTCTGAGTGAGTCTAGATATGACGAATTTCTACCTGTACATGAACTCTGTTTAACGTCCATAAATACCGACGCAGTAGATGTACAAAGTGCTCGCCTTCGTTTTGCTTGCAGAGCAGCGTTCGCCGGATGCTATTGGCTTGCACATTTTAGAATGTCACCACCGCGCCTCAGCAACATTCATTCGATATACTCCGTTTCAGTTCTTCAGGACAATTAAGTTTGGTTTTATAAACTCTCCGTTCCAATTACCCCCTAGGTAGAATTCCAGAGGGTTCAAATCTGTTGACCGTGCAGGCCACTCTGTTGGTCCTCCCCGACCGATCCAACGGCGACTAAAAGTCTCGTTCAGGTAATCACATATCGTTTGTGCATAATGTGCAGATGCACCATCCTGCTGCCACCAAACGGCACTCAATAACCCTTCGGCTTCCAGCTGTGGAATGATACAGGTATGCAACATTTCATTAGATGAAGATGCTAAAAATGTAATGAATTAGTTCGGCTAAACAGCAACTTACCAGTTACATTATTGATGAAGCAAAGTGATCCTACGAATTTTGGACCATTTAACCCCGTCCATGCTGTGTGCTGTGCGCTACGTTGCACACGGAACGCGCTGCATCGTCATGGGTCATTTGTTACCCATAACTGGTGCTTATCTGCGCCATGCAGGCGGAAAACTGCCATACCAGTAAACATAATGGAATGTACCTCCATGGTATTCAAATACCGGAAAATTCGAGACGCTTCTCCGAATCGCATGGGTTCAAAACTTGAACCTGTAGTGCACCATACCTTCGGAATTTTCTTTCCTATGATATCCGGTGCACAGCATATGGTGTGGTTGCGCAATGTTGGGCCAAACGCCGGATACTGAGCTCCTTCTTCCTGAATACCTCACCGATTACCGCGCAAGCTAAAACTCCATCCGTGGCGATTCAAGGCTACCCGGTTTGTTTGTCGTTGCACACACCCAGTCAAATTTCTTCACCAGTCGAAGCACGTACCGGTCGTTAACGGTGGATGGTGGATAGTGTTGTAGCGTCGCGCGGTTTCTGCTGCGTTGGATCAGCACTCGCCATAGAGCCGCAGAATGAACACGCGCTGATTTACAGGCACGCTAGGTGACTGCGGTTGCAGACAAATCGCTGCCACCGGCGTATGTTCTTGCTCCATTGCTAAGACAGGAAAACGATAACCATATGACAAGGCTCACTCTGGCTTGCTTACTAACCTGGCTGAGCGACGTGTACCCATCGATCATGACAAGACCAATCCATGGGCTGCAGCCTATATATATATATATATATATATATATATATATATATATATATATATATGTATAACCTCGTTTTCCTGTTTCTACTGTATTTCACTTTGTTTCTGCTATGGCACACTCCTTACTAGGTTGTGACTAAGTGTATTTTCGCTTAGAGCTTAACGAATAGATGATACGACGGAACAACAATGACGCCTTTGATGTCTGTTGTGGGCCATTTCATCCAACGCTTCCGACCGCTGGGAGTCGGAGTTGTTTTTTCCCCAACTTGGAAGGCAGATCTGTTTGACTGATGCTGAGATTAAGCTTGCCTTCCTCATGTTTCTTCTCCACATCATTGGTTGTACTCTGCGGCAATTCGCGAACTGGCTAGACGGCGACGCCGGCTAGGGAATAAAATCGTACACTTTGGCTCTGCTGAAGATTACGAGAGGTACAAGAGGCAACGAAATGTCTGCAATAGCGCGAAAACCAGCAAACTCCGAAAGTTCGAAGACCAGCTTGCAACCGCAACAAAAACAGCTTTCAAGTGGATCTTTGAATGCGTGAAGCGATGCTTGAAACCGACAGGTGATGTGCCTGTGTTGGAGAGCTCAGATGGACTACCTCTAGTTTCCAGCTCTGAGCGTACTTCCGCATTGGCGACGCACTTCGCTTTCGTTTTTACAGCTAACCAGGCGTCCGTGCCCAGTCCGATGCATATCGCCCCTACCGAGCTGGACAGCCTGGATTGCAGCGTTGAGGATGTGCGCAAACTGCTCGCCAGTCTTGATGGTACCAGGACTGCCGAGCCTGATGGGCTCCATCCGCTGATCCTTAAATCGCTATCGGCCATCATCTTGCCTTCGGTGACTGAGCTATTCAACAGGTCGCTGTCAGCTGGTTCATTGCCGAGCGACTGGAAATGCTCAGTGGTGAAACCGATTCCGAAAGGCGGCGATCCGAGCAAGGTGGACAACTACCGTCCGATATGCCTGACCTCTGTTTTGGCTAGACACTCGGGAAGATAGTGAAGCGAGGTCTTCTGCAGCATCTCGAGTTGCAAAGCATCTTGACGCCCGCTCAGCACGGTTTCATGAAAGGTCGGTCATGCATCACAAACCTGCTGCTCTCGAGGCACGAATAGTTGCAGGCGCTAAACCAAGAGAAGTCAGTTGACGTTATTTACATTGACTTCAGTAAAGCGTTTGATAAGGTGAACCATGAAATCCTCCTTCGGAATCTGAAGGTGTGCGGTGTTGGTGGCTCGCTGCACCAGTGGATCAGTGACTTCCTTATTGGTAGGACGTGGAGGGTGCAGATTGACAACTACTTGACCGAGTGGTACTCCTCGACCAGTGGCGTCCCATAGGGCACAGTCCTTGGGCCTATTTTATTCCTAATCCACATAAACGAGTCGCCTCAACTTCTCAGTTCACCTTGCGCGTTGTTTGCAGATGATCTTAAGGTATGGAGGGTTATTGAGGCGCCTGAGGACTGCGACCTGCTTCAGCGTGACCTTGACAGCCTCTCCATGTGGTCAGGAAAGGTCAGCCTTCCGGTCAAGTCGGTATTCATGAGTCTGGGCAAGGGTGGTAATGACCGAGTCTAAAATCTGGCCGACCAACAGTTACACCCATCGCCATCCGTGAAAGATCTCAGGGTACTCTCACGCTGCGATTTGAAATACGTTGAAAACACGAACAGGCTTTACCAAAACGGACTGCGCATGCTCTGGGCGCTCAAACGCAGCTTTTGTACTTGGCCCGAAGAGGTAGCCACTCGGCTCTTCTCTTTCATTATCAGACCAATGCTAGAGTTCAGCTCACTTACCTACTGTCCGCTCACTCGGGGAGAGATGCAAAGGATTGAGTGGTTACTGCAGGTTGTTACAAGGCTCATCACCCGTTTACGACGTGTGCCATATGAAGACGGATGCAAGAGACTAGGCTTGTCTTATCCTCGAATGCGGGTTGATCTTATCATGACGCACCGGATATTACGTCTGGGCGAATACCCCATGTCGAGGCCGCTGCTGCATCTGCGCACACCAAGCAGCACACGAGGACACCGGTACAAGCTTGTCGTACCGGATTTGAACCCGGTCGCTCATCAACTCTGCTTCTAGCGGAGGGTGGTGAATGTTTGGAACAGTCTGCCTGCCGAGATAGTGGAAGCAAAGTCGGTGTCGGAGTTTAAGAAACTCGTAGACACACTCTTTGCTGACTTGAGGTATAGGGAATAATCACCATCATAATAGGTAGATTTGCTTGAAAAATGTTCGATGCAGCCGCACAGAGGCATCTCTACTCGCTGCATTTTCTCAGTGTCAGTATCAGATAACCAGCTGCTTATTGCCATGGTTTAAGCGACTTCTTCCTAAATGTTCGTTTATGGCATTTGGGTTTATGTCAATACCTCTTCCTCCTCCAAGTTTCTCACTAATGAGATCATTATCTTCCTATATAACGGCAAAACACCTGCGCAAATAACTGTTGACGATAATTTAGAGTGTACAATGGGGCACCACTCTAAAACATGGTTATTTTTTGGTCTTTATTTTAAAGCTCTACACTGCCAACAACAGCCCGCAGAGCTTAGGCTATGTACCGTTTAGTTCAATCTAGCGAAGACCGGTACTTTCCGACCGTTTGTTTTCTTTTTATTTCCATCACTACAAACAACAGGATGTTCAATACGTCCAGCTGGCGAATTTTTTCTATCCTCGGGGAGTTCTCACTCAATTTTTTCTAATAACATGTCGTAGGCTGCCGTCTCATATTGGCAGGAAACTGTGAATCCTCTACGGCTACGATGAACACCTCGATATACATTTGCATTCATAAGTTTCAGTATAGCTTTGCATTTCTTACCTATTTTCTTTGCTTTGGTTGCCCACTGTCGTAACCGACTTTGCAGGTCAAACCTGTGGTTGCTTAGTTTTATGCATATATGAGCGCATTGTTTCCATCGCTTCTGTCACCTGATTGGTGCTCTCAGACATGTCCCTGTTGTTATGACAGTTTTCGGAAATTTCACTCTGCGCATCAAGTAGGATGTCATTCGTATCTATCACTGCATTAACGGTCATTGTCGCCAACTTTGGCACTTTCTAAAGTTCGCACATAGGATAAATGCGTTATACAGCTGACAGTATCCGTTTTCATATTCGATTGGGACTGTGACCCAAAGACGGTGGAATGCTTACATTGCACCGTCCACAGTTCTCCGCACACGTTTCATATTCAGTCTAAACTAGAATGAATTAGACCGAGACACCTAACGGATGAAAGCAGCGCTTAACTTAAAGCTGTCTCATATTTCTTTACTCTATATTGTTGTTGTGAAGTTGTGGGAAACTTGCGTACTTTGTGATGGCTGCGCCATAGACCGTTCTATGCTTCAACTATCACTTTACTGGATGCCGATCCACAGATCGTCCAACACACTTTGAACCGTTTGGCGATGGAAGCATCTAGATATGATCTGTAGTTTGCCCCACTGAAGTGTAAAGATTGCTTTAAGATTTACAATTAGCTGTGCATGCACACACTATTACAAACGATGGTCTGGAACAAGTTAAAGCTTTACTTAACTCTGGAGTCACATCATAGCTTTTGGCGGTGTTGGAGATAAAGTCCCACAACGAATTTCCAGATTTCGCCTTGTATTCATTAGCCTCAGCCACTTGTGGCGTCTTCGCGACGTCAGTCTCAAACTCGAGAGTAGCGTATTAAACTTACAAGCTCACTCGGACAACCAAGCTTACCCAACACCAGCCACAATGCCTCGCGGTTCGCCGTATCAAACGCCTTGGTGAAATCAACAAAAAGCGAGTACAACGGCTCGTGTCGTTCTCTACACTTCTCCTGCAACCGACGAGCCGCAAACACCATATATATAGTGCTGCGACTCGAACGGAATCCACATTGCTCTTCCGCCACGTTTGGTTCCACAATCTGACTCACGAGGCGATTGAGCAGGATTCGGGCAATCACCTTGCCCACACAACTCAGCAAGTTGATGCCACGATAATTCGTGCAACATTGTTTGTTCCCTTTGCCGTTGTACAGTGGTAGCACAAGGGCATCCTTCAGCTCAGCAGGCACCTCCTCCTCAATCCACACGCGTTGCACCAAGTGGTGCAACGCAGTCAACAACGCGGGTCTGCCGTGTTTCAATACTAGAGGCGGGATACCGTCGGCACCGGCACACTTGCCGTTTCGTAGCTGAGCAAGTGCTCTCTGCTTCTCATCCAGTGTCGGCATGTCCGCCACACTCGCCTTCACCTCGTTCTGCTTCAGGCTGTTCAAATGGGCCAGTCGATCACTGAACGGTTGTTCAGGAAACAGTCAAAGTGACTATGCCAGATCTGCATTATGCCTGCAGTCTGTGCGCAGGTAACGCCTGAGCTGCTATCGATCATCGTCCTCAGCGGTTCCAATCTCGGTCTATACACCATCTTCAAGGAGTCCAAGAATTCCTTGTGTTGGCGCCGTTCGGGGTAGCATTCCATCTGCTTCGCCTTCTCCGTCCACCATACATTTTTAATGCAACGGAGTTCTCGGGTCAGTCGCCGTCGAAGTTTGCGAAACTGACTACTCTGCACCAAGTCACTGGGGTCTGCCACATGTGCAGCAAATCCTGCATTCATCCCACCCACGAATGCGCCAATTGTCGCATTGTTCTCATCAAACCAATCAGGCCGCTTACAGTTTGCGCGCCCGATGGTCTCCTCGGCAGCAGCTGTCACCTGGTCGGAATGTGGTGCCACAGGTCACCCACTGTGGCTATACAGTCCACATCACACAGGCGTGCAGCCATCACCTTCTCCAGCTCGATACGTTTCGCACAGTACCGAGGAAGAGAATGTTAAATTTACGCCGATTCACGACAGGAGTGTAATACATAGATTTACGAAAATATGTATACAGTTTGGCCGGCACCAATTTGTGATCAGTGACACACTCAGCTCCACGCAGTACACGTGTCATGCGCATTTCCCGAATATCACGCTGACCTACGAGGAGATAGTCGAGCAGGTGAGCGTGACCACTCCGTGGGTGCATCCAACTTGCTATATCACTCGCACTCAGTTCAAACCGAGTGTTTGTGATGGTCAGGCAGTGAGAGCATCCTGTCGCGGTTCGCATTCGCTGAACCAGTGCCATGTGGAGCGATAACATCTGTCCACACCTATGCATCACGCCTAACGCGCGCGTTGAAATAACCCAGCAGGAATATTCGGTCGTTCCTCGGCACATACCGTATCACGGAGGATAGCTGAGTGTAGCATTGATCACGCGTGTCATCAGAATAACACATGGTCAGACGGCAGGTGCTTGTAAAAGTGGCAAACTTACCTCTCCCGAGTCGTAGGCGAACAGTCATCAGTCGCGCGCTGATGCCTGTTGGTTTACCCACGAGCTGGCCACGGAGACGATCGGATATTGCAAATCCGACTCCATGATCACGTAGTGCTGAGGCGGCGTTACCCACCCAGTAGAATGTGTAACCAGCACCTGCTTCATGCATCTTACCTTGCTCAGCGAGCCGAGTCACACTGAGCGCCGCAATATCGATGTGGTAGCGCGCCAGTTCGATCGCGACGAGTGCAGTGCATCGCTCCGGGCGCTCACTCGAGTTCCGGTCCAGTAGTGTGTGTACGTTCCAGCACCCGATGCTGAGTGCTTTGTGGTCAGGCATACGATTACATTGATGGGCAATCGCAGGTGAGGTGTCGGTTGTGCTTCGGGGGGTTGCTTTAGGGTCTTCGCCCGAAGCCTTTGGCTTAATAGCCTGACTCACAAGGTAGTCGGTGGTTTGGAGTTTTGCTTGAAGGACTCCGTCCGGAGCCTTTGGATCAATAACCTGACCCACAAGGCAGTGGGCAGCAGATCCAGTTCGGGAATGTGATTGTAGAGACAAAATGGGATCTGCTTGACGGCCTTGTGGTACTGGAACAATTCGTATATGTTTTGCGACCGTAGTGGGATACGCAGCTGCGACCACGGCCGGACGCAGGTGGGTTTTGGGGGGTTTGCACCGATTTGACCAGGGGCTGCCTGGCTTGAGGCGGACAGGAGGAAACCATTGAACACCCGGAGGTGCCCTCCCACCATCAGAGACAATGCGTGACGCTCGTGCTCTAAGCTTATCGAGCAGTGAGCTTATAACCCATAGACCTGTTGTCTCCCATGGCTAGGTTTTACGGGAAGTGGGCCATTGACCACTTCCACGCAATACAATGAATCTCTCTTCAAACAAATTTCTGATGGTCTGGCCACCGCAGAGAATAATCAACGGTGCCCTATCTGCTGCATCGAGCAGGGTGGATAGGGGTTTGGATGCTACTGCTCAAGCCTTCCCGTCTTCTTATTGCTCCTCTTACGCTTTTTTCACTTATGGCCCCGTTCCAGCTTCACTTTTATCCCCCTGTTTTCAACCCCCTAATTCTCGGCCCTCCACCACCTTGCTTCAATAGTCGCTTGCCTTATAATTTCAACTCACATGTGAACGTGGAGCGTCATTCCTGCCCTGTCAGCAGGCCTTTGTCCAAGCAAGCGGTCAAGCCCAATTCATCGGCTTCCATTTGGATCCCTCGATCCTCCTTCAGATTGGCATGCTTCAATGTTCGCACATTGCTTCAGATCGGTCAACAGGTAGCACTTGCCCGAACATTAGAGACCCTCTCGATCGATGTCTGCTGCTTATCGGGAACCCGCCTGCAAGACTCGAGCTCTGTACTCACTCTGCGATCCCCTTCAGGTGACGCAAGCAGTATTTTCTCATTGCGCCTATCCGGTGACGATGCATTTTCGAGCACCGACCAAGCCGGTGTTGGTATTGCCCTGAATCCCCGGGCTGAAGCTACTCTGGTTGAATTGGATTCCAATCAGTAGCCGGATGTGTGCGGTCCGATTGGCTAGCTCATTCAAAGCTTCGAAGTCGCGTGTGACTAACTGGTGTCTATTCGTTATCGCTGCCTAATCACCGACAAACTCTAGCGGACTCGGTAAAAGACGACTTCTATCGTCAACTATACCACCTCCTTAGCCACAGAAGAAGGGAGGCTCACGATCGGAGTGCGGCAGCTGTAAAGGAATCACTCTGATTTCCATTGCCTCCAAATTGCTTGCCTCTATCATCATTCACAGACTGACTGGCACTCGTGAAAGCCAGATTCGTGAAGAGCAAGCCGGATTTCGTCGCGGTCGTGGCTGCATTGACCATATCTTCACTTTTCGTCAGTTGTTGGAGCACCGTCACATTTATTGGCGGCCCACCGTTGTCGTGTTCCTTGATATCAAAGATACATTCGATTCGGTGGATAGACATGCACTTTGGGACTGTCTACTCAGGAAAGGTGTACCTGAGAAATATGTGAATATTATCCGAGCATTATATGCGTGTAGCTCGGGCAGAGTGAGGGCTTACGGCAAGTTGTCGTCGCCCTTTAATATCTCCAGCGGCGTGAGACAAGGATGCCCGCTGTCACCTTTCCTCTTCAACTTCGCTATTTATGAAGTAACGGAAATCGCGTTTACGGGACACGACTTAAGTGTGGATCTGCTCCCAGGAGAACGACTTCTTGACTTAGAGTATGCTGATGATATTGCCCTAATCTGTGACAGCTCACGAACGTGCCAAGCGGCACTGGACAGATTAGCACTGGCTGTCCGTCACTTCGGGATTTGCTTCGCACCCTCGAAGTGCAAAGCGTTCCTCCAAGGTTGGTCTGGACCGCCTCCTACGCTGACCCTTGGTGGAGATCAGCTAGAAGTCGTTCAAAAATTCAACTACCTGGGAAGTTCTATCAGCGTGGCTCGGCCACGTGTTAGGCATGCCGGCGCACCGACTCCCGCGACGTACGTTGTTTGCGCGCCGGGGGTGTGGATGCAAGAAGAGGGGGGGTGGTCAAGCGATGACTTGGTCGAAAGGAATGAAGGCCCTCACTTCTGAGCTGGCCTCGGTTGGAGCGTCTCGGCTCCCTGGTTAGGGTCCGAATGACGATGAACACGTTTGGCTGGATACACTTGCTTATATGGCTAGGAACCGACCTCAGTGGCGTTCGTGCTGTGAGTTTCTTTATCCCACCCATCCGTCTTAGCCTTCTCCTCCAACCACGATCTCACTATTTTGCATAGTAATTTTTTTATGCACAGTAGCCGGCTGGTAGCTTATCGGAACAATGCCCATCCGTTACCGGTAGCTCAGCCGGCTTGCACCAGTTGCCTTTTTCTCTCCTTTTTTCTTCTATGTATTGCGCCACAGTAGCTGAGGTGTTTCCCACCTCTAGCTAACGTGTATAATGAACGAATGAATGAACTTCCGAAGAGGATGGACTAGGATACTTTCAAGACGCCCACACCTGACAGGAGATCGACTCAGATCCTCATCCAAAGCCTTCGATTAGATGTGCACCCGAAAGGCTGCGGGTCTAGCACATGGTCAGTTCACTGACTGATGCGGATTGGTGTCCTGGATCTTCGCAGGGAGAAGGCGTAACCCAACTTCCACCCAGCGGTCGCCACGAGGAAGCGTCCAGTACATGAGCCCATGGCACAACAGTAGCATCAGTGGGTAGACCATCTGTCAGGATATAGCCGCCACCAGCTTCGTGTCACATATATATATATATATATATATATATATATAGAGAGAGAGAGAGAGATTTCATTTCACTTTATTTGGTTTGTTCTGCCTACATGAGTAATCTTTTATTAACTGGCCACATTGCTTACGCTAATTTCGCTTATCTTCGGTAACTTTGTTGCGTTTGTAGTATTTTTGAGTAACTTGTGGAAATTTTTTACTTATCGTGGTTTCGTTGCTAAGCAACTTACTTCATATGCTAATTTTGCGAACAGTTATGCCACCGTATCTGTATGCATTATTCGATTTACTTTTTTTCATCCTGTCGTTTTAAGTGATTGGCTGTTGCTTGATATCCCCGGTGTGGCTGCGCTTGATGTGCATGTTTACAGGGTGCCTACCTGTCTATTACCCACTACCTCGTTCATACTGGCTCCAGGAGACAGTTGGTCGTTGCTGGAGGGGACGGGGTGCACGGTCCTTGTAGTCGTGCTAGGCTCGAAGAGCGGTTGCATGCGAGGCGCCTTCAAGTCTTTGGTTATCCTTGCCTGCGGAGCACTGCTTGTATCGGATGACATCAGTTCGTCTGTAACAAACCGGTACTAAGCAGGAATAATCAGGCTAGTTCCTTATTGCAACAAATAATGTTGAATAAGTTGCGTTGACTTGTGGACGTGTTACGTATGGCTGGTCACCGTCTACGGAGGAAAGCCTTGTTTTGTTTGCCTGATGTAGGGTAATGCAAGGCTCGAGATTAGTGTGAGTTGGCTAGGTGCTGTCGGTCCGTCACCTTCTAGGCTGGAGTCCACGTGACCTGCCTTGTGATTGGCTCAAGACTGTAGCGCATGGCTCGCAGCCTCCACCAGTGGCGCGTTTACTGCTCTCACTCTCTCAATCGTATGGTTTTTTAAAAGAAGTATTTCTGATGCTGGCTTTGCTGATAAGGTTGTCTGTGGCGCGAAATGGGGAAGGCCCCAAAGATGCTGTCTTACCTTTGTACGATGGCCACCCGTTTGTGAGCGTATGTTGCTGGCAAGGTGTAGGTGCGTTGTCCCTGGATGTTTCCTTAAGACATTAAGATTTTACGCCATGTCTCTCTTATCCATCCCTTTACTTCATTCCTTAGGGGTTTAGGTTTGTAAGACAGTGAATTGGCAGTTCAAAGTACGGATGTACTCCTCTAGACGGTGATTACCATTCTTCATCGATCGACTACCTTACCAACACTCGCATCGAACACGGCTCTACCTGGCATATCAGTTGGGGTAAATGTCAAGTGCGTTTCAGTCATCCCGTTTTAGGTCGACTGACGCAACAGTACACTACATGTATCCCACTAAGAAAGGCATCAGCAGTACTGACGCTTCGCTGCCACGTAACCACTACCAGTCGCGAGTGGGCTAAGGATATTGTCTGGGTCGCCCGGTCCTTTATGCAGACTCGAACCCGCTACCTCAGGATTACAAGGCGCCGAGTTTGCCTCATTATAGACCTATCAGAAGCGCCACACTGTCTCTTTACTTATCAGGCGCGGCTTCCTCCTTTGCAATGGCTATGGTTGGATACATTTAAGGTACCAGGGTTGCACGCAGCTTAGTCTTCCATGAACCCTTGGCGGTTAAATCAAGAAGATAGTTCCTAATGCACATGTGCCGATTAGTTTTAGCGTCTTCATCGTTTATTTGTTTACTCCAAGCGATGCATACTTAACATTGCCGTTAAATCGACTTCTGTGGACAAGTTTAAGGTCTCATCCATTTGGTTCGACAAATACAATTAGTAGGACTGCTGCCAGTTTTATAGGTGCTCATGAAGTCCTAGCAAATTGTAATATCACCCTGAAGGTTGTTTCTACAGTTGGCGCTTATCGCATGAATGTTGCGTTGGGTTCATTTTAATCACACTGTTCTCCAGGGGCTCACATCAAACCTGACCTACCTATCGGTCTGGAACACACATATAAGGGAATCCGCCAAAACTCTAAGTAGGGATGGCCACATCAAGTGTTGGATACTCTATCCGACAAGACACATTCACGAGGTCAGTGACGCCGGTGTATTCTTTCCCCTGCTTCTGATATAGATGCCCATCTTATTCTTTCAATTTTTTTGTCCATTAATTCTGGATTATCATTATATTCTATCATCTTTGTTGTTATTACTTTGGTGACGTGTGTCAAGACGATTAGATTCATCGCATTCCTACACACGATCACAGTAGCTCGCCGAACATGCACACATTTTTACCATACCTTGATACGCCTACATGCAGTACTGTCTTACTATGTCACAGCGAAACGTTTAACTTTGGGGATTGTAGTTCGCCAATAGGACTCGGCTAACCGTCCACTTGGCTCTAGGCGTCCGAATAAAGGATAGATTTTTGCACGCGTTGATTTAATAGGGTGAAAGTTCCCTCCAATGACCTGTTCCATCATGTACATCAAATTTCAAAAACGTTTACTCAGAACTCGTATAACAGGTCACTTCAACGCCATCTGAACAACGATCTATTCTTTTACTTTACTTGCACCACCAGATTCAAAACATTTCGGTCTACGAAATAGCCGCTTACAATGTTGGACTGCTGGTTCACACTTAAATCTACCAGCGTGTAACCTTCATCAGACGACATTTCAGCTTGCTGGCTACGTCCCCGTTAGCATTCCTCAACAGTCTTGTAAAGGTTTACTCCCTCTCCCACTCGTGTAACGCCACGAAAGTGCCACCTCACCGGTGGAGTGATATGGGCACCTTAACACTATATGTTTTACGATGTGCACTACTCCTGTTGTTTATCGTTATCCTAATCGCTAGAGCGTTGTGATTTTTTGTTTTGGTACCTTTGGGATATTTGCTTCGCTCTTATCACTTACGATTTGCTCATAAGAATCTACTTTGGTAGCTCCTCTATTCGCAGATTATTCCAAGCAACAGCAGCTCGGTTGATTTACCAATCCATTTCCATGTGGTTTTCGTCTTACCTTTTTCTCTCATCAATCGATCGATCAGTGCCGTTCAACTGTCACACTACGGTCTTTTTGTGGTTAAGATTTCACCTTTTATTTACCATCGTGTCCTGTACCATCGTTACCACTGATCTCGTTCATCCACAGTTAGACCGTCCTCACCCTTGTTGTTTCGCTAAACCTTTTCACTTTTCTCTCATTCTAGGCATCGGGGTCCTGTTTGGGGGCTCAGCTGGTCTCACCCTATGTTCGGTGGCTTGTTAGCCTCATGTGGATATGACCGAAAGGTGATTATTTGGCAGGATCAAGGCGGTCGGTGGCAAAAAATTCATGAATACACTGACCATGCTAGCTCAGGTAATGTTGAGAGTATATTTCTCTTGTTCACCACCTCCTGTTCTCGTACATTGTATATTTCGGCGCCGTGGTCCGTTTAAAAGGTGTATACCCATTTTACGCTGTCTGAACATTCATTCCTTAAATCCAGACTCTTTCCTCACCTGTTATCGAGTATGCTCCGACACTTGTTTGAAACTACACAGTTTTTAAAATTAGCGGTATACGGTGAATCCTACACGATTAGACTCGGTCAGACGGTCATCTGACGCCCAGAAAGTCTCTGGATCTAGCACTTTAGTGATGAATTCAACATATACTTTGTGAACCCAATTACCACTCCCTTGTAAGTTGCCTGGTTTTAAATTTGGCGTCTTGCATTTCGCTCAGCTTTCATGATTGCAACACTGCTGGATGCCATCGAAGAGCTGCACCAAACGGATTACCACATGTAATGCCCAAGCTTACCAGGCGCGTATTTGTGATTTACTGCTGGTCTACTCCGGGTTCGGGTCCCCGCTCCAACATAAAATTGGTCGCCTCTGTGGTATCTCAGCCCAAGTACAGCCGCTCGTGAGTGTCTAGCAACAAAAATATAAGCACGAGTTGCTGGTGACTTCATACTTCTCCTAACCATTTTGGACCTTCTCTGTAACGTCCACGCGTTCCATCTTTTTTGTCTTTCGGGCTTTAGCACCATCATGTCTGTTGGAGACTTCTGTTCTTTGCACTCGGTCTACCGTCTACGATCGTTGCTCACGTCTGAAGCTTATTGTTATACGCTGCACGCAACCTTCAAGACTTCTTTAAAATCACTCATGCGGAATAGCTCGAATCTTAACTGTCGGAAGGAATAAAACGCTTACCTTGTAACCCAAAGGTCGTCGGTTCGAATCCGCGCAGGTGCAAATGACCTCCCAGAATACCCACCCCACGTGCTACTGGTGGTGGTTGCTTGGTAGTGAACTGTCGGCACGGTGTGCCGGCGTACTATTGACTCATTTAACCGTCAGACATACTCATACAAGTGGGAGAGTGACCGGAGATGGTCTCCCAAGCAGCCATGGTCACAATTGTTCACGAGGGTTGCTGGGAGGCATGTCCACCACTTACAAGCCTATCGTTCCCGCCTCAGTTCGGTAGTCACAGGTACACATCGGCTTCCGTTGAGAACGTACGTAAGTTCTAGCTGGTCCATACTGAACCCTACAGTCGAACTTTCAGGTTGGATATCATGGCGCAGATCTGTGGTTCGAAGTGTTCAGTCGAAGCCCAGAGGCCGGGACCGTCAAAAAATCTTATCTCGAGACTGGCAGCCGTTATCATCTGTTCGCATACTTTCCTCGTTACGTGCTCTTTTTTATTTATTATCCTTTACACTTTTCTTTTTCCACGCTAACTGGCGATGTATCAACTCGCAATTCGTCAGCTTCACTAACCTACTGCCGTGGTCTGGATACCAACCGTATTCCTTATTCCTGTAGAGAGGCCAACCTTTGTCCGTGTTTTAGCAAGTAAACCACAAACCCGATGCTTTTTGTCGCGCTATTTCACTGGTCACCAGCCTTCTATTGGAAATATTCTTTTTTTACCATAAACCAGATGTAGTCTATGTAGCCATACGGTGTTCTGAGTCACAACTTTTTCTCATCCACCTCGTATAATCTCGCAAATTTTCCTCTGTGCTATCTTCCTCGTGGTTATCATTCGCTACCTAGCCGTTTAACAAATGATTTTTTCGAACCCTCACATTTTGCCTCTTCCTGTTTGCCAAGCGCCGTTTACATTCTATTCCATCTGAGTAAATGAGGTCACATGCGTTTTATTTGCCGCTCTTAAATGAAAATGCAATAGCGTGATTTTCTCTCACATTCCATCCTCCGATCGCAACCATGTAACCATCCTTTCCTTTTTAGTTTTATACTACTTACTAGTTTAAAGTAGCTGATGAACATAAAATATACACTACTCGCATCCCCACCCACCACGCAAGTGACATTTCCTCGTGTGATACATTCAACACCGCTTTTCTGCCTTTCCACGAATAGTAGGTGATTCATCTGTTGTCGTTACCTTCTTCCCATCGAACACAGTAATTTAATTCACTACATTCAATGGCCAAACGATTGCTTCGGGTTCACTGGGACATCATGTTGTCCCCTGGTTCTCCAATATTTGCTTTGCCAATTTTACCCAACGTAATGCACTCACTCTAATAACGATCCTGTTTCAACAGCTCATTTTCTGATACTCATCATGCTTGTTTTACCACTACCATCTTCATACTTTCGTGCTTATTGTCTCAGTAAATTGTGTCAGTTGGGCGCCGCATTCTTACGGACTCATGTTGGCCTGTGCCAGTTCTGATGGGACCATTTCTATCCTCACTTCCGATGGCTCTAACAGCTGGCGAGCAGTCCGGATCCCCGACGCTCATGCAGTAAGTTGCCACTTAATTTGTATAGCTCTGTAAGAAATGACCCTCTTCGTGAGCACATCTTGGTCACAGACAACGAGGCACGAGGGTGGAGCGCCATTTTTCTCCGAATGTAGTTGTATATCTGATAATCATGAAGCCGGATATGCACATGCACCACGTATGAATGGCTTGTTTTTCTGCTTTTGTGTTAAGCTAGTTGCCTCACTGACATT
Organism: Dicrocoelium dendriticum; assembly: GCA_944474145.2. Lineage (NCBI taxonomy): Eukaryota > Metazoa > Platyhelminthes > Trematoda > Plagiorchiida > Dicrocoeliidae > Dicrocoelium > Dicrocoelium dendriticum. Next base: position 156,762,790 of record OX104063.1, on the reverse strand, counting down.
TCCCATGGTTAGTTTGCTTAATTCGGTGGCGTGAGAAAAAGGACGTTTGATCGGTTGTCACTAGGCTCCCAAGAAGATCTTGAAACAGGTGGATCTAGTCATCAGAAGCCGTTGTCCGTGCTTACCGTTGTCAGCACTAATCATCCAGGGTCTATACAACACACTTATCTGGGTATACTATGCATTCATTGAGCGTGGACATGTTGTCCACCAAGTGTTGGGCTCCAGTCCAATCTGTCGATCCCTGAAGACAATTTCGAAATAGGGTCGTTTAAGCTCATTTCCGCTTTCGCTGTATAACTTGCTTCTAGGCATCTGTCTGCTTTTTAAGATTACACCTTCTCATTGTAGTTGTATCTTACCCGACGCTGTGCAGTCGAACTGATCCACGGCTCTTGTTATACTTCAATTACAATTGTGTGCAGCTCTTGGGGCTCACCCTTCTGTTCTTCTGCCTTGTGAATGTAGGTGAGGTGAAATGGAACAATGCTATTTCGGAGCTGACTTGCTCATCGAGTCGGTTAGGGTTAATACGAGGAGCGGTCAGAGTGCCTAGGCCGGTGTTTAGGATGCTTCTGTGACAACAGTGCCTATTTGAATGCCATTTCACTAACACACCTGACCTTTTTCTCTGTCGGAATTATGATGGCTGTCCGACCGGTTTCAACTCTAATGGACTCTTGGAATTGCTCACTTTCCCCTTCTGCAGCAAAGCTATGTGGGCGTTTCTTCTGCTTACCGACTGGGCAAAACGTCGCTTTCTTGTGCAACTATAGCGACACTCATTTCGGACGTGTCTCTGGTTACCCCATCTAATGAACTAATGTGACACTCGGATAACATACTCTATAGCCTTTTTCGATAAATATGTCATATTTTTCACCATACATCGGCGCATAACTCTTGGAGGGGTTTACACAACAGTGGTAGTGTTTAACTGAGCCATCACCTTATCTGTAGTTGCAACGTGGCAGGCATTCCGAGATTTACATTAAAGGTATAGTTTTTTTGACCTCTACTGTAAGCGGAGAAGTGGCGCGCTAATAACACGCTGGTGGATATTTGCTTTCAGGAAAATGCATTGATATATTGTCTTATTTATTACAAGGATTTCCACAGCAGGTTACTAGAGTTAGGTTGTATTTTTTGCATTCCAAGTAACACGGAATCGTTAATCAGTTAAATGAATTTGCTCAATGTCAATCGAAATCTACGCTTCTAAGCATTTAGCCATCGCCCTTGGCACTCACCGATATTGTACTAGCCTCGATTCTTACAGTGTTGCGTTCGATCACTGGAAATGCCACCCAGTTCGGTGACATGAGATATGAAACCTCACTCTCAGCTTCTGGGGCTTGACAGGCCTCGTTACTGCTTCATGTTATATCGGGCTTACTATATTGCGTATACCCTTACACAAAGTTACTTATTGCTCTGTATAATGGTCGCCATCTCCAGGCCGGATCGTTTAGTATGGTAGTTTGCATATCGACACAGTGGCTACTGTTGCTTCACTAGCACGCAACAATGCAGCTTGATCATATCCCCAATAGTATCCGTAACTTTCGCTTATGCGCATCATCTTTGCATTCCGTGGAACATCCGATACTCGCCTGTGGCGTCTCATATCAGTGCGCTCCATGTATGTTACTTGTCCTACTATATATTCTATCTTGGTTATTTTGCTCGAAGTCGGCGCACATTTGTATCTCTACACTCTACTTTCGGTGACAACCGATTGGCCGTTCAGTGAGAAACCAGTGTCTAACCCATCGTTTGCACGGATCAAAACACCCATGGCTCCGTAGCTTAAGTTGCTGATTCATTTAAGTAAGGTCATGGGTTTGATGCGACACAATCCGTCCAATACGCACTACTGACGAGACCCAATAGGACGAAATTACTGTCTAATGCTTCCTGGATGTGTGGTGGCTGTTTGACTAAGTCAAGTGGCGACTATCGTTTTCAAAAATACAACAACCCCCTGCCGCAACCACTCGCTTTCCGGCAATGCAGTCTTTTCGCATGCCCGGTTGTTTCGATAAACAAATCCGAAATCAGACCTTGATATTTTTGTACTGATACTTGTGCCACAACCTCAATCATTGTATTTATGTATGCATGCCTAACTATCCTAATGCTCCAGCTCGCAGTTATCTCAACTCAGGGCCTAGGCCCCTGGATATCTACTTACATCTATCCCAACCCTTTACGTTGTTGAATCATGAGTTTGCTCCGGTACCAACTCCTCAGCATGATATTCCTAGTTGTGCACAAAACCCTACCTGTTGCGCTCTGTGCCCTAATCACCTGCGATTCAAAGCGCTTTTTTTAGACCAGCCACTAAATTCCGCGCGCCATCTATTCCACGACACTGTTTGGAGATCAGTGGAACGGGATACTGCTGAATCTCCAGGTTTAGCGCGTACATCGTCGATACGGTAACCTAAACCTCGAAAAACACCTCTCTCTTGCATCCCCGTGTTACCTCTCAGGATTCAACTGTAACATGAGGATGATAATCCCCAAAATTATCTGTCCCCACGTGACACTTCGATTTTACTAAGTGACGATATTATTTCGCATTGTTTTTAATGCTGCAGATTGGCGTCAACAGTGTCTCGTGGGCACCAGCTATCAATGCGGATTTCATGCTTAGCCCACTCGCTTTGAAGTCAGTCAGCCCTCTCATTAAGCGCTTCGTGTCTGCCGGAAGTGATTCACTTATCAAAATATGGTGGTAAGTGCTCGTTATTTTCCCTTGCACAAGCCGTAGTCACAGTCTGTGTTTTATGTTTCATTTGAGTGAATGTCTGAATGTGGTCAAGATAAGGTTCTTCCTTTTGGGGAATATTAGGCCCATTTGATCTCTGCAACACGCATGCTCGCTTTTTGCCCAACCGTATATTGCGCTAAACAGAAGGAAACGGGAAGAAAATGTCCACCCTGCTATTGATGGGGACATAGCGTACGGGATCGTTCCCAATTACTCGGACAATACTCAATAGGATCCTTTATAGGTCAGTTGAGCCCCAGAAGCCACTACATGTTTATAGTCAGAAATCATTGATTATATACCTAGAGAAAAAAGGGAATTTACCTGCTTTTGGAGGCTCTCAGAGGCCCGCAATCGCTTTCGTTGTTTGGCCCCCAGTCACAAGGGCTCTCATTGGCTGATCCCAAATCAAAAGCTCTACCATTGACTGGCTCCTATCCATTGAACGTCCAGTTTGTGGGTCCAAGCTTCTACTGAGTCTAATGGCATGGAAACTAAAGAGACTTCCGAGGTCGACATGTATTGTTTACTGATAGTGCAGGTGGACATGTGGAACACCAGGTGGTCGATCGACGTGATGGCGAAGCAAAGTGAAGTAGTTTACCGAAGAGCTTAATCAGGCCGATATGTGCCAACATCTTCCGTGCTAGTCTCAGGATCGATGCCATCAGGGTTAACAATCTCATCCGACAACATAGCTGCGAAGTTAATGACACTTGCATATGTCTGTTGGCCGCTCCACTCGAAAATTTGGATTCCTTTTTTTCTAAACCATTTCGAGGTGTATCTTCTAACCTTCTCATTTTCATCCTGTTCTTGTTTCCCCCCCCCGTTGAAGCCTCAACTAAACTTTGCACTGCACTGTGGTCACTACTTGTGCGTATGATGCGGGTTATGGAAGTCTGATTCACCGCATCGTAGTCTGATGACAACTAAACTGAATCAAACGAACCTTATACGCAGCCAAGTTAGCAATGAATGAATTTTCTCAACTCAATCTCGTCGGGGGTCTACCTTGGGTGCGTCACCATGTCCTTCGTTCGGGGAGCCCTAAATGACGAGTTCGCCCAAATCAGCTTTAAGTTACGGAGCCTTTTGTTAGGAATTCTCTGTTTATCATGAATACTAAGCATGTGCGTTCTTCCACCAACGGTGCAATAAACACTGAGGGAATTAATTCATTGCGTAGGGCCTACCTCAATCCTCTGATCCAGTCTTTTTCCCTGAACCTCATCCTTTCGCAATAGTTGTGTGTTGTTCGCCTACAACCGCGCCCACGTCAAGTGGAGAAAGCGAGAATCGTTGTGCGAATGGAGTGCGGCGCTCAATTTTTTGTGGACCGCGAAGTGAACTCCGATCAATTTGGCCATTTGAATAGCGGCATCTGATGCAGACGATTGGTAGGTGTTGCCCGATCGCATCACTGCACTCCACGACTGGTTTCGCGCACTCATTTGCATTCATCAGCTTGAAACCGTAGTGCAGCGACTCGAGCCGACGACGTTTGCGATGTGGATCGGAGCCTTTATCCCTAAGCCACAGAGTCGTGGGCATTGCGAATCACAATGTTTACTGACTAAATGATGAATCGTTTTGAAGGGGATTGCGCTACACAATCTCAGTCCTGTATCATAACACATTTTAGAGTGAACTTCGGTCGATTTGTCCATTATACCTGCATCTGAAACAGGGATTGCTGAAGGCTGATCAGTCTCAACTGTCACACACAGCCAATTTCGTGTTTGATTGCATTGTTCAACTGGATCCACAGTAAGTCATCAGCCGTTGTGACAAGCATTACTCGCCGTGTCTCGGTTACTTAGGGCTGGTGACTTCGGCTGACATGCAGATGTCCCGAGCCCGAGTGACAGTTCTGTTATCCTCCTACCTGACGGGTTCAAACGCATACAAAACCCGTCATAGAGTGCAGTGTTACGATTGAGCAACATGTACCAATCACCTTGCCTCTGTCATTCTTCACAGTTTGACTGGCGTACATGAAAACCAGATGCCTAAAGAGCACGCCACATTTCGCCGTAATCGAGGCTCCATTGTTCATATTTTCACTTTACCTTAGTTGTTGAGGCATCGTCACTTATATTGTCGACCCACCGTAGTCATGTTCCTTGGCATCAAATGTGCCTTCGATTCGGTGGATGGATACGCCCTTTGGGTATGCCTACTCGATAAATATGTAAACGGTATAAAAACGCTTTGCGCACGTAGTTCGAACAGAATGTGGGCTTGTGACAAGTTGTTGTCGCCCTTGAATATCTCCAGCGGTTAAGGACAGGGATGCATGTTGTCACCTTTCCTTTTTAACTCCGCCATCGACGAAATCATGGAAATCGCATTCACTGATCACGACTTGGAAGGTTTGCATCTACTTCCAGCTGAGTAACTTCTTGACTTGGAGCGTGCTAATGAAATTGTTCTAATCTGTGACACCTCAAGTAAGTTTCAAACAGCACTGGACAGATTACCACTGGTTGTCAGCCGTTTTGCGCTCTCAAAGTTCGTTACTTTCCTCCAAGATTGACAAAGATCATCTCCAGCACTGACCTTTGGTGAGGATCAGCTAGAATTGGTTCCGAAATACAACTGCCTGAGCAGCTGTATCAGCACCTCTGTTTTACCATATTGTCACTAAATTTGTTTGACAAGACAGCCCTGCTCGACACACCACGTGCTAACTTCAGGACATTACTTTTGCGCTCAGACTGTTGAGGGCGGTCGTAGGACTGATGAGACGACTTTTTGCGTTGAACGCTCACTGCAGCCGTGGCGCCATAAGCTACCTCGCCGGTATGTTAAATGTGGGAGCGTTGAGATTTCGTCTGATGTATAGGGAAAACACTAACCGGAGAGTCGCTTTCCGCAACGTCACAGTCAGAAAAGGGACATAACGAACGTTGTTAGATCGGGTAGAGTGGGCGTATTCTGTCAGCTACTCGTAATCCTGAGCCCCAACTTCAAATAATAGCTTGAACAGCATCTAGCTATTATGATTACCCATATCCTTTATATAACCCGGAAAATAAGTCGCACAGCCCCTTTTTCCTTCTAATGCGTGTATGAATTGTCTATTCAACTGACTTCATATTGGCGGTTGAACTGTTCGCTGAGCTCGGCAATTTTGTTGCAAACGTTTCGTCACCAATCGAGATGACATCAACAGTACGTCGTTGATTGGCGTGCAGTAGCGTAGAGTAGCGTGACTTCATATTCATCGGTCGACGACAGCGTGTTCAACTTCGTCATAGACTGCCTCGTTTGATGAGGCTGTGTTATTTTTAGTAAGTACAACGCATCAACTCTGTACCATTGTAAGAACAGCCAGTATTTCCAATCACCACGTGATTCTGAATTATGTTTACTTGAGGGAGTCTAGCGAAAAGACGTTTCTTCGCAATACATCCACTAGTGATCTCTTGGCTGATATGCGGATACCAGGTGTGATTGCGATTGCTTAACATTTATTGAAAATATCTGTTCAAGGTAACCTAAGAGGATCCGCATACGTCAAAACGGTTGTAGTTAGCACTTGAGCTAGTGTTGACAAGCAGTAAACATGCATCGGGAGACGGCATTTTAGGTATATGCGGTACGACTCCGGAATATTAGATCAGCCGCTATCGAAACACCTCAGAATTCTCCGCAGGTCACTGGGTTGTGGTTTCCCGAAAACAGCCTCGGATCGCTTCACATATGACCCGCTGGCTCCGTAACTACGTCACAGCTTGCCTTTTGACCTGCGTAAGCTGTTGAGATCTGGTCCAAGCGCCAATTTTGATCTCTACTTGGCTGCAGACACCGCATGTCATTTCTTGCGTTCTGTTTCCTTCTTGCTAATCGCAGTTGGCGAGTACCGCGCTCTTGTAAGCTCCGTTTGTGTAACCGTCTAACCCTTCATTCTACCGTCTGGCGAACTAGTCAGGTGTGGAGTCGTGGTCATTGTGCTCTACTCTATACAAAACCCGATGAATGTGACCAACAGTGAGATTTATCTTGGGTTGTGTTATCTCCTGCCTGGTTGTTATTCTAAACAGCCCCTAATGTTTAAATCTCCGACCGCGTATCCACAAGTTCTGCATGACTGCATCCCATTGTAACAGAATTCAACTCATTGGTGTTATCACCGACGGTTCGTATCATTGAATAGTTTGCAGCATGTGAATTTCCAGTTTTTTGCCTTGTCTGGCTCGATTGATTTAGCATAAGGCAACGCTGCGCTGCCCACTAATAATAAATAAAGTTGAAACGTATTTGTGTATTTTTTGCACCGTGTACTTTATATCTTCGCACTCGGTTCTAATTTTGCAGGAATGTGCAGACAATTTGCACGGTTTTTACAAACGACGCGCCCCTTTGTAGTGCATTCTGTTTGTTCATGTATCCAACAAGCGGCACTTGTTGACTTTCTATATGTTGTATCATCTCTTGCCCCTTCAGTCCGTTTCTGTTGTTTATCGTTTTGTAAACGGAACCCTAGTTGGCGTTGCATGTTAACTCGGGAGTAAGCCCTTGGGCCCAGTTCGATCGACCGCAACTGTCCTAACCCATTCTGTGCTCCTCACTCGGGTGTACCTCGGAAAGTCTGTGTCCTCCGCAACTACGTCATGTGCGATCTGATTGTATTATCTTTCGCCGACCTTGTGGTACATGCTATTTCCTCCGGATACCCTTCCCCACGGTTGATTTTGCACTAAACCCATGTGATATCAAATTCACTCCGTATGCTCAGTAACGTTCGTGTGGAGGTTTACGCATCGAAGTTATCTATTGACAAGAATGTCTTCTTTCTGGTAGAGACATTGGACAGTCCCAACTGCAGCGCTTCCCGGCACATGAGCTAACCATTTAGCATAAACTTTGCTGACTGCAGGATTGTGCTTCATGGCCTTATTTAGTCTCATCTAATTCGTTTACTTACGTATGCTTTACGGGATTTCATATTTCTCTGGCACCGCTATCTACGAAACCCATCCTCACACTAGGCTCAAATGTGGCTCAGCTCCATCGAACAGCAGGTGCCATGAGCATAACATGAATCGATAAAACTTAGTCTTGAATTTTCACTCACTTGGAGCTTAACAACACCTTGTGACACCCCACTGTACTATGTGTTGAACTAGACCCGACCACAGTGATCGGGTCACGCGCGCCCATCCAATCACCGATCATCTTGTTGCCCGTTATTTGTCGATGAGTAACCTTTTTGGTTGTGGCGTCTCGTAGCAGCCGATGCAGCGACAGCGAAGCACAAAGAAGCCGATCGAAACTCGATCAAGTTGACGCGTGATTTCTCCCTACGTGAAAATTACGATCCAGGCTGCATCCGTGGTGAGCTCTGTCTGACGCGATACAGTCGACGGAGTAGTGGATCCACTTCTCACTGCTCCCTGTAACTACTCTGATGTCACCAGCGATTTTCGTACCGGTGGCGCGAACAGGACTGGGAATATTGGTTCTAATTGTAGTGTGGTCTGTTTGTCGCGCCTTCAGGACCAACGCGCATCGATGTGTTGTGTTGCACTGCGTTTGTCACCAAGTTGCACTCGTCGCTGCATCGTATTTCTCGAAAGTTAGGTTCTGCGAGCTCATCAACCATAATCCTTCTTATCCGTTCGTCGCATCCGGTTTGACAATCGCCTTACCGATACAATACTCATGTCTAAACGTGTGATCAGTAGGCGGCATCGCAGTCGCGTGCATCTGTTTCCGATCTTCTCGCCTTAACATCAAGCACCTAACTTTCCATCCCATCGGCACTGTGTAGGCTGCGTGCGACAGTGTGCTTTTTGTCTCATCGCATCACTTTTTCCATCATGCGTTTTTGCAACTTTGCCACAAGGGCAACTCGACACAGTGGTTTTCTCCTCCCTTTCAGGCGCACAGTTTTACCATTGACCAGTTTTTATTCCATTGGGTTACACTCCTACGGTCTGGAATATCACGCCCACGCCAATCACCAGCCTATTAAATAACTAACTGGTTCATTCTCTTCAGTGCGAGGCACACCTGTGTAAGTATGATCAAATGGGTACACTAGGCATAGACACACAGGAATGGTACAAATGAATTATTAAAAAACGTACAAATGCAAAATTTTCTCCGGTTTTACATATGGACACTGCCGAATAGTCGTGGCATCGAAGTAAGAGATGGTGCTGGTGCGCGAAAAAAATCAGTGCCAAGTGTGGAGGCAAAAGCCAATATCTGGCAAGGTTTCGGTACCTTGCCATTCGCGCACATGCTGAATGGAATAGCTTGGTACAGTTGCTTCTGGGTGCAAAATCAAAGTGTTCCAGTTAATATTGTTAAGAAAAGGAATTCTTCCGAACATAGTTCACACTTGGTTACATGGCGGAAGGGATTCGAATTGTGAATGGAGAACTGGTAGGGTTGATGTCTTCGACTGTCTGAGATAATCTTTTCCAGAATAATAGTGAAATATTGATCCATCCAGGTGTGTAGTATGTGAAACTGTACTTGTGAAGAGATCGGGTCACTGGAGATTGCCAGCTGTCCCCATTAGCGAATAGATATTCAGTTTGAAAGGTAAGATGTGATATTCATAGCATAATCTTCCATCCATATCCAGTTGAGCGAACCATGTGCCCCATGAGTGTACGGATCAGGATGGTTGAGTATGGACCAGCCGGAGCCATCGCACGGATCATCATGTCCCAACCAATGTGTCCGAAAATCTCGGAAAAACGGGCAACGGACAGAAGTTTGCATCCAAACGACTCCATCTCATGTTTATTTCTCAGCATTCGAAGCGATATCAGCCACGAGCTGATGCTGCTTATCACTTACCTGAAACATTTGCCGCATTTACTCGACCCCGTCGACAATACTCCCACGTTTTCTTCTTGTTTCCTTCCCCTCTCTTCTCCGCTATCCAATTGAGCAAGAAACTGCCACTGACTTCGCAGCTGCTGCCATCGATACGTGTAGCTCTTCTATCACACTTAGAATTTCATTTCGCAATGGTTCTTTTGACGTCCGAACTCTAGGTTATATCGACCAATAGGCAGCACTAAAAATCCCCCTCTCCATTCTCTTTCTATTTATGTGTGCTATGTCTTCGTAACAGGCATGCACAAGCTAACAACATCGTGATGAATTTTTGACTCCATGGTTCCGAATCTGCTGACAATGAATACCATCTTCACGTTTCTGGCGATACTAAGTCAATGCCTCAAGATAGTATCGCCTTTAGCAAACATGCTGAATGTTAATTTCCTTGACTGAATGCCAGGGAACAGGTTCATGTGTGTGGTTCGACACTTCGGATCTCTATTAGATTTAATTTTCACCGTATGAAGACAATGACTTTTCGTCGCATCTGTTTATATCCCTATTGACTACAGTTCGGAGTATATCAAAGACGAGGTATATCGTGAACTCTCATCTCATTTACGCATGGTGAAGCTTATGGACATCGTGATTGTTGCTGGCGATTTAAAAGCCTAAGTAGTCGTCTTTCAGACTGAACAACATCTGGGAGACCGCTTCATAGTCGATGCACGCCCAACAGACAGTGGCGATGGATTCCTGCAGCTGTACGCCGATCACAAGCTATATATTAGCAGCACTGCCTTCCAGCACAAATATTCACATCGCGTCACCTGGCGCCCACCGAATTCCTCGATGACCTGGACCCAACTTGCTATCACCCATAGATGACGCACATCAGTCCAAGACTGCTGGTCAACTTGAAGCAGTGCCTGGATTCCGATCATGTTTTAGTGCGCGCACCTGACACTTTTCCTAATTCAAAGAAACCCCGGACTTCTATGCTACCAAATTGTAACTTGAACTCACAGTCTGCATTTCAGCAATATTATAACTAATTGGCCCACCAGTTGTTGTCAGGGATGAGTGAGGTTGATCGTCTCAAGTATGCCACGAAGAATGCTTTTTACGTCTACCGTACACCCAATTTGACACTTCCAAATGGTAAATAAATCTCTGATGCATCAATCAGTATGATCAAAGCACGCATACCGGTCCCGTTGGGTACTGAGTTTCAGCGTGCCCGTAACTCCCAGAAATGACTACTGGCAAGGAGCCTTCGAACCTACTGGCAATGTTGATGAGTAACAAGGGACCGTGAGATGGAAGAAGCCAGTGCTTTTGAGAACAGCTAAGTGCTATTCCATCTCATTCGGAACGCGGATCCGAGAAAGCCGTTGGTTAATGAAACAATAACTGATAATGATGGACGGTTGATCCATTTCCAGCGTCGTCGATTTGCCCGTTGGGCGGAACGATTTGATAAGCAGTTCAGCAGGCCTGCTACGACAATGTTGTTCGATGAATCACCTGAGCCAATGACTCCTGCTTTGGAAGTAGCTTGACATAAGTTTACCGTTTTGAAATGAAGCAAGGGCCCCGAATCCAACGACTTTCCTCAATCTTTGTTGAAAGATACCAATAATACTAGTTATATTTCTCATCAGATATGAAGCCGCGTCCATATTTGGTACAGATCATATATGTGCAAGTAATACCATGCCCTTGTACGTGCACTATGAAGTAGTGGCGAATAAAAGAAAATAACGATATCTTCCTTGACTATTCGGGGCGCACTCTAACTGAAAGGTATGATCATTATGTACAGCGAAATCGCATAGTACATTTTTTCGAGTTTTCCAGTGCAATTCTTAAACTGTCTTGAGAGAGCAAGGCTACTTGATCGGATGTGTCTTTCGGGCAGATCGAGAGTTTGTTGAAACTAATAAGTGTATATAAATCCAAATGTTCACTTGAAGTAATACAGCCATCCATGGAATTATTCTCCTATGAACCTGCTTCCACGCGGAGTATTCTCTCCATGGGTTTCACCCACACTTCCATGCCCCATCTGGCCGTGTGTCAGTGTGGATTCTAAAGCAGATAAGCCATCACCTATATAATCCATCTTTAGGGCTTATTTTATGTATATAGTGTCGATAGTCAGGACATCTAGCCCGTGCCATCAATCGTATTTTAGTTAAAGACTTTTCTCGCCAAGGGAGCCGAGGGCAATGCGCCTTGCATAGATACACTTATTAGCGTTGGCAGCTCCAATCCGTCATCTCAGGAGATCGACCCAGTCGTTATCGTCAGGCCGTGAGTGGCGCACAGTGAGAACACGAGGTCACCCTTTCCATTGGCTATGCCAATATCATACAGACCGATTATGTCTGTCCACACCGCTGCAGCACGCCCAACGCGCGTTGAAATCACCCAGTAGGGATAGCCGGTCGTTTCTCGGCACAGACCGTATCACAGAGGACAACTAAGTGTAAGACGGATTCCTCTTGTCATCAGGATAACACGTGGTAGTAGGACTCTACGCGCTAATCAAAGTGGCAAACTTACAGCGTCTTAGACGCAATCCAGAAGTCCTCGGTCTTTGGCTGATGCCAGTCGACTCCGCCACTAGCTGGTCATTTAGGCGGTCGGATAGCGCAAATGCGACCTTAGGTTCATGTGGTGCTGTGATGGCGTTTCTCATCCAGTAAAACTCGTAGGCAACACATCTTTGTGCAGCTTGCCCTTGTCAGCTAACCGAATCTCACTTAGTCCGGCAACGTCAATGCGGTTGCGACTGAGTTCGATGGCGACCAGTGCCGTGTGTCGTTCGGCGAGCTACTTCGTATTCCGGTCGATTAATATGTGCACGTTCCAGCATCCCATCTTGAGTGGTTTCCGCAGAGAGTTGCGATTACGCCGGACAATCGCCGAAGCAGAATGTTTGCTGGATCAGGTAGGGTTAGCCAGGTGAGCTGGGGAATGAGATGGAAGGATATGGAGACGAAGGGAAGAAGAAAGAAGGCGTCAGCAGTAGCGTGTCTTCGCTTATTCGCTCCGCTGTCTGCAGCAGATGGGACGACCCTTCTCTCCTACTGCGCGACGGCCGATGCAGCATGAGATTATCCGTAGTTACGTAGCCCGTTGTTTATGCTTGGACTTATTTACCTCCCGGTCGTCCACATTTGAAAAAGAAAAAGACTCAGGTCGTCAGCCAAAGACTTCGATAAAAGGTACTCCCTAAAGGCATCGGGAAATGTGCAATGCGTCAATCGATTCACACAGATGTATTCTGTTTCTTATCTGCAAGCAGAGTACTTTCTTACTTCCACCCAGCGGTCGCCACAAGGAGGCTTGCAGGGTATAACTACAGCAACAACGAGTCAGTGATTTCTCGGGATCTCACCATCACAAAACCCAGCGAGCCACGGGCCCTCCTAATTCTGTCGGAATAAAGCTGCGCGTGTCATAATATAGGGCTTTTGGTGGTCGAAGAGTACTCTACATTAAGTTCACGATATATACTAAAAACCACGAAGTTGACCGTTTTTCCTAGCTTGGACGTTCATCATGTGAATCATATGGAACCAGATCTGTGTCTATTGAACACCCTTGCAGTTTGTATGCTGACCACTTGAGCCGCAACAGTCATTATTCCTTTAACCTCTATAACTGGACCATGTGAAGCTTTATTGTGCAATGGTCACTGAGCCACTCGTTTGTTCAAATAATAATGCGTGTTCAGTTGTTGTGGAGTTCTCCGAGCTGGGCAACTTGGTTGCAAACGTTTCACCACCATTCGAGGTGACATCTTCAGTGCGGGATTGATAGCAGTTAAGTTGCAGTAGCTGGCAGAAAGCAAACCCAGTAATGGATCATTTCAATAATGCGTGTTTAGCGGGATTTTGCAATGTGTAAACTTCTCCTAACCAACACGCACTGCGCTTTACGGCTTTCCTGACGTTTGACGAAACAGCATCTCTGTCTGTGCGTGTGCGTGCTTGTCCCGGCCCTCATAGTTTGCGCATATGGGTGTTTACCTCGTACAGCATGTCCCCAAGAATCATCCAGATATTTAAAACACACTACAAGGTCCAGCTCATGCAATGCGCCAGGACATAAATGCAGACCAGTGATCTACATGCGACAGCGAGGGCATCTACACCTAAACAGGAGGGCGACTCGCGTCCTGAGCCAAAGTTTTCGATAAAATGTATCCCGCAGAACAGCGGAAATGTGCCATGAGTCAATCGACTCATGAAGAAGTGTCTTGGGTTTTAGCTCGAATAAAGATGTAACCCAACTCCAGTCCATTACATGAGTCCATGTATACAGTAAAGCCGCAATATGACCACTCAGTGGACTGGACCAAAGTGGTCAACATAGAGTGGTGGTTAACATATTTAGGTCACATACAAAAACTTCACGTCCTTTGCTTTCCTGTTGTGTGTATTACGGTATGAATTTTATTTAATGTGCATCTTGTTTTGAATATATCAAATGAGCTCTTATATAATGCCTAACAGTTTCATCATAAGGTATTATAATGAATCAAAATGCACTGTGATTTCCTCGAATTTAAATCTTTTCTTGAAAAAGGTAGTCCGTGTGCTTCTTTCACCTTATCACAGGCGTAGCTCAACAGGTTAGTTTAGAACTGGTTACTCAATGAACATTTATTTTCGGCAAAGGCAGGAATGGCCCGAGAGCTGAGCAGTACAGACATTTGCCAAGGTGGGACAAATGCCCCGACATAATATTAAGCAAATGGTTCACTAAAAGCTCGAGGAACTCGGTCAAGGACCGCACGCTCAGTGTGTCAGTGTTTGTGTTGTTATAGTAATTGTGTTTTGTAGACTGCACCTCGCATTTAAACCTCATACACCCGTGTGGTTCCTTGAATGGTTGAAATGCACAGATCGGAACTATCCAAGCTCGAAAGTCCCAATGACAACAGATGTTTCGCTGACGCGGGATAGATGTATATACTCTGCTGTTTAAGATAAGCAGAGAATGTACACTAGAGGAGATTGCCGGGAGTGCTGTTTGTGCGTAGTTTCTGGTGGCCCTGCATGCTCACCGACACCGTAGTTATCAATTTTGTTCTGGTAAAATTGAGTCATTTGGTGTGCGTCACAGACAGCAATATCCACCACATTGATAGTAACGTCCCGGCAGATGTATAGATCTGATTTGATGTAATTCTTTTGCGTGGGGACCCGTGGTTCTGGGATTACTGTAGCTCCCCCATGGCGTAGAATCGTTGCAACTTTATTTGCAACGTCATTGTTCCCTTTTTCAGCTTGCATCATGGGTTTCGCTGCAGGATGGGAGCATGTGAGCGATTAATTCGTGTTGCCCACATGCACCGCGACAATTGAGATCGGACGGAGAACGCGGTGGTCTGCCTCTAGCGCGTCTGACTTTTGTAGGAAGGACGCCTGCGCGTAATTGGGTTACCCTGTTCAATAGGCGCGGGAAGACGCGTGCAGGTTGTCGGAGCTATTGATGAGCAATTGGATACGTTAAGGCTTGACATAGAGGGGATCCGTCAAGGGTAGTAAGTAACTGAGTCTTCCATGCCTCCCTTGCTGAGATTTTATCAGTCACAGTTTGTCCACCTACGATGAGTGGCGAATTAGCTAGCCGATGTATCGCAGGAACAATGGGGTCACGAATGGCCCAACTCAGGATGGCATTCGGGTTAGAAAAGTGTCGCTCCAATCTATCTTTCCGAACTAATGGCAACATGGATGAGAGACTAGGAATCCCTAGGCCGTGGTCATTGATGGATACATAGAAAAAACGACGGCTGTATCCTTGGGTACTGTTAACCATTTGTGAATGTTAGCCCTGATTAAGTTGTCCATCAATTTGAGTGTTTGTCGATGTATTACGCCCAGCAAGAAGCTGTGGATGTGTCGTGGGATGATGAAGTCCCTGCGAATTTCAATTCGTTAATGTGGTTTCAATGTTGGTTACGAAGTTTCCTGGAGTTGCTGACGCAGTTCATCGACGGCGTGAGGCGGTAGCTTGCCGTGTCAGTCAAAGGGTAAACGTAGGAACTTAAATGAATCCATCGGTTGGACTGATGGCAGATTCACTGATCCTACTTAAAGGTCAAAAGTGTCCAGCAACGCTTTCCGTCTGGATCTGTCGATGCCGTTATTTACAACCTCAGTTTTCATCTGGTTTCAGCTTATTAGCTGAAGTTCATCGCTAAAACTTAGGAGCCTTTCCTTTGGTGCGCAACGATGGTCACGCCGTCCGCGTATGCCACATAATCGACCGGGCCTGCGGGACGCATCCATCGAGAGGAGACTGGCTTTTGAAGAGCCTCATCGAACGTCATGATGAAAAGTAGGGGTGAACGTGATGTCCACTTGTCTAACATCTCGCTCTGGGTGAATTCACATTTCCCGGAACGTCGAGATCGACGAGAAATAGTAGGAAGACAGGTAATCAATAAAACGTTTGGGGCCTCAAAATTAAATAAAGCTCTAATTAGGGAGTCATGTGAGATGGAATCAAAGGCCTTTGAAATGTCCACAGCGACGAACGAGGGGGGGGGGAGCAGAGGAGTGAGAGGAACAAATCATGGAATGAAGAGTAGATGGGGCCTCAAAATATCCGTCTTTCCTGAGAGAACCAAATTGTAGACGGTCAGCTAAGAAGGAGGAAATCCAACGCTCAAAGAGAATACGATGTAAAAGCTGTGTGAAAACGGAGACCACAGATATTGGGCGGAAATGTTCGGGAAGCGTGGGAGACGGGATCTTTGGGATGTGGGTGACTCTAGTCACATTAAGATGAGAGGGGTATTGGTACGAGGCAAGAATGCAGTTCAGCAAAGATGTACCGAAGTGGGGATCCATACGCATCAACGTCTCTCGGTGTGCTGCGGCCGACGCCAGACGCTGAACCAGTCATCTGGTGTAGCGGTGAGCGTCATTCAGAGACGGAGCTGGATTCAACAAAATCTGTTTTGGGCGTGATAATCACGCGTGGGGATCGATGGTTAGGCACCGGTGACTGTGAGAATACCCCTGTCCAGTATTCGATGAAGCCAGAAATTTCTTTGAAATAAATGAGAATATCCGTAGCTCGGAGAATGGATGCGGATTTTGAGCTGTTCTCCGAGCTGAGTGATTATTGTGCAGACGTTTCTTTCCTCTTCTTGTAAATGAGAGGTCCGCAATCTGCCATCGAGCACCGTTGCCTCCGCGTCCCGACGCCTAAGATGATACAGACGTTGGATGTGATCGTATTAGAGTCTACGTCGTTGTTTGCTGTTCAGAACATTTCTAGGCTGGTTGTGCGATTCGGACGGTTTCCAGCTATGTGGAAACCACGTTTGACAAAGGTTTTTGAAGCGCCTACTGAATTCGTGTCGGGAATAGTGGGCGAGAGAGTCGGCTAACAGATTTCGAAGCTTTGTGATCCGTACTTGGGTTAAGTCCGCACATAACGGGAGTAGGCGGCTAGCCTCTCGGAGCAGGTGTTGGCATGTTATGGATCGTTCAGATGCGAAGCTATCTGAGTCATCCATGGCAGGCGTGGTAGATCTTCCGTGTGATCGAACTTGGTACGATTCGATTTGGCGTGGGACGCTTTACTGCCGTCCTGGAGTCTTGATCCGGTGAGGTCGTATTGGACGCATCTAATTCAACTTTGTGGCTCTGACGCAGATAGGTTGTTAGGTTTCCAGGAGATGATGATAACGACAATGTTGTCGATGCTGTGGCCCTTCTGGGCGTCTGCTTGTCATGGGATAGGACGCCTTGTCCCGCGGTTGTGAAGGCACGTGGATCAGGGCTTGTTATGGTCTACTTTGTAAGAGGAGCTCCAGTCTCATTGAGTTTCCAGCCTTATACTCTCAGGCGTTTTCTAATACTCTCCGCAGATCGGGCAGGGAAGTATTCTTATAGGTGATTGACTAAATCATAGAAAGAACTGACATTCAGTTTGAGAACATCGACGTTAGTAAACAGTGTCGCCTCCTCCAGGGCCACCCAGTTAAATGGGTGAGCAGACAAACACCTCATGCATTCTTCATTGTGTTCGACGGAGTGGCGAATTCTACGATGTTGTGTAAGGCTTCGTTGTGCCGTAAATATTCCTCTGCACGTGTGACGCTTATATATGAGATTGTTATAGCCTACCGTTTACGCCATGCATCCATGCACTGAAACTCCTGGTTACGGCTTTTACAATGAGTGGATGCATATTCTAGAGGGTAGGAGTCTTTGTGATTATGTATGTGGACAAAGCCTCATGCTGAGCTTGATGCTACATACGTTCTGTTTCTTCACCGTAGTTGGGCTGGGGTGACCTACACTTGCTTACTACGCATTACACTAGGTCTGAAAATCCGTTTTATTTTATTTGCTCAGTTCTGTTGATCTTTTGCAAATGCCCTGTTTATTTTTCTCGTTTTTTCTATCGCTTTCGATGTTCGTCGTTTGATATCCACTAACTCACACTTGTCCGTGATCACCTACACACTAGATCAGACTTAATACACATTTTATTTACGCTGTTCGGTTATACTGCTGCGTGGTTACTGTGCAGTCTGATTGTTTATTTTCTTTCATTTTCTGTGTTCGTTTTTTTATATCCCCGGTGTGGCTGCGATTGATGTGAATGTTGACAAGCTACTTACCTGTCAAAAAGCCGCTACCTCGATTATGCTGACTCCAGGAGACAGTTAGTCGTTGATGCAGGGGACTGGGTGTTCGGTCCTCGTGACCGTGTTAGGCTCAGAATAGTTCCATCCACCTCGGGTACATCTGCTAGTTAGATAGATTGACTGATTGATTGACAGACGGACGGACAGGAATGCTGTTTTTATGCATGTTGAAGGCGCGTGAGCTGGCTGGGTCGATGAGACGTGGCCCCCATCCACATGCGTTCCGGTCTTATTCCTTCGGATTGACACTGAATATTGGGTGTGTGGGTGGTGCAGCGCAAGCCACCCATGGTCCCTCTGTAGGCGCAGGCCTCCTGTGGTTGTCCTATGTAGGCCGCAATGACAAGCAAATTCAGAATCAGATACCGCCAGCCATAGAAATATTCGAGGTAAGGGTTGACACAAAACAGTCAAGGTCAATTCGTGAACGCGGACCAGTGGGGACGCATTGTACCATGCGAGAACCCATGCGTGTAAGCATTAAGGAGCAGGATAAAAGTGCACCCGCCTACATACAGACAGACAAGGGAGATGCTGTGTCGCACAACTTCAACGGAGCCGTAAAATACAGTGCTTCTGGGTCAGGAAATTTCACACCTTTCAAAATCCTGCTACATACACATTATTTGAACAGATGAGTGTTTCAGCGACCTTTGCACAGTAAACATTCATATGGTCAAGTCATAGAGTCGAAAGGAATAATGGCTGTGATGGCCAAAGCGGTCAGCATGCAACTTACGGAGGCTGTCAATATACGTAGACGTGGTTCCACAGGGTTTACTTGGTGAATGTTCAAGCTTAACCATATATATATATATATATATATATATATATATATATATATATATATATATATATATATATATAGTAAAACCTAAGTGGATCACCCCTCTAATTTCCACTTTTTAATACCTTGAACATTCACCATGTATACCCTGTGGTACTACACCTCTGTATATTGACCGGTCTGTAAATTGTATGCTGTCCGCCTGCTCCATAACAGTATTAATATAACCTCTACAACTTGACCACGTGAAGACCTATACACATATATCTATGGGAGGTTTGCATGTGTGTGTTATGTGTTTACTTAACAACAGTGCATCCATATGTTGTCTCTTCCATCTCACCTCCAACCAATGTTAACTTGTCACCACGATTCGTCCGCTACGGTTTCGGCTCTACTGTTTGGCCACTTTGACACGAGGCCAGTCGTTTTACCCCTGTTTCTCTTGCATTTATGGTTGGTTTTGTGTACACTGTCATCGATTCTGTAGCGTAACGTCTCTGTTATTCGTACTCCGATTTCATTTGAACTTTTGGCTGTCTTACTCCCACTCCATCAGTGAAGATGCCTCGTCTGGCAACGCTGAATGGGTTGAAGAAACTCGTTTGGAGGGCCATTCCGACTGGGTCCGTGATGTGGCTTGGGCACCCAGTCTCGATGTGGGGCGCCAAATGATAGCATCTTGTGGCCAGGATGGTCGGGTAATTGTTTGGACGTCTGTGAGCGCAGACGAACCTGGAGCGGTACGATCAGGTGCTGTGATTGACCCCAAAGAGTATGCGCATCGCCTGGGTGCTACGAGTTGGCGTCCAACAGTATTGAACACTTATCCGGATGTGGTTTGGCATGTCTCCTGGTCTATCACAGGAAACATATTGGCCGTATCTGGAGGTGGGAACAAGGTAAGGTTACTTTGCTGGCTCATCTGAACCGCACAACATAGTCTGTGAACCTGATGGGTTTTTCCTTGATTTGAAATTCCTACGCAACGTTTTCCGTTCGAACGTTTATAGCGTGAGATTTAGCAGTTTGCACTGATATCTGTCGTACTCGTGCCTTTTTAGCTGCATTAAATGCCACTATTTTATTCATCCACACAGTTAAAGCCAAATGGCAGTCTTTTTTGTGACACTGAAACCCTGGTTGTAGGTTCTCCCCAACCCCGAGGAACGAGTTTGTTTTCGGTTGTCTAATTTAGACATGCTTTATTGAATGGTATTCCTCTTGTGTATGGCCAGCTGGAATTCTAGGAACAACTTGCAGTCGATGCAAGCGTATATCCCCGCGGTTCACTTTTTAAGCCCAATTTTCCTTTAGCTATATTTCTGGTAGACACAACCCTGACACACTGGTTTTCTCATTTCTTTTCTTAACATCTCGTGTAATCGGCATATGCGCAACCTTCACCATACCTTGTTTATCAAACGTTGTTGGGTTATGGATCTTCCAACACTCCACCAAGTGCTTTTTATGTTGTTCTGATTTGGTGGAATGAAACAACGGTGTTTCACTGGTAGAAACTCAGATGCTCGATAGTCGCAGTGGTATCACCCACATTTTTAGCAACTCCAGATGCCATTACCTTGAATTGGTTGTTGAGGCATTGATTTCCTCACCGCGCTTGACAACCAAGTGACATACGTTTCACCATCTACTGAGCTGGCATTCTCAGCGCTTGACACTGATGCGTACACATTGGTGGACTCTTCATTATGTTCGCATGAACACAGTTGTACATACGCCGACCCTGTTTTTTGAAAATTACGTAAACGTACCGTTGGGTTACGTTACACCATTACCCGATGCGCATGAGCTATAATATTGCGAAATGTAGGTGGAACAATTTATCTTTGGTCGACGACAGCCTAGGGGGCAGAAGTAACGTATTCGGGGAGAAGAACTACTGGACATTCCATCTGACTGTGCTGTGTGACCGCAGGTTGATGTCCTAGTTGGGTTTCAGCAGTTGGCGCCATGCGTGGTCTGGGTTTTTGAGGATCTGGTTTTATCACTATGAAGTCACTCTACCGGTAACGATAATGTAGACTAAAATCTCCTAAGGTTTTCTGTCTAAGTTTACAGGACCTATGGAAAGAATCCTTAACATCATTAGGCGTCCCCTTTTTGGGATCTCAGAGACAGCAGGATTATTTTTCTAACCGACCTAGGTGAAGTATTCCACACGAGACCTCACGTAAGCGTTGAGCATTCGTAGGAGGATGAAATGGTCGGATAACACGAATCCCCTCTGCGAGAAGCCAGGAATCGAAGGGAATCGCTGGAGACAGTTATCACGTTCGCGGAGGCACCGGTTGTGGATTACGAAAGTCTACATATCAGACATTCTTTGCACCCCTAAAAGTCACTACGCTACAAATACCACTCTGCTCCAGACGAGTTTGCGTAGTCACTCGTTGTCCGCTTTCCTTTTCTCGTCGCCCCAAGAATATTTGCACTAGTCGACAGGAGTCAACATGCACACCAGTGGTTGGACTTTGGTGCTCTCTCGTTCCCCGGCTTTCTATTCCGATTCACTATTATATCTGAACTCGATACCGTCGTGTGGGTGCTGGACTCCGGACCAAGACTGTGCCGTTAAACGTCTGTTGAAGCAAGATTGCTTTAACCCTCATCATTTTTAAATATTACGCCCCAACTAGCTAGTTTCTCATAGTCACCACGTCCCGCTGATTCACCAGCCCTCACAACAATCAGACCGATGAAGATCACTGCAGCCTCCGTCTTGATGGAGGGCGTATTGGGCGTCTGTTTATGCGTTATCGGCTTCTTGATAACATTCGTTCATGCAAAAAGTCGTAATAATCGTTTCTTTCCTGAAAGTAGACGTTTATTTCGTCACCCACATATGTTTGTGCTGCTACTTATTTTGCATGGTATACGAGAGGAATTTTTCTTCGTTTTTGTTATCCTTGCACCCGAGGACCTTGCGCTGTTGCACATCTCAGAATTTTCCATATTCAATCCAGGCACATTAGGCAAGTTATGCTAGACTAGATTGCGCAGTGAACCCTTCGTGGGTGTTGCGTGGACACCACGCAGGCGTACTTTTGAGAGATATCGTGACTGCTCCATCGGCGATTTGCCTTTTTAATGTTTTCGTTCCATCAGCTTACAAGCCACATCATTCCGTCACCATCCAGAATGCGTACCATTGACGAGCCCCAATAGGGCGAAACGCGTCTGATGCTTTTCCGGATTATGGCTGTGCTATGTAGCTTGTGGGCTGCTGGGACGAAAACATTAAAATTAATACTAAAATCCTTTTACTCATTAGTAATATGCCATTTGTTGGTGTTTGGGATCATTGTTATTATTATTATTAGTCCTCGTGAATCACGCCAAGTGAATTCACCTCGCTTCCCCGCACTAATCTCTTGTGGCGACGGTGAACTTTCAGTTTACCAGTTAAGGACATACGCAATGGGGCATACATTGACCCTATACGTTGAAGTCTATTGTAATTAAATGAATCAAGGCCAGAAAACAGTTCAGGGTTAAGATATCTTTTCGGTAAAATCTCGTCAGACCCAAACTTTTACATGACACGGATTATGTGGGGTAAGCGTCAAATCGGGCTGGGATTGATTTCTAAGGTGTTTGAAAGGTCAAGATCGATGACTAAAGGTGGCTACAGATGGTAGGAAAAGTGCATCAAAGGAAATTAATACAAGCTTCCGGGCCTAAAGTAAATAGCTAAGGTCACAAAGGGTAGTTAAGTAACCATGTCAGTCGGACAAGATAGTAGTATCGGCCGTATGAATTGTTTGTGTACGCATAATTCCGGCTTCAGATGATGGATGTAAATAGCCTCGGCGATAGACAAGATTTGCTTTCGGAAGCCTTGTGATAAGCGTTCAGGTAGTGAATAGATGACTTTAAAGTCATTCTCCGATGCAGTATGGCCAGTTTCGAGGAGGTGCGACATGATTGAGCTGTCTGAGGCCCGCATTTCGCCTTTGTAAAACCACGCCGGGATGTGCTCGCGAATCCTCTGGGATAGACGTCTCGTTGTGCGACCCACGTATCGTGCACCACAAGAGCACGAGTACTGATAAACGAGCATTGAACGGGTCAACGATGGCAGACTATCTTTCAAGGGTTTTGCAAGCAATGGTTTGTTGTGGTAAACAATTCTTAAGCGGGCTGCGAATTAGTCATCCTTAGACCCCCGTGCCTAATGATTGCTGTCCGTACCCGAGGAGATTGCTAAGTCAGTAACAGCAGTGTTTACCGCGGATGTTTAACCAGAGGCCTCTGGCCCTGCGCTTGCCCCTTATGTTAACCTTACGTCATATACATTGACTGGATTATGTTCCTTGCATGGCTGCGGACAACGCGCCTTGCTGAGTGAAAACCAAGGCTTACAAGCAGGTCACATAGCATTGCAACACAGTGGAGTAAATTCTGTAGGCTAGTTTAGCGTGTACCGCCCCCCAATTGACCGATTCGGGGCTTAATGACCTCATCAGATTTGACTCGATCATGGAATTTCTGATTCTTTTGTGTTCATTGCATTACTTCGACCTATCTTCCCCTTTTTTAGACGAATCTAACCACTCCTCCGCCATCCCTTTATCGTTACTCTTTTTCTTCCGTTCCTCTGACATTTTCTTATTTTGTATATTTTCGTCGCTACAGCGCTTTTATTCAAAATCACGCCCCATTTCCGCTCCATAGGCTGATATATATGCTCGGGTGCATCCGTTTCCTCATTTGCCTGCCACTGCGACTGCGAATAGCTACAGGACGCCTGCGCTTAAAGAGAGACTATGAGTGGCCTGCGGTGCACCACCCATGCACTCCATATTCAATGTAAATCCGAATGAATAAGACTGGGAGGCATGTAAATGAGTACCACGGTAGATTCCAAGTCAATACCTACTCCTTCAACATGCACGCCATTCATTTGAACAGGAGGAAACATGCATATCAGAAGTACACAAGGTGGTAGTTGGGCCGTAACCCGTTCAATGCTTCCTGAAACCGGTGCACTGCGTTTCCTGTCATGGATGAGCAGTTTCCCCGATGTTAGTAATCAAACTAGCGGCTTTTGACGGTGCTAGCACCTTGCCAACATCTGCATCATGCGCAACTAAACTTGGGCTACCAACCAGGAAATGCCGTGACACATGGAACAACGTAACTTTGCAGGCCAATAGCTACGACAATGCAACACACCTGTCATTTCTATTGCAACATCGGCATGAATCTCTGTTTTATATATATATATATATATATATATATATATATATATATATATCCTCCGTCTAGTTTTAACCAGCCTGTAGCTGCGGTTGAATCGTATGCTTTTGCACACGTACGGAGCTCTCCACTTCTCCACAGTGGGATTCGCCGAGGACAATATCGACGGTGACCTTCTCAGGTGAAGTGAATAATTCACAGTCTCCATTATTCGTGTTATAAACCAACACGTGAGCAGAGGCTAAAAATATTCATAAAAGCGGGCGAGGAGGCGAAAAGCAACAGGCATGTGACATTTGGATGTAGAGCGTCAGACATTGGTGGGACAACATGCCTTGAAATATGGCGGAATACCATACGGGAACAATTCAACTGCATCTGCCAACACGTGTTATCCTAGCAGTACACCCACAAGACGTGAATGTAATGGGAGACAGACATTCGCGATAATTAATTAGTGGCTGAGAGCATGAAGGTCTTTGAAGCACCACACCCTTTATGTGCCATGTCTGTCTAACAGGAGCGAGGACAAACACACCTGCTTCTAGCGGCTGGCAGTTCTCATAATCGCTCAAGACCAGTTAACGTGGAAGATAACGCAAAATAACAAAAGCATTGGAATCAGTGTCATGTGGAATCACTCGCATGTAATCAGATCTTGAGAGCTAGCTGAATTTATAGGCTAGTCGTTTACGGTGAGCCCCGAATCCGATGGAGTTGATGGGTACATGATCAAGCTCACCCCCAGTGTATGCCGTTTCTATGACTTTGTTGATGGCGAAGTTATCATAGAAAGGTGTCAGCGGACGACCTTGTTTCACACCGCTGGAGATATTGAACGGCTGTGCGAGTTTGCCATATGTTTTTATACTGCCAGAACTGCGCGCGTAAAGCGCTCCTATGATGTTTACATGCTCATTGGGCACACCTTCCCTGAGTATTCAGTCCCAAAGGACATATCCATCCACCGAAACGAAGTCACCTTTGATATCTAGGAACACGACTACGGCGGGTCGTCAATGGATATAGCGGTGTTCCAACAATTAACTTAAGGTGATGATGAGGTCATAACAGCGTTGATTTCGATGCAACCCGGCTTGCTCTTTACGAATCTGACTTACATAGACGCTAGTCAAACTATGAAGAATGACAGAGGCAAGTAATTTAAAGGTGACGGAGTTTGGGCTGATCTCTATGATTTCCACATTGCGAGTGTGTGACCTCCTTGATTATAACGGAGCGGCTCCAGTTTGTTGGGACAATTTCTTCCTCCCGCAGCTCCATTAGTAAGCTATTTGTGTGTCATCCACAAGAGCTGGTCTCCTAAATTCACGGAGGGCCAGATGAAGCCCATCTGCTCATACGACCTTATTCAATTTCTACAGTCTGATCTCACGTTCGACCGTGCGTAGTAGAGATTTACTGGTCCTCAGCACAGTAACTTGTTACTTATGCTGAATAGATAATATAAGATGCATGCACCTACCAGCTTTCATCCCCTTACTCCATCTCTCAAAGTTAAGACTTACTTGTGCTTATATCGCGGTCATATGCCTCCGTCTTTTCACTCAATTTCTGTACCCGGCCGACTACCGACTGATTGCGCATTCTAGGACAACCTAAATTCATCAGCAGTTGTTTCCTTCCCCCGCAGCAACTGTGGTAAATTTTCTTTTCTTTGCTCTGAGTGTCTCTGCTTTCACTCTACCCTTTGGTTCAGGTCACTCTATGGAAGGAGACTTTGGAGGGCACATGGTTGACGCTGAGTGAAATCACCCGCAGCCATGGTCCTGCCAGTTTGATTGGAGCGGACGAGCCAAGCCAAACTTCGAACGTTTCTTTGCCTGCTGTGGCACCAAGCTGTTGACCAATTGATTACTTTGCCTTTCAGCTTATGTCGTCTATTTTGTTACTTGTCAACGATCACTCGGTTTTGCTTTGTTGGCCCTACACACCGTTTCTCATTGGCACCTGGCTCTGACGCTAATCTGTGAATTAACTGCGACTGTGTCGTCTACCCAATTGTCTTTGCTTTTCTTGGATGGGTGGTCAAGCAAGAACCTAGATTCTCCGGTCGTTAGCTCAATTCGCCAAGCCTAAGATGTGAGCAGCCACATAGATACGGTGCAAAACGATGAGGATTGTCGTAAGACATGGGTAGCGCTGGAGGAGGCTGCATCCGGGTGCAACACCTGGATTATGGGCCATTTTCTTTAAACGACGGGCCTTGTTTTTGACAGCGTGTGTGTAGAAAAACAACGGTGAAAGACGAACCACAAAATCCACTCGTTCTCCAGTGCTGTTCCAGGGTCTCATTTGGTTCTAACTTTGCATATTTCATCTTTTTAGGTGGTCTGCACCTTAGCACTTCCGTTTCAACTCAACCGCCACTTATCCGGATTGAGCCAGAACGCACTAGTACAAGTTACGATCAGCGCCGGCTCCGGGCGGCACCCAGTGCCCCAACCCGCTGTTACTGATACGGACATCAGCCAGCTTTCGACCGACACCGAGAATACCCCCATCAATAATCGCTCGTCGTTGACAGAATAACCAGTTGATATCAAATAGTGCACATATTGCTCTCCACTTGTCTCCCTTTTCACGCAGCATGACTAGTACTCTACAATGACCGACATCATAATAGACAAAAGCGTTCAATCGATGGGCTATCTCGTTAGGTTCATTGGAATTTAACTTGTACTTGAATTGTGTCAGTACCACACTCGTTTTAGCTGAGAACTTGATTGCCTGTTTCTTACTGAAGTAACTGCTGTTCGGTTCAGTCTCGTGCATACATCTGGGGAAAATCATCAATAGCAGGAAATTTCAGCGTGGTATCTCCCCTGTCTTTTTTAAGCAGCTGTCATTTCACGCCCACGCGTAGATTCGTAGTGAAACAATCTCGTTCACTGTTGGTCCTATAAGCGATATATATGTTGTGCATTGCTTTGATGATGTCCTTTGCCTGTAAAGCACTGTTGCCAGTAATCCTTTACTCTCTTCCGTTCCCATTTTCACGATGTCTCTTATCTCATTTGCCGGCAAGAGTCCACTGCTTGCTACATCAGCCACGCTATCAGGGAAGCCGGGTCATCATCCAACCCTGTGTGTATCATTTCACCTTGGGTCTTTCACTGTCCGCACATTGTCAGATCGATCGACCGATGATGCCGAATACTAGCTTACCTCTCTCGGAGTTGATGTACGTGGTGTCTCCGCACCACCCTTACAGGACAACATTGTCCTAAAACATCTGACGTTACCATACTCAAGTTCAAATTCTATGGCCTACACACTCCACGTCTCCCGTGATATCGGATCAACGGCTCACGGTATCTCCTATGCGGAGTTGCTCCCACAGCTCATTGTGCGTAGCCTTGTCTTCTTGCCTGGATACCAGTGAACGACCGTATGTGCTGCATACGACTGCGGGGCTCCATCGACGTCAACAATCAACGACCTAAAGCAATATGCTTCTTTATTGTTTCGGCGTACACCCCCACTGGCTGTGCCCCATATTCCTTCATAGATGATTCTTACAATGATTCTTCTCCGAACGGACATCGCAATTATTGCGGATGAAGTGAATGCTTAAGTCACTCGCTTATCAAGCTCGGAGCACTGCTTTGGAGGTCATTTCGGAGTCGATGCTTGTCGTGCTGACAATAGTGCCTGCTTTCTTCATCCGTGCGCTGGTCGCCATCTCTACCAGTAGCACAAGCCTTGATACCGAGTCACATGGTGTTCGCTGAACAACAGGCTTCTTTGAATTCAGATTGACCGCATCGCCATCAACTACAAATGGCGCACAGCAGTGTAAGATTATCGGTCGATTTGGAGCACTTGTCTGGATTCTGACTACGCCATTGTTCATGCCCGCGCGACGACAGCTCTTCCTGCTTTCGCTACCTGTTCAACTTTTAAAGCGCTTGCTCATCAATTGTATTCGCAATTTGCGAAACGGCAATCTAAATTGCAACCAACTATCACTGTCGAACCGAATGTGAACTGGACTGGCCTTCAACACGTTATGTAGAAGGCACTTGAGGTCGCTTGTGCGTCCAGCTTTGGGCGTCGGAATGGTAGGTGGATTTCTTAAGTTTCTGTCAGCATACTTGAAGTCCGAAAGACGCTCCAATCGGAACTTCAGCTTAAACGTGCTCTTAACACTGAAGCGTCGTTTCACTAGGAACCTGAAAGTCGATCGAAAGCGGTGGTGGATGGCGAGAACCGTCGTATACGGAAGGCTAACCTATCGGGAACGTCAGAGTGGCTCAATTCATTCGACTCCCATGAATGAAATAATAGATAAAATAACCAACTGATATACTCTCAGTCACGTCAGCTAAAACGCTGGAATGGACCATTTGATGAGCAGCTCAGTCGGTCCTGTGTATCCGAATTGTTATATGGATCTCCTGAATCCGTCAGGGGGCGTTGACGTAGCAAATCCCGCTGTCGGCAAATCCGACAGTAGTGGGTGTTGCTGAAACAGCATTAAGCGTCTTGCCCAGATGACTTTCCACCATCGCAGTTTGAGGATGGTTGCAGTTCACTAGCGACTACCTTGGCTTCTCTGTTCGATGATACTTGGTGCCAGCAGCGATCACCTGATTGGCGTTTGTCAGCCGTCATTCCTATCTCCGGAAAGACCAAATGACTTCTTGTGAAAAGCATCTGGGTATCAGTCACCTCCAAGCTGCTGACTTTCATCATATCTCGACGATTTGCTGATCCTCGTAAGTGACGAGCCGGTGGAAGCTAAGCTGACTTCCGCTCCGATAGGATTTTCATCGATCACATTTAGCCTCTTCGCCAGGCGCTCACACGCGACCATCTGTTCAATCATCCTACCCTGTTCGTCTCCCTTGATTTTGAGGCTGCCTTTGGTTCTATTGACCGCACATATCTGCGACGTTTATGTCTACTCCTGTATCACAACTTCTGTGGTTACTTGTGGTCCACGAAATAATATCCCTTAGCTTTTTCACGACAATTAGTTGTTGTTAGCGTTGCACTCTCTCTCCCTTCAACTTTGTGGTTGGAGTGGCCATGACTGGTTCCATGCTATCTGTCCACATTTTTGGAGTAGTTTTATTAGCCGAACGACGGCCCAACGTGGACAGCATATCACTGTGAGTCGGACCCAGCTGTTATACAAGCACTGCTGAATAGGCCAACGCTTAGTGTTGTGCTCACTCAGGCATATACTTTGCACCTACAAGGCGTAGAGTACTGCTGTGGATCTGGGATCACATGCCACCCGTTTTCGTAACCATAGACGAGCCGCTCGGTTTGCTCATTGGGGTAGCTGTATCACCCATGTGGTTACTGCACGCATTACTGTGCCCTCAGTCATTTGTGGAGATGGTGAACATGAGCTTAGCTGTTAAAGGCGTTTATACGAGCCGCTACGCGCCTACGACATTCGAAGACTGGTCATTTCTAACAGATGATGTTTTTGCAGTGCTGCTCATGTGTGAATGCATCATCAGCTGTACGCCGTAACGGCTCTTCGCTGCCGCACGACCACCACCAGTCGTGCGTGGGCTGAGTATACCTCGAGGACACCCGCCCATACGCGGATTCGAACCGGTGATCTTATGGTTGCAAACCAGGTGCGCAGACCACTCAGCCACCGGCCGAATGAGTTCGGCAAGAAGACCTCCGGTGGCTCATTGGATTGCCTTTTTATTTCGAATCGTTTTCGTTGGGTTGCTCATGTGCTTTCCGTGCCGGATGTATTGTACTTCGATATCTCCCCCATTTGGGCGAAATCCAGGTGCCCCTGTAAGAATACATGGAGGAGGTCATCGGTGGGCCGATTCGAATTGCTACGCGTCGTTGACCTCGAGCTCAGCCACATCATCTGATATAACGCAATCTTGATGCCAATAGCACTCTTGCACTAGCTCCCCTGCTACTGACCCATAGCCACTCCGTCTGGTGACTCTTTCTTGCTCAATTCTCTTGCACTGCTATTATTTTTATTCATACTTTTGTCTTAGCGACATGGTTATGGCGACTGGCTCCACCACACCGACACACGGATGAAGGGTGAGAAACTGAACGGAAACGAACTACTCAGTAGGAATTCGTACGTGGATGAATTCTGAACTAATTGTCACATTCAGAAACGGCGTAGAGTTGACTTTGCTTCCAAATAGCTAGTTATATGGAATATCATCGTCATTTATGCAGGTAGTTTTGATTATGCGTCTCAAATCTCGATAGATCTTACTGCACTTAGTTTATGGTTGTTGTCAAGCGTAAATCCGTCCCATTCATCCGCTAAATGTCTGTGTCAGTCACAATGACATGCGTAACACAGATGTCCTCTACTTAGTTGCGGCTTAAAAACCTTTTGGATGTTACGCTGCAACCCACGGTTTGTTTCAGGGAGCCAACACACACCTCAATCCGGGCATGCATCTAATTCTGTAAACAAAGAATATTACTGGAGATTCTTCGCAGTAGCTTCATATCAGACTGTCTTTTAACTCGTCCGAGGAATCACTAGACCGTTGTTTTGTTCTATCTAGAACCTAATGACGCAACACCCGTTTGAATTGTAGAAAGTTATTTTACTCATTTCGAATTTGTTTCCACTGGAATGCATTACCAACACATGCGGTGAACGCACCAGACATCGCAACATTCGAGAAGCTTCGGGAGTTTCACCTTAGTATTAAATGCTACGCAACAGTATGATAAATTCGATGGCCAAGCTACTGATAATTCACGTTGAAAAATTTTTCATTTTAGTTTTTCTTTGCATTTTTCATCATGTGGATCTTGTGAAGTTATGCTTTTTATTCCATCATACACCAGTAAACTATTGGACCAATATTCAATTCTTTCACTGCAAATCTACTGTCAATTGTTCGATTATGCACAGCATGGGCATCTCAAGGATGTACCTGCAAGTCTGCTATTTAGATTCGAGCTCTACGCGTACTAATTCCTTACTATTTTGTGTAATACGCACTTACACAATCGGTCAGGCCGTTGAGTTCTACGTTTAATCTGATGTCGAATCGTCCCGCAAAGAAGGATGTCCCATCTCACTCTTCGAAGGCGATCAAGTTGCGGAAGGTCCTGTTTCTTCGAACCTTTCTTTACCCTCTTCTAAGGATTACCACTTGGGCGCATGTGTCCTAGGCACATGTTTCACAAATTGTTCGTGGTATCCCACTGCATTCTTCAGCAACATTGTTAAAGTTTGCCGAACGACACACAATGGTAGTTCCTTCACCTGTTCGCAAAAGGTAGAGGAAGCTGGTTCATTCCTGGAGACAACGAGACGACTGAAGCTCGCAGCTTTTGTTTTCCGTCGTCCAGCTCCTATGAGGTCAACGCGCCTTTAGTGTGTACTGCATATGCTTCCAGTGATATAGACATATGCCCCATTAGGAGCGACCACACATGGTACATTTTCACCGTTGTGTCTTGTTCGTCCCCAGAGAGTAAGGAATTCAGATATCTACTATTACCTGTTTCGAGTCACGCCTTTAGGTGCTCTGCATGGTTAAATCTATCTAAAGGTACTAAGCAATATTTTGTGCAGTAATTTCGGAGATTGTGGCGATTGATAAGAACATTTCAATTTAGGAAAATTTGATCCGCGGCCCGAGGAACGCATAGAGCCAGCACACATCCCCATTTTGTTTATGCGCTGAAAGCCGGAATTATACAAACAAGACTGAACCGTCCTATTACTTCGAATGTCAAACCAAACTTATGTCAGTAACCATGCTGGGATCATACGGAATTACTGACTCTGAAATCTGGCGCTTTGGCAGGTGACCTTGACGATATCCCAGTGATTTCGAATCCATGGGTGGCAGTCATTCGACAACCACATTTTCACACGAGCACAGCACATCTAGTAAAACATGCACACCCATCGCGCCTGGCCTAAACAGATACTGCGTGTCCCATCCACTTGGACGCCAAGGGTGCGATCACAAGGCATGCGTACTAAGCGTGACATTTTGGGCAAACCGGTGTGGATTGCCGCTCTGCTCTAGTTATGCTGATCGAGCATCCATCGACTTTCTCGTGATTTGCTGATAAGCCCATTTAACAGAGACCTTAAAGCACCGTCATTGTTGATAGGATTCCGCTTATGAAACTAATCAAGCGAGCCTCCAACTCCTTTCGGGATGTTCAAGACCCCGGAAAGCTTCCACGAATATAATCGTTAGTGCTACTTTTAGATGTACCAAGGCGACCATCTAGTGGGTAATAGTCAGGGTTACCTCCTAGCAGATGTATGGACTAAACGTGTAGAGACATGCGCCTGAAGAGCGCCAAAACACGAAATCCGCAGTTTTACTCATTGACTTCGCTTGGCTTAGCAAAGACACGTTACCGATGAAAACACTTCATTGATATTGAGTATGGACGCAGTAGATTAGGGTGTTCATAGTCTTTCTGGCCTCTGTAATCCGGTATCCGATAGGCCAATGGTATTGCATTCGACCAGGTAAGAATCGCATCGATTGGTGCCTATCAATTGCCCGATGTTGACTGTAACACGACACAGATTGCATTTCCTTGTCTGTACATTTGGGACCTCAGTGCCTGTGTGAATGACGATGACATTAATGAGACCTGAATGGGGGCCTCTTCCAACTGCGATTTCGTTCCTACAGTTGCAATAACTGGTTTCCGGGCCAAGGGAGTTCAAACAGTATGAACGGACTGGGTCACGGAGACGATCTACGCAGATAAACGATACGCAACGGGAACAAAATTTGCACTTGACAGCATCAGCTAATCTACGCAGCTGCAGTGATCGTTTGCAACGTTTGAAAATGCGCCGCAACAATTCCGTGCAGGCAACCGAAGCCGTAATTGACATTGCGTGTCGTAATCCAAGACACGGCGGGTGCTCCGAAACCCGGAAATCAACTCCGTGTCTTTGACTGGGTCAATATCACGAAAGCCGACTATGGGGACGCAAGACAACCCTGTTGTTGCTTATGATTGTGGCACAACCACATAAATTTAAACATTATGAGTGCTTTGTATGCTGTATTGCGTTAGTTCACCATGGATAGATTGTTTCACTCTGGAAAACTTGCTTCTGGGATGGTCTCCCCGCTGGGCCAGCATCACTGATGCCTAGTCAATGCATCCGTGAAAACTGTTTAAATTACTTCCTGGTTGAAGCACTGTTTTACGCTACGCATAAGCACATTCCTTCTGTCTTCCCACTCATCGCTACTGATTCTGCTTTATTCTGGTGCCTTATCACGCCTGAGTGCACAGTTGCCGATGTATACCGTGACTCTGAATTTATAGCCAATTCGTTCACGTAGCAATGCTACTCGAGACGTGGCGATGTGCTGCGTCCACCCGCATCCCCTTACTTTTGTCCAAAAATGGTGTGCTCGGACTATCCCAGTTTCTTCTTCGTCAGCAGACATGCCCACCATAATGTGTGTGTACGCATGACTCAGTGCCAGTATCGTAGCCCAACACAAAGGCTGGCTGACTGACGGTAGACTGACTGCCGACTAGCCCACAAATTGACGCGAGGTCGCCACACACCACGTGGGCGACGGTCTGACCTTAGAAAGCACGAATTTTCGGAAACACCGACCAAAGCGACCCTAGTCCGCTGAAACAGACGGCCTACAAGTCTCGGCACCATCACCACCGGACAATGGAACGGAGCAGTGGTCCAATGGGTGGCACCCTGCACCTCGATCTGGGAACTTGTACCTGTGTATGCGGATGTGTATGCGTTCCGACATCATCCTACATCATTACGCTACGCCTACTTTAGGGGTGTTGGTAACGTTTTAGTTAGGACTGGGTATACGTTTATCGTACACACGTCTCTTGATTAGTAACCGTACAGATTTTGAGTTAGATTGTTTTTGTACAGTTTGTGCTGGGTCTTCGAAGATCACTTGCCATAGAAAGAATCCGAACTCACCATTGTAGTTCCACAAGAGCCCAGCTGTCGACAACAGACCTTCGCACTAACCGTGACCTGACTCGAATTGACCCTGATTCGCGTATTCCGGGTGGACAAGTGCAATATTGCGTAATTTTTTTGATTGTCCCTCACGAAATGATCTAAACCTCCTGCTGGATTGTTTCCGGTGAGACTGACCGGTTTTTACTTCAACTGAAATTGTATTAGAACTAGGCTTTTCGAAATGAAACGTTCGTGAAGTTATGGGTTCAACCGCCTCCACTTGTGAGAGCCAGTTATCAAGCGTGTCGCACGAACTAAGTACCCAAGATCTAAGCCCGCTTAGTAACTGGTCTATTCTGAAGGGTCCATCAAAACTGATCCGATCATAAGGTAGCAAGGAAATGCAAACTGAAATTACAGGAATGCTTTACAAGAACAAATGTAATTTCTTTTCCATTGATTCTTGCATCACTGAATTTGTTTCACAAGTCTTCGGAATGGACGACCGTTGCGAACTCTTCAGATACGTTTAGACGGAGTGTTGTAAAAAGAAAGCAAAATAACAATGAGTATGACGACACGTACATGGAAAATTGCGATTACCAAATTCCTAACTTTGGTATATAACAATAATTTTAAAAACAGTGATAGTGTGTGAGCAGACAAGATAGTAGTTTAACAATAAACAGTTAAACTGAGAACTATCTCTATCATTTAAATCAATTGGAACGAACAACCTGCCCCACACAGGTGGTAGGATATAACATAGGTGCAATGGAGTTAAGTACATAAATTAGGTGAGGCAGTTGTAGGACAGTTATATTTCTACTCATCAGTAAGTCCACGGCTTGCAGGCACACATGTCTTTCACCTGGCTGGGTTCGGGAAATGATACACTACATTGTCGAAGAACTAATAGTTTATACAGCCCACCGATGTGCGCATGTTTTTCAAATGCCATCTGGGAGTCTTCAGATTAAGTTTAGAGCAGAGTGAGAAGCAGTGTATATAAAGAACATTCCTAGGTAAATCTCCTTGATACACTCATATTTTCATAGGCTACCAATGGGCCACCAAGCTGGGTAACACGAAGAATATGACAGTATAGACGTAAACGGAATCAGAGATAGAACTCATTTATCTAACCTATTGATGTGCCCTTGTTTTGATAGGCCATCTGTTGGTCATTTTTAGTAATATCGAAGGCTGTGACTTTGTGTGAGGAAGCAATGGGAGATAGAGCCAATGAACCTAGCAAAAGTAACATGCAAAGAGAACCAGTTAGTTCACGCTGTATCGATAAGCTTATCTCCCCATCTTTATCTGTGCTTTTGGATTGCGAATTCCGCAAGTACTTAGATGTTATAAGGCCCGTTCTCCTGCACCCATTCGTCTGTGCAACTAAGGCGAAACAGTTCTTTAATCTTCTTAAATACTTGCGTCTTAAATGTCCGAAGCGAAGATGAAATTCTGTTAGTCTGAGGCAATCGATTCCATCGCGTGGGATATTTAGGTGTTAAGCTGATGCACCGTATACGTGTGTGGCAACGTGGTAACTTTATCACCTAGTCTTTGTTTCTTAGCTTGTACAGTGAAGACTCTTGGAATATCAACTGATAGTAACTAGTGTATATCAGTCGATGGACAATTTTGAATAACAGACATAAATGCAGCTTTAAGCTTCAAAGCCATAGCTTCTCGAATTTTAACAAATGCCATCTATCTTTATAAGTGAGCGTAGAGGTGCAACCCACGATTCTTTTCGTAATAAACCTCTGTGTAGCTTCGATTGCATGCGTGCGTCATCTTCAAACGCAACTAAAAGTGGTGGCATAGCATTCGACTAATGGTCTGGTACATAGTTTCACTGACAAGAGCTTAAATTTGCTTTTACTAAACGTGGCATATCATTCCAAGTCTGTCATATTCAAGTCATTGTAAACATAAGGTGTTCTTCAGAAATTCGATAAATATGAGTAATGGAGACCTAAGTCACATATCGTGTCACATAAAGCTAGTAGGATTCCATGCAAAACCAAACACCGATAGAACCCTGCATCTATAACACATGATGCTGCATTTAAATGTTGAAAATTGCATGGAAAATCCGACATACCACTCATCCAGTGAAGCTAGATCACTTGGGATCTCAAAAATAAGAGACAGATATTGAGACTAGGCAGCACACAACGTTTTTACGCCATACGCAAACAAATAAAGTCTACCGAAATTTTTTGCAGGGAAATGATCATTTGTGTGCATCAAGCAATAATGAGGGAGGAGTGCGCTACCGTGTGACGCTCCACTAGTACTATCTCTTGTCTCCGATAGATACCTACCTTGACTCTGCTTTCGCCCAGTGAGGTAAGCTTCTAGTCAGGATAGTAGTGAGCCTGCAAGTCCACTAACGCGAAGTTTATGTATAAGCTTGCTGCGTGAAACTGTCGAAGGTCTATTATGAAAAGGACAGTTTTAATGGCTGAGATGAAAGCCAACTAGACATAGTAACAACCAAAATTCTCTGGCAACACTGGCACGACGCTTCGCGTTCATAGCGATAAAATCTATGCTATGCATACATTAGAATCATCCAACCACGTTTCTCCGATTCTACCTTGTGCACATGCACTAATTGTTTGGGAGCGGATTGCATAACGAGTCAGGTGCGCATATTTTAATTTACTAGAGCAGCCCCAGCTAACTTCGGCGGAAGCACCCCTATAATCCGTCCACAGTGCATACGTGTGGATTCCGATTTCAGTCTAGTTACTTCAGACGGAGGAGTAATTTGCTAGGATGAAGTGTCCAAGGTTTACACTTGGTCAATGGTACGCGCAACGGAATTGAATTCCTTCCTAACTTTTTCACACCCGGTGAGTTACAGTTTATCCCACCTCCAACTACTGCTTTGACACTTGATGGGTGATTTTTTTATCCCTCTTCAAGGAAAGACGATTCTGATCAGCGTACGGGTGCACTTCTGCAGATAGTGGCTACTCCCATACTAACCATAAAATAGGTGTCAAGGGTGAGATGAAAGACAACATTGCTGCATAAATCGATATTTTCCAATACCGGTGCGCGAAGATTCGCAATGTTTCTGTGGCAGACACTACAGCTAATAATTTAAGAAGTCAAACATGCCCCCTTTTCATTTTTTACATTCTATAGGTAAATATGTTCCTTACAAAACATTTTATTGATAAATAATGTACTTCTAAATTAACTTGATGTTTATGAAGTGAAGAATATAGCCACCCAGAAAAAGACCCACCACGCTGATAAAGACATTGACACCAACATAAGAGTGTACGCCCACATAGGCGGTAGAGGAAAATAAAAATAGACTTTTTGAACTGCGTTCGAAGGATAACCAAATGATAATGTCTTTCTTGCAATCGAATCTTAGATAAATGTTGCTTTTGAACCTCTGATTACTGATAAATATTTTCTTCAGTGCAGCAATGGCCAGATTTCTCTCCGCGAAAGTTTATTCCTACCGCATATATGCAACAACTTGAGATGTACAGGGTCGCCACAAAGTCCCGGACACTCCACGTTGATGCACATATCTACGTAAATCAGTGTATAAATGTAAAAAGAAATTGAACATGATACTTGTCTAGGAATAGAAGGGCTCTTCGCAGATCAATGAAATTGATTGAAACAAACATGTGCTCGCCTACGATCACACTGCCATGGATCCAATGTGTCTGTGTGTTCACCGTCATTCTCAGCACATAGACTAACGCGTCTCCAAGTGCGTGCTGAGATGCGTTGCAGAACATCAGATGAAATCGAGTTCAATCAAGCACGGATTGCAACTTTAAGTTTTTCTGTGTTGTTGTAACGTGTTTTTCTGACCTATTCTTTCATCATGCCACTCCAGGCATTATCGCATGATGAGAGGTCAGGACTGCGAGCTGACCATTGATGCTGTGATCCACATCCAATCCACTGACCAGGGAAATTCTCATCCAGGAACCGACGCACCGTGATAGCAAAATGTGCAGGAGCACCATCTTGCTACAGAATGTCTACATGCATGATTCCAGTTGAAATCAATTGTGGAATGAACCAGGTCTTCAACATTTCTCGGTAGGTGGACTGATTCACTGAGTTTTCGAAAAATATGGCCCAGTGACTTTGGTGGCTGACATTGCCGCCCACATCATGATGTGCGGTGGGTTGTGGGCGATTTCTTCAGGATAGTATAGATTAATCTTGATCCAAATGCAAACATTTCGTGCTCGTGAGCTGAGGTAGACAGCACATTCGTCACTAAAGAAGGCGTTTTGACGACTGATTTTTGTGGGGAATTCCTGGAGGTGTTGACATGCTTCCATTCGATTCTGTCGATCAATATCAGACAGTTCACTGACCTGCATTGGCCTGAATGCTGATATGCCTAGGTTAGTTTTGTGTACCTTTTGGAGTTTGAAGCGGGGAATCTACATGGTGGCCACGAAGTCATTGTTCATAAATGACCTTTTCTCAATACCATTTATTATTTAATATTTGCACATTTATCATAATATTTATAGCATGTATGTACGATAATTTTTCATCTCAACCAGGAAGGTCTACATGTAGAAGATATGCTTCCTGTAGCACTAAGCTTGATAAACCGAACACGATAGGTATGTGAAATTCCCCTTTCTCTTGGGAAACGAAATGCCTGTTTCCAGGACAATCATTTGTCTTGGCGAGACAGATAATGACCCACGATATTTGTCCATAATGATAATAAAAATCTTCAAAGTTGTACATTGTCATTTTCCATACTGCTATAACGCCAAAATCTATATTTGGAATATGCTAAAATTTAAATCGTGAGCTTCTAGGGCACTGTTAAAATAACTTCTGGGCTTGAAACAGTTAAGGAAAATACGTTCCGTAGATCATGCAAAATAGTTCAAATTCCATCTTATGGGCGCGCGAGCCCCAAAATAAGCCAATAGCATACCTTATACAAGCATACGGCGTAGGGTGATGGTGGACCATGCACTCAAACCTACCTGCGATATTGTGGGATGCAGCACAGATCCATTACACTTTTCCATGTGACTAGCGCTATTAGACAATCAAAGTCAACAACCGCTGGGGACAATGAAGCCAGTTCCATGCAAGCTAGGGGGTAGACTCGGTACGACCTGCGCTTAGCGGTGGTTACGAGTACTTGTGGGCTACTTTACACAACCTTGCAAATACCTACTCCTCTACGTTAGATGTGATATAGCGTCGCTCACCATCCACTGGCTTGCACATTACTGTCGTGAAGGGGATAGCGTAATCCCTCGCCATGCGACAAAATAACCAAACTTGGACTGCCAATTAACTTGTAGCATTCTAGGCAGTTTGGTCTGTGTCTCGAATACGAGGAAGTGGGGGAAATCGAATCGCATAATTACAGTGCATCACTGACCTATCGCACAACAGTCGCGTCACATTCGACCGATGTTTCGTCTTTCGATAGTGCGTGGGACAATAATGGAATGTTTGTCAGTACTTCTTCCTCTGTTGTCACTGTGACCCTTCAATAACCCATGGAAGTGGTAGACTGCAGTGGGCATAACAGGGCGTTTGTTAGCATGATCCAGCCACTCCGTTACATCAGATACATTTTGTGCAGCAGTCCGGAATTACACATCTTTACGCTATCGTGTGTATTCTGTTACAGCTGATGTTACGCACCATTATTGATGTTTCGTTGGTAGTTAAGAGTGATAGTTTCCGGGGGCGTAGGACAGGTTTTGAAACCGTTCCGCGGAACTGTTACAGGGGAATCCAGGTAAAATATATCAACTGGAAATAAGACATTGATTTTATAAAACGATATAACGAACCTAAGACTACCGTAAAAATAAGAGTATGTTGGTATTTTTTGGAATTTTCAGTTATGTGTTAATAATAATAATACTGATACAACGCATATTTCTCGATCGTATATACGGTCGTCCCTGAATTAGACACAGGTCGTTAGTACAGTAATGATTATGATCATGCATGAATGAGATATGTATTTTGGAGCGTCTGTGCCATCAAAACACTCTGAAACACATTATATTTGTTCGTGCTAGTTTTGTGTAACCTCCATTCTCACGGGTTATATATTCCTTGGTCCATCCTGGAAGAACTCCTTCGGTCATTTGCCCGATGCAATCATGGTCCTTATCGAATTCTGGTACAGGAATTTTCCAAGTCTAGTGCGGAATGTTCTTACATTTGTACAGGACCTGATATTGGCTGGTAGGCTATTCTACACTGCAGTGTATCTAATGAAGAAAAAGTTGGACCAAATAGCTCTCCTGATTCTTAGAACAATTAGGCTACGAGTTTTGTTACGAAGTTTTCGGATGAAGTCATGTTGCAATTCAATTGTATGTATAACTAAGGAAACAGTGCTTCACATGTTGGAGCAATATAGTTCTTATTTGTGTCAACTGCAAGCGGTAAAAACGTAGCTATGATAACTGGAGTGTTGTGTACTTGGAGAATGTGTTTGCGTACCTATTAGTGGCATTTGGCCTAAAAGTTAACACAAGAATTTGCTTTATACACCCACGAAGTCAACATCAAACCTTAAGACACACCCTGAAGGGGGATATGTGTTGAAATAGAGCATTATAAGAGGATACGTATAAAACGTTAGTTCTACAAGAGGTCTTACAGGGATAGTGTGATCGAATTAATCAACCTATCAGTTTCAACTCAAGTAGAAAGCCCATTTGTTACGTCAAGTTTCGAAAACAAAACACGAAGCTTTGAGCAAACAATTGTTTTCGATTACTTCTTCATCAGGCTCCTACAGTAATATACATTATGTTAACGTCTGCTGCAATCGTTAGTGTGACAAACAAAGCCTTATGAAAGAAACAATTGATCGGACAATTTAAGTTGTGATCGTGATGGCCTTCATCTGCTCACGTGACTGGGGTCAGGTGGATTTGCGGAGTACCATTACTTCCTTCACGGCTGGTGGTCGGCCAGGGAAGTTGTAGTGTTTGTATTAGTTTCTTCTGAACACACAAGTCCGGATTCGTTAGACGTATGCATATTGCCTCAGCGGTGGCGAGTATGCTTGCTCTTAGACGATGATTTTGTCTTGATGGTATTTTGTAGAGAATTTGAAAGACTGTTCGTTTGTCTATCTGGTGACCTGTGTTTATTAGATAGTTTGTAATCGCACTGTAGTTTGTTCTATTCTCGCGCTTGTAGAGCCAACCTGGCAGGTGTTCCTTAATTCTCTTACCTAGATGCCTGGTCGTCCGTCCAATGTACCTGGCCCCGCACGAGCAGGTGAACCGGTAGATTAACATCGATTGGAGATGATCAGGCACTCGGTCTTTGAATCTCGGAACTAGTAAAGGTCTGCTCGTGAAAATCACATTCATTTGAGCCGTAGTAAAGGTCTTTTTGCAGCTTTGCTGTAGTCGGCGTGTGCATGTTTCAGCCGCACTATTTCCTTTTAATGGAAGTGTCAAGTACAGCTGTTTATTTTCAACGGTTTGTTTTGATACTTTTGGTATGCATCGCTTCATATGGGTCTCGATAAATCGCTCCGGATATCCATTTTCGAGAAGCGCCTCTTTGATTCGTGCGAGTTCGGCTTTTATGGTATCTTCGCTGCAGATTTTATATGCCCGATCGGCTAGCGTTCGTACCAGCGTTCTTTTTTGGCTGAGTGGGGCGAAACTATGAAAGTTCATGTATTGTCCCGTCCAATATGGTTTCCTGTATACTTTTCTTTGGATTGATCCATCGGTTCTTCTGATAAGACTTGCGTCCAAAAAATTCATTTGGTTGTTGTTTTCTTCTTCAGCTGTAAATGCGGCATTGGGGTGTGCATTGTTGAAACAGTCGATTATATCTTGGGGTTTGGTGGTCCGATCACTTATACAAATTATATCATCCACATAGCGCCGATAGAATTTCAGACCGGATATGACCTGTTTCAATGGACTACTCCTCGCCTTTATGGTCTCCCAAAAATACATAAACCTGACACACCATTGAGACCCATATTAGATATGCGGAATTCACCGTACCATAACATTGCGCAGTGGCTGACAAAAATGCTGAATCCATCAGACAAATGATTGCTCCTCACAGACTGGCAGATATATACCAGTTCATCAACGAAATTAGAGATATAAATGTCCAAGAACATCGGATGTTTTCCTTAGATGTTGTTTCATTGTTTACCAACGTGCCTCTGATAGAAACAGTTAAATACCTGTGCTCATACATTGACCAGCATGGTATAAATATCGGTATACGAAGCAACCAGCTGAAACAACTGATACTCTGATATACGTACAACGTTCAATTTCAATTCAATAGTGAGTTTTATAGACAGGTTGATGGCATTGCAATGGGCTCCCCGCTTGGTCCATTGTTAGCGGATATTTATATGGGAATGCTAGAAAACGGCACATTGAAAGAGGTCGTATCCGGTCTGAAATTCTATCGGCGCTATGTGGATGATATAATTTGTATAAGTGATCGGACCACCAAACCCCAAGATATAATCGACTGTTTCAACAATGCACACCCCAATGCCGCATTTACAGCTGAAGAAGAAAACAACAACCAAATGAATTTTTTGGACGCAAGTCTTATCAGAAGAACCGATGGATCAATCCAAAGAAAAGTATACAGGAAACCATATTGGACGGGACAATACATGAACTTTCATAGTTTCGCCCCACTCAGCCAAAAAAGAACGCTGGTACGAACGCTAACCGATCGGGCATATAAAATCTGCAGCGAAGATACCATAAAAGCCGAACTCGCACGAATCAAAGAGGCGCTTCTCGAAAATGGATATCCGGAGCGATTTATCGAGACCCATATGAAGCGATGCATACCAAAAGTATCAAAACAAACCGTTGAAAATAAACAGCTTTACTTGACACTTCCATTCAAAGGAAATAGTGCGGCTGAAACATGCACACGCCGACTACAGCAAAGCTGCAAAAAGACCTTTACTACGGCTCAAATGAATGTGATTTTCACGAGCAGACCTTTACTAGTTCCGAGATTCAAAGACCGAGTGCCTGATCATCTCCAATCGATGTTAATCTACCGGTTCACCTGCTCGTGCGGGGCCAGGTACATTGGACGGACGACCAGGCATCTAGGTAAGAGAATTAAGGAACACCTGCCAGGTTGGCTCTACAAGCGCGAGAATAGAACAAACTACAGTGCGATTACAAACTATCTAATAAACACAGGTCACCAGATAGACAAACGAACAGTCTTTCAAATTCTCTACAAAATACCATCAAGACAAAATCATCGTCTAAGAGCAAGCATACTCGCCACCGCTGAGGCAATATGCATACGTCTAACGAATCCGGACTTGTGTGTTCAGAAGAAACTAATACAAACACTACAACTTCCCTGGCCGACCACCAGCCGTGAAGGAAGTAATGGTACTCCGCAAATCCACCTGACCCCAGTCACGTGAGCAGATGAAGGCCATCACGATCACAACTTAAATTGTCTGATCAATTGTTTCTTTCATAAGGCTTTGTTTGTCACACTAACGATTGCAGCAGACGTTAACATAATGTATATTACTGTAGGAGCCTGATGAAGAAGTAATCGAAAACAATTGTTTGCTCA
Organism: Dicrocoelium dendriticum; assembly: GCA_944474145.2. Classification (NCBI taxonomy): domain Eukaryota; kingdom Metazoa; phylum Platyhelminthes; class Trematoda; order Plagiorchiida; family Dicrocoeliidae; genus Dicrocoelium; species Dicrocoelium dendriticum. Next base: position 156,718,941 of record OX104063.1, on the reverse strand, counting down.
AAGCTTCGTGTTTTGTTTTCGAAACCTATCAGTTCCTTATTGCATAAATTCTGAGCCCTAAAATCATGTAAAATTTAAGGGACTACTAACGTACCATAAACCCGTGTACGAGCATCTATAGCTTCACACATCCATTTGGACGATAATTTAGTATACATTCGAACAACGCCCTATGGAGTGAGAGACTATCATCATTGAATGTTATGGATGCACATTCATTACAGGAGTTAGAATGTGTGGATACAATAATGCAACCAAGTTCTGGCCTTGAGATGCTGCTGTATCGGGATACACGTTTCACTGACCTAGCCATCACTGAGGTTCTCACTCAAGAGGCCAGGAAAGATCAGTAGGTCCAAAGGGGCAGCTTTGAAAGGACTTAGAATCAGAGAACCGGGTACGAAGGAAGTCCAGAGACAAGTAGCATAGAATGAAAGTCCCGACTTCAGTGAATATTTCGTTTGCGTGAAGGGTCCACCCGATACCACTGCTCAGTGTCACTCCCAGGTATTTCACTGATTTGTAAGTCTTCGCACCTTCGCCGTCGATGCAAAGTCGTGGGTATTGGTAGCGAATTAGTTTAACACTTAAAAGAGAGCATTATTGTTCTTTGATGTATCCAACGATAAGCAGCTGGCTTCGGACCGAGCTGTGAGGTTGTCAAGGAGGGTTTGTAATCTGACAAATAACTGTACGGATGGAAGATGCACACCCATGATTATGTCGTCCGCATACATCGACAAGATAGCTTCCTGGGGGACGGGGATTAGGGTTACGTAGGTGGAAGATAGAAAAATTGGCTTGCTGGGTCCCTGAAGAACACCGGAATTCGTGGTGAGTTGTGTTGAGTTTCTCCACCTAATGCTGATAAAATGGCTGCACTTTATAAAATAATCCTTCAGTATAGGAACGAGAAAATATATTTAACTCCACAGTCAAGCATATCACGCGAAGGTAGTGCACAGTTAACACAGCCGAATGCGTTACTATAGTACAGGAAGTAACTTCGTGTCGATTTGCTTTTCTTCTCCATGGATGAGAGCACAGAATGTACAAGGTAAACAGTGACATTAGAGGTAAACCTTGAAAAGCGATAAGCCAACTGATGGGGTCATTCAAATGCGTCTGATAGTACATGCAAGAATAAGCCTCTCAATCTTCAAGGCACCGGTGTGCAAGCGATTAACTGTCAGTGTGATGCTTACGCTTCACTATCTACCGGCCCCTCTGTGTTACTTTAAGCACAACGTGTACAATTCTGTGAAAATCGGTGCCAGGTAATCGGCACACTCCTTGAAGACAACAGGAGGCGATATATCAGGACCGGGTGAGTTGTTCAGTTAACTCCACGTGTACTACGCTATTCACAGAAAGTGGGTCATCTGAGAGAAGTTGTAATAATAGATGGTAAATCGGAGACGAAATTACCGGTCTAGTCACAAAATGAAGGCAAGTTTTTCCACCTCCAGAGCAGCATGCGTGACCTCGTGGGTGACTTCGCTTAGCTGTTCCTGCATTTTCCATGTTTCTGGGTAACCCATGTTTATCATTATAGTTTGAACGGGGTGCCAGGGAGAAGCAGCACGTCTGGTAGGGGACCTGCCTTCCCCTCCGGGGTAGTCCGCCATTCTTTGGTCTCCACCTGTCACCCAGCTCTCCTCTGTGACCCCAAGAAGCTGCTTACACGCGCAGCGTACAACACCCCGGTCAACCGCCAGGCAGCCAGGCTAAATCAGGTCTGGGTAGCCGGGAATACTATACCAGTTGACTTCGTTGTCAGTCCTGGCAACTGGGTGGAAGAGATCGACCCTTGATCAAAAGTCCAGAAGTTAAGACCATTTCCTGGATCCCTGCTGCATTGCAGGTGTAGCACTTGGCTGTTCAAAGGCTAGAGGTGAAGCGTCGAACAAAAGCCGGATGAGGTTGGGGTCCTCATACGTACCCAAAATCCTCACGAAACTTCATGACATGTCCGTTACCCGCGATTCTTCTCATGCTACGGCGTTCTCGGTAGGCCACGTGCTGTGCGTTAACCCAGTGGCCAGAGTGACAAGTAAGCTAGCTAGATCCCTCAATCCGCGGAACCCACTATTCATGGATGCTGGAATCTCAGAACCATGTTGGATGTCGGCAGCCAAATGTTGACGATCCGCACACTACATGACTACCAAATCGACATAGCATGACTGTCCGAATCTCGGAGACCCGGCTATGGCTCTCGACAAATCAAAGTCCCTGGTGTAGACACCACATATTGGCTTTACCACAGTAGACCGGAAGATAATTCTGGCAATCATGGGGTCGCCATGGCTCTCAATTGCAAGGCCCACTACGCTCTCCTTTCATGGAAGCCCGTATCAACTAGAAAAGCAGTTGCATGCTTCAAAGTTCACCTGATGAAGCTAACCATAATCTTTGTCTACGCACCAACCCTCATTATCATCATTATACACGTTAGCTGCAGGGGGAAAACACCTCTGCTACTGTGCCGCAATACTAAAGAAGAAGAAAGAAATATAACAGTGGCACGCCGGCTGAGTCCCCAGTAACGGACGTACATCGTTCCGCAAAGCTAACAGCCGGCTATCGTACCGTAAATGACTTATATTATGCATAGCGAATGAGATCGTGATTGGAGTGGGAGGCTAAGCAGGAGGAGGATGGACAAAGGAACTCAGAACAAAAACTCCATTGGGGCCGGCTCCTAGCCATATCAGCAAGCGTGTCCAACCAAACGTGTTCATCGTCCTTAGGACCCCAGCCAGACAGTCGGGATGCACCAACCGACGCCAACTTCGAAGTAAGTGTTTTCATTTCTCTCGAACAAGTCATCACTTGGCCCCCTCTCCTCATCTTCCAACCACACCCCCGGCGCGCAAACAATGCACGTCGCGGGAGTCGGTGTGCTGGCGCGCGCAACATGTGGCCCAGCCATCGGACCCTGGTGCGTGATATATTGGTGCTGAGCGGTTTACTCGCTCTTCCTGCACCAAATACGCGACGCCGAACACGTTCTTTGCTCACACGGTGATCCCAGGAACCCTACCCTCAGCGGAAAGGGACAACGATGAATTTTACAATGTCCTACAGACAGTGGTGAACCATGTTCCAAAAAGCGACATCCTCATTAGTACTGGGGACTGGAATGCACGAACCGGTCCTAGGAATGATCAAACCCGTCACGTTCTCAGGAGATATGCCCTTAGAGAGCGTCGTGATAATGGAGACCGCTTACTCGGCTTCGCTGACCTTAACCGGTTGTGCGTGAGCAATACATACTTCCAGCATCGCAAGAAGCATCTTCTGACGTGGTACTCCAACTATGGTCGTACAGCAAGCCAGATAAATTGCATCTTAATCCGATTCCGGTGGATATCCTCCATCGATGACTGTCGAGCGTACAGAGGGACTGAAACGGGCAATAAAGGTGGTTCGGACCACGTATTCCCGTGCGCCAAATTCAGACTTCACCTGAAAACACGCCAATAGAACATTCCACCAAAGCGTATCGACACTGCCCCACTGGAAAATACTGATTGCTGCCGATCCCTTGAGGCAGCAATAGAAGCAGAAGTGTCTGCCAAGACACCAGGTCTCGTGCCTGCAGAAGATGAATCTGTCGACATCCTTGTGAGTGTTGCTCATTTCGAATATCAGACCGCTCAAGTTCGCTCTTCCTGTATGCACAGTTGAAACGTTACGCCGGCCGAACATCGAAAGGCATGTGTGGGTGTGTGTGACGGATTCAAAGGAACGCTGATGAATCCTTTGGATTGGTCGGTTATTCTCACGCATTCTCATCTTAAAAGCTAGGGGTAGGAGGACGCCGCTCGCATGCAATCATATCTAGTGGCCAGTTGGAGATTTGTCATTGCGGATTCGCAGTTGTACTGCAAGAAGCGCTGACCGTTGTGTACTGGTTATCCAGCACTGGTTTGCAGATTTGATTCCGTTGGGACCGCGTTAGTTCCAGGCTGCCAAGCGCATGCTGCTTACAGTATTCTACATCTCTTTTTGCATTCTGGTGAAGAGTTGGGTGCAGTGTTCAACGATTAGCCCTGAAATCCAAGTACCCTGCAATGCTTCCTCGAGTTGGAGTGTGCTTTGGAATTTCGGGGTTTAAGGCGCAACAACTTTCGTTGCAAGTGTCCAGGTTGGATCACTCGAGTAAAGTGCAAAATCCCGGCAAGTAATTGACTAGGGATTATCACATGAGAGGGAGTATAGCTATCTTTCGCACTGCGTATCCATCATAAGGAACTAAGGTGAACTTATGAAAAGACAACTACTATCCAGGTTAGAGACGGAAACGCGAGGGCGCATGCTAGAATTTATGCTAGACATGGTCAATCTTCTGGATTGACTTAGACTTAGGTAAGTTCAGCTGTGATGGTACGTTAGTGCCTGATATCGAAAAGAACTAAGCGCACATAAACAAATGATTTGTGGCGCTTACGGGCTGAAACCGAGATGTATAATGACAGATTGTGATTACATCTCTTATCGCCACAGTAGAGTATGCAACTACATCTGCCTACGGCCGAGTACTTGCATGCTAGCCTAGCTACTGATTGTGAATTTGCTATAACACTTCGAACACCTTTTCAAAAGCCGAATGTTGAACAGGGAAGGGCGGGATTTACTCGCTGTATTATTGTTGTAGTCGCATCAAAGAGGCCACCATCCAACGCTTAAATTAGAGCAAGGAACGACGCTCGGGAATCCACACATACCACGGACAGGAGACGATCGAATCAGTCCAGTCTTAGACAGTAAACGAACGCAGAGACTACAGCTAACACCCCATCGCATTCAAACGTCGTACAACCATCATCAGTCCAACGTCACATATAGCAGACGGCATCTGTACCGTGCTGGATTCTGCTTTCACTTTGGAAATGCTGTGTGCTACGTGTTTTCTCAGTATGTATTCTGCACCAATACCTTGCTTTTGATGTATTTTTCCATCCGGGAAAATTTGGTCGATGTTCTCCGGCTACTGACGGAGATCTCACTTATTGGCCCAACTGCCTTCTGTGTCCGCCATCTTGAATTTGTTCTACAGCAATCGAATTGGTGTCTGCCAGACCGCCAGCTTAACCGATGGCGTTTGGATTCAACATACCACTACAGACGTTTTAACGAGCGACTTTCGCAGATCTGACAGTCACAATGCCATGTACTGGTTGCACACGGAAAGCTAAGCTCAAAGCTTCCGAAATAAACATCAGTTGTGCCCTAGACAGCTGTGTAAAACTTGTGCGATTTGGGATGGAATGCAGAAACTGCCGAAAATACTTCCATTCTCGATGTGTTCGCCTTAGTCTCATCCAGATAAAAAAGCTTAATAGTACGACTGATTCTCTCTGGTTCTGCACTGAATGTACATCTCTTCCACTCGTCAGATGTATAACTGTGTTGGCGCAGAAGTACCATAGGCTGACAAAGATTGTAGAGCAGGCAGCAGTCGTGAAAGCTATCCCACGTGAACCAGACAAATCAGTGCCTCGAGCTCGATGTTCAACCTCAAGCTCCAATTCAGCACAGTGTAAGAGTAACGATCCAGAGGTAGCCACTCCGACACTAGCGCCTGCTCATAAAGGTGCGTTCGCCACACATTCTTCAACAGAATCACCCGCCACACTAAACACTGTTAGAGGGCCGACAACCTACGCGTCCGTTGTTGCTACCCATATGACGGAGGCACCTCCCATTGCGACCTCGGCCGCTGCCAAACGAGTTACTACTGCCAATACCACCACTGGACTCAAGACCCCATCATTTGTCCAACCGAAGAAAGTAGCCACTGGTCCCTCCAAAAAGGAGAACATGAAACACTACCATAATTCTCTAACTGTTATATGCTCTAATGTGACTGAATCCGGGGCGAACTCCATAAAAGATAAGATACTAGACGACAAAAAGCAGTGGGACTCTCTGTGTCAACTAATAGGGGTTCAAGCTAAACCAGTCAGTATGATGCGTCTCGTCCGTCATCCAAACTCCGTACATTACGGTGAACCGCGGTTACTCCAGGTAATACTTCAGTCAGGTATTGATACAGAGGCAGTTCTCTTGTCAGCCACTCGCCTCCGTACCACCACATACACTGCTCGAATATTTCCAGATGTTCCTTGGAGCGAACGCCAGAAACGCAAACAAAATCCGGTTGACTTCCGTAAACAACAAGACGCAAAATCTATCCTTGTTCACGGTGTCCCCGAGCTAGAGACACTAAGAGAACTAGAGGTCATAACGCATGACTGGGATGAATGGCGTTTTATTCGTGAAGAACTCTCACTCGAAAATGTTATCGCTACTTCGACATCAAGGTTATCGCTATCACCAACTACAAAGGATGTGGTCCCCGAGTGATGACAGTATCATTGCAGTCCGAACTGATGACAAAACATGTGATCGAAATGTGGCACAAAAAAACGTAAAGTGCTGCCATCCGAAATACTTATAAAGGCAATAGGCACCGGGCCACAGATAGGCAATGTGACATTGAGAAAGCAACTTACCGAAACAATTCTGTCACAGTGTAGCTCGGAACGGAAACAATGCCAGAACGCACCGAGAGCTGATGGAGGACAAAATGGTCACCCTCTTGTTAGCGCTGAGAGCTCTATAAAACAACCTGAACTGGCCTTGGGATCTACGTCATCGGTCCTATAAAAAACGGCCGGCAGCTGACCTCGCAAGCGTCGGCATAGACCGCCATCGGAAACCAGCATTCACAAACACGCTTCTGATCACCGATGCCCCCAATTGTTTGTATACCAATGCACAAGGTCTTCTCAGCAAGCTAACCGAAGTTCGTATTCGTCAGGTCTCCACTCCTTAGAACCTAGTTATGGCCACCGAAGCATGGCTGAACACGGAGCTCATGGATGCTGAGATTGCACTACCCCGCATGACTTCCATACCAAACGATCGATCCAGCAGAGGAGCGGGAGTGCTCCTGTATTATCGACCCGACCTGCATGTTGATGTTTTTGAGGACCCAGAAACGAAAGTCGTTGATTCTCTTTGGTTTCGTATGCACCTAAGACGTGATGATGTGTGCTTACTAGCAATAGTTTACCGCCCCCCCCAATGTCCACCATGGAAATGGATCAATGCCTAGCTTCTGCGATGAAACGAGTCATGGCACGACCATACAGTCACGTCCTTCTAGTGGGGGACTTCAACCTGCACGTAATCGAAGTTCCAGCATCGCACAGTGAACAATTCAAGGCGGCTTTACAAGAGGTGATCGTCGAGGTACCTCTTTACAACCACATCACCTCTCCCATGCGATTCCGAACTGGTGACACGCCCACTGTTTTGGACCTTGTGCTCTCTAACGAGGTACTAAAGCTCGACGCCGTGACTATGGATGCACCACTTGGCCGTATCGATCACGTGATGTTGCTCTTCCGTTACGTCTGTTACTCAGAGTACATCAGTGATAAAAACGTGGAAACGTATGTAGTTACACATTACGATATACTGTCCAACTTCGTTCGAGAAACCGACTGGTCCTTCCTGGCCGAGAAGCCGCCCGATGTCACCTGGATGTTGTTCGTCACCCAATTCACTGAGCTAGTGGCAAATGCGTCAGAAAGCAAGGTAGTTCGCCCAAATCAAGTGAATTCGTTCCTGAGGAGCCGTACTGGAAAATGCATGGCTTTAAGTGATTCAGCCTAGCGCGCTTACAAAGTCTGTCCAAGTAACCTGACCTGGGGTGCTTACACAACTCAACGAAACCACTGCGTCAAGTTGATCCACGAAGACAAACTCCAGCATCAACAGAAATTAGCGACGAAATTCAGTACAAATCACTAGTTGCTGTATAGACACATCAACAAGCTCCGCAGAGTACAGTACGGGATCCCGGTTTTAGGTGCAACTAATGGTCTTACACAAACCGCATAAGATGCAGCCAACGTGCTTCGCCAATACTTCATCCATACTTTCCGGAGTGAATCATCATTATATCCGCTTTTTACACAGCTTCCATGGCCACCAGGGTTAAACCACGTATCGTTCACGGCAGCCAATGTGATGCAAACGCTAATGTCATTGCACCTGCACAGCTCACCTGGCGTGGATGACATCAAACCGAAGGCCCTGAAGACAGTGGCCATGAACCTTGCCGAACCATTAGCTCGGTTCTTTCAACGTTGTCTTGACGAAATGCAGGTTCCGATAATGTGGAAACATGGACTAGTCACTCCTATTTACAAAAGTGGTAATCATTCGGTGCCTTCGAACTACCATCCAATCACTCTCCTCCCAGTTTTATCCAAAGTGATGGAACGTATAACTGCAGAGGCGCTCATGAGATATCTTGAGAGCAACAACATCCTAGTGTTACAGCAACACGGATTCCGCCGAAATCGATCCTGCACTACAAACTTGCTGCTACCGCGAGCAAGCTGGACAGAGTCAGCCGATGCTAGAGTAGGAGTCGATGCTGTCTACCTGGAATTCTCGAAAGCGTTCGATCGTTTGGACCACCGCATTCTCCTTCACAAGCTTCGAAGCTATGGAATCGGTGACCCTGTACTCATTGAACAATGAACAATGATTTATCACGGGATAAAAGCAAGTGCTTGACGCATCCCGTAAGATGGTTGGGGTGAATATGATGAAATCAAAATATATCTGAGTCATCTACTGAACGTCTGTCTGGATGAATACTTCGAGAAATTACATCCGTGTAAAATTTAAAAAAAGCGAGCGCAAACGTTCAGAAAGACACTGGGGTGTGGCGATCGTTGATGTAAGGCGTGAGGAAAGCAAACAATGGTCTCTCACTTGGGTCCATTTGGTACATAAATCCTGCTGCAAAGCATGCTTGGCGTAGTCCACAATAGAGGAGTTTATGTAACAAAATGCTGGGAGGTAAAAGAAATACCTAATCGTTTATTGAAAAATCAAAGGTAGGAGAGGATAAAACTGAGTTTGGGAGTGGATACAACTGAGTCTGGGTCGGCAACTTCCTCGCTCAACGTCAGCTGAATTTGAGAGTTCGCAGCTCCCTTTCCGACCCAATTGAGGTCCAGTGTGGCGTGCCTCAAGGATCGGTACTGGGGCCACATTTATTCCTCACATTCATTAAGGACCTTGGCAGTGTACTGCAGTCGAATTTCTTACTATTTGCAGATGAGATCAAAATTTGGCATGATATCAGGACATCGGATGATCACATGGCATTGCAGAGCGATCTCGACAGGGCTTATGTGCGGTCATCCGACAACCGGCTCCAGTTCAACGTCACCAAGGGCAAAGTCGCAGGCATACACCATCAGCTTATCTGTGAATATCGATTTGGGAACCAGCAGTTACAACATGCTTCCCAAAAAACTACCTAGGAATAATCGTGCTGGACGACCTTGGTTGCTCGAGTCAGGCTGAAAACGCATCAAAAAGAGCCAGTCAACATCTTGGACTCTTACGGAGGGCTTTCGGGAATTTTGATCCATCCATCTTGCTATATATGCTGAACGCCTACTTGAGGCCTCACGTGGAATATGCGATCCAGGCCTGGCGTCCCTGGCACAAGCGCGACGTCGACGCGCTTGAAGCTCCACAACGTGGATCGACCAAACTCGTTAGAGGATTGTTTCATCTCTCCTACCACCGCAGACTGCAGTCCCTGAGATTGTACAGTGGTGAATATCGACGTCAGCGAGGAGATCTAATCATGGTTTACTTAATACTGACGAACCAAACTCACCCATGTCTCAATCTGTTGCAGCTGAGCCAAAATACCAACCTGAGAGGCCATCAGTTTGAACTGGCTACGCACTCCAGTCTGCTTGATTGTCGACGCAACGTTTTCTCCTTCCCCGTGTCCGGTGCCTGGAATGCCCTTCCGACTCTCGTTATCCTTGCCCCTACATTAATACTTTTCAAAAACGCCTTGATGAAACGCTTTCAAACTTGCATTACTTCATACAGTACATTTCACTTGGAGGACGAAACAACGCAAACCTAACCATGTGCTTAACGGCCCTCTCCGCAACGTGGCAGTGAGGATCCATGCAGATGTGTCCATGTGATTAGCTTGCATGTAGCAAAACTGGATTCACATAGTACTCTAGTCCTATTACTCTTCTGTAATCACACCGTGAAGTATTGTGGGTTGTAATGTGATGTCAATGTAGCCCGGTCAAGTGCCTCTGTACGCCCCATTTGTATCGGTGTCGCCTTCAGGCACACACACTGAGGTTCAGACAAGTCATCAAGTTTGATTAACGGACATCGACAACACGATGGGACATGCACATCGAAATGCTTGGACACAGGTAGCATTCTCGACATTTATGAATTGGTGGAGATATGCTATCGCCCAGAACGGGCGAGCAATGGGACACTAAATAGTACCACACGACTGACCACCTGGTGATTCCACATACCTGTTAACTCTCGCTTACCTCGGACAAGAGATGATCGGCCAGACTCTGGCTTAGTCTGCGGTTAATATAGAAGGTCACATCTTCAGCACACACCAACGATAAGTCGTCACTGTACCACTGTGGTTTTAGTACTTCGTGAAGGTGAGCATAGTTATAATCCTCTTTCTTCATCGGCTAACGACTGAGCATATGAAATTCAGTTGACTTAAGCGCACCATATCCCTGCTAACTTGCAACTTTGCCTACTCCATCTATGTTATCTTCGTTATATTATCCTTATTCTATCGCTAACATACGTCGCGACTGTGTACAGTTTCACTCTAGAATGATTGACTACTGACTTGGTGCAATGTAGTATTGCACCTAAGACGGAAGAGCCACATTTAAGTGACCTTTTAGTGGGCTTACTTAACTCGGTTGTACTTCGCGATGACTTCACGTGTTGCCCACTACACTGTTGTACTCATCGTGACCTCTGATATCCATGCTGCCTTCTCAACTGCGTTCTGCTACGGTGACATACTGAAACGATGAGCTACGACATCTTCCTCTGCATACTATTACTCGTCCGTGATTCACATCCCTATGTAAGCTCCATGGTATTGATCACCAGATTATGTGTGGCAGCCACTGGCCCTTTTGCTACCTACATTCTGCTCCTTGAAATCGATCGGTAGATTGCATGATGCATGTCAACCGGCTGCTTAATACTAACTAGCACGACGCTTAGAGCCGGTGCATCGCAGGATAGAGGTTCAATTCAGCCATGAGCTTATTTCTAGTAGGTTTGCGCGCGGAGTTTGTGAGCGAATTGAGTTGTTGATACGGATCTACGCTAGGGTGGCAAATTCTGGAGAATGTTTCCGGTTCGGTGGATACGCCTGAATCAAAGGTTATCAGCGCTTAAGCGCTTGCAGTACCCGTACAGTGTAAACTTTGAAATTTGGAACACAATGCTCAAGCACTTTCCTCGCGTGAACACCTTGAACCATGCATTCGAAGAGAAATCGTCCTGGAAAATCCGTGGCAAGTGAACACTTCTGACACTTAACTAACTAGCGATTATCATGATTTGGATAGTTCATGTTCCGTTCTATGTGTTAGTGATGAGAGTGAGAATAGTTATATTGCCCGTTGTTCATCAGCCATACTGAATTTACCTGCGCTTAAGAAAACGCAGGTATTATGCGGATTGAAGGCGGAAGCGCAGAGACACCTAGAATAATTTGAACTAGACATATCCTGTTAGGTGGGTAGATTAAGAAGGAGGTAATGCCAACGATAAAGATACTTCAATGTCGGTATATTACTTGGGAAAGGAATCAGCACCTAGCTACATTGTTTAGGAGCGCTGAATGACTGCACCAAAGACATACGATGCAGGTCGTTACCAAGTAGCTTATGGCCACACCAGAGTATACAACTGTATGTGACAGCCATGCCACATCTTGGGAATTTGCAAACCGGTGTGAATGCTGTTTTGAAAATCGAATGTTTGATAGTGGGCAGTGGGACGTAGTTGATGTAGTACTGCGGGTGTTGTCGTGCCAATCACGTCATACGCGGCGAATATGTGATATTACCACATGTCGATGCTTAAGGTCGCGCAAAATACGTTCTTTAAGAATCCGCACGAAGCTCGGATAACAGAGGATCGGACCGGTCCAGTCTTAAGAAGCGGTCGTCGATACGGAGAGCCTGAAGTGAACATCCCATCGCATTGGCACGCTGTGCGATCTTCTCCATCAGCTACGCAAGCCCGACTTCACATTTAGGAGGCAGCACCTTAATACGCACGATTTTACTGTACGTCTTGTTAATTTATCGTTTACCTGATAACCACACTGATGGCAGTTGATTCCCTATTGCTAAATCGGTTTTGTTCAGGCGGTCATTTATGTTCACGTCTAAATGTTAAATAACACACCGACAGTTCGTATTGGGTTTTATTCTCATGCGTATGAAAATGGCTGTTAGCCTTACCTCCAAACGAAACCTGTGCACTTTGTAGTACTATTGCACATGGGGTTTAATGTGTCTATCCAGTTTGTCGTAGTTCATATTTACCTTTGGACAAAAGTATGTGCATATGTTGTATTCGAACTGCCAGTGGACACAGATGCCGCCAATCTATGTACATACGTATACCGGATGACTTAGACGAGGATACTCATGCAGCTTTTGTACAGCCAAATTAGTGCAGGGAAACGGCACTGACAAACCGAAATTACGTTACTAGAACATGAACAAAGTGAATTTATCACATACTAATGTTGATTGCAGGTGTTGGGAATCAAAAGCAGCGTTGATCGGTGCGAATTCCATGGGCTGGTCAAGAGAGCGTTTGCCCAGGTGCAGGCCAAGGCACTATTGCACGTGGAGGAGAAACGCGGTGCGTTCGCTACTATGCGACTTACTAATGCCGGCGAATAAGGAAGCAGATGTTGTGTCTTTGGCTGCGTGATGAGTATTCTTAAATTTCGTGGGGTTAGCTGCTGATTAAGCTCCCGGTGTGGCTGCGCCTGATGTGAAGGTTGACAAGGTGCCTACCTGTCCATTACTCACCACCTCGTTCATACTAGCTCCAGGGGACTATTGGTCGTTGCTGGAGGGACGGGTGCACCGTCCTCGTGATGACGCTAAGTTCAAAGGGTGGTTCCATCCTGTGTGGAATGGGCTACGACCCAGACAGCGTCTTTTGTACGTTTGGTACGCATAATGTTCCACCTGAGCCTCAATGCTTCTGTTCTGCTTGTTGAAGGAGTTTGGACCGGCTCCTTTGATGTAAGGTGGCTCCCATCCACGTACCACACGGTCTTAGTCCTTGGGGTTTACACCGGATATAGGGCATGTGAGTGCAACTATGGGCGGTGCAGCGCAAGCCACCCAAGGTCCCTCTGTAGGCGCAGGCGTCCTGTGGCTGTCCCCTTGGGAGCCACAGTGACAGGCAACTCCGAACACCGATGCTGCCAATCCCTATATATATATATATATATATATATATATATATATATATATGTATATATATACATATATATATATATATATACAAGTAGGTATACAGATAATGGGTCATCAGAACCATGGCAGAAAGGATAACAATAAGCGTAGGAAAAAAACAAGAAAAGGGACAGTTTTTGGATTTCGAACTTTCTGTTTTGAGTTTTTCTATACTGTAGTTTCAACAACCGATAAAACGGCACAACAGCACTGGCGCCACTAATGTCTGCTAGGTGCCATCAGATCCAGCGTTTACGGCCACAGGAATGCCCAGTTACGAGATTCCCAACTTTGTAGTCTCACTGATGAGATTTATGCTAAGATTGAGGCTGCTTATCTAATGCCCCCTTTTATACATCGTTTGTTGTCTACTGCGACACATTACCAACATCCTCTGGGAAATATAAATAACGCTCGCCGTGGGTAAGCTGGCACCTGCAGTAAGTGGCCGAACCAAAGCATGCATTTTCGGAGAACAACCTTTGGAAGGCTGGGGCTGTTCGCTCCAAGCACTCATTCAGCAACCTTCGTATTACTTATGGGTTCTTGCTATCGCACACCAGTGATCCTTCCCATATAAAGGCTGTCAAAATTGACAGTTGTCTAATGTCTTCCGAGCGAACAGGCCAGATATCACAGCCGTACAGCAGAACCATACGGACGGAAGCATTTTACACTCTGCCCTTGAGCTTGAGATTGACGTCACGATAACGCCATAGGTGTCTCAGTTTGATGAAAACAAGGCACGCTTTTGAAATTCACTGTGAAACTTCGTCTTCAACAACACCACCATCCACGATGCGACTCCCCAGATAAGTGAAACAAGTCACTTCTTCCTGGTTGTTACCAGCAATGCTGAGCGCAGACGCAGGCCACTGTCAATCCTGAAACATCACTTTCCATTTGGATGTAAATGGATGCCACAATCGCTAAGCGGTTCAAGATGTTTTGGACGATTTGCAGATCGTCACTCGGTAGAGCGATGTCATCGGCCTAATCCAACTCCACGACTCTAGTGCCAGGGAGGAGCTCAACACCGCCGTTCTGGACACCTCCTAGCACTCGTTTTACTACATTTTCGATGGCAAAATTGAAGAGGAGATGTGAAATAAGGCAACTTTAGAGAATATCGCTGGTGACAGAAAACGAAGGGGAAAGTCCGTCGTATGCCGTAATTTTGCCCGACGTGTGACGGTAAGCTCCCTCAGAATGGCAATAAACTTGTCGGGCACACCCTTCCTTAGTAGACGATTCCACAAAGCAGCTCTGTCTACTGAATCGAATGCCGCGCGGATGTCCAAGAACATTAACATTATCGGTCGACGGTAGAAGTAAAGGAGCTTCAAAATTTGTCGGAGCGTGAAGATGTGATCAGTACAAATTCGGTCTGGGCGATAGCCGCCTTGTTCTTTTCGCGAAAAACCCTCTGATAGAGGAAAGCCTACGATGTAAATTGGACACAAAAATCTTGAAAGCATTTGAGATCAGCGAGATTCCGTAGCAATTGGCGCATTCTTCGCAGAAGCGTTTGTTGTGAAGTGGGACTACGATTGAGTCTCCCCATGAATTGGACACCTTCTCCTCATTTCAAACCTTCGTGAAAAGCGAAAGCAATTCGTTGAAAAGTACATCTACGCCATCTTTAAAAAGAGCCGGAGGATGGCCGTCAGGGCGGGCGCTTTATGCCGTTTCAAAGATCAAATTGAGCTTCGGATTACTTCGCTAGGAGGGTCAGTGGGGACAGGCCTAGCGCCATCCGATGAAGACGAGGTGTCACAAAGGGTTGTGCCGAGTAGTTAAAATGAAGAGCAAAGTGCTCTACCCAGCGCTCCAGTAGCTTCTGCAGATTGGCGACCTTTGTAACGTTTAACTCGCAGATTGTCTGACTGATGTCAGGTGAATCGCAATTGGTGACCTTCATGAAGCGAATCAAACTACGGAAGTATCCAACCGATGCAGCCGGTTCCATCTCAGCAGCACGCCTAGACCTCCAGGATTCACTGTCAGAGCGAAGGCTTGCCTTTAGCTCTGGAGAAATAGACCGATGCATTTTGTTGTCTTACGCGCCGGCGGACACGGCGCGTCGACCATCTAGAAGTTTTGAAGAAGTTGCCGAGATCAAGCGTTTAGCTGTGCAGCGGACTAGGCCGCAACCGGACTAACCTGCGGACAGCATAGCGTTTTGCAAGCCTAAGCAGTACCGGTCAGCATCTAGCGGAGGAGAAAGCAAGGTTTTCACTAAGCCACTGTTGATGATCTGTTCGTACCGCAGGATCTTCCAATTTGCAAATGTTCAGTCGGGTTTGTTTGACCGTTGAGAAGCAACCGAAGCGCATGCATACTGTCGCGTACGCCAATGCATGACTGGTTTCCACATAAGTTGACAACTATGCTCGGCACTCCCGTATGCTTCCACGTCAGCTTCGACTGATGCTTTTCTCGTCAAGTTGCGACCAAAGCAGGGTTGATGATAGAGGGCGCCAGGTGGCATAATGGCGCCTGGGGTAACAATATCTCCTAGTGGAGTGGAAAAGTTGGTGGTCGCCACACAGACTGAGCAATCTTTCACCATTGTCAGAGCGAACATCCTCATACTGATGTGGTCCCCCGATGTAGCTTTCAGATGGAAGTAGCCAACCGACGCTTGAGTTGAACTCTCCCTCTATAATGAGGATGTCCGTTTTAGGTGCCCTAAGGAGCAGGTCATGAAGATTTCGGTGTGGCTCTTTTCCATTCCTGCACTCCACGACCGACGGTTTCGTCTTGGTTTGGACTCATTAGGCAGAGATGGCCGAGCCGGGAGTAGAACTCGGCGCATAGGGTTCGGCCGTTGTTGCCATCATCACTAGGCCATTGAGCTCATTGAGCAGTGCTTTACCCAGCGGTTAGGAAGTTGATTTCCGGGTTTTGGAGCATTTTCCGTGTCTTGGATTGCGACAGGCAATCCTACTTGTGGCCTCGGTTGACTTTGAAGTCAGCCTCCGCCAATAAGAGCCACACCAAAATCCTCACCTTCGGTAACGGTCCCAGTGGTCGTGTTGGCAGAGGCTGACTTCAAAGTCGACAGAGGCCACAAACAAGATTATGTCTCGCAGTCCAAGACACGGCGGATGCTCCAAAACCCGAAAAGCAGATTATGAAGACTAAGATAGAACTAGTCCTTGAATGCATCCGAGCTGCAGTCAGTGGAGGCATAGGCGGAGATCACAAAAATTAACGCTTATCGGCTCGGTGTCTGCTAAACTTGCAGGATCCACGGGGTCTAATATCACATTGAAGACTGTTGATTGGAATCCGTTCAAGGAGAGTGCCCACAGCTTTAGCACTGAGCGCAATTCCAACGTCAGCTTGCGCAGAAGCGGCAGACTATCACCAGAAAGGCAGAAATGAAACCGAGTGTGGAGGTGGGCTGATCTCAAGAGCTAGTAGACTATGTTGGAGTCCTGAAGTCGTGTCTCAGTTAGGCAGCAGACATCAATTGCAATGGTTTCCAAGGTGTGTGCCAGTCCCGCTTGCTATTCGATCCGCAGTAGATTGTGCACATTTAGTGTTGCTAGTTTGAACGGAGTTCCAGGTTGCAGCATCGATGATGGAAGATCTTGTGGCTAGTGGTTCCCTGCGTATTATTTTGTGGCTGAGTTTGCGGATGTTACTATATATATACGTATATATATATATATATATATACTACATTTAAACATTAAACAATTGATAGAGTACTGCAACACATGGGTAACAGTAGAACAAAGAGAAGAGGCAGTCAAGGGAAGGGATACGAAGTTTCATGCTGTCACTTGCTGCAACTTATCAAAAACCCCAAGCTCAGGGGTAACTGCTTGAAACTGAGTAACCAATAAAACTGTCCAGAATGTCGACGGAATTACTTTTCGGTTCGTGCTTGCTAACGTTAGAACTCGCTCCCGAACTCAGTTGTCTCATTCTGTAATTTAGATATTCTCAATAAATACAACTAGATATAGCTCTTAGCTCCCAGCATTGTGTTACCCAAGCTGCACTACTGTAGAGTACATTAATCATGCCTTTCTGCCGGGGTTATGTGTCGAATGGACCCAAAGAGACGGCACAAGTTTGAGAGACCTTATGCTTTTCTTACCCAATATCTAACTATCACTGCGTTCCATATTGTTCTGTTCGCTTGCATTCAATTCTCATGTTACCCTATCATTATTTAGCGACGCATTCCACTCGGTAGAGTCTTAAACAGATGATTCACATAGATTTTATATTGTAGCTATCACAGCAGCTAGTATACGAGACTTGTCAAGCACCTGTTTTATTACCCGTGATAAATCATTGTACATTGCTACTAAAAACTTTTCCCAATTAAATCTTTGATAGGCGCCCAAGGAATCTTCTCAGCTTTATTTCTTCTTTGAAGGGTCAAGAAAAATTGGGTTAGCTATTTGTGCCAACGTGAAGTACACAGTTACTACGGTTATGCGCTCACTTGTGTTGCGGTATTTTCTCAACTATGCCACATTGTTGGTGTTCAGATTATATACGGACCACTGCAAGATTTCCCAATGAAGTCAATCCATGACCTAATTGAAATACGTGGTATATTTCATCTGTCTCAATCATTTAGATGGTTCGATTCTACGTAGTTGATGAAATACCAAATGCAGGCACGCATTGAGGATCAGAGTTTCACTTTGGGCCTTTTATTGGATCGGCTGCCCCGGGATTGATGGCGATTTCAAGTGCACACTTCACCATAGGCACAACCGAGCCGTTCTCATTCATCTTGAGGTGGGTTAAAACGTGGTGTCTTCCTTCAAGTGGTGTTTGTCCCTTGGCGCCTTCCGGCGTCGCCAAGGTAATAGTGCTCGCTTGGTACCTATTCGGCGGAGTGTGAACTAGCGAATCTAATTGAGCAACTAAATTGCAAGATGAACAATTCAATTATTGGACCACGCGAGGCCTAAAATCGAATGGTTAAATAAACGAAATTATCCTCTTAATACTCACACAAAAAGAGCCGCATTTTGTTCGACCTGGGGGAAGAAAATTCTAGTCACCCGATAGTCAAACAAAATCTTCTCGCGAGGTTGTATCTGCCAAACATGTAGCACAACTGGGACGGACTTAAACAGTTCATTGATTACTATGTCCAAAATTCGACCAGTTGACCACATGCCGTAGGTGCATCCTCGTGGGGTGAAAACTTTGACAGCTTCCTGTTGTTGCTAACTTAAACCAGTTTCATTCAAACCGAAGTGCTGCCATTAAATGGGACGATGTGTAGTGAAGTAGGGGACCCACATTTAGGCCATTTGATGCAGTGCATGAGACAGCTGGCTATATACTTGAGGTGGTGAAACACTTGCATTGCATGCACTTTGCAACTCAATCGCGACAACATTTCCCCCTACAGTGTGCCACGGGATGACCAATAGAGCGAAATAACCCAGCAAGCAGTGCGGTAGCATGGATGAAACTTGGGAGTGGCACTGCACATCTCTCCTGAAAGGGAATAATTAATTTGTAGCACTGTTCTTAACACCGCAAACACTTCAAACTTATATCCATAACTGTACCGATGTAGTGGTTTTATGGAGAGTTGGAGCCAACACAGTGGTATGTGGTAAGTGTTTGGTAGGGTTCTGGCATACCATTGTTGGATTTGTATTCCGATAAGCCGCCTCAGTTAAGATCGTATTTACTTTGGAGTACATCTGTAGCTGGGTTGTGTGATGTTTAAGGTACTGAGCTGAATATTTCATGCAGACCAGTCATCATATGCTGCCGGATTCTCAAAGAAGCCAGCTTCTGGATCTACTCACTGCAACAAAAGTTGTCAGTCATGACTGAGCCTAATGCAACATTTCAGCTACACTAGGTTCATGGCTTAGCAGTCCAAAGCAGTCCAGATAAGACAAGATAGATAAGGTTGATAGATAGATAAGATAGCAATGATAGCCTCCATAACTTTTGAAAGTACTGGCAGCAGAGTCACTGATCAATAACTAGCTGGGTCGAAACGACTACCACTTTGTAAATGGGAGTTTTTATTCCGTGTATCCACATTGCAGAAACGTGCCGATCTTCAGCGCAGTACTGGAACAGCTGCGCCAAAAAAGCTTCAGCCAAAATAATAGCCGCCACAGCAAGCGTCTTTGGGCGGATGTCATCAATTCCTGGACAGGCGTGCAGGCGCATGGATAGCAGCTTCCGCATCACGATGTCTGCCGTAAAATGTGTATGAGTGCGTCCCGGTATGGGCCGCATACATTCTAAAGGGTTAGACGACTCGCGCCGATTAACACGGTTTCAACGTATTTTGGCGTTACGGCTTCTTCTGGGACGGGGATGGAGCCAACGTGGGTAGAGAATAAGAATGGCGACAAAATGGCTCCTCCAAAGACACCGGAAGTAGTGTTAAGAGGCAAGGATGTCCTGCCGTTGAACCTGTTTATCTGAATACGTATGGCAAAATAATCCTGTAGCAAGAATGCTATGGATGGTTGGATACCAGAAGCCAGGAGATTTGCAACAATATTTCACGGCTAACACAATCGAAGGCGTTGGTGTAGTCAAGGAAGCATATACGTGTGGCTTTGTTCTTGCTGTCTAGCGTCGATAGCACTGAGTGCAATAGACAAGTCACTGCGTCTTGTGTTGACCTCGAACTTCGGTATGCAAATTGATGCGCGTCATTCAGACAGGAATGAATTAGCAGTTTTTCAAGAATGAATTCCTCGAAGACCTATAAAGCCACCGAAGTGCACGCAATAGATCGAGATTTACTTGTCGCTTTCTTCAGTATGGCGTTATGCCAGAAGCTCTCCAACAAACTGCGAACTTTCCTTGCTTTAGGTACATGGTGTACAACTCAAACAGTGGTTGGGCTAATGAATCTGCACACTCCTTAAGTACGAAGGGAGACAGCCGGTCAGGTCCGTTTGATTTGCTCGAATTTAGCTGGGTAAGCTTCCTGTGAGGTGCCGCAACATCAATAACTGGCAATGAGTCCGTAGGCCGGTGAATCTGTATATATGAGGAGTGAGTCACTGCTCTATCAGCAGAAGTCGCAATTTAATTCTACTACCTGTATATCAGAGTTCGTATTATGATATAAGCGAGTCCACTAAATTGTTTCAGCATCTGCCAAATCTCACTACAATTATTGTTCCCCAGAATGGTCTGGATGTAGACATGATTGACGTGGTGAATTGCTTCCCTGATGCGAAGAAAGAAACTTTACTGAGGCACGATCTTTGACTTTGTAGGCTGTCTTCTAAAGTCCACGCAGCTGCTTGAGGAGTGATGAGGAGAACCGGTCAACACGAATGAGAATAGTTTCCATCGGACAGCTGAGATCAAAACAGTAGTAAAGATAAGTTGTCATCCGGTCACAATATGTTGAGACATCTGCGTTGAAAAAGAAACTGAAATCTGTAGAGGCAACACTTTCTTTCAGTTATGCTGTTTTGGGGATTTTAGGTTCGTTGTAGTGAGTGACTTCTCCGTGGTTCGTCTCACTAGACGACAGGAGATAGCTTGACTATCGAATGACTAGAGCTACCAAGTGATACCCGAGTGCTGACTGATAATGTCTTCAGGTTGTTGATAAACACTAAGTCAAGGATTGTTTCTAACCTGGTGGGATATTTCACAATGTTCTATGGTCCAAGTCTTGTGAGGAATGTGGCGTCAAACCTATTGAAATCGCAAACAAATATACATAGGGAATGGTCGGTTTGTACAATGATAGCAGCCGTGACGTCATGGTAAAATTTATCCGCTTATGAACTTGAACAACTGAGGGACATATAAATAATGGCTAGCAAGATTGAGAACTGAGAACTGGTGGGAAGCAGCGAGTAGAGGTTGCTCTGTGTAGCCGCATCATTCGTCGTTTTCGGACATGAACTTTTTATTTATCGTTTCGCTCTCTGTACTTTGCCTCTGCAAATTGTTGGTCTAGTAGCATCTTGAATTTAGACACTGTGTTGGCTTCTACTATTTGCTGAGGCAGGTCGTTCCAGACATTCACCACTCTGCGTTCGAAACAGAGTTGATGGGCGACCCGCTTCAAATCAGGGACGATAAGTTTATACCGGTGTCCTCGCGTGCAGCTTTGTGTGCGCAGATGAAGTAGTAGTCTCAACATGGGGTAATCACCCAGATGTAATATCCGGTGCGTCATGATGAGGTCAACCCTCAGCCGACGATAAGATAGGGTGTATAACCCTAGTTTCTTACATCGGTCTTCGTATGACATACCTCGTAAGTTGGGAATCAGCCTGGTGGCTACATGCTGCACCCGCTCAAGCTTTTTTACTTCTCCCCGGGTGATGGGACAGTATGCGGGAGTGCCGTACTCCAGCATTGGTCGTATTATCGAGACGAAGAGGCGAGTGGCAATCTCTTCGGACCAAGTGCTAAAGCTGCGCCTGAGAGCCCAAAGCATACGAAGGCTGTTTTGGTACAGCCTATTCGTGTTGTCAATGGATTTTAGGTCGCAGCGTGAGAGTACACCGAGGTCGCGCACGAAAGGAGCGGGATGCAACGGTTGACCAGCCACTGTGTACGTTCGGCCGTGATCATACTTACCCAACCTCATGAATTGCGACTTGGCAGGGTTGATCGGAAGGTTAACCTCTGCAGACCATGTTGCGAGGCGGTCGAGATCCTGCTGAAGTAAATCGCAATCATTGAGTGTGCGGATTACTCTCCACACTTTCAAGTCATCTGCGAACAAAGCACAATGTGATTGTAGTAGCTGAGGCACATCATTTATATGGATTAGAAACAATATCGGTCCCAGTACAGTGCCTTGGGGCACGCCGCTGCTCGATGGATGCCACTCAGTTAGATGGTTGTCCACCTGGACTCTCCACTTTCGATCTATAAGGAAATTGCTGATCCATTTGTGCAGCGAACCACCAACACCGCACATCCTCAGTCGGTCAAGGAGCACTGCATGGTTAACCCTGTCAAAAGCCTTCCTGAAGTCAATGTAAATGACGTCGACCGAATGGCCTTTGTTCAGCGCTTGTAACCATTCGTGCCTCGTCAACAGTAGGTTGGTGATGCACGAACGACCTTTCAGGAAACCATGCTGTGCGGAGGTTAACAGGTTTTTCGACTCGAGAAGTTGCAGAAGGCTCCTCTTCACGATCTTCTCGAGCGTCTTTTCCAAAACTGCCGTCAGGCAGATCGGCCGGTAGTTATCCACTTTGCTTGGGTTACCACCTTTCGGGATAGGCTTTACGACTGAGCATTTCCAGTCGTCCGGTAGTAGACCAGTGGATAGTGACATGTTAAACAGTTCAGTTACAGAAGGTGCAATTATGGTCGATAATGACTTGAGGATTAGTGGGTGTATACCATCTGGCCCAGCAGGTTTCGTCCCGTCAAGATTTGCTAGAATCTTGCGTACATCCTCAATATTGCAGTCTAGGCTGTTAAGTTCGGCTGGAGCGGTGCTCGTCGAACTCATTACAGACACCTGGTCACTTGCGAATACGGAGGCGAAGTGCGTTGCCAATGCTGACGCACGATCTGTACTTGAGGTTAGAGGCTGTCCTTCTGAGCCTTCTAACACTGGGATATTAGCTATAGGCCTTAGGCGCCGCTTCACATATGCGAAGATCCTCTTGGGAGCAGTTTTTGCGGCAGTTGCAAGCTCCTCTTCGAAGCTTCTGCGTTTGCTTGTTTTCGCCTTGTTGCAGCGATTTCGTTGTACCTTGTACGCATTGTAGTCCTCATCAGAGCCAGATAACACGATTTTTTTTTCCATAGTCTACGTCGCCGTCGGGCCATTTTGTTGTACTCTTTGTCAAACCAGTGTGGTTTGACTGGCCCAAGTTTCCGAAATTTGAGGGGCACAAATCGGGCGCACAACGATTTCACTCCCTCTTTAATGATAGCCCAACAGGTTTCAATAGATGAATCCTGTGGTAAAGACCAGTCTATCTGGCTCGCTGCTCGAATGAGGCCATTAAAGTCCGCCTTCCAATAGTTGAAGGTTGACTCTAGTGGGAGAGGATACGGTAGCGGTAGTTCTAAACTGCCTATGATCACTGAGTGGTCACTCGCTCCCAGAGGCTATAAGACTTGAATGTTATGTACACGCTGCTCACAGCTAGTCAACAGCAGGTCTAAGCATGATGGAGTTGCGCGCGCTGTAATGCGTGTCGGTTGGTTGATGTGCTGTGTGGCCGCGGTTTCAAATAGCAACTCCGTAAACTTCCTCTCGACTTCACAGTGGCCGGGGAGAAGTTCAGCTTCAGGCCACTGTATTCGGGGCAAGTTGAAATCGCCCATGAGTAGGAACATCGGACGACTCATGTGGTTGCGGACATGCGGCAACCAGTCCAAACTGCGGCTCAGTGGGCTGCGATATACCACGCCTACGAGCAACTCGCAGCGTCTGAGGTGTATCGAACACCATAACTGCTCACATAGGCCATCAGCGCTTTGATAGGCGCTCACTAGTCTCCCACACAAGGAAGACATTATGTAAAGTAGAACGCCATTGCGATCATTTGATGGTCTATCGCAGCGGAAGCATGAGCTGTATCCACTCAGATATTTTGGCATGCACTCTAGAACTAGGCAATTGAGACATTGCGGCGAATAGCAGAACATCTTTTTCACTGCTGAGCACCAGAAAGCGTTAATAAAAGTGATAATACCACCACCCTAGTTGCAGAACTTGCATGGACGATCAGCGTAGTGAAAAATAAAACCGTCAACTGGTACAATAGCGCCTACAACCTCTTTGTGAAGTACTAGCTGTGTGTATTCGAGACAGCAGATGTTCCTTTTAAGGTCTTCCATTTCTCTAAGAAGTGAGCGGACGTTGCTGCTGAGAAAAACTGGTTTGCTCATACTCGACAGATTTTTCTTCCGCAGAGCGACCCTCCATCCAACAGGATGTTTCTTTACAACTTATTACGTATTTGTAGACTTTTCTCTCTTTGCTTCGGATAAATCTACATGTGCCTATCACTTGCGCTGAAACGCACAACGATTTCAAAATTTCGCGATTGTAAATACACATGAAACTAATCATGGATAAGGCAGTGAGTGAGTAAAACAATAGGTTTACAAATGATACATTTGAAGGCACGAGTGTTGATAATTCCTTGATGGAGGATACTTTGTTCAAATGCGACCGACATGCAGGAACTTGGAAGCAAGCTGATTTAGTGTACTAAATAATGACCCGAAGCCTGTGCTTTCCGACAACAGAAGTGTTCACAGTCAGAGTAGTACGGACGGACTTTCAATCGATATTTTCCGTCGATTAGACAGATACTGTCTGGACAACTCCCATTGTCGACAGCGCATAGTCACCGCACTAGCTTTAGGTCACATGACCCCAAAGCTTTTTTGACTCAACGCGATGGGATTATATTACGCAATGAAACATACAAATCGCGATCAATAAGTCCCCAAGTTCATAGATGCAGTCAGCCCATGGGAAGGAGTATTAAGCCATCCAAGAAAAAGGATAACGCAGAGTGCAAACAAGACCTCTAACTTCTAGCCGTGACTATACGAAACGCACCAGAGTAGACCGTAAAAATTTAGGATACAAGTGCCCCCCAAGGACGAATAATACCACAATTTACTAAACCGAATTGTTCATGGCACCACAATTACCAAAATATGTATCGGACATTAACTTTGTGAACGGTTAGCTAATGAAACTGGCAAATCCGTTCGCTGTCGAAATCTAATGCTAACTAGCTGAATTGAATGGTCAACTGAAGAATATTTAAAACGGACGTGAAAGGGACGCACAATTAACACTAACTAGGATGGCTGCATGGATTAGTGAACACAAACAGAGACCAAAGAAATTGGGCTCGATAGGAAGAAAGCAGAAAAAGGATCGGCCGACTGTGAAGGGGATTAATTCAAAGTTGGACTTGGAGAACCCGCTGTGTAGCTGGGTTGCTACAAGCAACCTCTATTGAGACCTCGGTGCAATTGTGGTGGACGTCGGTCATTCCGATCACAAGGATCGAATGTGAATGGAGATATTTTGTTGTTGCTCATCCCAACACTGGGGATTAATTGCTCCGCCGCATGAACAACTTAAAATAAAAAGCAGAATAAAACGGTATATTCCTCGACACTGTTATAGCGCAAGTGAATAATGTGATCAATATGTACGGCGAGATCACATAAAGCAGGTGATTGTTCGCATTTCTGGATTAAGTGACAAACTGAATGTATTTGGAAGATTGTAAACAATACAAATACAGATATAGCGAGATTTTCTCTGAAGTAATATGATCCGTGAAACCATCTCCAAGAGACCTACTTTCATGCAAGGTATTCCCTCGGAAGATTTCACCCTCTCTTCCATGCCTCATCTGACTGTGTGCTGGTGTGACAAAATAGCATATAAGCCACCGTCTCTGTCACAATGTTTTTATGACTGTTTTTTATGCCTGCATTGTGGGCGATGAATCGTCCAGCCTGTTCATCATGTGGCTCGTTCAAGCATGGCCCAAATTCAGTATAAGTCAGTGAGTCAAAGGCAATGCGCATTGTATGGTAGAACTTTTAGTTTGGATGCTTCCATCCGTCAAATTGTGCCAACAGTGTAATAAGGAAGAATATAAAGTATGAAAAATTAAACATAATAAGAGTGAGAACAGTAATGCCAATGCAAAAACAAATCCATATTTTACATCAGTGCACGAAGGGTCGGCAATCATACGATCACATTGTACGACAGGGCAGCCGAAAACGTATAACTGCTCGAATTTTCCACAGGCAAGTAATCACTAAAAAGAATTCTCAGTCATCGTAATTTGTAAGCATACGCACAGCCTATACTTCGATATCTCCAAACGTTGAAATTTGGTAGATGTTGCTAAGCTGTTTCTTCCGAAAATAGTTCAATAGCTGAATTTCAATAGTGTATGATAGGATAAAATGCATAACTTTACCAGATCCACAGGATGGACATGTAAATGAAAATTAACAACAAAAATGTTCCAACGTGGAACGTGAAGTATCAGTGTTTAAACCATTGCACTTTTCAGACGGTTGTATAACGTTTACCCCTATGATGAAAGTCGAATAGTCTTTCGAATGTCGTGACGTCTGGTGTGTTCACCACATATTGTGGTAATGCATTCCAGTGGGAACAGATTCTAAGGGAGTAAAAATACTTTCTACAATTCAAACGGGAGTGTTGCGTCATTACTTTCAACCGATTGCCTCGGCATTGTTTGTAAGGGGCTAGGGTCAGCAGTGATACACATGGATGCTCGCTTTCAATTAGTATCCGGTATAGGAGAGTGAAATCTACGCGAAGCCATCGGTATTCTGAGGAGAACCCACCGAGTACACGAAGACGCAGTTCGTAAGTTAGACCGGATAGTCCATGCGTGGCTCTTCTTTGTGGCTCTTCGTTGGTTTTCTCCAATAGACATATGTCTCCTTTTAACCATGGGCACCAGACTTGCATTGTATATTCAACCTGAGGACAACTATACGAGTTAGTCAGCATTGGTACTAGCCGTCGCACAAAGGTGTCGAGACATCGCCTAAAAAGTCTCGTTCAACTTCGCCACATTTGATGATTTCGAACATGGAGCGAATTGCCAAGACTTTCTTGCACGATTATACCTAAGTGGCGTTCACTAGTCAAGTGTTGCAGGACGTGTTGCCCCAAAAGATATGTGCTGACGAAGCTGCTGCGTACCGTCAGCAGGTCGCACTTTTCAGGTCTCAATTGGAGCTGGTTCGTTTCTGCCCATTCATTAATCCGAGCCAGATCTTCCTGAAGATAGGCACGGTCGGATGCTGAGCGAATTGCTTTCCATATTTTAACATCGTCTGCAAATATTTGCATCGGGGATAGAATGTCTGTTGGAAGATAGTTAATGTAGACTAAAACAGTAGCGTCCGAAAACGGATTCTCGCGATACTCCACTGGAGACGCATAGGCTTTCAGACTGGGTGTCGGCTGCTTTTACCTTGATTGCCAAGTGAGCAGGGAACCGTTGATACCATAGGTAGCAAGCTATCGAGGGAGCAAAAAGTGACTGACCCTATCGCATGCATAAGAAAAATCAGTGAATCAAATCTATGGGGACTAATTCATCAGCCGCCATGGTCCATGGGTCCTGAGTAAGCAGCAAATTAGTGAGGCAAGATGATCTGCGTCGGAAACCAAGTTGAGCATTAGAAATTATTTGTGGACTTTCAAAGTACTGCGTCAGTTCATCTGCGCTTACCGATTCCGTCACTTTTGATAAAAGAGGTAGGAAAGTTATAGGTCGGTAATTGGCAGGATCTGATTGATTAACTTTGGATCTTGGGGTGATCTTTATTTTTACACTCAGATGGGAGTGTGCGGGAGTTAAGCAGAACCTGGAAAAAGCTTGCAAGTGGTGCTGCTATGGTGGGAGCAAGGGTTTTCAGTATTTTTGGGCAGATAGTGTCGATTCTAGGGGCATTGTACTCCCAGATAGACTGTAATTTGCGTGAAATAACTGAAATAACGACATTTGTTGGGAGGCGAGAGAACGAAGGTTCCATGACATTTGTAGTTGCTGAGCCAAACCGCAGCATTCGCGGTATTCACAGCAGTAGTTGTTAGGCCACTGGCCGTCTTGAGTAGTGGTATTCCGGGCTTAACCTTACTTTTGCCATTCACATATATGTAGTTGGGTGTTACTTGTAGATTTCAGCACCATGGTCGCCTTCCATTCGTACTTCTCGACTCTAATGAACGACGTGCAGTAGTTTCTGATTGCCTTGTAATTCTGCCATGTGGTATCACATGGGCTTAGTGAATGTTGCCTCCAGAGTTCATCTTCTGTTGATCTATTTACGTGTTCTGCTACGGATCCGACTGTTGGTCCAGCGTGATACTCGTAAGGGTACAATGTTTGATGCGGTTTGTATGACCCAGTTAACTTCTTTCAATTCATTCCATGCGTCGTTCTCCGAACTGTGAGTCTGTAGACCCTAGTCAGCGGTTGTCGCTAGCTTATGAAGCGTGGAATAGTCAGAAATATTTTTTTGGGTTTCGCGTTCTTTATAGACCATACTGGCATAACACACA
Organism: Dicrocoelium dendriticum; assembly: GCA_944474145.2. NCBI lineage: Eukaryota > Metazoa > Platyhelminthes > Trematoda > Plagiorchiida > Dicrocoeliidae > Dicrocoelium > Dicrocoelium dendriticum. Next base: position 156,690,465 of record OX104063.1, on the reverse strand, counting down.
GCCAAATGTTAGGACTGAATGGTCACTACTGCCTAGTGGAGGGTCTTGTGCGACTGGCTCAACCATTAACCCTTCATTTGTCAGGATTAGGTCCGGTTACGTTGGCATGTTGGAAACGCGGTGCGTGGTTGCTCGATGCACATGATTATACAAAAGTGCCACCTCCATGAATTCAAGGAGTTTTGATTTGTATGATGGCCCATTAAGTGACACACAAGCTTCTGAAGGTATATTGAAGTCACCCGTTATACTTGAATGCGAGTACTTTTTTGAAGCCGCATAGGAGTATGTTTAACAGACTGTCATCGCTGTCTACTGACATGTTCGTAGGCCTATAGATAATTGCTAAGAGGTAAGCAGCACGCGTCTTCTTCTGTGATACAACATCTCGATCTGCTAGGTGTAGTCGGCAAAATAATGCATCGGGAATGACAAGCGAAGGTTTGGTAAATGTCTCACATTTCAAATAATCTCGTTACTGGATCTGCTTCCCACTGTCTTGTGGATTAGGCTATTGAGCCAAAAGCTCCGGGCACAGTCCCACAAGGAAATCTCCGAAGCACAACAGCCAACTCGCGTGTGATTGCCCACCAATGCAATCGTCTGTCTGAGCGCAAAGCGCTTAACATCAGGTGCTGAAACGTACGCACACTACTGGACCGGAAGTCGAGTGAGCGCCCCGAGCGACGCACTGCACTGGTCGCGATGGAATTAACGCGCTACCACATCGATATTTCGGCGCCCAGTGAAACTCGGCTCGCTGAGCAAGGTAAGTTACATGAAGCAGGTGCTGGCTACACGTTCTACTGGGTGGGCAACGCCGCCTCAGCACCACGTGATCATGTGGTCAGATTTGCAGTATCTGATCGCCTCCATGGCCAGCTGGTGGGTGAACCAACAGGCATCAACGCGCGACTGATGACTGTTCGCCTACGAGCCGGAAGAGGTACGCTTGCCTCCTTTATAAGCACGTACGGTCCGAGCATGTGTTAGCCTAATGACACGCGTGATCAATTCTACACTCAGCTCTCATCCATGATACGGTCTGTGCCGAGGAACGACCGACTATTGCTGCTGGGCGAGTTCAGCGCTTGCGTTGGGCGTGGTGCATCGGTATGGACAAATGTTATCGGTCCGTATGAAATTGGTTCAGCGAATGCGAACAGTGACAGGCTGCTCTCACTGTGCGCCACTCACGGTCTGACGATCACGAACACTCGGTTTGCACTGAGTGCGAGTGATATAGCAACTTGGACGCACCCACGGAGTGGTCACGCTCACTTGCTCCCCTGTGTCATACTACGTTAGCGTGGTATGCGTGAAGTGCACATGATACGTGTACTGCGTGGAGCTGAGTGTGACACTGGTCACAAATTCGTGCGCACCAAACTGTACATATATTTTCGTAAACTTATGTGTGGCACTCCCGCCGTCAATCGGCGTAAATTTAACATTCTCTTCCTCGGTACTGTGGAGAAGCGTATCGAGCTGGAGAAAGCGAAGACTGCACCCCTTCGTGATGTGGAATGCATAGTCACAGTGGGCGACCTGTGGCACCACATTCGCGACCAGGCGACAGCTGCTGCTGAGGAGACTAATGGGCGCGCAAAATGTAAGCGGTCTGACTCGTTTGATGAGAACAATGCAACGATTGGCGCATTGGCGTCGGAGAAGAATGCAGCATTTGCTGCACATGTGACAGACCCCAGTGACTTGGGGAAGAAGAGTCGGTTTCGAAAACTTCGACGATGACTGACAAGAGAGCTCCGTCGCATAGAAATTGTATGCTGGACGGAGAAGACGAAGCAGATGGAATGCTACGCCGAACGCCGCCAACACAAGGAATTCTTTGAATCCTTGAAGGTGGTATATGGACTAAGATTCGAGCGTCTGAGATGGCTGATCGATGGTAGTTCAGGCGCTACCTGCACACAGACTGCAGACATAATGCAGATCTGGCAAAAGCACTTTGACTGTCTCCAGAACAACCGTTCAGTGATCGACTGGCCTACATTGAACGGCCTGAAGCAGCATGATGTGAAGGCGAGTCTGGCGGACACGCGGACACTGGATGAGACGCAGAGAGTACTTGCTCGGCTACGAAACGGCAAGTGTGCCGGTGCCGACGGTATCCCACCGCTAGTACTGAAACACGGCAGACCCGCGTTGGTGACTGCGTTGCACCACTTGTTGCAGCGCGTGTGGACTGAGGAGGTGGTGCCTCCTGAGCTAAAGGATATCCTTGTGCTACCACTGTACAAGGGCGAAGGGAGCAAGCAATGTTGTACGAATTATCGTGGCATCAAATTGATGAGTTGTGTGGGCAAGATGATTGCTCGAAACCTGCTCAACCGCCTCGTCAGTCAGGTTGTGGAACTGAACGTGGCGGAAGAGCAGTGTGGATTCCATTCGGGTCGCAGCACTATAGAAATGGTGTTTGCTGCTCAACAGTCGCAGGGGAAGTGCAGAGAACGACGCCAGCCGTTGTACCTGGTTTTTTGTTGATTTCACCAAGGCATTTGTAACGGTGAACCGTGAGGCATTGTGGCTGGCTTGTGGTAAGTTGGTTGCCCGCGTAAGTTTATAAGTTTAATTGAATGTCTGCACAGTGGTATGCGGGCGAGAGTGCAGCTGAGTGGAGAGACCACGGATGACTGTGCAATTGTCTCTGATATGAAGCAAGGCTGTGTCTTATCTCCTGCCCTGTTTAATATTTATCTTCATGCAACGTTGTCCTGTGCTTTCTATGCCGTTTATGCTTGTGGTGTTCGTGTGGAGCACCCTTTGATGGTTGGTTGCTCAACGTCTGTCCTTTCGGTGCGAAAACCTTAACCTGTGAGACAACTATCCGTATGTTGCTGTTTGCTGACGACTGTGCGTTGTTTGCACACAGCGCGAATGAGTTGCAGCACATGACCAGTGCTCTGGCTTCGACAGCGGCAAAATTCGGGCTCACCATCAACACAAGCAGAAATGTCTGTCGCTTTCAGCCTTCATCAGAGCTGCAACCTACAATGGTGCCTCGAAGAAGCATTGGTGCCGTAGTATTGGAAACCACCTCCCGCTTCTGCTACTTTGGGAGTGTGATGTCGACTGACCAGCAGCTACACAGTGAGTTGCGTATCCGCGTCTCGACGGCAGCGACGGCATTCGGGAAGGTAGAGTAGCAAGTATGCAACAACCATCAGCTTACCGTTGGCACGAAGCTGATGGTGTACAAATCCATGATACTGTTCGTTCTTCCATACGGCGGCGAAACGCGCACGATGTGCCGTCGGGATCTGTGACATCTCGAGCGGTTTTTTCAAAGTATCTGCGACGGATTCTGCACATTGGTTGGTGCGACGGATCTGCGGATACGGAAGTGTTGCTCCGAAGTGGAATGTATGCAGTGGACTGCATACTCTTGCTGGGAGTCTTACGGTGGCTCGGTCATGTGTGGCGGATGGATTCGACGCGGATCCCGAAGCAGCTATTATATGGTCATCTAAGTGTTGGGAAGCGGTATGTGGAGAAACCGAATCTTTGTTGCCAGGACATGGTCGAAGTGAGCGTCTCACGTTCTAATCTTGATTGTAGGTCATGGGAAACGAAAGCGATTGATCGGCGTGCATGGCACGACCTCATCACGAGGGCCGTTGCCGAGGTGCAGGCGCTTTTCCGGATAGGTAGTTTACTTACCTGGATTGTCGGAGACTGCGACGAACAAAAATGCAGGAGATAGTCTTTATGCATGCGGAGAGGAAGCGGCAGTTGCGCAAGTGGCAGGATCCGATGGGCTGTACTCCATGGACATCGAGCGCATTGTGCAGTGGTACTTGTGGTCGCGAGTGCCTTACTCAGGCAGGTCTAGTGAGCAATGAGCGAGGCCACTCGGGACCATCACCGAAGCGACGACGGGTCCTGCAGAGAACGTAGGTGGAACAGGCGCAGAATTGGTAGGTACACTGCATTCGATTTGCTAACCGCGTGCTTGCATTCTGAGTCGCTTTATTTCAGGTGGAAGGTTTGCAGTATTGTCTCATTAATGTCTACGTAAATTATCTTCCATAAATTTGTACAATTCGCTTAAGCTAATTGCAGTTAAGTTCGATAACTTTTTCGCGCTTGTGGCATTCTCTTAAAAGATATTTGCTGACGTCTTGAATCTATCGCGGATTTGTTTTTAACCATTCTTCTAGTAACTTGCACTTATGCTAAATGTGATTATCTTCGTTAATTTGATCGCGATTGTAGTAGTTTTAGAGTAACTTGTGGAAATTTTGTACTTATCGTTTATGCGTTGCTAACAAACTTACCTCATTTGCTCATTTAGCGACGAGTTATATCGGCACAGCCGTAGGCTTTAACATATATACTTTATTTGATAATGTCATTTCAAGCGATTGGCTGTTGTTTGATATCCCCGGTGTGGCTGCGCTTGATGTGCATGTTGACAAGGTGCCTACCTGTCTATTACTCACTACCTGGCTTCAGGAGACAGTTGGTCGTTTCTGGAGGGGACGGGGTGCACGATCCTTGTTGCGTGCTAGGCTGGAAGGGTGGTTCCATGCGCTCAGTGTGTCGTAAAAAGTTAATTTGAATAGAGTAAACTTATATAAGACGCTGCGTTAAAGAATAGAGTGTGAAGTCACTTAGAACAGCTCAACCTGAAAGAGCTAGACCACTCTCATCTGGCGAATAGCAGCTCCGGTTGTGGTGAACGCTTTTGGCGAAGTATCTGCGACTCGTAAGCAAGCAACCGATTATGGTTGCCGCATCATCACGAATGTAATCTAGACAGTTTGGCCGTATGGCACTGTGATAAAGTACATCTCAAAGACGAAGACACGTTTGCATGATGTTCATCCATCGGAGATGACCAGCTATAGGATAATCGTTTCCACTACCATGCATCCTAGTGCTGATGTCGCCCCAGCCAAGTGATTATTAGGAATTAATGATGTGCATCTGAGTTGGTGAAAATAGGATCGTTGCCAGCAAAGCGCACTTGAAAGTGCGTTACAAAGCATCTGCATTACGTTGCCCCGTGATAGAGTTTACGGAAAAAACCTAAGGAAATGAGCGAAGCGACAAACGAAAACGTATACAGAACATGCTCACCATCACACGTGACATACTTGGCGCAGACTACCCAAATGGGCACGTGCAAAGTGGCTAGACCGTCGGGGGTTTGAAGTTAATTTGCAATGGTCAAAAACTGGTGCATACGTTGCTGGCAGCACTGCCACGTAGCGTATTGCCTGCCAACCTGGCTTGGTTGCTTCGATCAGCAAGCTCAGATACCCTAGCTTTCAGACAAATATCCTGCCAAAATCGGACGAATCAGACAAATTGCCAGAGCCAGCGGCAGCGCTGTGTGACAGGCATTGTAATGCATGTTTTCTGGTGAGTCGTGCTCTGTTATGGATGCGTAAAGTAGCGCAAATACGGCATACCGTTATTGCGTTTCCGCGTCCCCATGTCTCTATGCTCGTGGTTGTTTTTCTGTGGGTTACATTTAGAGCTCGAGACTTTATAGGTTGTTCTAGACCATAAACCCCGGACTGTCAGTATAGTCAGTAACAGCACAGGATCTATCTACTGAATGGCATGTAAGGACTGATAAGATCAGTCAAGGAGAAGATGTACAGTGTAGTTAGTAGATTTGCGCACCATAAGAATATGGGAGCTTGACGTAATTTTTGACGATGTGTCGCATGTACCTCACAGTTACGTAGTGTTCCACGTATGCGGGACAGCGCTGGGTGGCCCATTCGTCAACAGTGAGCATTCCCCAAACCCATGACCCATCAATGCCAGCGACTTCTGTCACGGTATCAGACTGTCTTGGCTGCTAAATCGACTGCTTTATAGCACGACTCATCCTCCACAGCCGTGTACGTTGTGTACTTTGTAGAGGACAAGGATGGGCCCTAGAGCAACTGTTTTTGCAGCTAGCTACTTACGACAGCATTCAAAAGATGTTTGGGCGAATTTTTCTTGGGTTATCAAGGTGTTGTCTGTTCACTTCACGGCGGAGCCATGGAATGCGCAAAAGGACGAAAAGCCAACCTAGTACTTTTACTGGTGTGTAGGAGTCTGTGTCCACGTGCTAACTGCGATGAATCAACTACAAATTGCATTTAAATCTGTCACTGGTCACATCAAAAGTGTATGCAATCTGGACACGCGCGCGAATTTGGACGGACTACGAAACTAGTGAGAGTAACACACGCATCTCCCCTGGTACCAAGTTGAGTGAAAGGCCTACATGTGCATATTAGAAAGACAATATCTTCCAGTTAATTCGTACTTTTGATGAATAAAGCGAAATTTTGTCTCCATCTAGCGCGCTGTTCGATGACATTGGGTCAAGCTGAACTCTCGAATAACGCTTACCTTGTAGATAGATTCATCGCTGGTTCGATTCTCCGGTAAGAACATCACTGGATCAAGACCTTTCTAAGAGAATGTACTCATGTAAAAGGTGAGTAAACACAATCCCCGATACGGTGACTACTAGTTGGGAGAACATCCAGACAGAGTTTGACATGACCTGAGACAATAGCTGTTCTACCGGTTAGTAGGAGGATTCTTGGTGATATTTTACTGGTTCATCCCAGTTGCTCACAAGCCAGATGAGTTTAACCCCAATCCGGAAAAGCACCAGACATTCGTTTCGTCCTATTTGGGCCCGTCAGTGGTGCGCATCCTTCCGGTCCCTTGCTAGGGATCCAACCAAAGGCAGCTTGCAGCTTACGCCAACTAGCCAGTAGCTTATGCCACTGAGCCATGGGGGACTCAGGCAGACAGTCTGAATTTGCAATCTAACTGGGATATGGCACAACCTATCCTCCACTGCCACGCAGGTTCCTACAATTACAGAGGACAGTAGTTGGCCGCCGAGGTTACGACTTTCACGACACAGTAGATGTGCCCGCATAGCGTTTAAAGACTGTGAGGGCAAATGTTTAGATTTGTCGACCAAGTCATTCAACCTGAGAGAAAAGGAAGTAGTACAATGGTGGTCTCCTTAGACTTATTTGCTCACAGCCCCCAAAACTTGGCGTACCATGCAGTCACAAACGGACTGCTTCGTTCCGAGTCGAGTTTGAACAACAAGCGTCGACGCTGTGGACGTCGCCAGCACCACTCAACCGTCGAATATTGTTAGATAACTGAATGTCGTCCAGTTCTCGAGGTCTAGATAGCCAGTGTTTGGTATGGTTGCATGGATCACCACCAGTTGGATGTATGGCGCTACATGGAGCAGGTGTTTGTAGCCGTGGTTGAGGTTTCGACGGCAAACACCAGTCCCAATCCGTAAGATTCGATTCAGTGAAGGCCAATCAAAGACATTGGAAGTGCAATGGGTGAAGGCACGATGATGAATACGAAACTAGTGTTTACTGCCGGCGCCCCTAACATGGCGACTGATATAAATAATGCTGCTTGCGTTGATTACTAGTGCCAAGAATATAAAACCCTGGGTTAGATCTGAATATGTTAAATTTAGTGTAGACTCAATCAGACAATTTACCCTAGGGCATCATGTTTGAGATTGAATTACGGAGTGAAGTGAGCGTCGCCGCTCAGATGTAGCGCGCTCAAGATTATGCACTAGTGGTAAATAAAGCGCTTTCTCAGTTCTGTTAAGTAAAGTTTTGTGAATCTATAGCATTATAGTTGCAACTTCCACAGTGGTAGCACATATCCTCCGCAGGCCGCACTAATGGTTCGACTGCGCAATTGCTGTCTACAAAATCACCAAATGCCTCTGCGTCAAGGCCAAGCCGATGAAAAGTTATTTTCAGGCAGTCAGCAACTACTGTAGGCGGACCATACATTTCCAGGTCCAGCAAGTTTAAGCAAATGCTCAGATGTTTGTAGTCGGATCTAGACTCTGACTTAGACCGTCACCTGACCGGCGCGACCGTCACCTGACCGGCGCGACCGTCACTATGCCACAAGCTTTTTCTTGCGAGCATGCACTTGTCCACGGCACTGATAGGTTGTTCACCTTTGTGTGTGGCCATTAGGGGTATGAAGTACAAACTCTTAATGGAGATGGTTGAGCGAGTAGTCTGGTTTAAGTAGACGCGGAGCAGCCAGAAGAGAGTCTCACTATATTGAACACCGGTGGATGAGGGACCTATCTATAGATGTTCTACAGTGCGAAATCGCCACGGGATCTTCAGTCTGCATATTCTGGCAAAAGTACAATTTATGCGCTCGGTACCGTACCGTCTATTTCAGTTCCCCAGTAGCCCACTGATACCAAGAAGTATTAATGCGAAGCTGAATTTCCATAAAAGCTGAGATGTAATTGCACCCCTTGCTCTTCCGGTGACGCAATGTGCGCTGAATTTGCGATAGGAAGACCTTCGAATGAATGTGTCACAGTATAATAGTTGGCTTAGAAGTAAAAGCAGAACGGTTGTTACTCTCTCTATATAATCACTGGACTAAGCAACGGCGCCTGACCATAGAAATGTTCGTCAGATATGTGGACAATTATAGAAGGGTGTTCTGTGGTTTATGAAGCACCATCGCCAGACAAATGTTCACACATCATGAGTACGTGCGTACTTGTGTGAAGTTTTGTTGTTCGACCACCCACCCGTTAGTGAACCGGTCTCAGCTACATCGTCGATGCGATGCGTAACATTATTGTCATAACACAGGGTGCGTACTCACAGCTCGGTATGGTCTGTTGCCACTGTGTCTTTTCGACTACGAGCAGTTGCTGCGCTCGCAGACCTTGTGTTAGTTCGGCAGGCGTAGGTTCAACAGCTTCCCAAGTGACAATGCAACCAAGCGCGTTGAAGTGCTTTAGTCGCACAGACCAGCTCCATGAATGTAGAAACATTTATTGTAATGTATAATTATCAGTAAATCGAGATGCTGCCCTCTTCATGAGATCTGGTCACTAAACACATGATCGGTCCAAAAAAAGGATCACAATAAACAGATCACACACTTAGGAGTGCTAAAATGGGTAGTATGCGTCAGCCGCAGTTGATGGCAAACTGCCCTTCCTTAGCTCGCCATTGAAAAAATTTGGCTTGAACAGGTGGATAGTTTTGTCTAACTTTGGAGCAGTATCTCTACCGACGGAACCATTGGAGAAGAGGTGTTTCTCCGCATCACTAAAGCTCGCTCATCTTTTACTAATTTGAAACACCTTTGGAGTCGCCGTGACATCTCGCTTTTGCTAAAAGGTAGGGTTTACAATGCTTATGTTCGCTGGATACTTTTGTATGGATGGGAAGCTTGACCGATTCGAGTGGACGACATGCGTAGGCTTTCAGCCTTTGACCACGGCTGTCTGTGGAGAATCGCCCGTGTATGGTGGCAACATCGGATGCTCAATGATGATAACAGACAACGAGCCTTTGGCAAAACAAATCCCCCGCCCTATGAGATTGTTCTATTGCGCCAGTTGAGATGGCTTGGCCATGTCCTGCGCATGCCTAACGAGCGGTTGCCACGTCGCGCCCTATTTGTGCGTACAGGGCCGCAATGGAAGAGGCTGCTTGGCGGCCAGCCGATTAGTTGGTGTCAAAGCATCAAATCGCTCACATTCTGTCTAGCAATTGTTGCTCCAGTACGCCTTCCCGGTTGGGGACCGAAAGATGAAGAATGCTGATAGTTTACCACACTCGGAACAATGGCACAAAACCAATTGCAATGGTAAAAAAGCACGCAACTCTGCGTGAACCCCCGACTCCAAATTAATAACTCCATAAAAGAAAACATTGAAAAAGCGGCGTGTGAAAAATGACAAAAAACAGTTCTTATTGATCCTTTATTACCTTTTGTTGGGCTTGTACATATTCTTGTTCCTATCTAAACCTTCATGGTTTTGAATGGCTCAGTGTCTAACTTATAAACTGCTGCTATATATATATATATATATATATATATATATATATATATATATATATATATAAAAGTATTCAGCGAACACAGCATTGTAAACCCTACCTTTTAGCAAAAGCGAGATGTCACGGCGACTCCAAAGGTGTTTCAAATTAGTAAAAGATGAGCGAGCTTTAGCGATGCGGAGAAACACCTCTTCTCCAATGGTTCCGTCAGTAGAGATACTGCTCCCAAGGTAGACAAAACTATCCACCTGTTCAAGCCAAATGTTTTCAATGGCGAGCTAAGGAAGTGCAGTTTGCCAATCCTGTTTCAGCACTTTGTACTTTGGAGGTGAAAAGCACATATAATACTTGGACGCTTCAACCACCAGTCGGTCAAGGATTAGTTGCATCCTGTGAGGGTTGTCACCCATCAAGACGATATCATCAACGTACTCTATGTCGGATGCAGGATTACCTAGAAGGAGCTCAATTCCAGAATTCTGAATGCCCTCCAGAGCTCCCAACAGGACATCTTCGATCGCGAAGTTGAAAAGAAATGGAGACATAGGGCATCCTTGTCGCACATCACTGGTGACAAGCAAGACTGCGGAGAGCTTGCCGTAGGCTCTTACTCTGGCTGAAGTGTGGAGGTATAACGCCCGAAGAATAGCGACGTACTGTTCAGGGACTCCGCCCTTTAGTAGGCAATGACATAAGGCAGCTCAGTCTACAGAGTCGAATGCAGCCCAAATGTCCAGGCAGACGACGATGGTGAGTTCGCGGTATATGCGGCAATGTTCAAGGAGCTGACGAAGCGTGAAAATATGATCCACGCAACCCCTACCAGGGACGGAAACCAGCCTACTCCACCAGATAGTGCGCCTCGCGAGTTGGCGACAGCCTGCGCAACATGATGGATACCAGCAGCTTGGGGACAACTGGTAGCAGGCTGATTCCTCTGTGATTGGTACATGAAGTCCGGGAGCCTTTCTTGAAGCCGGGGAAAATATCTGACTCTCCCCATGAAGTGGGGACTCTTTCTTCACTCCAGATCTTCATAAATAGGGATGTTAGCTGGGTAACAATTTTCGTACCGCTATGTTTGAACAGTTTCGGAGGAAACACATCTGAACCAGCAGCCTTAAAGCGCTTCAAGTGTCTAATCTCAAGGCGAACTTCGGCTTCAGTGGGTGGTTCGAGTGACACGGCCCATGGTTCACTGCGGGATGAGCTAAGTATGAAACTGGATGACAGGGAAGAACTGAACTGAAATTAGAGATACTCAGCCCATCTGTCCATGCGCCTCTGCAAATTGGTGATTTGTGACCCATCCGCCTCACAGATAACCTCGCTGACGCAAGGCTTTTTGTGACCGCTGGACCGAATGAGCTGAAACAACCTGCGAGTATTTCCGCCGAGGGCGGCGGTTTCCATCTCCAAGGCGTGTTGAAACCACCAAGCTTCAAGATCAGCACGAAGGCTCCGTTTAAGTTGGCGGTTGATGGCGCGGCGAAGTTCATTGTGATCGGAGTTATATGGGGGAGTTTGACGGCGGTCGAACAGTGTCAGGGAGCGCGCGGATATCCAACTCTTTGAGGGGCGATAAGTGAATCCACAGGCTGGACAGAAGAGAACATCGCATTCTGCAAGAAGTTCCAATGTAGCTCGACGTCAATGGGAGGAGAACAAGTTAAGGCGTTTACTAATAACAATTGGTAGTCGACGGATCGGCTGCTAAATTGTGGTGTCAAGCTTACAATGCTTCCGTTTGGGAGGGCCTCCAAAGCGCATGCAAAAATTCGCACAAACCAGTGCGTGATCAGAATCAAGATAAGTAGAACAAAATGAACTGGAGTCCTGTATGCTACCTCTCCAACTGGAACTGAGTGCAATGTGGTCTTTTTCAGACCAGTCCTGCAATGGTGAAGGAGGACGCCAGGTGGTAGAACGCCTCCTCGAGTGTCTGAAGTTGGTGCTTGCGAGAAATAAGCCATTGTCTTCACACAAAGTAAGAAGCCTGGTCCCGTTGGCGGAGTGATTCTCGTGTAGTTCATGATGTCCACCTAGGTGAAATTCACCTGGCAGCAGGCAACCAACGCCTGCATTGAAGTCCCCGTAGAGGACGACGACATCCGATTTGGCAGCTTTGGACAACAGTTGGTGAAGTTCGGAATAAAAATCGTCCTTGGTCGATTCAGAGCTACTGTCGGTGGGTGTATAGGCGGAGAGCACGAACAGGTTGCGCCATTCATCGCGGTGCCTGTTGACTCTACATGAACGTTTAAGTCGCACTGTAGATAATAGGCTGTTGACTGGAATCCAGTCCAGCAGTACAGCCTCGGCTTTGCTAGTTAATGTCACACCAACGCCTACGAAACCAGCTGCAGCCGCTTCTGCATCGCCGAAAAGACGCGGATGGCATGTCGGCCCCCTGGTTCGTCGGGAAGTAAACTTGAGCATAGGGCTTGGGTCTTGCAATCTAGTATCGTAAAGGCAGCATATATCAATAACGAGCAAGTCCGGAGTGCGAACTAGACCGGCCTGTGGTCCAATCTGCTTCAGAATACGAACATTGAACATTGCCAGCCGAAACGAGAGTCGCAGTCGAAGGATAGTCTCAGGCCGGGCTTTGTGGGGCATCTAAACTGGTGTATGGATTAGAGTGAGGGTAACACTGATTAATGACGGATAAACGGTTGGCATGTGATGCAGACTGGTGAGAGGCGATGGGGAGAGAAACAAAGGCGAAAGACGAAGTAGTAGTGTGATACATGGTTTCTGCAGCGGGCACGATACTACCCGGTTTCCCAAGCCGAAGTAAGGAGTTGTCTTATGGAGATCCACCTCGAGCCTTTAGCCCGATAGCCTACCCGCAAGGCAGCGGGGCGAATTCAGGGAATCGCGCCCATTGGGAGCCGGTGACCGCTTTTTGGATTCATACCAAACATGGACCTAATCCTCCCTATACTTTCAGTACAAGACTGGTGAAATACAATACTCCACTGGGGTGAAGCAAGGGGCAGTGATTTTATTTAGTGGCGAGTCACATCCGCCACGTCGCAGTGTTGTTAGACAGACATATGGGGCTTGTTATAGGGAGAACGCTTGCCAGGCGGATACCCAACACCTGGAACACTGCCGCCGAAGCATTTGCTGAAATGGGGTAAACCCGAAGCACCCGGCTGGCACCGCGATGAGATTGTTCAGTGGGTAACTTCAAAGTCAGTTTCTACAATAGGTCATTGTGGTACACTAGTGGCAAGCACTAGTCTTTTTCCTTGGTGCAATCATAATCGACCTAGTCCTAAACGGCTATTCACGTTTCGACCTATACTGGAAGATCAAGACCAAAGCAAATGTCCCCAGCAATGGCAACAAAACAAAGGTGAAATCAAGATACTAAACGATTTGCCCAACAAGAAGTGTTACGTTTATGGTGATACTTTGATCTGTACCTGACTACAACAGACTGAATAATGTGACAAGAAGCTTCCTATCAACTAAAGTTTGCACCATGATGCAAAACCACGCCGGATGGATGTATAGAGTGCGAGTTGCAGAACTTCTTGTGCTCAAAAACAAAATTCTGTGGACCAGTATTCGGAAATAAAATCACAGCCGCATTCGTTATTTGCGCTTAGAACAGGGACCTGTATAGTGCGGAAGACGGTTGGAAATTGCAAAAGATTTAAAATCCAATGTAAGCTGAACATGGGAAACATTGGTAAGGGCAAGCAAACCAAAGAGGGAGAGAAGTAAAACTATTTACCATCATGACTTGGAAGAGTGGTTTCACATCCGCGAAGCCCTCCCTCTCCATGACGTGATACCCTACCCAACGTCAAGGTTACCCCTGTCACCTAACTATAAATGATGGGGCCCAAGACTGCTTATTGTCATGCTTCACTCCAAAGAAATGGTTCAGAGTGCTCGGAAGTTAGCATAAATCAGGAACAAACTGCCATCGGAAATACGCGTGAAAGTGGTCGAAGCCAAGCCCCCATTGGCTAAGGGAACAAAATACCAGCAAGAATTTGTCGGGCCAAGCTGTCTGCATTTCTGAACCGGAACGCAGTCCAATTCCCAAAGCGCCCAAAGAAAAAAACAGTTTGCCTCAAGTCGCTTCTGAAGGATTAGCTAGTGGGTGCTTTGTACAACAGACCGAAATGGCCAGCAATTATGCAAACACGGATATCAGCCTGCCCAACAAGGGTCGGTGTAAGTTCGTGTTCAATTACGTTTCTGCCATCCGTAGCTCTCAAGTGTATGTATTCCAACGCATGAGGCCTCAGCTAATTGGTCGAGCTTTGATCCCGTTAAACCTCAATGTTTTGGGACCTCATCATCTTAACCAAAACATGGCTGGACGAAATAAGTACCGACGCTGACATTTCATTATCTTGTGTGTCATCCTTAAGCTACGACCGACCCAATCGGTGAGGCGGTGTGAATTTTACTAGCATTCTGACCTACATTTCGCATGAAGTACCCAAGGGTTCAAGCTGTAGAGTACTTATGGTGCGGCTTACACTTAGGGCAGGGCGATATATGTTCAATGGCCCTCGTATACCGAACACCATCACCCACTATAGAAATAATAATAACAGTGATAATGCCTATATTTCTCATGATTCGAAAAACTGTGCCTGTAGCGGCACAAGACAGTTTGTACAAAATTAACCATGCTCTTGGATGGTGATATACCTTCGTCGAATATTGGGACACACGCTTCAAATAATAGCGTTTTGGCAGGTAGTTGGTGCGTACGCTAGCGTTTGAAAACCGGGGAGTTGTTATGTTTGCGACCCCTCTTGAAACAAATCATCGGGGGATTTTTCCCTTGTGAGTATACTCATTATGGTGTTCAGGTGAAGGAAAGCTAAAAGCTTGTTACTAGATGTTGCCACATTGTCACATGACCTGAATGTTATTGGTATTTTATTCCCCCGATGGCCATATCTGTAAAGGAAGAAATTTGGGCGAATGTTTATGCTAACTTTTGGTATATTCAGTGTATAATCTTTGTGGCAAGGCTCTCGAGTTGAGCTATGTTGCTGTTCGCGTGTAGGCCAGAGCGGAATAGATTTCTGGGTAGCAGGTTATAAAGCAGCAACGAGCAATACTGCTGTCATTGCATCCAGTGCTTCAAGGTAAGATTTGTTGCAACGCTCTCGATAACTCATTGCAGTGTTTATCAATCAGATGTTTATTAGATGACCTCTTCAAATATCCAACAGAAACTTTGTCGCGCATCCTCATAGTGCCGTACGTTATGCTGCAGTACTCGAGGGTGGTACGGGTGAGTAGCTTGTGTGAATTATGTTGGATATATTAATCAAAAATTGCCTGGCACCTGCTACTTGGTAGTAGGTCTGTTCGGAGAAATTAAAATTACATGAGTGTCTAATACCAAGATCACGCGTGAACACCTGTATAGGGACATGTTCATTGTTTAGTGCAATAGATCCTTCGGGGATGGAACAATCGTAGATTAGGTCCTGGGCTGTGAAGAGACCACTGATACGATCTTACAGCCACGTTCTCCTGATACAGGACATCAATCTGAACGCCATACCAATCCCAATCATCTTCAGTAAGCAATTCGAGGCGGAACTGCAAGAGGTCATCGCAAGCTGACCAATGTACAGTCGTGTCACCTGAAGGGTAGAGTGTACCATGCAGCAGTACGTTCGACCCTACTGTACGGTTGTGAAAACTGGCCCCTTAGATCAACAGACATAAAGAAGCTAGTTACGTTCGACCACCGGTGCCTTCTCAGTTTGGCTCACATCTGGTAGGAACACCGAGTTAGCAACGAGCGTGTTCGACGTCTTGTTTACGGCACAGGAAAAGGAAATGAACCGCTCAGCACCGTTATCTTACGCACCAGGCTCCGATGGCTCGGCCACGTGTTACGCATGCCAGCCCACCGACTCCCGCGACGTGCAATGTTTGGACGTCGGGGATGTGGATGGAAGAAGAGGAGAGGTGGCCAAGCGATTATTTGCTCGAGAGGTATATAGGCTCTCACTACGAAGCTGTTCTCAGTTGGAGCGTTTCGACTCCCTGGTTGGGGTCCGAAAGACGATGAACACCTTTGGCTGGATACACTTGTTGATATGGCTAGGAGCCGACCTCAGTGACGTTCGTGTTGTGAGTTTCTTTGTCCCACTCCATCTTTCTTAGCCTCCCCTCAAACCACGATCACATTATTTGGCATTTTATAGTTTTGCATGGCAATTATTTTGCTGCATAGTAGCCGATTGTTAGCTTACCGGAACGATGCCCATCCGTTACCGGTAGCTCAGGTGGCTTGCATCTATTGCATTTTATTCCCTTCTGACTCATCTTGTTGATAGTGGACATGAGGTTGACCCAGTCAGTGCCTTTCGAATACTATACAGGGTCCCTCCACTCCAGTCGAAAGGCTTGCGCCTCCGCACCCTTGCTACTGCTGATGCGATCAGCATTCGGTTGTATAAACCGCTTTTGTGTGCACAAAAGAAGCTGATCGAAGCTGTTAAGCTACCTTGGCCAGCCGAAACGGATCCTTCTGACTGCGACTGCAATTGTGCAACTGTACCTGTGTCCTAATTTGCTGTTTGTTACTGGTTCATGCCTTTGATCTACACATGATCAATCTCATTTGAACTGATCGTTAATCCACTTATACGCCCATTGCTATTTCACCCATATGATTGTACGGGTCTGAAGATGAATCATCGAAAACAATTGTTTACCTTCGGTCTTTTGTTCTTGATAATGAAATGGGAATATTCCAGTTACTGAACACGCAATGTTTCTGTGTCTGTTGTTATCGTGAAATATACCATACAATTATTTAGTTATTTTGGTCTACACACATTCTTGGAAATTAAAATGCTAGTTGGCTAGTTCCAGCCCTACTCCGGCTATCTTCACCTGATGAGTCCAAACCTGGACGAAACCGCGGTCATGGGGTGCCAGTGTTGGGATGAGCAACACCATAATAATTTCATGCTAGTTGACGCTTTTTATGCTCTGAGGCTCAAAGTATTTTCTTCTTCCCGTGATTTAATTTTAAGGTTTTTAACTGCATGTGCACTGCATGGTTATACTGTACTCATGCTATTTCTCCGGGCATCCATTGAAGATGCACCTTCTTCCTTTTACTGATGTTAGTTATTAATTTATCATTGGTGTTTTGTTGTATTCTATTCCACAGTATTAGTGTGATACTGAAAATGCGCCCAGATGGGTAACAAAGCCTATTTTGGTTTGAATTCCTTGTTTGAGACAACGAATAGTCATTTCCATAGCCGGTGTTATGAATCAGTTTTCACGTAAAAGACAAGAAAGAGGAGTAACGATCATTTGTGTCTGAATCGCAGATGGATATTCTTGGACATGGACTGTGTGATAAAGCTGAGATGGAGTTAGAAAAATGGATTATCACCATCCAACATGTGAGTGCTATATGCACAGAAGGAACGAGTCTTTAAGTGTCCCAAATATATAGTCATAACTCAAGTGAATGAGATGGGAAGCATAATTCTCGAACGCTTGCCTGACCACAAGCTCGCTGGAAGACAAAACGTAATGCATAGCAGAATAGAAAATGTGTAAGTCAAAGATGCCAATCCCCTTAGCGTGTTATTCTTATCTACCTAAACAGACAGAGGGGGGGGGGACGATTTCAGTCAATAGCGTATAACTGTGGTGTAGCTGGCATACCTCCGCGCAACGCGCAGAGTTTGCCTATCCTGGTAATACTGTCACCATGCGGCTACTCAGCGTGAGCAAATAAAACTGAGCTTTACTGCTTGTATCCTCTGCTGTGTATGAACGCAAACTGTGTAAAACCTAAGCTTGCTTTGATAACGTCATTGTATCTAGCGTGTCAAGCCGTAGTGACCCAACTGAGCTCCACTCAAGACACTACTAATATCCATATTCGTCTATAATTTATGTATTGCACGGTTATGTTATTGAGCTACAAATTAGATGGTGCAGAAGGCAGTTTGCTGTTGGCTGAGTCAGTTAACGGACTTATACCATCGGCCACTCACTCGTTGAAAGGTCTTGGAGGAGTCGTGCGAGGTTGCGCTTTTCGTCTCCAGTCTTAGCCCGGTTGTACAATGTTTGGCGGCTAGGTCCCGCGAACCATAACGATCCGAATTAAAAACAGATAAATTAGAAGAAATAAACTGTGAGACGAAAAGGTCATATCGTGCAAGCTCGCCAGTCACATATGATGCAACATTTATGGATATACCAAACGCGGTCATGTACTGTATTGTATTGTGAGATCAATAGGTAGCTAAACGCTGGCCAATCGTCACCCCTCATGCTATCACGGTAGTTTCAGATTCACAGTCAGATTTTCTGCGCAAAAACACCGCCGCTCTCGATCAAGGTCAACAGCTTCCAATAGGCTGAGAATGTGGGGCCGCCTATTGGACACCAAGACGGTGAATAACTCGGTGGCCAGTGCTCGGCAAATACCTTGTGATTACCGAGGCAGCTCGATTTCTCCACTCAGCTGATTCTGTCGTCACCGATCCCGTCCAGTGGCGCAAGCACTTATGCATGCGTTCATCGATCCAGCCACTTCTGTCAGTGTTCCCGAACTACCTGCCTCTGCAGCTACAAAGGAATTTGTGCAAGCAATGGGACATGCACTGCTTCGTTTTTGGTGTAGTGCTGGAACACATAAGCAGAAGTCGTGTTGCCGTGCGCAACCGTAGTTCGGCTGAGCTATACGCCCTTTACAATGAAGCACTAATAACTTTCACAGTGATTTTCCTAATATGATCACCTCTGAATGGCAGTTCGATGTAGAGCAGGTTTTTTGAACGGTTGGGACGCGTTCTCGCTTGGCTGTGTTGCTAATGCGCCTTATAAACTACATCGGAAAACAGTTCGATTGTAGTCTCCAACAGCAAACCTTTCTCTGCTCCTAATGTGTCGGGTGGTCCCATTGCATATACAAAATCATTTGTAGCTGAAGAGGCAGTTATTTTGGGCACACTAACAGAAGTTTA
This sequence comes from Dicrocoelium dendriticum, assembly GCA_944474145.2. NCBI lineage: Eukaryota > Metazoa > Platyhelminthes > Trematoda > Plagiorchiida > Dicrocoeliidae > Dicrocoelium > Dicrocoelium dendriticum. The sequence continues at coordinate 156,671,594 of OX104063.1, read as the reverse complement.
GGTGTCAGGATCGATAAACGCATGCATAAGTGATTGCGCGAGCGGATGGGATCGGTGAAGACAGAATCACCTGTGTGGAGAAATCGACAACAATAGGACATTTGCTGAGCACCAGCCCCCGAGCACATCCCGATGAGTCATTCACGGTCTTGGTGCCCAACATGCGGCCCCACATTCTCAGCCTATTGGAAGCTGTTAACCTTGATCGCGAGCGGCCGGTGTTTTGTGCGCAGGAATATTTGTGAATCTGAACCTACCGTGGTAGCATGAGGCGTGACAAATGGCCAGCGTTTAGCTACCTATTGATCTCACAATACAATACAGTACATGACCGCGTTTTGTATATCCATGAATGTTGCATGGTTTGTGATTGGCGGGCTTGCACGAAATGGCCAAGTCATCTCACAGCCTGCGTCTGATTTTTCTGTTTACAATTATAAAGGGAATTTCAGATCCGAATTCAGTTGCCTAAAGTACGCATGGAATACCATCCGTGCACAGCGGGTCATCCATTCCGACCAGGTGACGAAAAAGCTAGGAGGTTTCAGAACACAAACACAGACTTTAGAATACTTATCAGAGTTGCCTAGATTCTTTGTCGTTCCGCGATTAGATAACGGGAGAACTAAGGCTTACCCGAAACTTACTGGGCCATCGCCTTATCCGCAGACTTAATGTGATCAAATTATACGGGATGACTGTAGGACCTTGAAGAAAGACACTAGCACGTTCCGCTGTCGCTGACGAAAATGACGATACTGATGACGAAGTAGGTAAGCAATGTGGTCTTAGTCATAAAGAGTCGATTTGGAGTGCGAGTTCAGTCAATTTGGACCCAATTGAGCGAAAACGCGGGGTAACATAGGAGTTACGGTGTGAGCGAAAAAGTAGTTTTAAAAGATATATATCACAGTAGGGTCTACATCACCCAAATTGTTCAGTTCAGCACATTTTAGCAACTATGTTCCGGGTACCGGATTTCGGTGGATCTAGCTGTCACGACTCGCAACACCAAGATAACAAAAATAACAACGGCGACAAAAGGAAGTTTAGTGCAAATAGAATGCGAAGAAACTGTAATCAAGTAGGATGTGCGTCAAACGGGTCATGATTGAAAAAACAATAACAGCTAGATGCAAAAACGGAACTCAAAAACACCACTGCCTGCGCGACTGTACCAACCACTGGTGTACACCATCCCGAAGCATGCAGGACCTGATCAAGTCCCTCAGCCGATTTTTTATGCCTCCACGCCACATCGTGGACTGGGCAGCTCTCGGTTTTGTCTAACTTGGTGCGGCCATGGCGTATAAATCACATCGAGGAGGCCGATCAATGGGCATCTGGAGAACATGACCTAGTCAATGCAATCGATTAAGATGCATCGAAAATTCGAGTGAAGCACCAGAAGGCTTTTCGCTAGAATTCAACTGACAGACCTTAGCATTGCTCACCCGGTGTTTACACCAGATGTGAGCAATACTCAGCAAGCAGGCTGATCAAACACTGCGAACTGACCAGGTCACTGATTTACACAGTAACATCGGCTTCATCAAAGCGTTACGCACCCTATAGTTTACTGGGAGGCCATCGCCATAAATGCTTGATCATATGCAAAGCGACACGCGAAATAGATCCTCGGTGATGTGACCGCCAGTGATGACACAGCTAATAAGGTAAGTGAACCGATTCATCACTTCCATTTGCTGTTCGGTGGGAGCTAGAACCCCTGGTGCATCGGTCCAGTCCTGCAGCAATGTCTTGCGTTTGAAGGCTGGAAAAATGCGGGGGCGTGCAGCGTCAGTCTGCCTGGGATCCTACGTGAATGCAAGCAGCTTATAACCGTACAGAAATCATCAAGTGGGGAAACTAAAAATCCCTCTTCCTTGCTCCTCGGTGTTACTGATGTGATGATTTAACGAACAGAAAAGTAAAGTTACTAACCAGCAGACAGATTTAGGTATGATGTTATTTGATTCAGTGTTATAACGATGTACCCGCAATGGACCGGTTGCTTCACGCCTGTTGGTACATTTGCGCCCTTACGCCTGCTCTGTTTGACGCCTTGGCCAGCCTGACAGGAAGGAAAACAGAAGCCTCAGCCGACAAGAACGCTCATATTTATGGGTCGATCTGACCACTCCTCTAGACACCGCCTGGCGGATTTGGCTACCTGTCTTCCTCGTACGCCAACGCTCCACACTTGACTGTCCGCTCAGTTTGGCCAGTTCACCGTTTTGCTCGGGTACGCCAGTCTTCATCCGCCTACCCGGGACAACGTACATGGTGTCTGACGCGCGATTGCATCAGCTTCCGGTCAGACCATGGCAACACGCGAAATTTTATCAGCTTCCGGCTGGGCCATAGCAACACGCTCGCGGGGTCTGCCCCAAGCATGCATTGTGGCGAACACGCGAGCATTGGCAATCAACATTCGCGCCTACCTGTCATTCAGCACAATTAGATTACAAGCCGCAAAGTTGAGTTACCAACCAGGAACGAAACCAGACGATCGTTTCACACGTTTGCGCCTGGTTATTGGTACGCATTCCTTCGGTTCTCCGCTGGGGATTTAACACCTGACCGCTAGTGGCGCAAGCCACTAACCAGCCGCATATGCCACTGCGGAGTGGGAAACGACAACCGACCAGCACGGATGGAACCCTAACTGCGAGATAGCCCGAACCATCCTCCACTGTCATGCAAGTTACTTCTCGTGCAGAGGACAGTGGTTGTCCGTGCAGTGCGTGAATCCACACCACAGTTTGAGGGTTGTAGGGCCTAGATTTGATCACTAACGAGTAGCCGAATTTATGTTTGTCTTTATTTGGTTCATCGCAAATAGATTACGAGCGACAAAGGTGATCTATCAATCAGGAAAATTACCAGACGATCGTTTCGCTCCATTGGGGATCGTCAGTTGTGAATGACCAATAACATTGTCCGTGACTCAGTGGCATAGGAAGGGGAACAAAACAATTGATCGCACGAACGAAATGCCTTTCATTTGTGGGACCACCCGCGTTAACATTGCAATATATGTGATCAATACTGCAATGCGCGGTAACGTGAGCTGTCAATTTAACAACACAGTTTACACATCCGTGTCCAGATAGCGCCAGGGATAGAGATTGCAACCTTCTAGTACACCGCTAACACATTGGGCGTCACTACGCGATAATATAACGCATTCAAGCAAAGCTTACACTAGATTAGTGTGTGAGTGTGTGAATGTGCGGAGCCAACTTCTTAAAGTGCAAATGAACGGGGAATTAAGTTGACCTCGTATCACTGAATTTTGATTGGGCCGGAGCACGCAAAATTTAGGTTAGGACAAGGAAAACATTTGGGTAAATGGTAGTAGGTATCACAGCCAGGAGAGCATTGAGCGCATGAACATATCCCTGGATAGGGCACGGCATTCTTCTACGCAATATGAGCCTACCGGATGATGAGCACCAATGTTGGCGCGTCGTCCTTATTCGAATTCTTTAGGCGAAGACTGTCACTTTTCGTCAATTAACAATGAATAGCGATCTATGGAGGGTAAAAAATCGATTGTCTGACAAGTCCCGTAGAATGACCCGAGTGACGAATATAAAACAAAGGGTGAAAATAACAAGAAAAAAGGAAAAGAAATTCGTCATTGGTTGTTGGAGTACCCGCCGTGTGTGGATTTCGACACAAAATCTCAATTGAGGTTACAGTGCACTTTTAAGCAAACCTATGCCATTTCGATCACTGGGACCGCATCTGAAGTGGAGAGTTTCTGTTCTGATTTCTCCCAACACGGCACTGCACAACCTGCTGAATCCAAATCAGGAGGAAATCGGAAGGAGAGGTTCGGTTTTGAATGACTCACCAAGCTATTCACTGATGAACACTGCTGGAGATGTTCTCACCGCTACGTACGGAGAAAGCTGATGAGTGCATAGTTTAGTCCGTGTTAACTCGTCCTCTGAGTAAAACGGACTGTATCATGCACTACAAATGGGATAGCATATACGCAAGGCGTTTTATGTAAAGGGGTTACTGTTAGGGCAAAACTACCGTATGTTAGAAGGGCGTTCTGTGTTCGGACTCCCGAAGAGAAAAATATCTTTCGGAAATCAATTCGACCGTAGTTCGTGGTAAGTTTGAGCTGGTGTCCTCAGAGGTTGCGCTGTGACCGGTTGCAACAACCGCAAATTGAGTTGCTCACTATTAGGTAAACTACGATAAGTTTTCAACCTTGACTCCGATATTTACCGCTGTAGAAGGCAATGGCTTACATTCTGCGTTTTTAGGCGTTTTAAACACAACCTGAAATGTGCCTAATCTTTTCACATCGGTTTGGAATACAGTGACTGCGGTTCAGTTGGGTGCCCTGGGCTGAACAATGTGCTTTTTCAAGACCAGTTTATGTCATTGACATTTCTCGCTGCGCATGGTTAGCTGTTGAACTGTGTACGATAATGTCACAACAAGAAGTGGAGCAAACAAGAGAGAATTTACTAACATTCGGGTCGGTGAAATCCCGATGTCGCACCGGAACTGGACAGCGTCAGATCTCGTAACAGTACGACTCTCTGGCAGCCGGTATCCTTTGTAATCATCTATACGAGATGCTAAAGTACGACAGCCGCTTGCTAGATCGGTCGGAATTTTCGATCCCTCTCAGTACCAGCTGGTGTGCGAGGCCACGACAGTTGGAATGAGTTGCAGCAGTTACGTATGTGGATGGTTTTGCACCCGCACTCTAGCAGGTTCATTTGGTTGCAGCCGTCCTCGGCATCACCCAACCACCACTTGTATGTCCACTCAGTTCTTTTCCAAAGTGGCAAGTGCTATAGTATAGTTTGAATTCAGCTATTTCGCGTACTCTCGTCAGCCGTTTACATACAATTAATGAAATGGTTTGGTTACACATAAAGACATTCAAGGTGTAAGATCATTGGCAAATAGAAAACGGTCAAAGTTCATCTGACGCTCATCAGCATTCCGCTTAGAGCATGGGTGTCCAGTCATCTCAATCTGATCGGATCTTACCGTGATTCGATGCTTTGCGTGCCTCAGAGATGCATTCAGCTATGCTGGGTAGTGCTTTTTGGCACCTTCAGAGCCACTCATACAAGATTGGTCAATGGTTAGATGCCAGACAAATTCAGCCTCCTGGTCCTCCAGGTTGGGGGTTGGAATAAGGGTGGCTCCTTATTCCTTAAAACGGACTCCTTGTAGTCCACGGCCAGACCCGCTGACTCTCGGTCAGGTTTTTGAACTAAAGGCTTTGGTTGAGAACCCTAATCGTTCTCCTGTCTAGGCCTGGGCAACTGACAGTCTGCCACGCATA
>OX104063.1:156442175-156666165 GCA_944474145.2 Dicrocoelium dendriticum | reverse complement strand
ACAGTGAGTTCGTCCCGAAAATTGAAGTAGGGTGTTAATTCCTTCGGGAGCTGCTTCTTTGTTTCTGGCCACCCATTGAGGATAACGTCTCGCAAAGCTGCAAAATTTTGGTCTTCCTCCGTGAAACGCCTTATGTCTTTCAAACGGTTTTCTGTCACTGCCAGATGCTGCACCATGCTAACTGTCTCGATCTCTTCTAGATGATGTTCGGCCACTGGCGGATGTGCTCTCGACAGGGTGTCCGCGATGAACATCTGTGTGCCAGGTGTGTACACAATGTCAATGTCATACTTTTGGAGCCGGATAAGCATACGCTGCAGACGGCGAGGAACGTTATTCAGTGGTTTAGTGGCTATCGACACCAGCGGCTTATGATCAGTGTACACGGTTGTCTTTCTTCCAAAAGTATAATCATTGAAACGCTCCATGGCATAGACCACTGCCAGCATCTCTTTCTCGATCTGTGCGTACCGCTTCTCGGCCTCTGTGAGTGCTCGACTGCGGAAATCCAAAGGTCTTCCGTTCTGCAACAGAACAGCACCTATTCCACTCTGGCTACTATCACACTGTACCTCCAATGGTTGTGCTGGATCGTAATATCCGAGTACGGGCGCATTACTGATAAGGTTCTTAATGGTTGCGAAAGCCAAATCCTGTTCCTTCCCCCAGCTCCAATTTACTCCTTTGTGAGTTAACTGCCTAATCGGAGTCATGACATCAGCGAGTCCTGGTAGGAACCGGCTTAAATAATTCACCATACCGTTTAGGCGATGGACTGCCTTCACATCGTTAGGGGGACGGCATCTCTTGTATCGCCTTAATCTTCCCTGGGTCAACCCTGATTCCGTCGGATGTTAACACATGCCCATGGAAAATCACCTCCTCTTTCCGCAGCTCTACTTTCTCGCGTTTTAGCTTGATGTTCTTTTGCACGCAACGCCTCAGGAACCGGTGTAGCTTAGTGTCATGCTCTTCTTCGGTAGAACCGTAAATCAGAACGTCATCTGCCACACAGGTTACGCCATCTAAATCATCTATTGCTTGCACCAAACGCTTTTGGAAAATTTCGCTAGACACCTTCAGGCCAAACGGTAATCGCAGCCAACGATAACGTCCGAACGTTGTAGCAAATGTGGTGAGGAAACTGGATTCGTCGTCTAGAACAACGTGCCAGAATGCGGAAGAAAGGTCTACTTTCGTGAAAAACTTAGCTTTTGTCAAACGTGGTAAAACATCTTCTAACGTCGGTAGCGCATAATGTTCTCTACGCAGGGCCTCATTCAGTGGCTTCGGGTCTATACATACGCGTAGTTCGCCATTTTTCTTCGTAATGATTGCGACCTGGCTAACCCAGTCTGTTGGCTCATCAACCTTTGCAATCACACCCTGCATAACCAGCTTGTTCAATTCCGCGGAAAATCGGTCACGTAGCGCAAATGGGACTCTCCTAGCAGGTAACGCAATCGGGCGTACCAAAGGATCTAACGACAGGTGAGCGGTACCCTCAAATTCCCCTAAACCCGGGCTAAACACAGACGGATACAGGTCACTAACATCGGCTTCACTCTGACAAGCGTACACAAAACGATCATGGTTAAAAATGACAAAGCCAAGAGATAAAATCGAATCAATGCCGAGAATCGGCGTGAGATCCTCATCCACGATCACGAACTGCAGACGATGCGAAACACCGTCTCTCGGATTGACCACTTCAATTGTCGCTGAGCCCTTTGGCTTGAGTCTGGAACCATTCCACATGCGCAAATAATCTTGATCCGATTGAATTTGCACGCCGCGGCAGTGCTTTCTGGGCAAAATATTGATCGTCGCGCCTGTGTCTAACTGGAATCGCACAGACCGTCCCTCGATCAGAAGACTTGCATAGACACACTTCTGCGACGCTTTCCGAGACACGTTACCAATCGATTGTTCGGTGTCTTCTGTTGATTTGTCTGGAACGAGTGCACTGACATCTGTCGACTGACAGCAGCGGGCGAAGTGATTGCGCTTCCCACATTTGACACAAATGCGGCCCCACGCCGGACACTGTTCGCGGTTCCTCGGATGTCGTGTTGCACAGAAGTTGCAGGGCTCCTGTCGCGCGGTCGTGGCCCTCGTAGTTTTGCTCCTGGAAACGGCGCACAACTCTGAATCACCTGTGATTGTCATCTGCTGGAACTGATAGGCAGTGGAGGACTCACTGTTACAGATGTCGATACATTGCTGCAGAGATAGGTTGCGCTTTCGTAATAGTCGCTTCGTCAAACCTTCGTCATTGATCCCAAGAACAATGCGGTCCCGTATGAGACTGTCCGCCATGCATTTACAGAAACTGCAGGATCGGGCCAAAATCTTTAGCTCAGTGACGTACGTGTCAACGGATTCACCTGGCCGCCTGTTCCGCGAAAAGAAGAGGTAGCGTTGAAATGTCTCGTTTGTTTGGCCTTCGCAGTATTCACTGAACTTCTCAAGAACTGTCTCCAGATTGTTGGCATCTTCGCTCTTGTCGTAACACAATGTCTCTAGCACGCGGCGCGCATCATCTCCTGCTGCGTGTCGAAACATGGCCAAGCGGTACGCCATCGGTTGTTTGTCCAGACGCGATAAAGTGCAGAAATCCATCCATTTGCTCTTCCACAAACGCCAGTTGCTTGCCAAACTGCGTTCATCCATGTTCAGCGGGGCAGGCATTTGAATAGCCGGTGCAGCTCCAATCATCGTCTGGGTGGTACTAATGTTCTTCTCCTTCTCTGACACCATGTAAAAAGTCGGTCCTTCAGGGACAAAACGTATATTCTGCAAACAACGGACCAGGCGAAAACGCAGGCAGAGGGCGAGTGAAACATATCGGTATATACAGCTAGTTGGATCCATAATTAACGACCTTTGTGAATGCATGACATTTTTCCTTTGATTCAGTCAAACAAACTCACTCCAATGCGTCCAACTGTTGGCCAATCAGCGTGCATGCGAGAAACGTGTGAACGTCCAATCAGCTGCCGCCTTTCCTTGCGGCAGCCTAACGGCTTCCTTGCTGGGCTGGCACCGCACGTTCGTTCGAGTGTATACTCCCATCACATCCTCCTTTTTTCATGTTCTTGCTGCTGTACTTTGCTAAATAGTCCATACACTTTACCACTCCGCGTCCTCTTTGTTGGATCTGCCGATGTCGCCTCATTGCCGCACGCAGTATAACGCTCTCTCCCTGATTCATGCTGTCGCCTCGGACATCTCCTCAGCTGTACTCGGTTTCTTCTCAGCTTCTTCCCTCCAACATTTACTTCGTATGACCTTTCACCGACTTTCGCAGCCACGACTCCTTTTCTCCACCGCTCCTGTCCATCGGGAATTGGTTCAACCCATACTTCTTCCCCCACTGTCAGCTCAGGTAATTCCCGTGCGCCGTTGTCGTAGTACCGTTTCTGAGTAGCCATTCGCCTTTTCAAACTGTTCTGTACTTTCTCAAGTTGTGGCGTGACAGGGCGCAGAAGTGTTGCGGATGCAGGCATCACAGTTCTGGTCCTTCGACTGTATAGGCGCTGCACTGGGCTCAGGCCGATATCCGTTGAAGGAGTGTTGCGACTCTCCAGTAGCATGAGGTATGGGTCCTCCCGAGTATCTCTAGCCTTCGCTAATAGTCGCTTGGCTTGCTTCACTGCCGACTCTGCCTTCCCATTTGATTGACTGTGATAGGGACTGGTTTGCCGGTGTGCGAATTCCCATTTGGTTGCGAAAGCCTGGAATGCCCTGCTGCTGAACTGGGGACCGTTGTCCGAGACTAGCTCCTCCGGTATCCCGTGCCGTGCGAATTGACATCTGAGTTTGTTGATTACTGCCTCCGTGGTCGTGGTGGTGAGTAAATCGATTTCAAAGTAATCACTATAGTAGTCCACCGTGAGTAAGTAATCCTTTCCGTTGTCCCAGAATAGATCCACTGCTACCTTTTGCCACGGTCGGTCCGGAACATCATGCAGCATCATCGGTTCCTTCGTTTGCCGAATGTCGTGTGAACGGCACGCCTCACAGTTAGACACATGATCCTTGATCTGACCTGTCATTCCTGGCCAGAACATCAGTTCTCTTGCTCGATTAATGGTGTAATTTGCACCCAGGTGAGCGCGATGGACATGCTCCAGCATCTCCTTTCGGAGAGAAGAAGGGATTAGGATTCGACTTCCCTTGAACAACAGACCGTCACAGACAGTGAGTTCGTCCCGAAAATTGAAGTAGGGTGTTAATTCCTTCGGGAGCTGCTTCTTTGTTTCTGGCCACCCATTGAGGATAACGTCTCGCAAAGCTGCAAAAGTTTGGTCTTCCTCCGTGAAACGCCTTATGTCTTTCAAACGGTTTTCTGTCACTGCCAGATGCTGCACCATGCTAACTGTCTCGATCTCTTCTAGATGATGTTCGGCCACTGGCGGATGTGCTCTCGACAGGGTGTCCGCGATGAACATCTGTGTGCCAGGTGTGTACACAATGTCAATGTCATACTTCTGGAGCCGGATAAGCATACGCTGCAGACGGCGAGGAACGTTATTCAGTGGTTTAGTGGCTATCGACACCAGCGGCTTATGATCAGTGTACACGGTTGTCTTTCTTCCAAAAGTATAATCATTGAAACGCTCCATGGCATAGACCACTGCCAGCATCTCTTTCTCGATCTGTGCGTACCGCTTCTCGGCCTCTGTGAGTGCTCGACTGCGGAAATCCAAAGGTCTTCCGTTCTGCAACAGAACAGCACCTATTCCACTCTGGCTACTATCACACTGTACCTCCAATGGTTGTGCTGGATCGTAATATCCGAGTACGGGCGCATTACTGATAAGGTTCTTAATGGTTGCGAAAGCCAAATCCTGTTCCTTCCCCCAGCTCCAATTTACTCCTTTGTGAGTTAACTGCCTAATCGGAGTCATGACATCAGCGAGTCCTGGTAGGAACCGGCTTAAATAATTCACCATACCGTTTAGGCGATGGACTGCCTTCACATCGTTAGGGGACGGCATCTCTTGTATCGCCTTAATCTTCCCTGGGTCAACCCTGATTCCGTCGGATGTTAACACATGCCCATGGAAAATCACCTCCTCTTTCCGCAGCTCTACTTTCTCGCGTTTTAGCTTGATGTTCTTTTGCACGCAACGCCTCAGGAACCGGTGTAGCTTAGTGTCATGCTCTTCTTCGGTAGAACCGTAAATCAGAACGTCATCTGCCACACAGGTTACGCCATCTAAATCATCTATTGCTTGCACCAAACGCTTTTGGAAAATTTCGCTAGACACCTTCAGGCCAAACGGTAATCGCAGCCAACGATAACGTCCGAACGGTGTAGCAAATGTGGTGAGGAAACTGGATTCGTCGTCTAGAACAACGTGCCAGAATGCGGAAGAAAGGTCTACTTTCGTGAAAACTTAGCTTTTGTCAAACGTGGTAAAACATCTTCTAACGTCGGTAGCGCATAATGTTCTCTACGCAGGGCCTCATTCAGTGGCTTCGGGTCTATACATACGCGTAGTTCGCCATTTTTCTTCGTAATGATTGCGACCTGGCTAACCCAGTCTGTTGGCTCATCAAACTTTGCAATCACACCCTGCATAACCAGCTTGTTCAATTCCGCGGAAAATCGGTCACGTAGCGCAAATGGGACTCTCCTAGCAGGTAACGCAATCGGGCGTACCAAAGGACTCCATGGCATAGACCACTGCCAGCATCTCTTTCTCGATCTGTGCGTACCGCTTCTCGGCCTCTGTGAGTGCTCGACTGCGGAAATCCAAAGGTCTTCCGTTCTGCAACAGAACAGCACCTATTCCACTCTGGCTACTATCACACTGTACCTCCAATGGTTGTGCTGGATCGTAATATCCGAGTACGGGCGCATTACTGATAAGGTTCTTAATGGTTGCGAAAGCCAAATCCTGTTCCTTCCCCCAGCTCCAATTTACTCCTTTGTGAGTTAACTGCCTAATCGGAGTCATGACATCAGCGAGTCCTGGTAGGAACCGGCTTAAATAATTCACCATACCGTTTAGGCGATGGACTGCCTTCACATCGTTAGGGGACGGCATCTCTTGTATCGCCTTAATCTTCCCTGGGTCAACCCTGATTCCGTCGGATGTTAACACATGCCCATGGAAAATCACCTCCTCTTTCCGCAGCTCTACTTTCTCGCGTTTTAGCTTGATGTTCTTTTGCACGCAACGCCTCAGGAACCGGTGTAGCTTAGTGTCATGCTCTTCTTCGGTAGAACCGTAAATCAGAACGTCATCTGCCACACAGGTTACGCCATCTAAATCATCTATTGCTTGCACCAAACGCTTTTGGAAAATTTCGCTAGACACCTTCAGGCCAAACGGTAATCGCAGCCAACGATAACGTCCGAACGGTGTAGCAAATGTGGTGAGGAAACTGGATTCGTCGTCTAGAACAACGTGCCAGAATGCGGAAGAAAGGTCTACTTTCGTGAAAAACTTAGCTTTTGTCAAACGTGGTAAAACATCTTCTAACGTCGGTAGCGCATAATGTTCTCTACGCAGGGCCTCATTCAGTGGCTTCGGGTCTATACATACGCGTAGTTCGCCATTTTTCTTCGTAATGATTGCGACCTGGCTAACCCAGTCTGTTGGCTCATCAACCTTTGCAATCACACCCTGCATAACCAGCTTGTTCAATTCCGCGGAAAATCGGTCACGTAGCGCAAATGGGACTCTCCTAGCAGGTAACGCAATCGGGCGTACCAAAGGATCTAACGACAGGTGAGCGGTACCCTCAAATTCCCCTAAACCCGGGCTAAACACAGACGGATACAGGTCACTAACATCGGCTTCACTCTGACAAGCGTACACAAAACGATCATGGTTAAAAATGACAAAGCCAAGAGATAAAATCGAATCAATGCCGAGAATCGGCGTGAGATCCTCATCCACGATCACGAACTGCAGACGATGCGAAACACCGTCTCTCGGATTGACCACTTCAATTGTCGCTGAGCCCTTTGGCTTGAGTCTGGAACCATTCCACATGCGCAAATAATCTTGATCCGATTGAATTTGCACGCCGCGGCAGTGCTTTCTGGGCAAAATATTGATCGTCGCGCCTGTGTCTAACTGGAATCGCACAGACCGTCCCTCGATCAGAAGACTTGCATAGACACACTTCTGCGACGCTTTCCGAGACACGTTACCAATCGATTGTTCGGTGTCTTCTGTTGATTTGTCTGGAACGAGTGCACTGACATCTGTCGACTGACAGCAGCGGGCGAAGTGATTGCGCTTCCCACATTTGACACAAATGCGGCCCCACGCCGGACACTGTTCGCGGTTCCTCGGATGTCGTGTTGCACAGAAGTTGCAGGGCTCCTGTCGCGCGGTCGTGGCCCTCGTAGTTTTGCTCCTGGAAACGGCGCACAACTCTGAATCACCTGTGATTGTCATCTGCTGGAACTGATAGGCAGTGGAGGACTCACTGTTACAGATGTCGATACATTGCTGCAGAGATAGGTTGCGCTTTCGTAATAGTCGCTTCGTCAAACCTTCGTCATTGATCCCAAGAACAATGCGGTCCCGTATGAGACTGTCCGCCATGCATTTACAGAAACTGCAGGATCGGGCCAAAATCTTTAGCTCAGTGACGTACGTGTCAACGGATTCACCTGGCCGCCTGTTCCGCGAAAAGAAGAGGTAGCGTTGAAATGTCTCGTTTGTTTGGCCTTCGCAGTATTCACTGAACTTCTCAAGAACTGTCTCCAGATTGTTGGCATCTTCGCTCTTGTCGTAACACAATGTCTCTAGCACGCGGCGCGCATCATCTCCTGCTGCGTGTCGAAACATGGCCAAGCGGTACGCCATCGGTTGTTTGTCCAGACGCGATAAAGTGCAGAAATCCATCCATTTGCTCTTCCACAAACGCCAGTTGCTTGCCAAACTGCGTTCATCCATGTTCAGCGGGGCAGGCATTTGAATAGCCGGTGCAGCTCCAATCATCGTCTGGGTGGTACTAATGTTCTTCTCCTTCTCTGACACCATGTAAAAAGTCGGTCCTTCAGGGACAAAACGTATATTCTGCAAACAAAAGGACCAGGCGAAAACGCAGGCAGAGGGCGAGTGAAACATATCGGTATATACAGCTAGTTGGATCCATAATTAACGACCTTTGTGAATGCATGACATTTTTCCTTTGATTCAGTCAAACAAACTCACTCCAATGCGTCCAACTGTTGGCCAATCAGCGTGCATGCGAGAAACGTGTGAACGTCCAATCAGCTGCCGCCTTTCCTTGCGGCAGCCTAACGGCTTCCTTGCTGGGCTGGCACCGCACGTTCGTTCGAGTGTATACTCCCATCACATCCTCCCTTTTTTCATGTTCTTGCTGCTGTACTTTGCTAAATAGTCCATACACTTTACCACTCCGCGTCCTCTTTGTTGGATCTGCCGATGTCGCCTCATTGCCGCACGCAGTATAACGCTCTCTCCCTGATTCATGCTGTCGCCTCGGACATCTCCTCAGCTGTACTCGGTTTCTTCTCAGCTTCTTCCCTCCAACATTTACTTCGTATGACCTTTCACCGACTTTCGCAGCCACGACTCCTTTTCTCCACCGCTCCTGTCCATCGGGAATTGGTTCAACCCATACTTCTTCCCCCACTGTCAGCTCAGGTAATTCCCGTGCGCCGTTGTCGTAGTACCGTTTCTGAGTAGCCATTCGCCTTTTCAAACTGTTCTGTACTTTCTCAAGTTGTGGCGTGACAGGGCGCAGAAGTGTTGCGGATGCAGGCATCACAGTTCTGGTCCTTCGACTGTATAGGCGCTGCACTGGGCTCAGGCCGATATCCGTTGAAGGAGTGTTGCGACTCTCCAGTAGCATGAGGTATGGGTCCTCCCGAGTATCTCTAGCCTTCGCTAATAGTCGCTTGGCTTGCTTCACTGCCGACTCTGCCTTCCCATTTGATTGACTGTGATAGGGACTGGTTTGCCGGTGTGCGAATTCCCATTTGGTTGCGAAAGCCTGGAATGCCCTGCTGCTGAACTGGGGACCGTTGTCCGAGACTAGCTCCTCCGGTATCCCGTGCCGTGCGAATTGACATCTGAGTTTGTTGATTACTGCCTCCGTGGTCGTGGTGGTGAGTAAATCGATTTCAAAGTAATCACTATAGTAGTCCACCGTGAGTAAGTAATCCTTTCCGTTGTCCCAGAATAGATCCACTGCTACCTTTTGCCACGGTCGGTCCGGAACATCATGCAGCATCATCGGTTCCTTCGTTTGCCGAATGTCGTGTGAACGGCACGCCTCACAGTTAGACACATGATCCTTGATCTGACCTGTCATTCCTGGCCAGAACATCAGTTCTCTTGCTCGATTAATGGTGTAATTTGCACCCAGGTGAGCGCGATGGACATGCTCCAGCATCTCCTTTCGGAGAGAAGAAGGGATTAGGATTCGACTTCCCTTGAACAACAGACCGTCACAGACAGTGAGTTCGTCCCGAAAATTGAAGTAGGGTGTTAATTCCTTCGGGAGCTGCTTCTTTGTTTCTGGCCACCCATTGAGGATAACGTCTCGCAAAGCTGCAAAAGTTTGGTCTTCCTCCGTGAAACGCCTTATGTCTTTCAAACGGTTTTCTGTCACTGCCAGATGCTGCACCATGCTAACTGTCTCGATCTCTTCTAGATGATGTTCGGCCACTGGCGGATGTGCTCTCGACAGGGTGTCCGCGATGAACATCTGTGTGCCAGGTGTGTACACAATGTCAATGTCATACTTTTGGAGCCGGATAAGCATACGCTGCAGACGGCGAGGAACGTTATTCAGTGGTTTAGTGGCTATCGACACCAGCGGCTTATGATCAGTGTACACGGTTGTCTTTCTTCCAAAAGTATAATCATTGAAACGCTCCATGGCATAGACCACTGCCAGCATCTCTTTCTCGATCTGTGCGTACCGCTTCTCGGCCTCTGTGAGTGCTCGACTGCGGAAATCCAAAGGTCTTCCGTTCTGCAACAGAACAGCACCTATTCCACTCTGGCTACTATCACACTGTACCTCCAATGGTTGTGCTGGATCGTAATATCCGAGTACGGGCGCATTACTGATAAGGTTCTTAATGGTTGCGAAAGCCAAATCCTGTTCCTTCCCCCAGCTCCAATTTACTCCTTTGTGAGTTAACTGCCTAATCGGAGTCATGACATCAGCGAGTCCTGGTAGGAACCGGCTTAAATAATTCACCATACCGTTTAGGCGATGGACTGCCTTCACATCGTTAGGGGACGGCATCTCTTGTATCGCCTTAATCTTCCCTGGGTCAACCCTGATTCCGTCGGATGTTAACACATGCCCATGGAAAATCACCTCCTCTTTCCGCAGCTCTACTTTCTCGCGTTTTAGCTTGATGTTCTTTTGCACGCAACGCCTCAGGAACCGGTGTAGCTTAGTGTCATGCTCTTCTTCGGTAGAACCGTAAATCAGAACGTCATCTGCCACACAGGTTACGCCATCTAAATCATCTATTGCTTGCACCAAACGCTTTTGGAAAATTTCGCTAGACACCTTCAGGCCAAACGGTAATCGCAGCCAACGATAACGTCCGAACGGTGTAGCAAATGTGGTGAGGAAACTGGATTCGTCGTCTAGAACAACGTGCCAGAATGCGGAAGAAAGGTCTACTTTCGTGAAAAACTTAGCTTTTGTCAAACGTGGTAAAACATCTTCTAACGTCGGTAGCGCATAATGTTCTCTACGCAGGGCCTCATTCAGTGGCTTCGGGTCTATACATACGCGTAGTTCGCCATTTTTCTTCGTAATGATTGCGACCTGGCTAACCCAGTCTGTTGGCTCATCAACCTTTGCAATCACACCCTGCATAACCAGCTTGTTCAATTCCGCGGAAAATCGGTCACGTAGCGCAAATGGGACTCTCCTAGCAGGTAACGCAATCGGGCGTACCAAAGGATCTAACGACAGGTGAGCGGTACCCTCAAATTCCCCTAAACCCGGGCTAAACACAGACGGATACAGGTCACTAACATCGGCTTCACTCTGACAAGCGTACACAAAACGATCATGGTTAAAAATGACAAAGCCAAGAGATAAAATCGAATCAATGCCGAGAATCGGCGTGAGATCCTCATCCACGATCACGAACTGCAGACGATGCGAAACACCGTCTCTCGGATTGACCACTTCAATTGTCGCTGAGCCCTTTGGCTTGAGTCTGGAACCATTCCACATGCGCAAATAATCTTGATCCGATTGAATTTGCACGCCGCGGCAGTGCTTTCTGGGCAAAATATTGATCGTCGCGCCTGTGTCTAACTGGAATCGCACAGACCGTCCCTCGATCAGAAGACTTGCATAGACACACTTCTGCGACGCTTTCCGAGACACGTTACCAATCGATTGTTCGGTGTCTTCTGTTGATTTGTCTGGAACGAGTGCACTGACATCTGTCGACTGACAGCAGCGGGCGAAGTGATTGCGCTTCCCACATTTGACACAAATGCGGCCCCACGCCGGACACTGTTCGCGGTTCCTCGGATGTCGTGTTGCACAGAAGTTGCAGGGCTCCTGTCGCGCGGTCGTGGCCCTCGTAGTTTTGCTCCTGGAAACGGCGCACAACTCTGAATCACCTGTGATTGTCATCTGCTGGAACTGATAGGCAGTGGAGGACTCACTGTTACAGATGTCGATACATTGCTGCAGAGATAGGTTGCGCTTTCGTAATAGTCGCTTCGTCAAACCTTCGTCATTGATCCCAAGAACAATGCGGTCCCGTATGAGACTGTCCGCCATGCATTTACAGAAACTGCAGGATCGGGCCAAAATCTTTAGCTCAGTGACGTACGTGTCAACGGATTCACCTGGCCGCCTGTTCCGCGAAAAGAAGAGGTAGCGTTGAAATGTCTCGTTTGTTTGGCCTTCGCAGTATTCACTGAACTTCTCAAGAACTGTCTCCAGATTGTTGGCATCTTCGCTCTTGTCGTAACACAATGTCTCTAGCACGCGGCGCGCATCATCTCCTGCTGCGTGTCGAAACATGGCCAAGCGGTACGCCATCGGTTGTTTGTCCAGACGCGATAAAGTGCAGAAATCCATCCATTTGCTCTTCCACAAACGCCAGTTGCTTGCCAAACTGCGTTCATCCATGTTCAGCGGGGCAGGCATTTGAATAGCCGGTGCAGCTCCAATCATCGTCTGGGTGGTACTAATGTTCTTCTCCTTCTCTGACACCATGTAAAAAGTCGGTCCTTCAGGGACAAAACGTATATTCTGCAAACAAAAGGACCAGGCGAAAACGCAGGCAGAGGGCGAGTGAAACATATCGGTATATACAGCTAGTTGGATCCATAATTAACGACCTTTGTGAATGCATGACATTTTTCCTTTGATTCAGTCAAACAAACTCACTCCAATGCGTCCAACTGTTGGCCAATCAGCGTGCATGCGAGAAACGTGTGAACGTCCAATCAGCTGCCGCCTTTCCTTGCGGCAGCCTAACGGCTTCCTTGCTGGGCTGGCACCGCACGTTCGTTCGAGTGTATACTCCCATCACAAGATAAGCTATTCAAACAATTTCTTGATGCTCTGGCCGTTGCAGAGGATAATAAACGGCGCCTTATCTGCTGCATAGAGCGGGGTGGAGGTAGCTTTTGGATGTTACTGCTCAAGCCTTCCTGTCTTCTTATGCACCTTCTTAAGCTATTGCACCCTTATCGTGCCGTTCCAACTTCATTTTTATTTCCCAGTTTTCAACCCCTGCTTATTGGCCCGCCTCCAAATTGCTTTGCTAAGCGTTTATCTTCTAGTTTCAACTCACATTTAAACGCAGAACGTCACTCCTGTCCTGGCGGCAAGCCCATTTCCAATTAAGCGGTCCACCCTTGTGCACCGGCTTCCATTTGGAGCCCTCGATCCACCTTCATATTGACATACCTCAATGTACGCACATTGCTACAGATCGGTCAACATTAGAGACCCTCTCGCTCGATATCTGCTGCTTATCGGAGACCCGCCTGCAAGACTCGAGATCTGTGCTTACTCTGCGCTCCTCTTCAGGTGGCACCAGCACTATTTTCTCATTGCGCCTATCCGGTGGCGGTGCAGCTTCGTGGTGGCTTTGGTACTGCCCTGAGTCCCCGGGCTGAAGCTGCTCTGCTTGATTGGATTCCAATCAGTAGTCGGATGTGTGCGGTTCGATTGGCTGGCTCGTTCAGAGCTTCGAAGTCGCGCGGGTCCAATAGGTGTCTGTTCATTATTGCTGTCTACATGCTCACAAATTCTAGCGATGCTTCGGTAAAAAACGAGTTCTACCGCCAATAGACCGAGCTACTTCGCCACAGGAGAAGCACGTACACTGTAGTGCTGGCTGGGGATCTGAACGTTCAATTTGGAAAACTATCCATTGGTAAACTGCACCTTGGCGGTCAACATGGTGTAGGCTCCCGTAATGATGACGGTGAGTGGTTACTTCATTTGTGTGAAGATGTCCGCTTATTTCTTGCGAGCACTAATTTATGACACAGCACCCGCCGGAGGGTGACATGGCGTCCACCAACGTCGAACCAGCGTTGGACGAAATCGATCACATTGCAATCAGTTACTGATAGATAGGCTGTGTGCAGAACTGTTGCTCGATTTGGAGCACATGTGTGGACACCGCCGGTGCACTTGTATGTGCTGATCTGCGGATGCGTTTTGGCGGACGCCCACGGCGACACTGTGAGCGCATTGACACCAGCCAACTGGCGAAGCCAGACGTTCTGACTTCGTATGGAAATACGCTGACATGCGGGTAGAGTAAGCGCTCACTGAAGACCATTGAAGGTCACTGGTCGCATGTTCACCAGACCTTACTAGCAGCAGGCAACTCCTTATGTCGTCAGTCTAATAACCAACATGTACATTAGGTCTCTTCGCAGTCCCTGGTACTTATCGATGCTCGCCGGCACATTCCGGCTGGAAGCGAACACAATGAGACTCGCAAAGACCTCAGGACAAAGGGACGTGCTAGCCTGAAGAGAGACCGCAAATCCTGGTGGTCTCAAAGTGCGTCAGCGATGGAAGTGGTCGCTGCCCTTGGTAACCAGCGTAAGCTATTCCATCTGATACGGGAAACGGGCAGCAGGCGACCTGTTGTTAGTGAAAATATACATGACGAGAGTGGACAGCCCATGCACCATTTGTCAACACATTTGGAACCTTGGACTGAGCATTTTGAAAAGCAATTTACTCCACCGGAATTGGTAAATTCCTCAATGGCCAGTGATCGCTCTGCTCCCTGCGCTGTCCATTTGGATCTGCCGTCTGGCTCAGAAGTCAAAATTGAGCTCAGATTGTTGAAGTAGAATGAAGCAGCGGGACCAGATGATCTTCTTTTAGCCGTCTTCGATTTCGGGCGCCCAGTTCTAGTTGATGATTTACACCAATTACTATTGAAACGGTGGGAGCAGGAAAAAGTTCAAACCGACTGAACCCGCTCCTTTATTGTTCCAATCTTTATAGGACGCTCGCGTTTGGGGTGTGGCAACCATAGAAGAAGCAGCCTGATCCTCATCGCCTCCAAATTGCTTGCATCTGTAATCCATCACAGACTGACTGGCGTTCGTGCTAGCCAGATTCGTGAGAATCAAACCGGGTTTTGTCGTCGTCGTGGCTTCATCGACCACCTCTTCACCTTGCGTCGGCTGTTGGAACACCATCGTACATATTGGCGGCCCACCGTAGTCGTGTTCCTCGACATAAAAGGTGCCTTCGATTCAGTTGATCGATGTGACCTTTAGGACTGTCTACTTGGGAAAGGTGTGCCCGAGAAATAAGTAACTATTTTCCGCTCACTATACGCGCGTACCACGGGCAGATTGAGGGCTTACGGCGAGCTGTCGCCGTCGTTCTGTATCTTTATCGATCTGTGACGGGGATACTCGCTGTCACCTTTGCTCTTCTACTTCGTTATTCACGGTCATAGAGATTGCATTCACAGGACACGAGTTAGAAGGTGCGGAGCTACTACCAGAAGAACGACTTCTTGACTTGGAGTATGCAGGCGATATTGCTTTCATCTGTGACAGCCCTCAGACGTTCCAAGCGGCACTGCCTGTCAGCCGCTTTGGGCTTTACTTTGAACCATGGAAGTGCATGGCTTTCCTCCAAGATTGGCTGGGACCGCTTCCTGCGCTGACCTTTGGTGGGGATCAGCCAGAAGTCGTCCAGAAATGCAACTACCTGGGAAGTTGTAGCAGCCCCCTTTGGGATCGCAGATGAGACCGTATAGCAAAAGCTCGAAATGCTTTTGCTAACCTTCGCCACCTATGGCTCCGGCGCGACGTCAAGCTCCCCTGAAGAGTAGAGTGTACAATGCGGCGGTACGTTCGACCCTACTGTACGGTTGCGAAAGTTGGTCCCTTAGATCAGCGGACACAAAGAAGCTAGTTACCTTTGACACCGGTGCCCTCGCAGTTTGACTTACACCTGATGGGAACAACGTGTGAGCGACGAGCATGTTCAAACCCTTGTTTACGTCACAGGAAAAGGAACTGAACTGCTCAGCACCGTCGTTTCACCCACCCGACTCCGATGGTTGGGCCACGTGTTAGGGATGCCAGTCCACCGACTCCCGCGACGTGTGTCGTTTGCTCGCCGGAGGTGTGGATGAGAGAAGAGGAGAGGTGGCCAAGCGATGACTTGGTCGAGAAGAATGAATACCCTAACTTCTAAGCTGGCCTCGGTTGGAGGTCCAAAAGACATTGAACACGTTTGGCTGGATACACTTGCTGACATGGCTGGGAGCCCACCTCAGTGGCGTTCGTGTTGTGAGTTTCTTTGTCCAATCCCATCCCTCTTAGCCTCTCCCTCCAACCATGATCTCGTTTGGTATCACAAGATAATTTTATATACTTGGTTTTTTGCATAGTAGCCGATTGGTAGCTTTCCGGAACGATGCCATCCGTTGCTGGTGGTTAAGCTGGCATGCAACTGTTGCTTTTTTCTTTTAGATATTGCGGCACAGTAGCTGAGGTATTTACACCTCTAGCTAACATGTATAATGCCGGGTCGTGAGAGGTGTCCAATTTTTTGCAAGGAGGATCAGATTTTATGAGGAAGATATGTGCCGGGCCATACTAACTTATCAATGAGATCATAACAAAAAAGGACATAGGTTGCAAAATTTTATTACAATATTTTAATGTGAAGGGTGTAAATGAAATCTTCCTTGCAGTAAACTGGTCAGGACCTGTTCATAGGAGCTGGTATTTATACTCAAGATAGTACGTAGGTGAGAATCATTTAGTCTCGTCCTCATACGGTTAGTGTTAAGATTCAAAACCGAAAATGTCTGCTCACAAAAGTGAGTCGAGCCAAACAAGCAAAGAATATTCTTAGCAGATGTTCGAAATCCTTAGAATCTGTTTTCATCCAGCTGGCGGCAAAAATTGATGAGAGATTGTAGTTGGCGCCTACCGCGACATCCAACATCACTTTGCAACTCAATGAGCTCAAGTTGCAATGGAATAGATCATTGTCAGGGTCCATTGAGAAAGACGAAGGAAAAAGACTTATCTCCGTTTCAATAGCTGCAAAGTCTTAAATGCGCCTTTGAAACCCATCGAACAGGGATACAATATCTGCGAATATATATATATATATATATATTATTGAGCCCATTTACTTATGACTCCTTCAGTAAAAATACTATATTGACCCCATAGTTGCTTAAAAATAACCAATACTACATCAAGGAGTTTTGCCGGCAGCTGCAGCCACTGAATTTTGTACACCTAACGTATGTAATGTTTTTATATTCAATATAATGTCGTTTGTAATGAAAAAGCCAAGCTTGATTTGATTACTTCATGATAACGCTGCGAGCCAGTTCAAATATTAACTCGGGTCGCATTGATCGCGCGGGCCGGACTTTGGACATCCCTAGCTTAGAGGAATGTGGTCACCAGTCTAAGCAAGGCGATGCGAGACAAACGACGAACTCGGTCTGTTTACACAGAGCGAATTTCAGCCACCTAATTGCCGAAACCTCGACAAAAGGAAGTATGTGGTTGATTAGCCTAAATGCTTCACGTATGCTTCCACACATGGGGCAGTCAAGTATGCGTCGGGCGATCGAACTCGGAGGTATTTTCAGACCATTCACGGCCAGTTTCGCGGAATAGGCTACAAAATATTTGTGAATAGTCTCCCCTCATTTCGGCCGAGGTACTTGCTACCGTAGGTACAGAGCAACATGAGAATGTATGAGAGTCTGATCTGGTCAGACTGGATTTGAACGGCGGGTTCTTAACTTAGTGCCAGAGTGAAAGCTCAGCAGCCTAATAATAATTTTATGGATTGACGGTGATAATATCGGTATCTTATGTTATTGTGGTCTCCTTTGAATGATAGCGTTACGAACCCTATTTTCTTATGAAGGTCGGGCACCCGCTTGTTGCTAATTTTCACGTTCGCGTTCGAGTTCCGTGATATCACCAAGATATCAAGATATCGAGATATCTGTCTTCACGTACTGTCAAGGAAAAACGTTGCAGCTCACATTCAAACTGTTATGTCGCCGCCGACTGTTCGCACCGCACGACCGCAATGAGAACACGGTGGAGGAGCCGGAACAGAATGGCATGCACAGAAAATCTGCTTCACTTAAATAGAGTACAGCAATGGTTTAAGTAAGGCTACTAAATCACCCTGCAGTCAACCATAAACAGCAGAAACGTCAAGCAGCACAAGCGAATGAGAAACGATAGAAGTCAGAACCATTCACGTGAGTTTCAGGAAACGATATTAGTGGAACTGGGTCCTTGAGGTAACATCCATTACGAACGACGTAAGCCGGTCAAGCAAAGCATTAAATTGTACGCTTAAACAAATGTCCAGTAACAGACGGTAGAGAGACGGAAACCGATAACAGAGGTGTCTCAGAAACTACGTCCTGTAGTCCTCTCCTAACACACTCTTTTCCCAGGAGCAGATCTGACGAACTTTCGCAGATCTGACGAACTTTCTGACGAACCAGAGTTCGTTTGCAATCCACAGTGACTTTCCTTGTATGAGGATTGGAACTGGCTGGCTCACATTGAATCGCGGTATTTTCTGCCTGCTTGGTCGCTTAGGTTTGTTCCTGTAGGCCAAGGTCATTTTAATCAACGTTTCCAAAAATTCGGACGTCCTCAGGCTAGGCCGTCTCACACGTGTGCATCAATTTGCGAGCGAGTCGGCAGTCGGTCGGCTTTCGGTCGGCCTGTCGGTCAAAGTGTGTGCTAGGCCTGGATGCTGGTGATGAATCACTCGTTATCTGGGGTACAGAAATGATGTACAAAAAGCGTCATTTTCGGACAGCGTTTGTGCAGGCCGCGCTGCGCTGCAAGTATGTGAGCTGAGGCCTCCAATTGACGAGTGAACAACCGTTTGGAACCGGCAGATTGGACCACACCGGTCACTCTCACAACAATAAGACGCAAATAGCGTGAAGATCAAGCGGAAACAATATTGTAGCCGTTGTATGAAACTACTCGTTAAATTTGGCCGATAGGACGAGAGGAAAAGCAGGCAAGTGGATGAATCAGATAAATTTAGCAAAAGGATGATACAGTTGATTAAGTGTTGGTTTACTAAGTAGAAGCGTTGGACCGAATACCACAGTATCTTCAGCCCATCAACGTGCCACGTCCTATAGCGGAATATGTGGCTACCCCTGAACCCATGACAACGGAAAAAGTCTACTATCCCCACACATTCTTTGGATACTCCATTTATGTTTCTTGTTTTGTCATTGAAAGGCAGCCCCGTGTCATCTCTGAGGCAAAGCCTCTCACAAAGTCAACCGACTTTGCGGAAACCAGGTCCAAGAGAAAGGAGCATGACCCTCTATGTGCCTGGTGGGTCGATCGACAAACTCGGTACTTCCAGTGTCAAGTCGACAAGCTCAGCAGACAAACCTTTTGCCGCCACCTCATAAGATAGGTCAAGCCAATGTATTTCAGAGACGTTGAAGTCCTCCATTAGCAAGCATTTGTTCACAGAGTAAGTGCAGATCAAATCACTGATACTCCTACAAGCGCAATCAGGGCCCTTATAGAGCAATATAATTTTAAATGGAGTTGACTCAGTACAAATTTCCACTGAAAGAGTTTTAACGATTCTTTCAGCTGAGTTAAAAGTCTGTGTTTTGGATATGTTTACACCACCTTAGAGGTACAGGACAGCTCCACCTCCGCGGAGATCAGATGAGCCGTCTGATCCCAGTAGTGTCTGGATAGTATAATTCACTGTCCATGACGTCGGAAGACAGCCATGTTTCAGTGAACGCGAGAACACCAGCTTGGGAGCTGTCTATTAGGGCCCCAACTTCACATATGTTGTTTCACAGGCTACGCACATCACTGAGAACTAAATGAAAACGTCTGGTATGGAGAGCTGTGGGTCGTGTGCTATCAGAATAGCTTCTGGTAGGGCGGACGTGGACCGCCGGCCCAACACCCGAAGACCTACCAAACAAAAACCTTTGTTGCCATCTTCTCGATGCGCTTTAAAATCTTGATGGTTTCCTTAGGTTTTATCCTATCTTCTAAAAATAAGCCCGGCTGTATAATCACCCCGGATCCCTTTAGTTTAAAGGCGAAACGCAAAGTCCTTGGCGTTGCTGCTGTGTAGACAGGACCACACTTAGTAGTAGACAGGGACTACATTTGTACTGTCACTCGACATGTTCCCAAGTCTAGTGAGTTTTCTAATCGTAACCCCAGGTAACCCGTGTAGAAGTACTTTAGAAACACAAAGTTTGAACCAGTGAAAATCGCCGAGCATGTGGTCTTTCGAAAAAGCCACAGAGGACTCCGCGATTTTCCGAAAGAGTATACTGTTGTCCGTAAGTGCATCGCTACGATGAGCTGTGTTAACGACACGCTTCACTGTAGCAGTGACCAGCGCAGGGCCCGAGCTCATATCCGCCTTTGTGGGAACAGTAAGTGCACAGGGTGAGGATTCCGTCAATGACGTGGAAGAAGTTTCTGCCTCCGTCACCGGGGACGCAGTATGAATTGAGCCTACTGTTTTATATTTTGACTTGGGGTTAGTTGAAGTGACCGATTTCTTTATCTTACGCAGCTTTCCCTTCGAAGGCACATTAGCCTGTGAAACTTCCTCACTCATAGCTGAGTTTAATATGCCGTCATGGTGTTTACCATCTTTAGGCGCCGTCTCAAGTGTTGGTTAATCTGTTTAAGCAGTTGTATCCATGCAGGCGCTTGAACGCACACTTTTTCCGAGAAGTCTTCTACCTCTAAAGGACTAAACAAAGATAGAAGGCTACCCACTTTATCTCACCAACGTTTTAAAATGATCATTTGGGACTAAACGAGATGCTTTGTGCTTAACATGGTCAGGGCGGTTATAACGTAAATCATCGCCGTTTCCTAGGAGGATATACTGCTGTCTACCCAAACCAGTGCAAACCACTTGGAACCAAGGACTGCAGAAGTCATATTGCATTCCACCCGAAGAAGCAGTAACTGGTTCAGAGCAACTCACTACAACACAAACAGCTGACAAATCGGTTAATGGGTTCTTGGACGAGTTGAAGCCGGATAATTTCATCATCACGAAAAATAAAAAAATAATTTGTGGAGGCAAAAATGCGCGAACTGGGGTACGCTAATCTACAGTGTTGTCTAGCAGAGCAGAAATCAGATGAAACCCGGAGTGAGTCGTCCGCACAGATTTGGGCTCACCAGATTAATACGAGTATCCATGAAGACAATAACAAGTTTCACTGTGGAGTAGCCGCCTAATGTTGTTCTCCGCTTGAGCCTTGCGAGACTTTACAGGAGTGAAAAGACTGATCCGGTTCCCGTGGTCGACTGTCAACCAGATTTGTACTCGATCGAGAAGATATCGACAAAATCGGGAATCGTTTGCGGTGCAGTCTTCAAAAAGGCGACAAGCGATATTTCGGTGGAAAACCAGGAATAGTAAGCTAACATTCAACAGCTTCGAACGCTGGTATATTGAGCACTTCCAAGCACATTTAAATTACAAGAAAACGGACGAGGTCAAATTTTCCTTTCACTGTTGTTCAACATTGTTTTCTCAAAAAACTTCCGATAGGGAACGCCTGAACGGTGAAATACGACAAGCACGTCGTCACACAGGAAGACACGCAGAAGATATTTCGAATATGTTAGGACTCTCGAGTCCTTTTGAATCACAAGAAAACTGACAAAAGCCAAGTTTTATGTGCAGTGTTATTCAATTACCGGTCTCACACAAGGATTTCAGGAAAAAGTTAGGCCCTGAAAACCGACCAGCACGCCGTGACCTTGACTCTTTGGCTTTGAGTCGATGAGGCTTAACTTGGTAGGTCCGTTATGTACCAAACGACACTTAGTTGTTTACCCACCTTAAACAATCACCCAAGGCGTCACTTGCAATTACGTGGGCTATGTTGAACGTCCCCGGGTAAACGATGTTGAAAACCGATGCTCCAACATAGTGTGATACTTGTGTGCAGTTCAGGTTGTTGCAACGAAGATGAGTCGAAGGTTAGCCTCAAAGTGCATTACAGCATATAGTTGTCAATTAAATCAGCAATTCTCAACGGCAGCCATGTGGTCCCTGGGGGCCATAGAGCATTTCAATGGACCCTACAATGTGAAAGCTTTTTGGGAACGGCCATAGGGGCCATTCTGTGAAAGGTGGGTTGTGATAATAACCGAGCCGTCTCCAAGAGTTTGATACCCAGCCACAGTGAAGCAACCATGTTTTACTCGAGACACCGATGCATTAAATGTGCGCACTGCAGTGAACCCACTGAACTCTCCTGAGTATACTGCGGCAATTACCGCACCAAGCCACATTGAGACCAGCTGAATTTTTCTCAAGGCACTACACTCGATGATAATGTATGTAGCCGTCAAACAGTCTTTTTTTGCCGTTGCTTCTCAGTGCAGTAAGGCTTGGTAACGCGTTTTCCGTCTCTGGCATCAGCTCGCGTACACGTCTGGCGGTTAGGTCATGTTTACCCGCAATTTTACGCTATCGAGTGGCTACTTTGCGCGCGCGGAGTGGTTTCATTGAAAAACTTTTGTCCGTTCCAACTATGAGTCGAAAAAGTAAGACGCGTTACAATGTTTTCTTAGCATTTAGTTCAGCAGAAGTCTTCAAATCAGCAAGCAATTATGTTCACTTAGATCATAAGTGTGGACATCTGGATTCTAGGGTGAGTATATATAACCTACTGTGTATATAATGATGATTGGCTGTTGTTTGATATCCCCGGTGTGGCTGCGCTTGATGTGCATGTTGACAAGGTGCCTACCTGTCTATTACCCACTACCTCGTCCATCTGGCTCCAGGAGACAGTTGGTCGTTGCTGGAGAGGACGGGGTGCACGGTCCTTGTGGTCGTGTTGTGATCAAAGAGTGGTTCCATGCACTCAGTGTGGAGTGGACTACGGTCCAGCCACCGTCTTGTGTGCGATTGATTCCCCAAACACAGCGTGCTTGTGTTTGCCTGTGAAGGAGTGTGGACCGGCTCCGTTGATGAAACGTGGCTCCCATCCATATGCCTCTCGATCTTATTCCTTCGGGTATACACTGGATATGGGTGTGTGGTTGGAGCTGTGGGTGGTGCAACGCAAGCCACCCATGGTCCCTCTGTAGGTGCAGGCGTCTTGTGGCTGGCCACAGTGACAGGCAAATCCGAAACCAGATGCCGCCAACCAAATAATGATGGTTATCATAATACACATAATAGTCAAAGGCCTTGCCAAAGCGCATTGGTCGCCATGTTTGGTAATAGCGGATGTGTGTTGTCGGTTTCGTTGTGAACTTCTCATGCCGGTTTCTTGAACTATCCGCCAATCTGCTCCGTGTTCGTCTCTTCCATCTTTCATTTCACCTGTTGTCGCGGTTTGCTACAACTTTCGTGGATCCGCCGAGAATTGCCACTTTCTAACTTCTATTTGTTTACCTTCTTTACTGTCGAGAAGTTTTCTTCATCTATGTGGTGTTCTTGCTGAATCGCTGGGAAGTTATCTTCAGTCATTTTGGCTATCCACGTAATTTCAAATTCCTCCTCAGAAACCAGGTTCTTGTTGCCCCTAGCAGGGTTACAACATTTTTGGGGGAAATAACTAGCTAAACAAACGAGTACTTCTCGTCAGTGCGAGGCATTTCTGCAAGGTCATGATTATCTTAAAAAAAACATATGATCGGTAACTGAAAAATCATGTCACAAGTTAACCAGTAACATAATGTATTGATGTGTCTGTGATTTATGTAGGTGTGTGTAGTTAGCCATGCTGAATGGATTTGTTAATGTGAGTGTGGATTTGTGATTTTGTGAGATGGGCTCGCCAATGTAGGAATGGATCAAAGGATCCATTCAAAGTGGATGACGTTCATGAAGTCCGTAAGATCCTCCGGAAAGGCAAGAAGCAATAACTTTATTAATTGTAGAGACACCTCTGCCTTCAGCATCAATAATACTATCGGACCTGATGTGCTTTTCATCGGCTTCTTGAAAGCATTTGATAAGGTACTCCACTTGAGGCTATCATAAAATCTGAGCTCCTACGGCGTATCTGGCCGCGCCCTTCACTGGGCATCTTCGTTCTTGCAGGGAAGAGAGCAGTGTGTACGTGTGGATCAAAGCTTATCTTTTACGCAAACGGTCCTTAGCGCTATCCCACTGGGCTCGGTCCTTGGACCGTTGCTGTTCTCCATCTATGTAAACGATCTCCCTGGACAGCCTCGGGTATCATCGACAATTTTTGCTGATGACCTTATGATATAGAATGTTTCAAATGTGCCTGGGGTTCTCGGGCCATTCAGCATGTTTTAGACAGACTCTGGGAATAATATACTTTACGGCTACTGCCGATTAATCAAGCTAATTGTTCTATCCTTCGCATAGAAGCAACTTTCCCATGTTCGAGATACGTGCTAGGTGGGGTCGAACTCTCCTTGGCTCCAAGCAAGTAGACCTAGGCGTCGTACATTACCCGTCTTTGCATTCTGGTGACAACTGGAAGAAGGCCGCAAGTAGGGGTTACAGAATGTTCTAGTTATTACGCCGTGCTTGCGGGGGCTTAACTGATGACATATTTGTAAAGGTGTTCTCAGTTTTCGTTCGGCTGCATCTGGATTACTGCGTCCACGCTTGCACGCCCTGCCTTGTTTGAGACAAAATGGAGCTGAAGTGGGTTTTGAGAGTAGGTACCAAATTGGTCTAGAGGTTACGGGAACAAACGTACCCCGAGCGTCTGCTTAGAATGGGCATGTATTCAATGTCCTACCGACGGCTTCAAGGAGACCTAATCCTTACATTCCACATTTTAACAGGGAAGGTTGGACCGGACATGAGCTGGCTAGTTAGCCCGGCTAGGTTGCCTTGCCTTCGCGGTCATCCCATGAAGCTACACAAGCCCCGTTCTGACCGGATCAGGGCGGAAACTCGGTTATCGCGCAGAGTTATCAACTGCTGGAACTCACTTGCAGAAAGTGCAGTCAGTGAACCTGTGGGTAAGGGTTTCGAGCATCCGTTAGACGCCCTTGGGAGATAACACGAAACCTTTCTCTTCTTGTGATCATATCCATCTCCCAACTTTAGGTTCATCTTCTGTCATTTTCCTCACTTGTGTTATCCTTCATTTAAAAGACTTTCCTTCCTCTTTATCGTCCAGTATCTTTCTATGTCCTCCTTACTTAACCTGACCTACATAGTAAGGACTGCTAGTGCAGGGTGCGTGGCCCTTACTTGGTTCACCAGGGTGTGGTTCGCGTGCTGCGTTTTACATCCATCGAAACCTCGTAGCACGTTATCGGTTGCTGGCTCAATGATCCGTTCAAGAAAGAACACTCAAGGGATTTTCGTATCGTTCCAGTCCCAGTTAAATCAGCGTTTGCATCTGAATATGATGAGCGTGAATTTACAATAAGCATTTCCACTCATTCCGCGCAGCAATTCGACTGTATCCAGGCAAATAGATGAAACGTCTCAAGACATAGAAAGTGTCTTACTCACTTTACTAATGTCTAGAACAGTTTCGTTAAAAATAGATAAATCTACGTTACCTGATAACGACGCTTTTCTAGTGGTAAGTATCCAATCCTTCAATGATTAAGAATTAATGAACGAGATACTGTTTTCCAGGAAAATTAAAACATACAAACCGTCATTCTAAATTCCAGGTAGCCACTAGCTATCAGACTAAAAACTTCATCCCAATGCAGAACATATTTGCATGCAGAAAAAATTGTGCCGCCGCAATGCTCGAAAGATATAATGGACACAGAACCCAAATAAAATATGTCCTCCCTTCTGTTCATACAATTCTCTGTGTGGTTCATCGAGAGCACCTAGTAGCTAAGAACTTGGAAAGGGGGCTTAAACGATTCACTGTCAACTGTTTTAATAGTAGTCAACTATGTTAACTTGCACCCACTTCTGGATCGCCCTTTTCAGCAGCTGTGTGAGGAAAACTGTGAAGAGTTCCAGCTTCTACGGTTGCACACAGAGGTTAGATGTCTCTCCAAGGGCAACTATCGTTGCCGTCTTGTTACACTCTGGAACACCATTATCGCATTCCTTTTTGGAACTGATTATGAGAGAAAGCAGCTAAACCAGTCGTGTTTGGTCTGGCAGATGTTTTTGAAAAACTCAATTTATCAGCCAAGACCCTTCAAGGCAGATTGAGTAATCTCATCTCAAGCGAGGAATCCATTAGCGCCTTTATTAAAACGCTGGAAATGCATACTCAAAATGGGACCTCAAGAATTTTACCAGTTCCCAATTCTCGCTAAAGTCATGGAGGTGCTGAAGGATGAAGACTTGATTGTATATGTCAAGTATATACAGCAACTCCCAAAAAATATGTAAGACGGATTTCACGACCTCACTGACATGGAAATTCCGATTTGGATTTTCGATCAATTTGATGTACAGCCCCGCAATAATGGAGTTAACATCCAGGAAATTCCTATACAGCTTCAAATTGGCGCACTGGCAGCATCCAAATTCACATAAATTGGTTTCTTGATAAAGAATGATGCCCCTAAAAGATTTTTGATGCTGTTGGAAATAGCTGAAATATATTCCCTTTCTTTGCCACCCACCTAATTGGTTGCATATGGATTCCGCAGAGTGGTTTTGCTAACAAAAGTAGGAGCAGATTGAACATCAAAACTCGAAGAGATCTTCGACTCTCACTGTCATATCTGGAACCGAACCTAGGTCAGCTTGCTCAAGAATATCAGGCTATAGGCTCACAATAATATTACAACAAAAATATTAGTAAAAGGGTACTGTACCTATTAATGCATCAGTTGCTTCACGGTCAAAATTTAACAATAATTAGATGCCATTTAGGTATTAATGCGGGCTTTTGGGCAAATACGGATAAATGGTTTGTTGTTGCTGTACAATGAATGTGAAAGTTTAACCGTGAGAATTATACTGGAAGCGGTCTTAATAGAAATGGGCTCCCGAGGTAACATCCATTAAGAAGGACGTAAGCCGGTCAAGCAAAGCAATATATAGTACGCTTAAACCAATATCAAGAAACAGACGGTAGTGAAATGAAAACCGGTAAATAAGAGTTGTCTCAAAAAAATTTGTCCCGTAGTTCTCTCCTAACACAATTGTTTCCCACGGGCAGACCTGAAGAACTTTCGCAAAAGTGGTACGAATCAGAGTTCCAACGCAAATACGGATTCTGTTAAAGAGCAAGTCAATTAACTAGACAGTCAGCCATCTAGAAAAATGACAAGCCAACTAGCCAGTTCACCATCGACCACATATTTGACTGACTAGCAAGGCGATAAATAAACTGATCGACAACGGGAACGACATGTTGCAAAATTATAGTTAATTTTACACACTCCTAGGAACGAGTATACGAGCACTTTACGAAGTCCGTCCCATATAGGTTATCAGTGTCTCCACCACTACGCAACCGAACGACTGGTGTTCACATGAGTCCAGTACTTCGGGCACTGTCATCGTAAGCATCCGAAATTCATCGTACTGAACCTGCGGGCATCCCAGTGGCGTAGCAATTACATATTTGCCCTGACTGAAGGCCATACAATCGACACAAGGTAAAGTGCACATCAGTTTCAATGAATTGGATGATTGTTTGGGGCACTGAGGTAAATGTGGTGAAAGTGACCACGATGCGCCTCTGTCACATTCGCATTGGAAATTAACACTTTAGGACTCGCTTTACGCATTTCCATCGACCATCCATGCTCTATCTCGTATACGACGGTCAATTCGGCGGTGACTGGGAAATGATTCCTAATCAAGAACGGGTTAGACATGTACAATAATTCTGGCAGATTATGGCTGATGAACGCAAGCCAGAATTGGTAACACGTATCGTGGACGCACCATGGCGCGCTTATGATGAACCCCGGTCCTTTACGATAGTTTTCCCCACTATCCAATATCCATTCAATGTCCGGCGGAAATGCGCGAACGAACGAGCGTGCGGACCCATTAATCTCCCTAACCTTAGATGGGAGGGCATGATATGCTATGCAGAACAGTGGTTTAGTTCAGAGGTCAGCTGACGGAAACGGTAAAGCTGGTCAAGGGACGGGTAAGCAGGCCACGTTGTCGTCCAGCGAGATGCGTCCGAGACAGGCACATCGCGCTCTCTAGACATCGCTAGCAGTCAGCTAATTTCGCTCTGAGTGCGGAAGGTCATGGCCAAACGTAGGCACTGGAACGATCGATCGCTATGGGTGTGTCACGCTGGGTAAAACGAGACAGCTATGCGAAATGCAAGCGGCAATAATTCAACACCTTGTCCAGCCAAACCGGCTTAGGCAAAGTGAAACGGGCTACGATAGGTTCTTCGTGAACTTGCGCAAGTGATAGTACTTGTCAAACGAAGGCGATAATAGCCAGCGCAAGTCTTGTCGCTTTGTCATTTAATCACGAACAGACACTCCCGTCAGCGACTTATCTGCAATCGGGATCACGTAACGTGCCTAACGATCAGCCCAAGCTTATTATTCGGCTGTACTTGTGTGAGTACTTTGCAGTGTGGCGAGCTGATTGCAAGTAAATCCACAAATTCTCTAAGGACTTCCGAGTTTACCCTCGGAGCTGACGCCCCAGTGGCGATGGTGGTCGTACTTATGAACTTCCGTTGCAATTGTGGCCAACCTGCTCTATCTGATTACCTGCTGAGATGCTGAATTCTTAACACTACGTCAATTCCTATTTCTTCACACATGAAGTGCTAAGATTGGCGCTCCAAATGCTGTTTAGGATGGAGACATGAAGGAAGCTTGCTTGTGACCAAAAACACCTTATGAGGCTTGTTATACATCCTATAAAGCGTAGTGGTGTAAATAGCCTCCCTTCGCCATTATTGAGCAGACTGCGAATTACTTGCTGAGAGTGAACCATACTTGTCTATGCTTTCGAAGTTGACACAGCCAAATTCTAGCGCCTCTTATCGTCTCTCTGTAGCAATAATTTATCCTCCAACTTAGTATACCCGAAGTGCAATCCACCTTGTCACTCCCAATGAAGAACACCTCCGGCGTTGCCTGAGGTAAATTCCCTTTCGACAGTGAAGCGACTTCGCCCTACCAGGTGGTCCGACCACATCGATCCCTACAGTCCACATGTTTAAATCTCCCGCGGCCCTAGTATGCATTCGTATCAGGTAACCTGCGAATGTACTCGTTTAGTTACATGTTGGCCGTACTCAAGACCCTCATCACTAAACAAATGAGGGTGGCAGATATGTGAAATATCATAACAGCTGATGAATGCATGTATGTGGAATCAAATGACAGGTATATAAGATGGTACCATTTTGGTTAACTATGTGAATTTTCCCAATCAGGATTAGCACATATATAAACGGGTTACTATCGATTCCACACGGACGATGTAGTTAAATATCCTGTAACTTGTCCATTATTTTGTATGCTTTCGAGGTAAGTGCTAACACCCAAATGCGTTGACCTGTGGAAGCATTAGAAATTTAGGAATCGCCTATGACAGAATCACCGATAGTACATTCTACAAACATACTGTTTAAATCACAGAATCTGAAACGTGTGCACTCTGACCAATGGTTATTGGCTCATATGCATGGGTGTTCGGGGTACATTGGTTTCAGTTGAATTAGGAAACACTGCGAATGCTGGAAGCGTTGATTTCGCCGTTTAGGTGAGTCAAACGCCTCGGGCGCTTACAAGCCACATCCACCAGGCAACGTTGTCAGGTTGCCATCCCAACGTGTACCAAAGCACTGCCTACTTTCGAGTTTGAGTAAGCCAATCAACTCCTATATAACAAATGTGGGATAAACCATGAAAGGTGAGCATATTACCTCATGCTATTTTAGAGCTACTGAGAAAGAAAACTAATTAGAAACGAAAGGAAAAAAAACAGGAACTTCTCCCCACAGATTCCGAAGGTTTGCCTGTAAGTGCTCGAATTCCAAGTACGACAGCGGTACATACAGTAGTGCGTGTGGTTATGCACGCTAAATACCACCTAGTCGTTGTGAACATTGCGAACCTGGAGCATGCAGCTTGGTGTGGACACGACTCGCACTGGTTGTATCAGCGAATTGCTCCAGTGTGGGGGGACGCTGTGCTTCATTTGCATTGCACTATTGCGCCGGTAGGCGTGAATCCGAGCAAAGCCAATTGGCGGTCCCTTTGATCCCGATTATACTTCCTACTTTCATTTAGGCTCATCAGGCTGTTATAATTTGAGTTTGTAGCTTAACTCGGAAGGCGGTGCAGAATCAATGACAGACTCAGTGCTAGACCACTGAATCCCGCGATCAGTGCTTGACACACTGATTAGACGGTCAATGCGGAGTCTCCGAGTACTCCCGTGTGTTGATGTTGCGAAGAGCAATCTCGGTGCTACACTCAAAGATTTTAATGCGCTGTATCTTGCTGGTTCAAAAATTTGAAGATAGCCATGGTCAAGATGACACACCACTACCCCGGCTTTATCAATGGCCCTCATTTTTGAACAACTAGTTTCTGTGCAATTCTAAAGGTCATAATGGACACATTCACCATTAAAATGGTTCTAAGAACTATGTATCGTTCATCACGCGAATAGTTCCGTGGGTTTGTTCATCCATTTAAACGCGGTTGGCGGTGAAATCGCTCAAATCGCATTACCACTTCACACATTATTAGCAAGTGTGAATTCTCGTGCATACAGCTTACACGCGATGAGGCTAAGCGCAAGGTGAAAAATAGAATTCGTCAGACAGTTAGGCTGGTTGCAGTCATCCGCGTATTCACTAGAACTAGAAACAGCTTGCCTTTCGGTCCACACTCACACAACATTTAAAAGTTGTAAAACGCAGAGAACAAATTCCGCAATACCCAGTTGCGCAATCGTCTCCCACGAGGACTGTAACGACGGAACTAATCTAAATCTACTCAGGACGCACGAAATGTATACAAAAAATGCTACTTCGTCATACAAACCTAAATTATTGCGCCTAGCAAATGACCGTTGGACAAACATCAGCCTGTAACAGTTGTCGTAAAGTGGAGAATACTATAAGGGACAGGATTCACGACTGTTTGCAACGTACGTGGAGCTGGCGTAAACCGATAACCGTAACAGTAATGTTAGTAGCAGATTGATATGCGGCCTTGAAACCTAAAGTGCATAAACCAATAGCGGTACGTGTTTGAAATTGCAACGGTTTAAAGCATGAAAGGCCTGCTATAAATTCGGAAAGGTGAAACTAGGTGAGAATAGGGTACAAGTGTCAGTAAGCGTGGAAAATACATCGCGTGTAGAAAATCAACTTGCTTTGAAAGTTACGAAGTCTATGCTGTGAAATTGTTGTAACTTGACTGAAGATGCTTTCAAATAGATACTAGTCAGGTCAACGGTCGTTGCATAAGCATGTACACTTTCTACGCAGACGGTGCATGATGGGGTCAGAAAATGAACGCAATCGTCATGCTGACGCAAACTGTTTCTATCTTGGTAACCCGTAGTAAACAACTTCTTTCTAAGAATTAATTATACATCTGCTTGCTACCTAATCCTTCCGGTATGCTTATAAAAATTTGAATTAAACCCCATTAATATGTACATATATTCCTACCGCAGCTGGTAACTACAAGGCATAAAGTAATGGCAGCTGTCGCTCATAGCGGAATATTTTGATTGCATAGCGAAACAGTTTGATCAGACTTAGATGAAATAATTGAGGGCCTCATTAATTGCTTCCTTTTTGATCTGTAAGTAGCTTACGGGGCTCTGCGAACCAGCTTCTGGAGGCCGCACTGATGCACAGGCAGACGAGTTCAAATCTGTAAGAGGAATTTCAATGCCGCCAATCTGAATGTGGTATTCACCATCAAGTCACTTATTGCTCCCAGATTCAAATAGTCGATATCTGATCATCTACAAGCCATGGTAATTTACCGCCTTACCTGTCCCTGGGTGTCAAGGTAGGGAGGAGATAGGAACATGCACCTGGGCAAATATATCAAGGAACACCTCCCGGGGGGTTAAATAACCACAAAGATGAGACAAATGTAAGCACTATAACTAATCAAGAGACTAAACATGTCACCATGATAACAAACCAACAGATTTCTAGATTCTCTATAAAATATCAGCAGTACACAGCTATGGACTAAGAGCGAGACTGCTTGCTAATGCGGAGGAGGTATGCATACAGTTCACATGACCCGATCTGTGTGTACAGAATAAAATGATGACCTGAAACCGGAACGGTAGGATTCCCACCAGGTCAGTATAAACACATGATTTTGAGAACGCGCTAATTCACCTTAAACCGTGATCTCACTTTAAATACTTCTGTTAATATTTCACTCATTATTGCACAACCGAATGCTAGTCATCATCACTGTCATGTGTGTTGCCGCAAAATCCTGATGAAGAAGTATTGGAAAACTTTTTTACTTTTGCCTACTGCTTTTGATTTTCTCTCCGGGATTCCACTAAGGCTGTTGCATGGACAGGCAACGAAACATCGGCAAGCCAATCAGCCTGCGCGGGGATCCACCTAAGTCCTACAAAATGTGAACCGGATCGGTACACACGCATATATATATATATATATATATATATATATATATATATATATATATATATATATATATATGGTTGGCGGCCTCCGGTTCCGGGTTTGCGTATCACTGGGGCCTCCATATGACAGCCACAGGACGCCTACGCCTACAAAGGGACTATGGGTTGCTTGCGCTGCACCACCTACAGCTCTATTCATACACACCCCAAATCCAGTGTAAACCCGAAGGAATAAGATCGGGAAGCATGTGGATGGGAGCCACGTTTCATCAACGGAGCCGGTCCACACCACTTCACAGGCAAACATAAGCATACTGTAATTGGGGAACCAAGGACACACAAGACGGTGGCTGGTCCGCAGTCGGCTCCAAACTGAGTGCATGGAACCACTCTCCGAGCCTAGCACAGCCACGAAGACCGTGCACCCCATCCGCTCTAGAAATGACTAACCGTCTCCTAGAGCCATTATGGATGAGATAGCGGGTAATATACAGGTAGGCACCTTGTCAATCTACACATCAAGCGCAGACAAACCGAGAAAGTCAAGTAACAGCAAATCCCATGAAATGACGATATTATAGAAAAATGAATAAAGCAAACGGATATGCTGATTAAACTCTTCAATAAATTAGCACATTTGTAATACATGGGTTAGCAACATAAATTTAAGATGGGCAAACGAGATCAAAAAACAAATGCAACATAGGCGGACGACAGAAGGGAAAAAACTTTTCGTTTAAACGAAGTCTGTAAGTAAATGGATCATTCAGCAAGACAAAAATATGAGGTAAGAAACTAAGTATGAATAAAATAAAGCAAACTGATCACCTGAAATAAAGAACTAAGCACGCGAGCACGAGGTTAGTAAATCGAATGTAGCGTACCTACTAACGCTGCGCCGGTTCTGCTTACATTCTCAGCAGGGCAGGTCGTCGCTTCGGTGGTGGCCCCGAGTGACCTCGCTCGTGCCCAACTAGACCTGCCTGAATCAGGCACTAGCGACCGCATGTGCTATAGCACCATGCGCTCAGTGTCGATGGAGTACACCCTATCGACGACTTGCCGCTTCTCTGCATGCACGAGGGCTATCTCTAGCACCTGCACAACTGCCTTTGTGATCAGGTCGCGCCATACACGCCGATCAAGTGCTTTCGATTCACATGAACTGCAATCAAGATTAGAACGTGATTGGCTTACTTTGATAACGTGCTGGTAGCGAAGCTTCAGTTTCCCCACATGCAGCTTCCCCAAACACCGTTGAGCATATGACAGCAGCTTCGGTATACGCGTCGAATCCATATGCCACGCATGACCGAGCCACCTAAAGTGTCTCAGCAAAAGTATGCGGCCAACTCCGTACATCTCACTTCGGCGCAAAACTTCTGTTTGTGCAACTGCCGCCCCAAACAATGCGCAGAATTCGTCGCAGACACTTTGATGAAATGGCTCGAGATATCCCACATCTCAACCGTACATACTCAGTGTTTCGCTGCCGTGTCAAAGAACGAACAG
Organism: Dicrocoelium dendriticum; assembly: GCA_944474145.2. Taxonomy (NCBI): domain Eukaryota; kingdom Metazoa; phylum Platyhelminthes; class Trematoda; order Plagiorchiida; family Dicrocoeliidae; genus Dicrocoelium; species Dicrocoelium dendriticum. The sequence goes on along the minus strand of OX104063.1, from coordinate 156,632,595 downwards.
CACCATGGATTTATACACCATCAGTTTTGTGCAGACGGTAAGCTGGTGGTTGTTTCACACTCGGTACTCAAGATTCCCGATTGCCGCCCCTGCCTTCCATACTGGTATAGACAGCTCACTGTATGTTTGCTTGTCAATCAAATCCACACCCCCAATGTAGCAGAAGCGGAACCTGGTGTTAAATACTTCGTCACCAATGCCGATTTGCGGAACCACTGATGTTTGAACCTCCGATGAAGGCTGAAAGAGACAGACAATATTGTTTATGTTGGTGGTGAGCCCGAATTTGGCCGCTGTCGAAGCCAGAGCACTAGTCATGTGCTGCAACTCATCGGCGCTGTGGGCAAACAATGCACAGTCGTCAGCAAACAACTACGTACGGATAGTTGTCTCATGGACTAGGGTTCTCGCACAGAGACGACGGATGTTTAGCAAAGCACTATCAATATGGTGCTCCACAAGAACACCGTAATCACAAGCCACATCAAAAGCACAAGATATTATGGCATGATGATATATATAAACAGGACAGGAGCTAAGACACAGCCTTGCTTCATACCAGCGACAACTGCAAATTCATCATAGGTCTGTCCACTCAGCTGGACTGTCCCCCGCATACCGCGGTGCAGATATTCAATTAAACTTACAAACTTATTCGGACAACCGAACTTGCCCAACATGGGCCACAATGCCTCGCATTTCACCGTAACCAATGCCTTGGTAAAATCAACAAATAGTGAGTACAGTGGCTGGTGTCTTTCTTCGCATTTCTCCCGCAATATATATATATATATGAGAACATTTTAATCGCCATCGCGACTAGACTGATACTTACTTCGGTGCTTTCTTTTGCTTGCCTCTACGACTTAGTGGGCTGTGCTGTGAGGTGATTGTTGCGACTTCAGAGCTATTCATACCAGATTGGTCAGGGGTTAGATGCCAGACAAACTCAGTCTCCTGGCCCTGCAACTGGAGGGTCGAAGTAAGGGTGACTACCTACTCCATAAAACGGACTGCCTGTAGCCCCCTGTCAAATTGCCGCTTCATTGCGGTATAGTTTTTGAACCAAAGGCTTTGGTTGAGAACTCTAATCGTTCTCTTGTCTAGACCTGGGTAACCTGATCGTATTCTGCCTTCGCACGACAACTCTATGAACTTATCTTCACAAGCTTTCTCGACGTTCTGGCCATCATAGATCATATGAAACGGCGCAGGGTGGACAGGAGTAGGGATGCTGCAACGCAAGCATTTCCATCCAATCCCAACCCTAGCGCCGTTTCAATCTTATCCTTCCGAACCAAATAAATATGCATCCACCTTGTTTACAACTTGTCATTATGATTCCCTACACATTAACCACCAAGACATCACACTTATCTCTCCAGTGCAAGCACCTGATGGCAAGTGCAGTGCCTCACACTAACTTTGGGTTAGATGGTATGGGCTACTGCGTTCGGCTTACGATGCACAGATCTTTTCCTTCATACACGCCTAAGATCAAGTATGTCACAGTCGTATCATGGCATTAGCCCTCTCATCAGAGTGCCGCCCGTGATGTATCCCTCTTACCCATGTGGCCACCTGTCAACCCATAGTTCAGTGGAAAGTTGCGCAGGCCACTTTTGTCGCTCTACGCACAAGCACGCCATAACATTTTGCACCCCAGAATCCGATCATTTGCAATCATACACCTATGACTGGCTTGATAACTGGATACATCGAAACTGCCGGAGCGCTGGTAAGTCGTCCCAACAGTGTCATCCCGGAAGCTACTTCTGTGGTTCTTTTTTGAATTATAACGGGAGTTAATGTAGAAAATTATGTTTTCTAATTTCCCGCTTCATGCCAAAGGTGCGAGCGGTTAGTTGCAACTAAATGGATGTATACCAGTTATTATTCAACTGTACTGCTAAATCACCAAGTCACACTCCATTTCATTGGTTCGTTCAATACTTAAGCTGCCTCACTTCATTACGACCATCCTACGGGACATGTGAAGCGTTATCTAGTTGACCCATTATATGCCATGTTTGATTGTGGACTACGTGTTCACAAGCCGTTATATAGGGAGCTGAGTGTTAGCGATCTCGCGGAATTATGAGATTTGCAGGTACAACTACCGTAGGAGCAAATTGAAGTGTTGCTGTCCGATATGCTGTGTCGGCCAAGTACGTTTGCTGGAGAACAGCGGGCGAATTGGCCAGACGAAGGTGCCAAGCAACGATGCAGTGATTCCCGTGGGCGAACACACCACACAACTAGGTACGGGATAAGAATTCTTTTGACGCGTGTCAGTTACCCTTACCTTGGGTCTGCGCCAGTCCGATCATGTGTGTGTATGTGTGTAGAGATTAGCCGATTCAAACTGCCGACAGCCTGGTGGCAGTATCTCATTGCTTCAGGGACCAGCAAGTTGGTGTACTACATACACTATAACGGTAAGCGACGCCTGCTGTAACAAAGCAGGGTCTACTCGCTTTGCAAAAAAATTGCCACAGTCGTATTTCGGCACTAGCCGTCTCGGCAGACCGCAGCTCGCAAGCCAGGAACACCGCCCCCGGGGTCATTCGCAAGCATGCACCTCTGACTGCCTAGCTATCCGGACACTGCAGCTGTATGCCCTGGCGTTGGTAGGTCGTCCAAAACGTTCGACTGCACCATTGCAAAACTGCCAATAAGATCGGCAATGAGGTCTCGTATTATCGTGTTCGCAGACCCTCCCCCGACTGGTATCGTTCGCAATGCATGCCTTTACCTAGATGGTGGTCCGACTTACACCTAGTCACACCAGGTGTTTGGACAACCTTGTGTCCCTAAGCTGCGTGGAACTAGCTGCAGATTGGGCACCGTTGCTGAATGCAGGCTAGGCCGCCCACGCGTCAACACCACACACCACCAACTTGCACACTCATGCAAGGTTTATTAATTCTACCGTCATTGGCTGCTTTGGGCTACCTCAATATCAAGGTCACCATGCGCTTGGTGCGTAGCAAGGATACCGGCTGCAATTCAACTGTACTAATGATTATGTTCAATCGGCTTGCAGATGCATACCAGAGCCCTAGGGAGCAATTCACTTGCATTGTGGATGCACCCCATCAGGGTAGTTTGTGTAGACCCTATCGATCGACCACTGCTACATATCGGAAGCCCGTTTGAGCGATGCGGGTTCCGTGATTACCCTGCAGCCTCCACATCCGTCTCTGGAGACGTGTTCTCATTGCAACTGCCTGGAGATTACGCAGCTTTACATACTAGTCAAGGCACTGTTTGCGTTGCGCTTAGTTCCCCGGCTGAAGCCGCCATAGTTAACTAGTTCTTTAGTATCAGCTATATGTGCGCCGTTCAATTGGCTGGCTTGTTCGAAGCTTCTGACCATCGTTGCCAGTTTGTTGTTGTAGTCTGCACACCCACAAATTTATTGCTGTTTCAATGCTTGATGTATTCCGTTATTAAATGAACGAGCGCCTTCGTTACAGAAAAGCTCTAAGTGCCGTGACCCTGACAGGCAATCTGTACGCCCGATTTGGAAATTTGTCCACTGATGAGCGGCATCTGGGTGGCCAGCACTGTATATCCCCACATAATGATAATGGTGAGCGGTTTCTACACCGGTGTGAGTATGCTCGTCTGTTTCGCGCGAGCATTAATTTTCGACACACCACCTGCCGAAGGGGGACATGGCACTCGTCCGCCGCAAACCGCTCATGAAAGTAAATCGACCACGTAGCGATCAGTTTCCGCTCTAGAAATTGTGTCCAAAACTGTCGTTCAATCTGGAGCACAAGCGTGGACTTTGAATACGCATTCGTTTGTGTTGATCTGACCGTTCCATTCGGTGGGCACATGCAGTGATGCTGTGAGCGCATAGATACATGTCAGCTAGCGAAGTCAGATGTCCAGAGTGCGTATCAAAGTACGGGGGCATCCGGGCTGATCAAGTGTTCCTTGAAAGTAGTAGAGGGCCACTGGTCGCATATTCACCAGACGGTATTAGCAGCGGGCATATTTTCATGTGGCAAACCAAGTTGCCAGGCTGGACATTTCGTCTCTATCCAGTCTTTGGAACTTTTGTACGCTGGACTACACATTTTGGCTAGAAGTGAACATAACGAGACTCCAAAAGTCCTCAGGACGAAAGTGCGTGCTAACCCGAAGAGAGATCGCGCTCCGTGGTGGTCTCATCTTGCATGGAAGACGAAAACGGTCGCTGTCCTTAGTAACCATCCGAAGTTATTCCGTTTGATAATCGAAAGATGCAGCCAGGAGACCTAGTGTTAGCGAGACCGTACGTGGCGAGGATGGACGGCCGATTCACAGTTTGTCAAACGCTTAAAGCCTTTGGCCGAGCACTTTAAATAGCAGTTTGAACAACTAGAGATACTGGCTTCTCCTTGGACCATTGAACAATGAACAATGATTTTATACGAGTTAAAAAGCATTGCTTTACAAGCTTCGTTGGGTGGTCTCCTGGGTTAGAGAAAAACGTTACTGAAACAGCAGTTAGTAGTTTTACTGTCAAAATAATGGACTTACCGTTTTTGATTCGGTAGCCCTGCACCTCGAGCGTTTACATAGCTTCAATAGGCGAAACAAAGAGAACCTAAGTTATTTTCCGGAGTAGGATGGAGAGTAGCCTCAAATAACAAAATTAAATTGGCGGAGTGCGACATCCAACTGACTTTTAAATATGGCTAGCGTGGATGCTGAAACAACAATTGCGAGGAGAGCGTACCATGGATGACACACACGAATGTAAAAGAAGTTTCTACGGTACGCCAGACAGCTGTACCGTTCTGCTAATTTCAAGGATTAGCCTAAGTTTGGTGTTATTGCTGAGTTGCATTAAAGTGCGGCACACATTATTTGAATTGTGTAACATCAAATACGCCATAATCAAGTCGCCTCGTATTCAGCGATACCGTTCCCTGAATACTGACAAACGTTTTAGCCTCTGCTCGAACGGAAGGTGGCGCTTTCCAATGAAGTATTTAGAGGCCCGACGTTGAGGTTGGTCCACTGCTTCAGTCATGGCTGGCAGGCTTGTATTTCATATTCGACATGGGGACGAACATACGTATTCAGCATCTGTGTGAAAATTGTGGTGTCTAGTGGTCTGAACACCTGTCGTAGCACGCCGACGTGCTGCTTAGCAGTTTTCTATGCCTTTGCGGATTGCTTGGAACAAGCTAACTTATCATGAACAAGCGCTCCAAGGTCGCGTTCTACTTATGATCGCTGCAGTGCTTTTGTTCTTAGCCTGTGGGACTTGGTACTGATGTGTCGTATGGAGAGTACTTTGCATTTGTCCACGTTCAAGTGTAAAGGGTTTAGGGTTGACCACTCATGTACTATATCCAAGTCACACTGAAGTAACTTCTGATCGGCATCCGTTCGAATCTTGCGCCATATCTTCATATCGTTAGCCTACAACAGGAAATTTGAAGCGATATTCCTAGTATGGGCATTGACGAATTTCAAAATCAACCGTGGAACTTGAACTGAGCCCTGGGGCACTCCAGACTCGACTGGTATGGGTTCAGATAAGGGAGTCCGGACTCTCACCTCTAATTGTCATTGCAGGAGGGTCACCGATCCCGTAATATTGAAGCTTGAAAAGCAGACCCCTAAAAATTTAAACGATGGAGCGCCTTCGTTAAATCCAAGTAGATCACATCGACGGCCTCTCCAGCGTCAGCTGACTCAATCCAAGTATTCCGCGCGATTACTAAATTCGTCGTGTATCGTCGCTGTCGACGAAGGCCGTGTTACTAGGGAGCACTAATGTTACAATTGATCATACTTGTCCCTGGGCCACCCCCCTAGACTCATCTTCAAACGCAGAAGTCGAACGTGAGATCAGACAGTTGAAAGTTAATAAGGCTGCAGTTGAGGATAGAATCCTTCCACCTCTCTTCACATTCGGGTGACCTGCTCTCGTACGTGCTCTGCGCAACTTAGTTATAAAGCTGTGGGAGCAGGAAACTGTCCCAGTAGACTAGAGTTGTTCGATAGTACTACCAGTTTTCAAGGGGGCTCAAGTTCTGAAAACAATACTCATAGATAGATCAGTCTGATCGCACTTGCCTCTACGATACTCGCCTCTGTCGTTCTTCATAGACTTGTTGGTACGCGTGGAAGTTAGTTTCGCGAAGAGCAAGCTGGGTTTCGTCGTAGTTTCGGCTGTATTGATCATATTTTCCAACTATGTCAACTGTTGGAGCACCGCCATATTTGTCAGTGAACCACCGTAGTAGTGTCCCTAGACATCAAATGTGCCTCGGTTTGATGGATCATTGTGCCCTTTGGGAATGCCTACTCAGAAAAGTTATGCCCGGAAAAATATGTAAATTTTATCAAAGCGCTTTAGTCGCATAGTTAGGGCAGCGTGAGCGTTTACAGCAAATCGTCGCCGCCCATCAACATCTCCATTGTGCGACAAGGATGCCCGCTATCATCTTTCGCTTCTAACTTCTCCATTGACAAAGTTATGGAAACTGCATTTACGGGACAAGACCTGTAAGTCATGGACCTGCTCCCAACTGATCAACTTCTTGACTTATAGTACGTCGACCACATTGCCCTTATCTCTGACAGATGTCAGACGTACCAAGTAGCACTGGACAAATTAGCATTGGCTGTCGATCGTTTCGGGTTATGCTTTGCACAGTCGAAATACAAAGTCCTTCTTTAGGATTGGCAAGGACCCACCCCTGCGATGAGCCTCGGTGGGGATCAGCTAGAAATGGTCTATAAATTCAAGTATCTTGGCAGCTATGTCAGCGCCAGCGGAATAGTAGGTGAGCTAACAAAACGTGTAGCAGAACCTCAAGGCGATGTGTCAATCTCCGCCACCTGTGGCGCCGGCGCGACAACCCTCTCGCTCTGAAGGGCAGAGTTTAGGTTTCAGCAGTCACTTGAACCCTGACCCATCAAGTTGACAAACATAAAGAGGCTAGTCAAGTTCGATCAGCGTTGCCTTCGCAGCATAGTTCATGTCTGGTGGGAACACTTAGTGAGCCCTGGACCGGTTCGGCGTTTTATATTTGGTGCGGGAAGAGCGAGAGAACTGTTTAACACCATTATATCACGCATCACGGTCCGATCACTGGGCCACGCACTGAGCATACCAGCCCACCAACTTCCGAATCGTTTGTAGTTTGCGCGCCGAGGAGGTAGATGAAATGAAAGTAGGGGTGTCCAAGCGATGCCTTGGTCAAAAGGAATGAAATCCCTCACTTCGAATTTGGCGTCGGTTGGTGTGCCGCGATCGCATGGCTGGGGTCCAAAGGAAGGTAAACACGTCGGCTTGGATCCAGTAGTTAACATGACATGGAGCCGACCTCAGTGGCGTAAGTGTTGGGAGTTGTTTTTCCCTCCCCATCCCGCTATTCTTCCCAACCTAACCACGATCTTTCTCTTGAAGCATAATTTGTTACCAAGTAGTGTGTAGCTTGCCTTTTACATTTTGTAATTTGCAGTATCGTAGGACTCATCTTTATGTATTGTGGCACAGTAATTGAAGTGTGTTTCTCACCTTCAGCCAATTTTTAATGCTGATGATGCTTCCTTTTGATCGACTCCAAATGATGATGCATCCGTGATTTTGCCCTGGATTATGCACGCGCGCAGTTTATGCCTCTAAAATATTGGCCCATTTGGCGGTTACGTCAATGGAGGAAGATGTCATCAGACTTGTGAATTGATCAACTGATTTCATCGGCTCTGAAAATATGCCGTTAACTATGAACGTCATGTACAGGCTGCTGTCTTGCAGTACTTCAGATAATATTGTAACGCCAAATTCATACTTACTGTCACTACAATTGGTTATCCGGTTCGTAAGCAAACCTCTGAGTATTGGGACCACAAACGCGACCCGACCAGCTTAGTGCTAAACACCAACTCATAACCCATAACTCAGGTTCATAATCGGCATAAACGTAAACAAAACGATGAGTTCGCTAAACGAGCCATATTGCTTGGTTTTTGTATTTGTTGAGTAACGCTACGATTTTGATACTAGAGCTCACTGACACATGGCCTTTCACAATAGTCTCTGAGCATATTCCAAAAGTTCCGGGTCGAATTAATTTCAATATGTTAGAACTGGCCGCATGTGTTTCAAGAATTACCCTTATTTATATACATTTTGGACAGCTATGCTGGGTATGGGATAACGCGCTTCTATTTAACGAATTGTTAAGCTTTGCGCAAACATAATGGAAGTCATCCCTTCCTCTTAAGGAGATTAGATCTTGAAGAGTATGATATTAAGCCGGTTTGGCTGCGTATACGAGATCATCCAATAGAATCATTGGATTCATACTTCCGCAGGTGACTACTGCTAAACAGAGTGCGTTACATTAATTTCCTTACTGCATCGTGGTGGAGGCTACTGCGGATGGTAACTAAACCATAAAGAGGTAGACAGCATACACAACCTGAATGTTACTGTACATCAAGAGTCCCAGCTAATTTATTTTTTCTAGGTGGATTACTGAAGAAATAGTCATTGCCTACTCACAATCATCATGTATTACCGAAAAAATATTGAGCCATCCACGATATTTTGTTGGGAAGATGGTGTGGTCTTGTTTTGCTAGTGTCAAATGCTTCCCAAAACGAGTCTAGGCGTTATTCAGTATCAAGACGCAGTCTTTTCCAACCTCAAAAATTGGAGCTACAAGTACTAGCTCCCGATCGCACTGAGTGACCCAATACAATTATACCCTTCTGGCATACTCCAAGTTGGATATAACATAGTGCCTGATAAGATTACAGTTGCTAATTGCAGCAGAACAAATACGTTCTAAGTCTGTCGCCAAACTTGCACGTCATACTCGATTGTTACGAAAAAGATTACCAGACACGTAACTCAACAGACTTAAAGTTAAGAGTTATTGCACTGAGGAGGTTGAGTTTAGACGGACCTATTGCACCTTGGTATATTGATGGCGCTGACAATCCTCACAACTACAATGACATCGGTTTCCAGCTGCACCGAATACGTCGGCATTCTGGGCACATACCTGATTGCAACTAAGTCCCTGAGTTCTGCACATCAACAGCAGTGCTCTTTAATGTGGTCGTGAGGCGCAGCAGAAAACTGATTGTTACAAATGCCTGCAGGCAGAAGCGCCATTTCGGCCGAATCGCTTTCATCCGCAGTTTCCTTCGTATCATGGTTGTGGGTCATGGGTTTCGTATACCCCATGCAACAGCTGGTTATCGCGAGGGAATACGTGTGTCTACCTTCTAACACAGGTGCTATCTTTTCGGCGTATTTTCCTGATTTCCTCGCCGACGGCGAATAGAGTCAATCGCGGTCAATGCACTTTCTATGGCGGAAATCCCCACACCACTACTTGGTGCAAATATGTAGGGTGGTGCTATTTATTGTCTTCACCTAACAAAATAATATATATATATATATTATTTATTTTTCGTATTGTATATTGTATTGTATTGTATCGTATTGTATATTTCTCGTGATACTTGAAACCGAGTCCACAAAGTGACGGATCATCTTTAGGTTGCAACATGTTCAGGCATGCGAGACTGTCAATTGTTTGAGATTTTACTGAGTTATAATAGAGATGCTTTTGTGAATATCTTCATTTGGGACTTTTGTCGCCGTATGCTATCAGTTCGCGGACATCTCATTTGGTTTTCCCTGCAGCTTAGTGACGCCATGATGGCAGCGGTTTGATGGGAGGAAGGGAATATGAAAAGGATGACACAGTTAGATTCACCAACAGAAATCAAATGCAAAATATACAATCTTACTTAATAGACTGGAGTAATACATTTGGTGCTATTTGTGAGTAGCAAGTTAGGGAGTTGCAAAAACGAAGAATACTATATTAACTCCAGTGGATCATCAAACTCGTTGCTTTATCAAAATAATATTGGCAGTATTCACGTCGCAGGGATTTAAGACATAGCGTAGTGTCCAGACATTCCTAGGTCTAAGTCTGCTTGAACTAATGAAGCAGCACTTTCGGCTGACAGATGGTTGCGATGCTGAGTGAGCACAGTAAACACTACTTTACACCTTCAGTTGCAGGTGGATATTTAGGGCGTGCATGACTATGCAAGGGAAAGGTAACGTTGAAAAGGGAGAATTGAACAGATAAATAGACAAAGAAATAAACGCCTATTCACTGCAGTCAGGACATATTCAATGCGTCGTAGTCCTGTAGAAGATGCTAAAGACAGTGGGATTAGGAAAGTGTGCAATAGTTATCTGATTCTTGGAGTAGAGATATAGACGAAATGCACCACAAATAAGAGGGAAGCTATGGCCGAAGGAGTAAGTTAATGGGAACTATCGGTAAGACATTAGGAAGGTAGAGATGAAGTAACTAGGAAACGGGATCACGACAGATTCAATGCAGAATGAAGTAGGGCAGGAAAGAACAAGTGAACTAATACAGTAATTCGTGGAACCGTCTCTCGGGGTCCTGTTTCCATGCGGGGTAGTCCCTCGAGGGGTTTCACCCGCGCCTCCATGCCCCATCTGGTCATGTATCTGTGTGATTTAAAGGCACGCTGGCCACTACCGATTTTATTCATCATTTGGGCAATTGTTATTTTGTTGAGCTAATTACTCAAGCCAAGCAGCCCTTTCCCCATTCAGTCTTTTTGCGTGTATGATGACCTGGATCACCGGTTGGCGTCATATGCCATTAAGTGTGAGTTCAGCAGCTCAGATTGCACGGTTTTTAAATGTTTATACAATTTTTATATTCATCAGTGGGTCTTTGGTGTGGGTATACATGTTGATTAGAAGCTTCAAACCCTCACTACGGGAGATCGGCCCACATGTGAACAAAAGAATTACAGAAGAATAAGGTGAAATGGTTCAAGTGGGGGGTAGAAATACCAACGAAAGAAATAACCAAATAGCATGTCTCGCGATATTATGGGATGCCATATGATTGGGTGTGATAAAGTATTGCAGAAGTTTGGAATAACAGGTAGTGTTAATAATGAGTTGGCTTCTACTTTTAATATGCACTCGGTGATGTAAATTATCCGGATCACATAAGACAGTAGAATATTTACAGTATACGAAGAAGAGATAAAGCAAGAGATACACTTTTTGTTTTTCCATCTACAATTGGGACTACAAAGGTGGTGTTTTCGAGCGTAAAGTTAAGGTATTCTCGAATATGGTGAACTTGCGTTGTTGCTCATATATTAATTACTGTAAATGTCATCCAGACAATACCAACAACCGTTGTCGCTTTCCGGATGCAATGACTTTCACTGTGTTGGACAGTGTTGATGTTTACATTGTGATTGGAGTGAGCACCCGGCTACGCATTATCTTAAGTTATCGAAAAGTTAGCTAACAACGTGAGAGATGCTTCAAGATTTGTGTGTGGTGAAGCGATTTAAATATCAGCCTTTGATTCTTGTTTCTTTGCTTGAAACACTGGTATAAGTGGTTCTAACTTCCGAGAAAGCCACCACGTCTGCCTGATTTGTGGAAAATCAAGTTTCACTTCTCGCGATTGCACATATCTGGATGAAAATGTCACAATGCTCAGGTCATTGGCATAGTTTGGTGCCGCCACTCATCACTTGAGAGGTAAATGGAGTATTTCATCTTGAGACGCAGGTACGCGATAAGGATCTCGATTAAATGTCAAACCCGAGTTCATAGAGGCAGACGCCCTAGCTATCACCCAATTGGAAACTCTATTGTACTGGTCCAGAACATGCAGTAGTTACATACTTGTTGAGAGGCCAATACGGGATGATTTGATACTGGCGCAATTTCCTTCAATTCAGTTAAACGGCATGTATCCCCTATTGTAGCGTGATAGACCCAGTCACCTAGATGCTGGTCGCGTTGCGGAGGAAAATTTGCACCAAAGCGTAGCTAATGAAGAACAACAAATAAGACAATTTTTGACCTTAAACGCAGACCGACCCAGCAAGCCGAACGAACTTTTCGGTTTATATGACAGAATGTTGAGATTGCCAATACGTATATTGCTGAGGCTGATATTCCATTCTTGATGCTTCCTCACCGCAGTTGGGCTAAACCAACTTGCACTTAAACTAGGTCTTTTTAAGCTGGCTAAATTTCATTCCACTTTAGTTGGTTTGTTCTGCCTACCTGAATAATCTTCCATTAACTGGCCACGTTGCTTACATTAATTGCGCTTATCTACGGTAACTTTGTTGCGTTTGTAGCATGTTTAAGTAACTTGTGGACATTTTTTCCTTATCGCGGATTCGTTGCTAATCAGCTTAATTCATATGCTAATTTAGCGAGGAGTTATGCCACCGTATGTGTAGCATTATTGGATTTGTTTTATTTCATCTTGTCGTTTCAAGTGATTGGCTATTGCTTAGTATCCCCGATGTGGCTGCGCTTAATGTGCATGTTGACAAGGTGCCTACTTGTCTATTTCCCACTACCTCGTCCATACTGGCTCTAGGAGACAGTTGGTCGTTGCTTGAGGGGACGGGATGCATGATCCTTGTGTCCCTGCTAGGCTAGAAGAGTGGTTCCATGCAGTCAATGTGGAGCGGACTACGGTCCAGCTACTGCCTGTTTTTATCAATTCTTTTGTATTACCAAACTTTTATCCATACGTGACATTTGTTTTCGGAGCATTTCCCTACATGAGCGCAAAAAGCCCATTTCCGCAGATACTTGCAAGTAGCGCCGATTTCTCATCCGTGATCAGGTACACACCTGTTCTCATGAGCTGGCTAATTTAATGTTCCGCGCATGTTACATTTGTTAGCAGACTTAGGAAACGCAACATAAAGTCGATGTTATCGATTTATCCACCGTCAGACCTCATATGTTGGTAAAAGCTTGAGGCAGTTGTTGCTGAACGAGTGCTCAATGGGAAATCTCATTTACATTTGAACTCCCTGGGGCTAGCTTGTCGGAACTGGCAGGTTGCACATTGGATGTCCCCGTCAGTGTAGCAAGTTAGCCCGAGTTCGCGTCTACGAAAATGTTCTAGTTAACCCAAACATAAATTACTTCGATGACAAAACATTACCCGGGCCGGAATTATCGCGAAATATGCATCTGAAATATGCAAATTTTCATACATTTTTCGATAAAACAATGGAAAACCGTTAACCGCATGCAGCAGAAGAGAGGCTTAAGTCTGTCCTGAATAGAGAGAGTACTTCAATCAGTACAAACCTCTAAAAATACGGAAAGTATAGCGAAGAAAATAAAACGTCCTGTTATGTGAGCACCCGTCCATAGATTCCGAACACTGGTGCATATTGGTCACCAAGTCAGCAAATTGAGTCGGTCATATTTAGCGAACAAGCAGAGTTCGATAGCGTGCAGCTAGCATGCACGTCGGAGCGCAGGTGACGACGATTCAGGTTATCCCAACGACCAGTTGACCTTCCTGCTCCTACTTGAAAGCAGACGCACAACTGCCAGCCTACACCCACCTGTGACTGAGTCGCTACTGGAGGCATCCTTACTCATAGGCCACTTCCGTTGCGGGCTGTTCACTCTCCTTATTACTCTTCTAGTTTGATTAACAGATAGAGACCATGTGATAACTAGTTACATCGTTCATTATATTTGCACTGGGTGAAAGTGGGCCACCCAAGTAACACTCACAAACCTTCACCCGGTAGGTCATGTCCCTTGCAAGAACTTTGTCCTACTCTTCAGGAGAATGAGCAACATGCATGATTCACTGGGACAGTAAACGGCTTACTTCGGTCATTAGATGACATGCCGTCTGAATCGACAAGACCACAATTGTCGCCTAACCATTGGTGCAATGGACTCCTTTCATAGGTGCTGTGTCAAGTTGGAATGATGATGTGCGCATTCAGATAGTCACAGTCACAACCGACGACTGTGTTCAAGGTGACCCTTGACCTGGTGGATGGTGACAGACATGTAGCAAGTTCACCCCGTATTCGGTGCAGCGGTGCGCAAGAGGAATCAGACACCTGGTTGGACTGAGGTTAGGCTTAGTCTGACTGTAACAGCAAACATTTGGTGATAACTCCCTTGGACATAACAGCCATTCACGCGATGAATGCAAGGCACGCTAGACAAACCGATGGACATTGTTTCTATGTGGCAGTGAACTGCACTGATTTCACTTTCATTATGTATGTCAAGGTTACCTACGAGTTTCACTCGATAAGCCCTCACTAAGTACTCTTTTTCCAACTCTGCATATGTGTTTCCGTGACTCAATTCTATGTATGGTTCAGCATTGGTTGGACAACCCAACCCTCAGACCAAAAGCAGGTACGATCAGCACATTTTGTGACCCAATTCCACGTGAGTCTAGGACACACCTGGATGCCCGGAGATTGTCCATCAGCACTGCGCTTCTATGCGAACCAGATTAACGGGTGTTGCAATGCCTCTGAATGTTGGTTATCAGTTGGTTGCGTGTCAACGGTCAACAGCTGGGCATTGTCATATGGAACACTGAGCCCTAGACATCATCCACACCCGTAATGCTTGTCGCTATCCGATCAGACGGAAATAGGTAATACGTTCCCACACACCGGATTTGCTTCGTTACTACAGCGTTCATAGTGCGTGCAGCTGTTTTCTGTACTTCACCCATTCAACCTTTTTGCCAGATGATTCTGACAGTTGTTGACTTGACCATATGTAATTGAGCTTGACAATAAACAACGCTTTAAGTCGTTAGATTTATCATGATTGGTTCAGCGGCAGTTTCCGTTTTCTACAACTCAAGAGGCTGCTAGATCGTAAGGTGTCCTATCACTGCTATATTTGTGGTCTTCTTTATTGGAGCTTTCGCTGAAGGATAGGCTGCTTACATATCTTTGATCGTTACAGTCTACAGCATTTGATTCACTCAGACTGTCACTATTAGCCAGCACTTTTTGTGCTTTCATCTATGAGGGCTGACTACAGAATAGCGACAAGCAAATGTGGTAGCTGACCAGTTGGTGGGGCCCTGGCAGCAGACAAGGCAAGCATTTGAGGGTACTCCGCTCGATGGCTGCAGAATTGCAAACTTTCCATTGGACTCAACTGTTGTGGCATTAGAGCAGCAATTCTCAACCTGGCGCTAATTACCGCCAAGAGGGTAAACTGGAATTTTACAGGGAGTAAGTATAAGTGCGAGGGTTGGGTCATCAATCTGTCGCCAAACAAAATAAATAACAAAATCAGCTGTATCTAACCACGTAACTAACTACCTAATCACTAGTGGTTAGCCATCAGTGACTAATCAGCGATCAGCAAATTAGACCATTTTCTTTAATAAATTTGATTAACGAAAAAACGAATACAAGCCTGCAAAGCGGCGCAGGTTGATGGTGCCTCTATCGGCTCGTTCGTCGAACGCTGGACTTTTATGTCAGAGAGTCGTTCGTCGGGTCAAATCACAGAGCATAGGTCAGCCGACCAGGTAAAGGGGCGACAGAATATTTACCAGGTACCTTGTTGTTCGGAAATTAATGTCGTTTTTTCCCAACAAGATTTGATAATATTCTTTTTACAGTGAATTACACAATTAAGCCGCATTTTTATATTTTGACAGCTGATAGAGCAAGACTTGCTTGTGACAAAGTTCGATTGATTCCACGTAGATTCTGCGTCTTTTCCAATATGGAGAGTGGAAGGCGTAATTTTCGGCATATTTTACTTTGTACTATCGAAAAGGTCAAAATGATGTTGAAGCAAAAAATTATTATCCGATGTATATGGAGATGTACTGACAGGACGCCAGTGCCAAAATTGGTTTGCAAAATTTCGCTCGGACATTAAGTAAGTAATTAAATAATCGAGATAATTAATTAGTGAATTGCACTGGTTAGTCAACTAGTTTGCATTAATTGAGGCAAACCGGTTAATAACAACTCGTGAGATCGCTGGGAGATTAAATTTATCGAATTCGAGTGTTCATGATCATTTGAAACGCCTAGGTCTCATTTCGTAATTGGACATATAGGTTCCTCATGTTCTTACGGAAATTTGTGACGCTGCGTTGACGTCTGTGTTTTGCTCCCCAAACGTCAAGAAAATGATCTATTTTTGAAGCGTATCATCACTGGGGACCATAACTGGGTTGTCTATGACAGTGTTAAACGCAAGATGTCATAGGGGAAAAAATGAAACAAGCTCAAATCACTTTAAAGCTGATTTTCATTAAAAATGTTGATGCTATTTGTTTGGTAGGATATCAAAGGAAATGTTTATTTTGAGCTTCTAACGGACAACACAACGATCAATTCTGTAGTGGACAGTCATTAGTTGGACAAAATGTATGATTCAATTAAACAGAAAAAACCAGAATTGATCAATAAAAAGGTGTAGTGTTCCCCCAAGATAATGCGAGACCCCATAAAAGTTTTGTAACTCGCAAAAGATTATACAGCTTAGATCGGATGTTTTACCACACCAAACATATTCTCCCGATCTGGAACCTTCTGATTATTATTTGTTTTCTTCTGTAGAAAATGTTTATACAGTAAAACTTTCACCTCAAATGAGGAGGTCAAAAATCAGCTGCGTCAGTATTTGACCAGCAAAGAAAAAGAATTTTACGAGCTTGAGATCATGCTACTACCAGAAAGATGGCAGAAGATATTGGATCAGAATGGAAATTATTTAATTTAATACAATATTTATTCACTATAAGAAATTCGTTTTTCGTTTTATTCGAATGAACGAAATTACTTTCTGAACAACCAGATAGAAGGGAAAAATAGGCTATTCCTAAATAAATAAATAAAGTTTTATCATCGGCAAGGCGAAGCACGTCTTCAAAGGATGCTCCTGATAATACAAACACGTATGGTCGGTATTTGTGCAAAAATGTCGCAAGTTAACCGTAACATTCTGAATCTATGTGCGTATGTATATATGTAATCGGATGGAGCGGACTACGGTCCAGCCACCGCCTTGTGTGCATTTAATTCCCCAAATACAGCGTGCTTGTGTCTGTCTGTGAAGGAGTGTGGGCCGGCTCCGTTGATGAGACGTGGCTCCCATCCGCATGCCTCCCGGTCTTATTCCTTCGAGTTTACACTGGATATGGGGTGTGTGAATGGAGCGGTGGGTGGTGCAGCGCAAGCCATCCATGGTCCCTCTGTAGTGGCAGGCGTCCTGTGACTGACCACAGTGACATGCAAATCCGAAACCGGATGCCGCCAACCAATCGGATGAGCCTATGGTGCGCTGAGACTTGTAGTATATAGATTCTGCCAGATGGGCTACCCACTGATGTTACTGTTGTGCCGTGGGCTCATATCCTGGGCGCCTCCTCGTGGCAACCACTGGGTGGGACTCAGGTTTTGCACTTCTTCTAGCTATGAGTCAGGATACACCAATTCGCGTGAGTCAGGGAACTGACCATGCGATAGATCCGCTGCCTTTCAAGAATACATTTAATCAGAGGCTTTGGCTGAGGACCCGAGTCGTTCTCCTGTCAGGTGTGGGCGGCCTGCCAGTATCATAGTCCAAACCCCGTCCTCTTCGGAGGTTAGGAAGTTTTCGATGGCCCTTTTCCTTAAAACCTAGCCATGGGAGACAACAAGTCTACGGGTTATAAGCTCACCGCTTGATTGGGGTAGAGCGCGAGCGTCACGCGTTGTCTCTGACGATTGGAGGCACCTCCGGGTGCTCAATACTTTGCTACTGCCCGCATCAAACCAGGCAGCCCCTGGAAAAGTTGGTGAGAAGCCCACCTGCGTCTGGCCGTGATCGCAGGTGCGTATCATACTACGGTCGCAAAACATACATGAATCGTTTCAGTAGCGCAAAAGCTGCGCTTGACGGACCTCAATCAGATCCCAATGGGTCGCTGCAATAACTTTCCCGAGGTAGATATGCTACCCACTGCCTTGTGGGTCAGGCTATTGAGCCAAAGGCTCCGGGTGAAATCCCTCAAGCAAATCTACGAAGCATAACCTCCAGCTTGCGTGCGATTGCCCACCAATGCAATTATACGCCTGGGCGCAAAGCACTCAGCATCAGGTGCTGGAACGCGCGCACACTACTGGACCGGAAGTCGAGTGAGCTCCCCGAGCGACGCACTGCACTGGTTGCAATGGATCTGGCGCGCTACAACATTGATATCGCGGCGCTCAGTGAGACTCGGCTCGCTGAGCCATTGCGTGAAGCAGGTGCTAGCCACACATTCTACTGAGTGGGCAACGCCGCCTCAGCACCACGTGATTATGTGGTCGGACTTGCACTATCCGATCTGCTAAGTGGCCGGCTGGTGAGTGAGCCAACTGGCATCAGCGCGCGACTGATGACTGTTCGCCTACGACTCTGAAGATGTAGGTTTACCTCCTTTGTAAGCAAGTACGATGCGAGCATGTGTTATCCTGATGACACACGTGCTCAATTCTACAGTCAACGATCCTCCGTGATACGGTCTGTACCGAGGTGCGACCGACTATTTCTGCTGGGTGATTTCAATGGGCGCGTTGAGCGTGGTGCGACGGTGAAGACAGGTGTCTTAGGTCCGCATGGCATTTGTTCAGCGAATGCGAACGGTGACAGGCTGCTCTCACTTTGTGCCACTCACGGCCTGACGATCACAAACACTCCGCCTGCACTGAATGCACACACGGAGTGCTCACGCTCACCTGCCTGTCATCGTATGTCAGCGTGACATACATGACATGCGTACTATGTGGCGCTGATTGTGATGTTAACCACAAGTTGGTACGAATCAAACTCTATATATTTTCGTAAATTTATGAATTACACACGGCGGAAATATACCGTTCTTTCCCTAGGTACTGTACAGGATCGCGCTGGGCTGCAGGAGGCGATGACATCACGGCCATGTGAGGTGGATTGCATGGCCAAATTATTTATACATATATATATATATTTATATATTTATATATATATACTCACAATATGAGTACATATAATGTGCCATTAGAACCAGAATAAAAGGGGAAGCGAAATAAAACATGAAGAAAATGTGTTATTTTCGGTTCTACGCCTGCCGTTTTGGGATTTTTTATATTGTCGTTTTATGTTCCATGAGAGGTTAACTAATAAATAACACGATTGATCAGTACTGTCTTCACTGATGCCGGTTGCGCGCTACAACCGCCAACGTTTCTAATCACTGACAGTCCGAATGGCGTGGTCCCCATGCTGGAAGGCGGGCCCGTCCGACGGATGCTATGTTTTACGTTGCGTTCCTCATTCTCCTTCTGCAGGTCATTAGTTGTCCACTGCGGCACTTTTTCTAGTCGTTTCCGAGGAGCACAAATAACTCTCGGCGGGAAGGCGATAGGCCGGCATGCACAATATATGGCCGAGCCAACGCATGCGGTGTTGGAGAATAACGTTCCCAAGACTGGCACTACTAGCTCCAAGCACTCGGTCTCGGATCTCTTCGTTGCTATGTGGTGTTATCACCACACCAGAGCAATTCTATGTAGACAGCGATTGTCGATGACTGACAACCGCTTCATGTCTTCCGAGCGAATAGGCCAAGTCTCACAGTCGTACAGGAGTACTGCACGGACGGAATCTTGAGCTTGAGACTGATATCACGACGAGGCAATAGGTGTCTCAGTTTGATGAATGGAAGGCGGGCCTTTGCAATCCGTTGTGAGACTTCATCTACAACACCGCCACCAGCCGTGATGCAACTCCTTAGATAAGTAGAGCAAGGGACTTGCTCCAGAACATGTCCAGCAATGGTGAGGGCTGGTCCAGGCAGCTGCCAATCCTGGATCAGCCTTTCGCTTTTCCCGGAGTGAAGTATCGGCCGTACTTAGCCCCTCCAACGTTAAGCGGTCCAAAGCACTCTGGACAATCTTTGGGTTGTCCCCCAACGAAACGATATCATTGGCGTAGAGCAAATCAGTGACTCAGGCTCCACGGAGGAGTCAATACGGCAGTTCTGGATACGTTCCAGTGCTCTTTGGATGACATCTTCGACGGCAAAATTGAAGAGGAAAGGTGAAATGGGGCAATCTTGGCGAACACTGCTGGGGGCAGCAAATGAAGAAGAGAGCATGCCTTAAGCCCTGACTTTGCCCGTTGTGTGGTTGTAAAGTTCTTTCAGGATGGTTACCAACGTGTCGGGCTCACATTTTTCAGTAAACAGTTCCACAACACAGATCTATCTACTGAATTGAATGCAGCTCGGATGTTCATGAACACTAAGATTGTTGGCCACCAGTGGATGTGACGGAGTTCAAGCAGTTGGCGAAGCGTGAAGATTTGGTTGTTGCAGCCTCGGCCTGGACGAAATCCGGTTTGTTCTTCTCCAGAAAACTCATCTCTAGTCATTGACAGCTTGCGAAGTAGGACAGACACGAAGATTTTGGATGCGACAGAGATTAACGAGATTCCGCCCTAGTTACAACAGTCGTCGTGGAAGCCTTTCTTGTGAATGGGAATAATGACTGATTTTCCCCAAGAGTTCGGAACCTACTCCTTAGTCTAACCTTTCGTGAAGAACGATAGGAGTTTACTGACAAGAACACTTCCGCCCTCTTTGAAACGAGCCTGTGGTAGGTTGTCGGGACCATGAAGTTTGTGGCGTTTCGAAGGTTGCGTTGCATCTCGGATCTCGGCTTCAGTTGGGGGGCCTGTGGAGACAGGCCAAGCATCATCCGTTGGGGCTGGAGGTGCCACAGGGGGCTGTGTTGGGTGGTTGAATTGAAGAGCGAAATGCTGTCCCTAGCAAACTAATCGCATGATCCCCAAATCGTCTGGCTGATAGCGTGAGAATTGCAACCGGTGGCTCTGATGATACAAAATAGACGGCAAAGTTGCCCGCGGATGCAGCGGCTTCCGTCTCATCATCTTGTTTTGACCACCAGGATTCACGATCATAGCAAAAGCTTCGTTTCATCTGTTGCGTAACAGACCGGTGGTGTTCGTCGTACTCTGCCCCAGCAGGCTCCGCCCGTCGGCGAGCCAGCAATTCCGAGGATCTCCCCGAGATCCAGCTTTTGCGAGTGGAGTGAGCGAGGCCACAGCTGGACAAACCGGCCGATAGCAAGGCTTGTTGTAGACTTGACCAGTGTTGCTCAACATCCAGTGTGAGTGAGAGCGAGATTTTCACCAAGCCTTTGTTGGTACTCCTTCTTCACCATTGGGTCCTCCAACTTGTAGGTGTTCAGTCGGGTGTGTTTTGACCTGGGCAAACCACCGAAAAGCATGCAAACGGTCGCACATATCAGTGCATGATCGGTATTGACGCATGTTGACCAAAATGATCGGCAGTCGCGTACGTTGCCACGCCACCCGCGACTTATAGCTATGTGGTCAATCTGTGACCAGCGCTGGGTTGATGATGTGGGCGCCAAGTGACGTACTGGCGTCCAGGATGGCGAGAGCTGGTGCTGGAGAGGAATAGTTGCTGATCAGCGCAGACTGAGAAGTCCCTCCCCGTTGTCTGAGCGAACATCATCATATCCATGCAGTCCCCAGAGGTGGCGCTCACATGGCAGCAGACGACCGACAGGCGCGTTGAAGTCTCCTGCCAAAACAATGATGTCTGTTTTAGGAGCCCTTAGGAGCAGCTCATGATGGTTCTGGTAGAACTGATCCTCGACTGTGTCCGAGCTACAGTCAGTTGGCGTCTAGTCAGAGATCACCAAGTGAGCAGGATTTTCGACAACGACTTCTGCTAACTTTACAAGATTCATGGAGCCTCATTGCACAAAGGCGACTATTGAGCGGAATCCAATCAATCAGAGTTGCCTCGGCTCTAGCACTGAAGGCGATTCCAACACCATCTTACCTAGATGCAATAGCCTCGGCGTCACCAGAGGCGGATATGGAAGCGGGTGCGTAGGTGGAACGGGGAAGCCAGCTGGTAGACAGAGTTAGAGTCCTGGAGTCGCGTTTCATTCAGGCAGCAGACATCAATTTCAAAGGTCTCTAGCTTGCGTGCAAGTCCAGCTTGCTGATCGATCTGTAGTTATGTGCTTACGTCGAAAGCTGCTAGTTTGAACTGCATTCCGGTTTGCAGGAGCGAAGATGGGAAACTTTGGGGCTGACGGCTCTCATTTGAGCACTGTGTGGTTGAGTTGGCAGATGTCACGAGCGCAAGTTCATCGCTGGAGTTGGGCTTGATCGCCGTAGAGGAATCAGGTGAAAATAGGTGTAAATGGCACAAGGTAAGGATAGGTAAGTTGGTGGCTTGTGCATGTGAATTTGGCATAATAGCATGAGTGAATAGCATTGTAACAGCAGGAGAGCGTGTGAATGGTTGCAGCTGTAAGTTTATGGTTCTTCAGTATGCGAAATACTCCCCGGTTGTCTAGGCTGCGGTTGGTAAGTTGTCTTAGGAAAGCACCGCCCCCGTGACTTTGGCCAAAGTGCGTAACCCACAAGACAGCAAGACGAGATGAGGGGTTCTCACCCGTTGGGAGCCGGCGACTGGATACTAAGTTCATACGCCTTTCGGATGACGATAAGCCATGTCAGTAGCCCAGCACGCCCAAAGTCATAGACAAGATCCGACGCTCGGATGGCTTACCGATGCGTAGTGTCTCCAAGGAGACAACGAGCAGTGTCTTTATTTGGTGGCGAGTCACATCCGCCACGTTGCAGTGTTGTTAGACTGCCCTTTGTGGCTATTTATAGAGAGAACGCTTGCCAGGCGAAAACCCATCACGTCATGAAACACTACCACCGAAACATTCGAAGGAATGGGAAATTCCCGAACCGCCTGGCTGGCACCACGAGGAGGTTGTTCGGCGAGCCACATTGAGCCACCTGTGGCCCCACAGTCGCGACCAGGTGACCGCTGCTGCAAAGCAGACCACCGGGCACGCAAACTGTAAGCGGCCCAATTGGTTTGAGAGAACAATGCGACGGTTGATGCATTGATGTCTGAGAAGAATGCAGCATTTGCTGCGCATGTGGCAGACCCTAGTAACTTGTGGACGAGGAGTGAGTTGTGCGAAATTCGGCGGCAACTGAAGAAAGAGCTCCATCGCATTAAACTACATGGTAAGCGGAGGAGTCGAAGCAGATGGAATGCTGCGCGGAACGTCGCCAACACAAAGAATACTTTGACTCCTTGGACGCGGTGCGTACACCGAGGTTGCAGCCACTGAGATCGCTGCTCGATGGTAGCACAGGAGTTACCTGCACACAGACTACGGAGGGAATGCAGATCTGGTGTAGTAACATTAAGTGTCTCTTTAACAACCGTTCAGAGACCGACTGGCTTAGTTTGAACGGCCTGAAGCAGCACGATGAGAAGGCGAGTCTGGCGAATACACCGACGGTAGATGAGACTCAGAGATCACTTGTTCAGCTGAGAAACGGCAAGTGTGCCAGTGTCGACAGGATGCTGCCTGAAGTATTGCAACACAACGGGACTGGGTTGGTGACTGCGCTGCACCAGTTGGTGCAACGCGTATGGATTGGGGAGGAGGTGCCTCCTGAACTGAAGGATGCCCTTGTGCTAGCACTGTACAAGGGTAAAGGGAGCAAGCTATGTTGCACGAATTATCGTGGCACCAACTTGCTGAGTTGTGTGGGCAAGGTGATTTCCCGAATCCTGCTCAACCGCCCGTCAGTTAGGTTGTGGAACCGAGCGTGGCGGAAGAGCAGTGTGGATTCCGTTTGGGTCGCGGCACTATAGATATGGTGTTTGCGGCTCGTCAGTTGCAGTAGAAGTGTAGAGAACGACACCAGCCGTTGTACTCGCTGTTTGTTGGTTTCACCAAAGCATTTGATACGGTGAACCGCGAGGCATGGTGGCTGGTGTTGGGTAAGTTTAGCTGTCCGAGTGAGCTTATAACTTTAATTAAATGTCTGCACAGTGGTATGCGGGTGAGGGTGCAGCTGAGTGGAGAGACTTCGGACGACTGTGCAATTGTCTCTGGTGTGAAGCAAGGCTATATCTTATCTCCTGCCCTGGTTGGTATTTATCTTCATGCCATGATGTTTTGTGCTTTTGATGCGGCTTGTACTTACGGTGTTCGTGTGGAGAACCGTATTGATGGTGGTTGGCTAAACATCCGTCGTTTCGGTGCGAGAACCCTAGTCTATGAGACAACTAGCCGTATGCTGCTGTTCACTGAGGACTCTGCGTTGTTTTCACACAGCGCGGATGAGTTGCAGCACATAACTAGTGCTCTGGCTTCAACAGCGGCCAAATTCGGGCTCACCATCAACACAAGCAAAAATGTCCGTCTCTTTCAGCCTTCAACGGATGTGCAACCTGCATTGGTGCCACAAATCAGCGTTGGTGACGAAGTATTTAACACCACCTTCCGCTTCTGCTACCTTGGGGGTGTGGAGTTGATTAACAAGCAAACATACAGTGAGTTGCGTATCCGAGTATGGAAGGCAGCGGCAGCAATCGGGAAGCTTGAGTACCGAGTGTGGAACAACCACCAGCTTACCGTTGGCATGAAGCTGATGGTGTACAAATCCATGGTGCTGTCCGTTCTTTGACACGGCAGCCAAACACTGAGTATGTGCCGTTGAGATGTGGGATATCTCGAGCCGTTTCATCAAAGTGTCTGCGACGGATTCTGCGTATCGTTTGGGGCGGCAGTTGCACACACAGCAGCTTTTCGCCGAAGTGGAATGTATGCAGTGGACTGCATACTTTTGCTGAGACACTTTAGGTGGTTCGGTCACGTGTGGCACATGGATTCGACGCGTATACCAAAGCTGCTATTATTTGCTCAACAGTGTTTGGGGAAGCGGCATATGGGGAAACCGAAGCTTCGCTACCAGCACATTATCAAAGTAAGCCAATCACGTTCTAATGTTGATTGCAGTTCATGTGAATCGAAAGCGGTTGATCGGCGTGTATGGCGCGATCTGATCACAAAGGCAGTTGCCCAGGTGCTAAAGATGACCCTCATGCATGCAGAGAAGAAGCATCAAGTGCGTAAGCGACAGTCGTCGATAGGATGTACTCCATCGACATCGAGCGCATGTTGCTATAGCACACGCGGTCGCGAGTGCCTGATTCAGGCAGGCCTAGTCAGCTATGAGCGAGGTCACACGGGGCCACCACCGAAGCGACGACCTGCCCTGCTGAGAATGTAAGCAGAACCGGCGCAGCGTTGGTAGGTACGCTACATTCGATTTACTAACCGCGTGCTCGCGTGCTTAGTTACCTAATTTCAGGTGATCAGTTTGCTTTATTTTGTTCATACTTAGTTTCTTACCTCATATTTTTGTCTATCTGAATAATCCATTTACTTGCAGACTTCGTTTAAACGAAACGCTTTTTCCCTTATTTTATCCGCCTGTGTTGCATTTGTGTTTTGATCTCTTTTTTCCCACCTTGAATTTATCTCGGATATGTTTCTAACTTATTTATTAAAATGTGCTAATTTATTGAAGAGTTTAGTCAGCATATCCGTTTGCTTTATTCGTTTTTCTTTTATATTGTCATTTCAAGTGATTTGCAGTTACTTGACTTCCTCGGTTTGGCTGCGCTTGGTGTGCATGTTGACAAGGTGCCTACCTGTGTAATACCCACTAGCTCGTCCATACTGGCTTTAGGGGACGGTTGGTCTTTGCTAGAGCGGACGGGGGTGCACAGTCTTCGTGGCTGTGCTAGGATCGAAGAGTGGTTCCATGCACTCAGTTTGGAGCGGACTACGGTCCAGTCACCGCCTTGGGTGCGCTTGATTCCCCCAATACAGTGTGCTTGTATTTGACTCTGAAGGAATGTGGGCCGGCTCCTTTAATGTGACATGGCTCCCATCCACACGCCTCCCGGTCATATGTCTTCGGGTTTACGCTGGATCTGGGGTGTGTGGATTGAGCTGTGGGTGGTGCAGAACAAGCCACACATGGTCCCTGTGTAGGCGCGGGTGTCCCGTGGCCATCCAAGCCGAGGCCGCAGTGCCAGGCAATCCGGATGCGGTTGTCGCCAACTAGGTGTATGTGTCTGTGGACATGGTGAGTGAACTATTTAATGTGATACTGAATTCCTGATTTTGGTTGCTGTGTTCGTTATCGTATGAAGGGATCAAGGGAACTCTTCGACCTGGATGTCTTACTTGGTTTGGGAAAACTCCTCCGTAAAGGGAAGTGGCAGTGACTTCAGTTAGTGGCGAGTCACATCCGCGACGTCACATTGTTGTAAAAAGAGCCTTTGTAGCTTTTTGTGGGAAGAACTCTTGCCAGTTAAAAATCTAACATATCCTGGAGCAATGCCATCAAAGGATTTGCTGGAGCGGGATTAACCCGAACCACCCAGTTGGCACCACGGGAGGTGTTTCGGCTAGCCAGCACTTATCGAGACAGATTGGTGGTGATAACCTGCTCTCCATGACGGACTTGAAAGAGACGTTTGCAACAAATGGGAAGCCAGTGATAGCTGTCCATGTTTGAGCAGCCATCACACACCAAAGCAACTAACCGAATGAAGTTGGAACATAACTTTCGATGTGTGTATTAACGGAAAGCGCGCCAAAATGTACCGGAAAAATGTCTGAACTAAGCAAGGTCATCCGTCTCATTGATGTGCATCCCCTCTTTCTTTAATAAAAGGTACTGAAAAGGAGGTGTATTCTTTAGGTAATCGTTAACATATAATTAAATGTAGTATTCTTGTTCAGTAGTTTAAAGCAAAAGATACATAGAGAACAAGTAAGTAGCTCGTTTTAGACAAGAATGTTTTTGGGGTACTTGTTTGTATCGAACCCGGTTTGTGGGTAAAATCCTCCAAAAGTTTATGTTGCACGGCATTAGAGTTTTCATTTGGATGAAAGCATTACCATTGCCCTACTGATAATGTATTGGTCACTCAGTGTTTTGGCATTGCACAAGGATACGATTCGGGATGCAATTACTATTGTAACCTTGAAACACTCATGGCGCACGTACACCGCAATTGGCCGAAATCCGAGATCAGCGCTAGTTAGGGCGTAGTGCATCACCACAGTTTTCGAGGACATATTCAGAAGATGGCATAGCTTCGGTGGGTAAAATAATTGTGGCAATTTGGATTACGTCCTATTATGACGGTTCTACTTGTAAAGCTTGTCCAGTGTTGCAAGGTGACCACGGATTCAACTTGGGGGAATTCAGTGTGACAGACCTGATAGTGGTGCATTAATACAGTGTTCTGCTCAGTCAGTGTTTATGAAATTTGTTGGCCTACAACTAAACCGGGAAGAACCAGGTCGATG
The DNA here is from genome assembly GCA_944474145.2 of Dicrocoelium dendriticum. Classification (NCBI taxonomy): domain Eukaryota; kingdom Metazoa; phylum Platyhelminthes; class Trematoda; order Plagiorchiida; family Dicrocoeliidae; genus Dicrocoelium; species Dicrocoelium dendriticum. The sequence continues at coordinate 156,605,472 of OX104063.1, read as the reverse complement.
TCACAGTTGCACCGTGAAGTTAACCATGGTGGCGTCCGTAATAAGTTGAGGAAGATACAACTGGCTAAAAGTAGACAGTCGGAATTCCTGCATGATTTTTCTATACCCCCATTTTCTAATTATCGCCGTTGTAAAGGTTTACCGGACACAATGCCTGCTGCTGTTCGATGCGCTTGTGAACACAGTTAAATAGGGTCGGCTCGGTGTATGCTACTCTACCGGTCAGGGAGTTGGCCATCTATTACGGAATTGGGTCCGGAGTGGGCGTTCGAATAATACGGCGAACATTGCAGAAAAGCGTTTAAATTCAATTAGTTTATATCATGATGTTTACAGCTGTTTTCCTGATTCAGTACATCATTAACCTGAGGAAAAGCTCTGTGAATTATGATCAGCAAACAAGTAGCTTCGTCTGATATTAAGAACACTGTGTTCATCTTGTCGGTGTCATGACGACCCGACAACGACGGCGAAAAATAGAGCGATCGCTTGGCTAAGCGACTGGTTTTATTAGCACCTTGTGGGTTGGAGATTTCCCAACGGCTCGCGTTACATGGATGTGAATTATTTTCTCGATTTAACTGACGTATCGGATTTGTACCGTATTCCGACACTCCGTTCTGACCAAAGAAAGCAATGTCTGGTTATGTACAATGAAAAAAGAACAATGATTATGCCGGGTAAAAAGAATTTGCTTGACATGAAACACAGGATGGTGAAGGTATAACTACAACTATCGAACAATAGACGGGTTGTCCGTTTAAGCGTTAATCTAGCAGATACGCTGTTGAATAATAATAGTGTAAGTGGGAATTGAATGCGAAAGATAAGAAAACACGGGGCCAACTAAAGTTGCTGTACTCCGTGAGAAACGTAAAAGCGAGAATACTTACTTCTGTACCTCCTCCTCAGTTTTATATAACAAGTTAATCCTGGTTGAATGAATAATGAGTATGTTTTATAGAGCACAGTTTGAGGTAAGGAAGTACTTGGTACCAAGAGCAAGATCCAACTACTTATTGCAAATATCCAAGGTGGAGGAGGAAATAATGAAGGTTGGGAGAGCGTTTTAGGGCTGGCAAACCCGAAGAGAAAAATAATTCCACTGGCGTTCCAGGTGAGTACACCGTGCACAAAATTTCAGAGGGTTACCACTAAGATTGGTGTTATGGCTGAGTTTAAGCAAGTGACAGCATACGTGATTATGGTCACTCAGTATTTCGTAGATCACCGAGTAGCTTTCGGTAACGGCAACTGAAAACTCCTAGTGACTTCAGCCTTTGACGGTAGGACAGAATTCAAAGGCCCTTGATGTTCTCTGTGGTCCTGCGTTGTGATTTCCTAGCACTTCTAAGTCGCGCTTCAACCAAGGTTAACAGACTTGCACGCTTCAACTCACGTGCTCAAGCCGACGCATTCAGCCGCGACGCACTATAATCAATGGGACTCACAGCCAGTATGCAAGCACATGTGATAAGTCACTCGCTCTTTTATGTATGGTTGTCGCGTGTATAATATTATTATTTATATTATTGCCTAGCCTTCTGATTCTGTAACTAGTCCCGCTCTAAGTAGCACTAAAACTCCGCAGCAGGTCTACTTGCTGGTTGATTGTCTTCGCAGCTGCCTCTGACTGCTTTTAACAGTCAAGTTCACTTTGAATGAGCACACCAAGTTCGCGTTCATGGGAAGTTGTTTTCAATACGTGTGACCCGAGCCTATACATGTAGTCATGACTATGGCGATATGGAACAACCACATATTTTCCACTTCGCACGGTAGTGTTTTCAGAACTGACCAGTTTGAAAGCGTGCTGAGGTCACGCTGAAGCATTTCGTGATCGTTCGGCTCTCTGTTCGCTCGCCACAACTTGATATCATCCGCGAAGAATACGGTTAGTGAAAGTGCCACCCCAGCCTATCTATTCCACACAATTTCGCTCTCCACATCAGTAGGTACAATGAACAATGAACAACGATTTATCACGGGATAAAAGCAAGTGCTTGACACGTCCCGTAGGATGGTTGAGATGAATATGATGAAATCAAAATATGTCTGGGTCATCTATCGAACGTCTGCCGAGATGAATAGTTTGATAAGTAACATCAGTGTGAAAGTAAAATAAATTATCGAGCGTAAACGTTCAGAAAGACACTGGGGTGCAGTGATCATTGAGGTAAGGAGTGAGAAAAGTAAAATATGGTCGCTCACTTAGGTCCAGTTGATACATAAATCCTGTTGAAATGCATCCTTGGCGTAATCCACAGTAGGGGAGTTTAGGTAACAAAATGCTGGGAGCTAAGAGCAACATCTAATCGTTTTTTGAAAACATTCAAGGCAGGAGAGGATACAACTGAGTCTGGGAGTGCATTCCAAGGTTTGCAAACCCGAATGGAAAAGTAGTTCCGTCGACACTCTCTACGGCTGTATTGTTCCTTCAACTTTAAGCAGTTACCCCTGAGCTGCGTGTTGTAGCTAAGTTTCAGCAAATGGCGGCATACGTGGTTGGGGTCACTCAATATTTGATACGCTAATATGAGATCCCCGCGCAGTCTTCGATAGCGCCCGATGAAAATTCCCAGCAACTTTAGCCTTCGGTGGTAAGAGTGATAGCGCAGACCCTGCACATTCTTTGTTGCTCTCCGTTGTGGTGCCTCCATCGCTTCTAGGTCACGCTTCAACCAAGGTTGCCAAGCTTGGATAGCGTATTCAACATGCGGGCGCACGTAGGAATTGTGCATCATTGGGAAGATTGATGGGTTAAATCTCCCGAATGCTCTTTGCAGCATGCTGACATGCTGGTTGTCTCTTTCCGCAGCTACCTCAGCCTGTTTTGAACAGTTGAGGTCGCTCAGTACGATCACACCAAGGTCACGTTCCTGGGAGCTATTCTGCAGTCCGCTGGTCCCAAGTGATTAGGTGTAGTTATGACTATGGCGTAATTGTACGACACGACATTTGTCTACATTGAACGGTAGGGCGTCTTGAAGTGACCAGTTCGACACTGTGTTAAGATCGCACTGGAGCCGTTCATGGTCTTCCGGTCCTCTGATCCTTCGCCATATCTTGATATCATCAGCGAAAAATAGGAAATCGGAAGTAATTGATCTCGTCAAATCGCTAATGAACACCAAGAATAGACGAGGTCCAAGAACCGAGCCTTGTGGTACTCCGCACGCCACATCGATTGCATCAGACAATGATTCTCGGACTCTCACTACTAGCCGTCGTCCTTGTAGAAAATTGTCAATCCAACTCAGGATTGGGTCGCCAATGCCGTAATTTCAAAGCTTGTGAAGGAGAATGCGATGGTTTAAGCGATCAAATGCTTTTGAAAAGTCCAGGTAGATGACATCGACCCCTACTCCATCATCAACAGCTTCAGTCCAGCTATTACGTGCAACTAATAGGTTAGTATTACACGAATTCTTTTGACGAAAACCATGTTGCTCTGAGGCTATTAAATTGTGGCTTTCCAGGTATTCCATCAGCGCATCTGCGATGATTGATTCCATCACTTTGGATAGTACTGGAAGTAGTGTTATTAGACGGTAGTTGGCAGGATCAGTGCGGCTACCTCCTTTATGGATAGGACTGATGACCCGTCGCTTCCATACTGGTGGAATACGGTTCTCCTCTAGACATCGCTGATAGAAAATAGCCAGTGGTTCTGCTAGATCACTAGCTACTGCCTGCAGAGCCTTTGGTCGGATGTTGTCAGCTCCAGGAAAACTGTGGATACGCAATGATAACAACTTCTTCAACACAGCTTCCGCAGTGAAGGTGATGTTTTCTAAACCAGATGGTGGAGTATTAGAAATGAGGAGAATGTTTGTGCTCGTTACCTGCTGGAAAGTTCGGGAGTAATGAAGCCGTAGGAGATCAGCTGCTTCCATTGCTGATCGCGTGCACCCATCAGCCGTGACTAGTGCTGGAACCCCTCGCTTTACCTTTCGAAGGCCGTTAACGTGCCTGTACAGGAGTTTGCGATTCGTGCAGGATCGCTTCATTAACTTCTGCTGATGAGTGACCTTGTCTTCGCGGATCAGTTTCACACAGAAGTTACGATGGGTCACGTATGCAGTCCAGGTTTCGGCATTCGGGCAGTCCTGGTGATCTCGCCATGCCAAATCCCTCCGGGACATACATTTACGTGTCCTGCTCCTCAGAAATGAATTACGCTTGTTTTTAGGTTAGAAGGACTTCTGCTCTGATGCGTGCGCTACCAGTGTACTCAACGTCCTTGTAAATGTTTCCCAGGCAACATCTGGGGGGCATTCGGTTAAGAAAGTCCAAGATGTATCCTTAACAAGCTTAGACAACATATTGTAGTGTGTGACAGTATGCACTTTATCCTCCTCCTTTTCAGGGTACTCCGCATAGCAAATATAGTCAAAGAGTAGAGTAACATGATCACTACGACCCAGTGGTGTGCTTGTAACTATCCCGCTAACCATGAGTTCTTCGTTAGTGAGCACAAGATCCAGTATCGACGGCTTGTTAGAAGTTCGAAATCTGGTGGGAGAGGTTACGTGGTTGTACAGAGGGTGGCTAGCAATAAGCTCCTGCAAACAGGCTTCAAACTGCGTACCGTCGGTTGCTGGCGTTTCTATGTCATGCACGTTAAAGTCTCCCGCGATAAGAATGTGTGTGTAGGACTTGTTCACAGAAAACTGGAAAACGTGGTTCAGTTTGGAGTCCATTTCCGAAGTTGAGTTTGGTGGGCGATAAATCACGGCTAGTAGGCATGTGTCCTTGTTTCGCAACCATAGGCGGCACCAAAGCGAATCGGGAGCTCGGATTTCCGGGTGATCGATAACTTCACATCGGAGGTTTGTATTATAATAAAGAATCACACCGCCCCCCCTTCCGGTTCTATCGGTCCGAAGCAGTGACATACCGGGTAAATTGATCTCAGAATCGGTTATCTCAGGGTTTAACCATGTCTCTGTAATCATGACGAGGTCCCGCGGCTGTGAGGCATGGGGTTCTCTAAGTTCTGCCAACTTGCTTAGAAGGCCTTGGGCGTTTGTATACATGCAAGATAGGCCTTTTGTTGTTAGGAGTTCATTGATAGATGTCAAGTTTGTGTTCGCTTTTAAGCCGGCCGTTAGGTGGCCGGCCATTAATCGTTTTTGGTTTATGTATTTCAGTCATGTTGCATGGCATTATTAAGCGTTCCTGAACAGAAGTTTCACTGGTGCTGTGCTCGGTCCTCTTGTGTGCCGTGGGCGCGGTTGTGTTGCTCTCTCCGCAGGACTGTGCAGATAAGGAATTTGCTGCGTTTGCAAGTTCCGTTGAATTGCTTCCGACTTTTGGTCGTTCGCCTGCTGCTTTTAGCCGGATTTCTGTTGGCAGCCTAGCTCGAAACTTTAACCAGCTGTCCAACAGAACTTGCGTCATTCCCTCGGAGTGTAGTACTACTTTAATTAGCCTTGGACCGCAGCCCTTGTAGTTAGGTGATGACGGAACTCTTGTCAGGGATTTGGCAATAACATTGTCTACAGAGAGTGCTTCGCGGATGTAGCACCACTGCTCTCGGTCATGAGTTTGTGCATCGTGATCAGAAGAATGCAGAAGCTCAGGAACACCATGAACAAATATTGTTTTCTTGCTATCTCTATTAGCAATGCCGCGTTGGTCAACTGCTTCTTTTGGGCGATCTTTCCAAGGTAGATCAGGCAATATGCGTACTCCGCTCGGTGAGTTGCGAAGACGGACTGCTGAGAGCAGGACAGCCTCTGTCTCATCTGCTGAGTTTAGTGTTACTCGAAGAATTCGAGGTTCACCAGAGTGCACTGAGGTCGGGTGACGCGCTACGCGTTGCAGCATTGCAGGCTCAACCCGAATGTTAATTGCCTCGCAGATGGAACTCCACTGGTTGCGATCGTCTTGCAACTTGCCTTTTATTGTTCCAGATTTGGATTCGGGAACATTGGTGCACACGAGAGTTAACGCAGCGTGGTTTTGTCTAGCGAGTGTTGGCTTTGTACTTTTTGCCGGCAATTCGGGTTGTTTAGAGGACACCACTGGAGTTGACGGTGAAAGCTGCTTTGCGCCACGCGTGCTCGGTACTGAAAATGGAACTATGTGTGTCCCTCCCGGTGTGTTTGTCGAGGCAATCGATGCGTACGTTACCTGCTTGTTATCTGCACCGGATTTCCTACGGCTCTGAGCTGTCGGCGTCATGGATGAATCTCCAAGTGAAGCCTCTATGGTTGGAGAAGTGGAAGCAGGCATGTTTGAGGCTTGCACACTTATGGGAGTGAGGTTACCCAGTGGATTTAGAGTCACAGACGCTGCAGTGCGGTTGGAGCGTCTAGCTCTTTTCTTCGGTTTAGACTCAGAGCTTACTTTGGCCGGGTGAGATATTATCGTGGCCGTATTTACTTCCGGGGGAGGGATCTTAGTATTTACAAATTGCGCGATTATTTCAGTCATTCTATCGCATTTTTTCATGAGCAAAGATAAGCAGTTGACCACTGGAATGACTTGACATGTTGGGCAAAACCAAATTGTGTCAGCAACTTGGTTTGTCTGTCTCACTTCTTGGACAGATTTGCCTACACACTGCGGACAGTATGATCTAATGCAGCTAGAACAGGTAATACTGAGCTTAAGGACTTTACTGCAATTGTCTGCGCAACATAGGCGACGTGGAACCATTGGTATGCTACTCGTCCTCTTATTGTTTACAGCCAAGCCTATCTAAGCGCTCACCTTGATAAGTGTACTTTGCGCTAGGGGTGACGCAGGAACAGGTCAGAACATGCACACGAATAGATGGTTGTTCAACCGAATCAAGGTCTGGCGGAGGCAGATGGAGGTCGTAACGCGCAGACTGTCGGATTCAGCAATCAATCGACTCGCAGTGGTACACACACACCCACACAAAGCGGCAGCGTGTGTTAATCGGCCTGCCTTAAGCGACGATGCAGGTGGAGCGCTGATAAGCGCCCCTAGAGTTGTTCAGTTGACGAGCGGAGCAAAAAGGCTGTAAGTTTGTTATGCTGCAACTTACAGGGATGGTTGCCGCGTAGTTGGGGAGTCCACAACTTCTTCCGAATGAGACCAAAATCTTTTCCGAAACACCGGTTTGATGTAGTTCCACAAGTGGAATTCGGCAAAGAATATGCCGAAAACTGGGAACTGGAGCAAGAGTGTAATCCACACAGGTTAGATCCAGGAGATGGAAAGCACTGAGTAGAGCTCGTCGAACTGGTTCGAACGAGCGCAAGCACAATATTGTGTGGGGAAAATTGGAGTCGCCACAGAGGGCAAAGCGAGAGACGAGTTAAAGTGCGGCCGCACGGTAGGGTGTCACTCGTGTGCGAAGTAAAATCCACATATCTAGGTGAAAGATACACAAGTGCCAACTGACCATTGTGAATTCACTGACGGTTAAATCCTACTGTCTTTATTCAGGTTAGTGCGAATTGGTCCACCAGGGGCACACGTGGGTCAAATATTTCAAACCTGCATTCGTGATTGCGACTCTCAATGGGAGAGTGGCAAAGCATCATGATAGCCCCAGTGATCGAGTACTACAAGCACAGTGACTCAAGGCTGGTGGGTGCATCAGGGAACACTCACTAATCTCGTTTGACACACTAACTGCTTTCTTATCTGATCAGCCTCCGGACGTCGTCTGGAAGTAATTCGACAGCATGTTCACCGGGATATTGGTAAATGCGTCGGCAACTAAAGTCTTTCGCCAGAAGCAAAGGAAGTCCTTCCTGAGCAATTGGACACGGAAAAGCATGGCCCTAGTGGATTCGGCCTGGCGCGTGTATATAGCCTGGCCGGATATGCAGCCATAGGATGCCTAGAGAACTCAGCGGAATCACGGGGTTAAGGTGGTCGGCGAACACAAACTCAAACACCAACAGAACTTAGCCATGAACTTCAGTACTAATACTAAGCTGCTCTACGGACACGTAAACAAGCCCCGGAGAGGGCAGCGCGTGATTTCACTTCTACGTGCAGTAGCTAGTCCTGCGCTCAATACACAAGATGCGGAGAACGCGCTTCGACAACAGTTTAGCGGCGCTTTCTAAAGTGGATCGTCACCTCACCCATTATGAAACAACTTACTCAGCCCAGAGGATTAAGCTGCTCATTCTTCTTTTATTAAATGTTATAAGTTGGCCATTGTCCTTGTGCACAGCCCCCCCTGGCGTGGACAATATAAGACCGAAGGCATGAAAATCATTAGCCATACGCCTTGCCGAATCATTGGCCCGATTCTTCCATTGAAGCGTTGAGGTGATGCAGCTTCCGACTATGTGGAAACAGGGAATAGTCTCTCCTATTACAGGATTTTTAATTGTGTGGAACCCTAGACTAACCTTCCGAGCAACTTCCTCCCAGTGTTATTCAAAATTATGAGGATAGAGTCGCAGTGGCACTCATGGGATAAATTGGGAACAATAACATCCTAGTGTCACAGCAGTATGGATTCCATCGAAATTGGTCCTGCACCGCAGACTTGTTACTTATCCGAGAAAGCTGGAAGAAGGCGGTTGATACCAGACAAAGAGATGACGCCTTATAATTGGACATTTCCAAAGCATTCGATCACTTAGATAATTGAGTTCTTCTTCACAAACTTCAAAGCTATGCAATCACTACCTTGTGTTAGGTTGAATAAATAACTTACTCATTCAACATCTGCTGAATGTGTAAGTTCGCAAATCCATCTCCGACCCAATTGAACTCCAGTGTGGTGTGCCTCAAGGATCGATACTGGGACCACCTTTATTCCTAGTATCTATCAACGATCTTTCTAGGGTGCTCCGGTCAGATTTCCTACTACTTACAGACGACGTCATGATCTGAGATGACATGCAGGTAGTAGACGAACACGCGGTACTAAAAGGGATGTAGACAGCGCCTACAAATGTTCCTCCGAAAACCGGCTTCAGTTTATCTTAGCGAACTGTAAACTTTTAGCATATGTCATCATGAATAGCGACTGAAAGAGCAGCTGCTGCAACATGCTACGCAAGCAAGCGACTTCGGGGTATTCGTGAGAGACAACCTTGCTGCTTGAACCATGCTGAAAATGCATAGAGAAGAGCCAGTCAACACCTTGGCAACCTACGAAGGGGATTTGAGCACTACATGAGACCCCACGTGGAGCACGCGATCCAGGCCTGACGACCGTGGCGCAAGCAAGCTACCGTTGCGCTCGAAGCACCACCATGTAGGGCGACGGAAATCTTTAGAGAGCTGTTTCACCTCTTCTGTCAATTCAGACGGCAAGCCATAGGCTTCTACAGCGGAGAATACCGGTGTCTGCAATGAGACCATTTTATGGTGTACCAACTAGTGACTGACTCCAATCGTGCTTGTCGCGATGTATAACCATGCAGCCACAATACGAACCTCAGAGGCCACCAGCTCAAACTGACCACACACTACAAAACACCGACAAAACCTTTTCTCCATTCGAGTATCCAGCGTGTGGTACTGTCTTCTTCTACACGTTATTTTCGACACTACATTAAGGCTATCTTCAAACCATTGCACTATAATTTATCCTATGTACAGTAGTTGACCTAGTCTGTTACCATGGAAAGACGAAGTAACGAAGTGGGCTCACCAGTCCTCTCTGCTACGTAGTGGTGAGCAGATCAGCATATGTCCTCATGTGAATAACTCGGTTTCACTTTAAACCAGAATTCTCTTTTTCGTGTAACTTTTGACAATTGTTTTCTTATCCCCACTCGGGTCAAAATATGCTTTTTGTCCGTTATGCACCATTGCTGCATGTTGAAAATTACAGCCTCCGAAGGTTTAACACGAACGAAAACCCATCTTTCCATAAACCTCACACGCACAGAAAAGCATGGGTAGCGCCTATAAGGATATAGATATATTCGCTTTGATATCATTCTCTCTTATCTTAAAGAAAGAGATGAAGGTGCTATAACCTATTAAGTTAGTATTCAAATCACGTTGATGAATGAGTACCGGAGCATTGTTTCCTTACGTAATTACCGCCTTCCTAGCCTTGAATACAATACAAGTGCGGTAAACCGGTGTCTTGTGATGCTCTTGTTTAGGTACAGCGCTCCAGTCAGAACGCAAGAGACTTAACTTTTGTGGACTGTGCTCTTACAAATTTAGGTAAACCCCAGACAGCCAATTCATACTTTCAGTGGTCACCGGCAGTGCTCATTTCATTGTTCTCTGTTGGTTTAGAACAACCTTTTATACACTTAAAGTCCTTGGCTAAGACTCCTGGATCAATGGGAATCATTGGCAGCCACCATGACCCAGTCACTATCTTTTATATGGCGCGATAATTCCCCTCCGCCGCCACGCGCGCCTCGAACGTGTAGAGGATAGCAAATCTGTCAAACCATGACTTCCTTGTTAAAACGCTATGCCCCGTAACAGTATAACCTAGCTTAGGCAACTACCTATTTTAGACCCTAGTGGGAGAGACGATTCGAATGTACAGTAACTGGCTAAAATGGTGTGAATAGAACGAATCAATTTTAAAAAGTCAACTCGTGACTGTAAGATTGACACTAATAAGAGGTTGGAAATGGTACACTACTACCTTGCTGAAGTAGGCTTCCGGATGAGGACACCGAGGGCTTCCGTACGTGAATGGTAATAGACCGTGGGGACTGAAAGGCAAAAGAGATACTTTGTAGGCGGCTGGTCAACCACTGCTGATGGTTCCCGAAAGGATGAAACGCGCGTACAGTGCTTTTCCGGGCTTGTGGCGGCTGTCTGAGTGAGCCTAGATGTGACGAAATTCTACCTATACCATTCAACTCCCCCTACTTCTCTTCTGTAATCACCTAGTAAGTGTCGGAGATGGATGAACGGCGTCCTTGTGTCACATCTCTGGCTAGCTGGGTGGTACAATCACAGCTGCCGACAGATGAGCGAGCGCAAGGCGACTAGATGGATGACGAATAGCACGCACGATAGGTGGATTCTCAAACAACAGCGAAGACGAAATGGGAAGGTAAAGCGCAGAGGAAACGACGAGCACACTATAGGCTTCACCCGACAACAACTTACTTATTAGGTTGCTCCGAAGTCCATGGAGCGATACATCTACATAATGTGCCCACCTTTTAAGCGCCTTGGTTGCGCAATTTATCAGAACTCCTCGGGGTCTAAAACAAGCACTAGTTCCATTACCCAACTAACTAAATTGTGCTCACACAATGATAACGTGAGTTACTAACTCAATTCGCCGCTTGTCACCGTTGGTCACTCTGGAAAGACGCTCCAATCGGCTGGAACTGGAGCGGTTACAGGGTCCCCACAAGCATATCAGTTGTTACATATTTCGGCCTCACTTTCAGCCACTTCTGTACCATTTGAACGATTCGCATTGCGGAACGCTGTGGGTGAGAGCGGTAATTAATGTAGATGCAAAAACAGGAGAAGATGGACAGTTAATGGCTACGGTTACTCACATTGCGAGGAGCAGTATGCCTCGTGAGTGCGCCAGATTTCCACACTCGAGTACAAGAAATGCCCCCACCGATTAACGACTCTCGATTTTCCTGTTCCTATCAGGATACAAGGGATCACGGACTCGCAACCGTCGAGTTGCGGGTTCGAGCCGTACCAGGGTCCGATGGAATGCGCACTGCTGACGATTCCCAAAAGGATACAACGCGTGTACAGTTCTTTTTCGGACGTGTGCTGGCTGTCTGTTAGTCTAAATATGACGAACTTCTACTTGTTTACAGTGAATCAACTGGGTTTAGCGCAGCACACTGATGCATCTATTGTGCAAACTGCCATGAACCTTGCGTACTCTCGTCAGTACCCTGCGGCAAATACGGCACTAAGCCACGTTGACACTAAGTGAGTTTTCCTCAGGACACTGCCGCTGTGTGACAACTCATGTGCCCGTCAGACTGCCTTGTTCGGGTCTCACTGCGGTAGCGCTGGGTCACGCGATTTTCGTCTCCAGTCTCAGCTGGTAGTATTCCACCAGTCAGTATTTCTAATGGTTATAAGGAAGGGTTTTATAAATTATTAGTGTGAACACATCTTTAACTGACATTTAAAATGGTGGAACACAACCGTCGCAGCTCGCATGTACCTCTGGCGGTGGACACGTCAGCCCGCAAGTTACCGAATTCTAGTGGCTACTCTGGGCGCTTAGGGTACTAACTTACGGAAGGATATCCGGTTGCTTTGTTGAGTAGATATGACATAATTTGCACGTAACGGTGCTTCTCCTCATAGCTATAATAATCAAATGCCTTGCCCGCACGTATTTGGCGCCATGTTTGGCAACGGTTGATGGGCGTGATTAGTTTCGTTGTTGACACTGCCATGCCGGCTACTTGAACTATCTGGCATATTCTTACGTGGTTGTCTTCTCCTTCTTTTTACCTGTTACCACTACTGGCTGCAACTTCCCTGTAGCGTAGACGAGTCTAGTGGGTAGTAATTTTCTGAGTTCCATTTGTTTTCATCACTAGCTTTTGTCAGGAAGTTTTCTTACTTCATTTTATCCATCCAATGGTATTTTCAAAGCCACCCTCAGAAACCACCTTTGGGTGGCCTCTTACAGTGTTTCTACAATTATAGATTACAACATTATAGCTACTGCCAGCTGTTACAAGTATGCCTGCCATACGTCCTTTCTTAAAATCTCACTATCATGCAAGAAGAAACTTAATGCCATCAATTATTCATAGTAACTATGTGTTTCACTTTGTCAAATGACATTAATTAATAACCATGACATAAATGTGCAAGTACAAGAAGGCGACAGCAATATATATATATATATATATATATATATATATATATATATTAAGAATTAAACATTGCATATTTCAGAAATGAGCGCCTAGGCAAAGAAATGTCGGTACTACTCCGTAGAATGCCCGTTATTTGGATTTATCGCATCATGTCCAAATCCCACTCTACCTATGTGTCTAATTTGTCAAAACACGGTCAAGTGAAATTATGAGTCCACATCAACTGAAAAATCATTTGGATTGTGTCTTTAAGGGCGAAAGCGGAAAGTCTGTGGAATTTCTTTGAAGGATCCGGGATAGCGTCGAAAACATACCAAAGTTACAGCCAATAGATTCTGACAGGGCAATAAAGGCAAATGGCCCTATGACGTCTTATCAAATCAGCAAATTGATTGCCAAAAATGGCAGTCCACATAATGTTGGAGCAAATATTATCTCGCCTTCAGCAACAACAATCCTGCCGGACCGGATGCATATGAATCCACAAGAAGCAGTTTTAGCTATTCTGTTCGGCAACTCGACTGTATCTAGGTGAATGGATGAGATGGTTCAGGACAGAAGAAAGTAACTTAGTCACCTTACTAGAGACTAGAAGATTTTGGTTACGAGTAGATAAATTCACTTTATCTGATAACGACGCTATTCTCGCGGCATACCTCCGCTACTTCAATGCTAATGACTTAATGGAAGAGAAGCTGCTTGCTAGGATATATAGAACTCATACAATGGGCCAGTCTAAATTTGAGGTAGTCAATGCCTATCTGGCTGAAACCTCCACTACAATGTAAAACATAGTTGCAGGGGAGACAGGTGGTGCTACCACATTGGCTAGAAGATAGAGAGGATTCATCGCCTATCTAAAAACTGTTCTCTCTTCTGTTCATAAATTGACTGTGTAATTCACTGAGATCACTTAGTGGATAAGAATGTGGGAGAGCGCATCAAGGATTCACTGTCAGCATTTATCCTATTAAGTAACAATATCAACCTGCACCCATTTAACGATTGCCTTTTCCGGCAGTTGTGTTGGGAGAACAGTGAAGAGTTCCAGGTTCAACTTTTGCCTACAGGTTAGAGGACACTCCTGTGGCAACTGTATTTGTCGTTTTGTTACGCTTTGGGACACTAGGCCTACAAATAATTGTTTCTGAGTACATAGGGCTGTCATCATCCGGCTTATAGCAACAGCCTCAGCAAAACGAAGGAAACGGGGATTTGTGTAAAGTAACACAAATTTGAACGCTGAGCCCATGCCTATCCGGTGACCCGAGTCTAATAGTTGTTCGCACAGAGAGGCAGCCGGTGGTCTGCACGAACACGGAATCCGAAGGGGGTAGGGAAATCTGAGCAACTTCACACTGAACCCATCTCGGTACATGCTGCTTTATTCGGAAACTCACAGTCCCATTAGTTCTGCCTATGTAACTGTTTCCGCAGTCATACACAAATTCGTAACCAGTAAATTAGCATGAGCACCTTTGAGGTGTTCTATTAAATGGGGGAGCTGCTGTTCCGATGAACAAAGGGCCAAATTATCATCCACATATGGTTTGTCGTAGGGCACCTGGGCTGTTTTCCGTAGAAATGCTTCTTTCTATCATCGGCACGAAAAATCAGCGAGAAAAGACCTACTGGACTACCCAATGCTACGCCGTCAATTTGACGGTACGGTGTGTTCTGGAACTGAAAGTCCACATTCTCCGTGCAGAATAGTAGGGATTCTCTCAGCAATTCAGTCGGAATTGGTAGCGAACAGCCACCGTTTTCTGCTAATTCACAGACTTGATCAACCGTCTGATGTAGCGGAACATTGCTAAGGATGGATTCTAGATCCAAGAAATATATGCTTTTGTCAGGCAGGTTGAGTTCATCCAGGTCGCCGATGAGTTGAAACGAGTCGGTGTAAATGAGCCGACAGTCCAGAATTAAGTGTAAGAATGAATCCACGAAAATGTAAATCAGTTAGTGATTGCTGTTAATAATGCTATAACACGAAAATACCGATTACTTGACAGTTATACAGTGACCACTTTAGGGTGCTATATTCACAAGGTGGAAGGAAATAATTAGCCCTAAATATACCATTTCATTGGAATGTATGCGAGTACTGTAGTCGGATTTGGTGAATTTGTTGACTTGGTGCATTTAAGAGATACTGCGGAGGCCAAAACGCCATCGTTTCTCAATTGAATTCATGGTGGATACGGCGCAAGCAAGAAAACCGGCTCTACCAAAGTAGAGCTTACCAGAACTCTATTTAAGTAAGTAATCAGCCGTTTATTGTGGTTATAATGGATCTGTCTACGTTGGACTGGGCATGCAACCCCTATCGAGAGCAGGAAAATGTGTCTCTTCTGCATGAATCAACTTCCTTTTAGAAATACTTACACGTTGCGAGTGGAAAGTAAGGCGACCCTGAAACTGCAACAGAAGCCCAATAGTGGGTTTGTATTACTTATTTTGTACACCTCAGCGAAAGAATTGGGAGGGGTGGGTGATGTGTGTCTTGAATCTAGTTATAAAAATACCCAACGGGTGCGCAAATATTCCGCTGCACATTCGATAGAAAAAGGGCGAGCTTGGCAAAAAGCAACTTCATTGAACATAACAGAGTCTGGGTCAATTATCTTTTCAGTACGGAATCCCGATGTAGAAAATTACACCTTCCCCATTCACGATATGGATAGACCTTTAGTACTTATCTCACTCTCTGTGCGTGCGCATCGTGACGATTATGGATTTGTCCCGGTCGACGGCAGAAAGGTCAGTTCCACAGATGCGGTAAACACTTGAGGTGAGTTGCCAATCTAAATGTAACACTGACGAATCCTTAACATTTGGTTTCTATCCGATTGAAAAGATACTGAGGACAGTTGTAAGGGGTCTAATCTTAAGCCATTCTGCTAACATAATTTATCCTTGCGGCTGTGGTTTCATGTCACAAGTTTTAGGGTGTGTGATAAAAAATCTTGGATGCCGAAATTGTCCAAATTCCTTAAGTTTAACCTGGTGGTACTCACTTATGAACCGATAGCTGCGAAGTTGGTCAAGTGGAAAGAAACCGCCTCTTCAGTTGCAAGCGGAAAATAACTTATTTGTGCGACAGGATTTCATCCGAATTGTGTCGTTCACTGATGCAGCGGACGCTGAACCGGCTGGCAGGTGATTGTTTTCTACTATGCAAATTCATCCAATACGCACAATAAGACTTGACGCAATGCCCCATCGGTTGCTCTACTGGGAGTTGTCAGGCCTACACCAATGGTGCCCGGAGTTGGTCTTTTCCCACACTCCAGCATACTGGTGAACCGTAGACACTGAAACAATTAAAATGCATCTGTGGATTTATTGACAGTGGTTGTGTGGCTCAGTTAGAGAATGCTCTATCGAGGTTCAGATTGTGAAACTGACAGTACCGATGAAGAGAAAACCGAGTTACTCTGTCTTCACTGCGAAGTATGAACTAAGTGCGCAAACGAAAGGGCGATACGAGCCACTGAAATGCATACGGACCACTTACTTGCACCTTCAAAAAATAGCCACATAATTAGACGTTTGTCATCAGGGTACAAAAGTCAGAAACGATGCACATGACGGGAGCTGTGATGTTGGGCGGTGGCTGTGCTTGCTGGTTATACGATCACTATAATGCTCGAGTTGACAAAACCTGATGCGTTGCGCAGGTCACGCCCGTCCCTCTGGTTACTGGGCACCTATGTCCCGAGTTATCGGAAAATCCGGTGACATCAAAGGGTATGGCAAACGTCTAAATGGATGGCTGGGTAGTGCCTGTGGGAAGCTGGCCTGAAGGAAACCAGTCTTGCCTATAGGCTTAGGCGCTGCAAGGACTGTATATTGTGTTTCCATTCTCCTCATGCTCGGAAAATCCCACGCATTTCGTATGCATGTGTTGCACTTTACGCCTTAATACCATGGAATCAGAGTGCCTCTATTAATTTTGCCTTTTCTGCAAGTTACCCCCACGTTACAGAGCTAAAGATGGCGACACGAACTTGCGATTTCCGCGATTGTCTTCGAGACTCCATCGTACGTGACCGCATTATTATCCACATACGAAATGATGAGATCACCAGGCGGCTTCTGAGACAAATAAGTCTATCCCTAGATCAATGTATCGAGATCAGCTTAAACGAGATCAGAACAGCCAATAACATCAACATTTGCGTACAGAAGCAACGACAAAGCTCTGTGGGGTATCAAAGACCAAATAATCCCCATGCAAGTCAACCAATGACCAAGAGCCATGTTGCCCAAATTTCGGTAGCAGGCATAAAACATAAAAGAATTACCTGATTACGTCATTTTCATCAGTTTTATCTGCTTATCTATGTTACTACGTGTGGACCCTATATATTGCGTGTTGTGTTTTGCCTGTATTGCGTAGCGACTGACGAGAGCAATCGAAATGTTAACACATCGCAACCTATTCCTTCTTAATGCCTTAGAAAAGAATTACTGTCTAGCTTTGGGCCGCACCTGCATGAAGTGTTTCAAGAAAACCATTTTGCCTGGTGTAGTCGATCGACCCACGTCCGATCAATAGACAGTGAAAGCACAAACACACGCAAGAGCTCACAATAAATAGCATGGAATATCGTGTAGGGCAGAAATGCGTCTTTGCAAGGCTATTGATCTAAGGACGGCCAGTTCTTTTTCAACTTGAATTAGGGGCCACCCACAACATATTACCCGAGAAACATTGTGTCGGTGTACAATGCAGTGGCACGCGGAGTTGCCTCAACTTGTGGAACAGCTCGACGCCACGGCCTAAAGTGAGTGCTATCGAGACAGTCGTCAACCCGAAGGACGGAACGGAACACCAGCTTGAGTACTTCATTTGCTCGGAAATCCTACGCCCATTTTTGGCTTTTCTCCGATTTAGCAACTTGGCTTTGTCTCCTTTAACCACGTTCCTTCTGTTCATTCGTGTCAGGCTACTGCAGACATTGCTGATTGATATCCTAGCGAGTACGATGCGGCTGTTAGAAAATTCGAGGATGTGCTCATTTGTGTTTGAATGAAGTTGCTAGGCCAGTAGCGTTGCCAGTGAGGAAAGTACCAGTTGCTGTGCATGAAGGGTTATTGGAAGAGCTGCAGCGCTTTTCTTCTTTGAGCATCAGATCCAACCTTGGTGAGCAGACAGATGGGGCACGCCTAGTGACAATTATCACGAAGAAATCCGGTGATTTACACGTGTGCGCCGACCCAAAACCGCTTAATACCGCGCTGAAAAGACAGTATTACACCCTACCAACACTAGTCGGCATGCTACCGGTGTCATTCAAGGCGAACGTGTTCATGTAGTTCGACCTCGCTTCAGCATTCTGGCATGTAGAACTGGAAGAAGATTCGAGCTATCTGACCACATTTGCGACACCTTTCGGACGATTTAAACAGTGTCGCTTGCAAGTCGCTTTGAAATTATCTAGTAACACTTGTTAGAAGCGGATGATGCAAGTATTAGATTTTCTACCCAGTGTCTTTATGTGTAGCAGATGATGTGTTAGTATTCGATGCTATCCGAATGGAACACGATCAAGATCTCACCAAGTTTCTGCAAAGCTGCAGCGAATGACATCAAATTGTGGCGCTAGAAAGCCAAACTCCACAAAACAGATGGGGCATTTCATGGACGTGTGCTGAGTTCGGAAGGATTGAAACCGGATCCAAAAAATTCAGTGCCATAAACGAAATGCCCCTTCCCCCCAAATGAACAGGATGGTCAACTACCTGATCTGAAGATAGCAAACAAAAGGTTGACCCACAAAGGTGGAAGGCGGTTTTCGGGTACCGAACAAGTGAGTGGGTTCCAGAAAATAAAAGCGTTAATAACATAAGTACCCTTCTGTACCTAATTTAGTCCAACTCTAAATTTCGAGATTCTAGGTGAGAGGAGTCAATACGAGATAGGAGCAGTTCTCATGAAAAGCAATAAGTCCATTGATTTTCACAGTCGCACACAGATGCAGGACAAGGGTCATTACGTCAATATTGACAAAAAGGTTTTGGTGCATGTACAT
This sequence comes from Dicrocoelium dendriticum, assembly GCA_944474145.2. Lineage (NCBI taxonomy): Eukaryota > Metazoa > Platyhelminthes > Trematoda > Plagiorchiida > Dicrocoeliidae > Dicrocoelium > Dicrocoelium dendriticum. The sequence goes on along the minus strand of OX104063.1, from coordinate 156,586,676 downwards.
CAAGTAGAATGATTCAACAACCATAACGTCGGCCGCCAGACGGTGGTCTTCACAGTCCACGAGTCACCGGTGTCGATTGAAAGATGACGCTCAATATCGCCGCACGTCATCTACAGCAAATTTTAAGTTGACTCCAGAAGTAGGGCTATTTTATGTTGCGGGCGAATACATGCATGGTGCTGAGTCGCTATGTACTGAGGTTCGTCCAACCTTAATGAAAAGCCGACTGTGTTGTTGACTCAGTTTCCGGCTATTGCCTGTGAAGTTGGTGTTCGGGATGAGTTGCAGTGGGTGGTAACATGTGTACGTGGGGTCGTTCCGTATCTGGTAGACTAATATGAGGTCTCCACGTGGCCGCCTGTAGTGTCTACTGAACACTCCGTTCTTCACATCTCGCATTTATGTTAATATTTTTGATTAATATTCGTTCGCTTCATTCCAAGATCCACATACTACGCTGGTTTGTTTCTGTGACCGATCCTGACATGATATTTATAACTGAGTCGTGGTGCCATGACGACATGTCTAACACCTAGCTAACCATTTTCGGATATGATATGTTTATGAGAAATCGGCAGTGTCGTCGAGGAGAAGGATGCGTACTTTACGCTAAACAATCGCTGGCAGCAACGACATTCGAGAATCCAGTGCTGAATAATGTGCAAGAGTTACTTTGGCTTACAATAGCGGTCAGACACCAGCAACTGCTTGTTGGTTGTATATACAGCACGCCAAACTGTAGCCAAGAGGATTTAGTAGTTTTGACGTCTGCATTTGAATGTGCCGCAAGCCTTCCGTTTAAACACAAGATTATCGGTGGTGATTTCAATCTGCCATCGATTGCATGGTTTGCAGGAACTGCTCCTCTGAAATTTCATAACCTTATCTCTTGTATTCATATGAATGGTTGGCAACAACATGTCTCCAAACCTACCAGAAAAAACAGCATCCTTGATCTCATTTTCTCGCTTGGCATACCTGCTATTAATGTAACGGTCCTTAATGAATTCCCTGGGAGCGACCATCGGGTGGTCAAATGCTGTTTAAGATTACGCATAGCCAATGAACCACACCCACTGCACTGTCTTTTATTCAACTCCGTCAACTGGAACACGTTTAAGGATATGGTTCTTTCGATGAACTGGGATGATTTCTTCCTCTCTGCATGCCCACAAAAAGCAGCAGACGTGTTCTATGATATCACCGGTCTTTGCATTGATTCATTAGTGCCTATAAAGTGTGCCCGCCTAAGAAAACAAAAACCCGATCGCAAAGTGTTGGGTATCACACGCAAGCTTCATAAGATCCGGCGGAAATTCAGATTAACAGCAGACTTTGCGCTAATACTGCAGCAGGCAAAGATCATCGAAGAACTCGAGCATTTAAATGTTCGCAATCTCATATTAGAAGAATACAAAGCTTTGAATGGCCCGAATAAAACAACAGAACTGTCCAAACTGTTTCGTGCCAGAGGTTTGCGTCGCAGTAATTCCATCAATTTTATCATTATGCCGGATGGCACATACCTTGATGCTCCGGGTGAAATTTGTGTGGCTTTCAGCGCCTATTTCACCGAATCAATGGTTGATGAACCGCTAGCCACACCAGCGCTTGTCACACCACGCATTGCTGAAAGTTTATGCACAGTGGAATTCACTATTGCAAAAATCTCCGGTCAAGTCTCCCGCTTGTCTTCCTCGACTTACCCAGGACCTGATGGAATTCCCCCTTGTTTGTTAAAAAGCGGTGGGAGCGACTTGCCTCTTCTATTGCTCAACATTTTAACGCTCTCTTTTAACAGTGCAGTATATCCTAAGCACTGGAAGACTTCCGTTGTTATCCCGCGGCATAAGAATGGAAACGTTCACGAAATTAAATACTATCGCCCCATCAACCACACACCTGTAATATCTAGAATTATGGAAAGGATAGTGAAAGATGAATTACTTATTTTCTTGAATAAGAAAAACGTCATCAACCATTCACAACACGGTATTTGCAGGGCAGATCTTGTGTGGCATGCCAGACAGACTTCTTAAACCACACAACGGCTGCCATAGACAAAGGCAACAGTGCTATTGTCCTGTTCTTAGACATGCAAAAAGCATTCGACATAGTGCCGCATCGAAGACTACTCCTCAAGCTGAAGGAAATAGGTATTGGAGAACCAATGTTTTCTTGGTTGTCATCATACCTAGCAGACAGACATCAGGTGATGCGTATTGGCGACCGTGTCTCTAAACCGAAAGCAGTCACCAGTGGAGTAATTCAGGGAAGTGTACTTGGTCCATTTCTTTTTCTCCTCTACGTCAACGATGTATTTCATAGAATAAGACATGGTGCTACTTTTCTGTTTGCTGATGACATTAAAATCGTCTATTCACAAGAACATGCAGATACCCGCGCAGCCTTGTGCCACATACAGGAAGATCTATCGGCACTTGAATCCTGGAGCAAACTGTGGCAGATGTCCTTTTCCGTGGACAAGTGTAATATTCTGTCGTACAAATGCGAAGTTCCACCAGGCAGTCTATTATTACAAGGCACGTTTATATCACAGTGCAAAGTGATTCGCGACTTGGGTGTGCGGTATTCCACTACCTTCAACTTTTCGGAACATTGTGACTTCCAAGTTTCGAAAGCCATGAAGACTATTGGCTAAATCTGTCATAAATTGCAACTCACAGAATCTCGTATCTGGCTTTATAAAACATATGTGTTACCTGGCATGGAATACCGCTCACTACTACAGTCGAATCTGCGGAAATCTGACCAGCATGCTCTTGAGAGGGTACAGCGACGCTTTACAAAGAAGCTGTGCGGATATTCCTCCAAGATGACCTACAGAGAGCGCAGTGAAAAACTTGGACTTGACCCACTTTGGCTACGGATAATGAAGATGAATTTGTGTTTCCTGTACAGAATAATTCACCATCACATGCACAATTATGCCAACTGTGTCCATATGTCCGTTAACACTAGATACGAGCTGCGAAATAAGGAGACAACGGTCAAGATTCCAAAGTTCAATACGCGATTTAGGGAGTGTTTCTTCTTAATACACTGCTCAAAGCTTTGGAACAAACTTCCAAGAGCTATCAGAACTTGTTGCATTTTGCGTTTGTTCAAGCTTTCGATAAAAGATTATTTAACCGTTCAAAATGTAATAATGATGTTTCGAACAGCACAGTCCTTAGATAACGCTTTTGAAAACGGATTTAATGGTGCCTGAAAATGCATGTGGTTAAGTGCACAAGTGGTTATATTTTGTTCGCCCGCAGCACTTTATTCCCTTTTTTCTCGTGTGCGATCAACTCTCATGTGACTGCTAAAAACTTGTCAGACGATAGAACAAGAGGAATGTAAATATTTTGGACCGCTTCGCGCTACACAAATTTTCATTTTGTGCTCACTATTTTTAAATTTATTATACCATGATATGAAATTGCTGTACCATTATTTGATCCGTCCCTTCTGGGAACGGCTTCTCGCATCGTCGAGCCATATACAGTTTATTTATTTATTTATTTAGTCGCTGCTCGACCATGATGAGTTTCAAGCGCTGTAAGGTCACGGCTTAGCCAAGCGTGCCAAGCTTGGATTACGTATTTGACGTGTTAACGCACGTAAGCATGGAGCATCATATAGATGAATGAATCCAAACTTTCGAATGCCATCCGCAAGCTGCTTATGCGGACAGAACCAGATAATGAGAAATACAAAGCATTTTTTCGGGCTCAGCATCGGCGTATTCGTCGTAGCGAATGAAATCAAACCTTACAATTCTGTGGTCGTAGCCTGTTGTTGTATGATTTTAGCATGCCAGTTGGACATACATGACTGAATGCACCCAAGAGATAGTCTAGGAAAAATGGTTGAAAAGCACATCGTTAGCAACCGAAGCATTGGAGCAAAAATTTTCCACCATCACATGAAACCAACATTATTAATCAGAAGCCAAATAAAAAGAGTTATGGCCCTGGATAAACAAATGCCGCCTTCACATAAACAATCCTGACGTGGAGAATGAGACAGCGTACGTAGATCTAAGCAATTACTATGTACAGTTGGTTCGTGAAAACAGGTTATCACACCGACTGGAGCTAGCAAAACAATTCCGTTCAAAGCACAGCCTTATTTACAGACACATAAATGCAATTCGAAAGTTGCATCGTGGAATCGCACCACTCAGTACGATTGGTGAGTATATACACAACAGAAAAGGTGGACAACCCCTCATTGCCCAGTACTGGCCTACTTTCCAAGGCATACTAGCCTCAAACCTTATACTTGCTTCTGCCCCAACACCATCAGTGTTATCCAGCATCCAATTCATAGCAAAAGTGGTTCTGAAAAAGCTGCCATCCATGGATAACATTCACCCTAAAGCTCTGCAGGCAGTAGCCATTCACCCAGCCTAGCCACTTGCCGGAGTCTTTTAGTAAGAGTCCGTCTGATCCTACCAATTACCGTCCGGTACCACTTCTCGCTGCGCTTTCCAAAGTCATGGAAGCGACTATCGCTGACGTAATGATGGGCTACTTGGAAAACCTAGGCGATGCGTTATTAGGATAGATTGGTAATTTTCTCCGTGAACAGCAGTTCTATGTTAGAAACCGAACATCTCTGCTCGACTCTAATCGAGTGGAGTGCGACGGTCTTGCGAAAGCCATCAACACGAAAAGTTTACTTTTCCGGATGACATTAAATGTTGGCCGGAGATCAAGAGAATGGACGACCACAAGATCCTCCATGTGCGACCTAGATGGTACCTGGCATTGAGCAGTGAGGAATTCACTGCCATTAAGTGTGGTCAAGTGACACATTATCCACATCCGCCATAGACACACCTATCTCTAGAATATTGGGGCATATGACCTGCAGACAAGCCCTCAGGAACTTGATCTCGGTGTGCTGATGCAGGACGATTTCTGTTATTCTAGACAGTCGGAATCCAAAAGTGGTAACCAGCACGTTGTTAGCTTGCGGATGACATTCGAAAGTTTGGATTCATTCCTCTTCTCTATGATGTTCCATGCCTACGTGCGTTAACACGTCAAATACGTAATCCGAGCTTGGCACGCTTGGCTAAGCCGTGACCTTACAGCGCTTGAAACTCATCATTGTCGAGCAGCGACTAAATACACTCGGAGTGTTCAGTAGACACTACAGGCGGCCACGTGGAGACCTTATATTAGTCTACCAGATACGGAACGACCCCACGTACACATGTTACCACCCACTGCAACTCATCCCGAACACCAACTTCACAGGCAATAGCCGGAAACTGAGTCAACAACACAGTCGGCTTTTCATTAAGGTTGGACGAACCTCAGCACATAGCGACTCAGTGAGTTCGCCAAAAGTAGCAGTTGAACGTTTCGGTGCCTGCGCTGTTTATGTGCTCAACGACAGCCTGGACGTTAAGAATTCTATCCGACCGGACGCATCATTAGCACCATTTGCTAGCGGACCAGTTTAGTCGTTAACACATTTGTAAAGCAGGATAAGTATATTAACAGAAATGTATTGGAACATTCATCTGTGCTAGTGAAGGATATGTTCAAAAGGTCCGCCGGCATTCTGTTTACAGTGCAGAAACCACTTCATGCAATTGGCGAGCACTTTCTCTAACGTATCCCTCGTGATCGCGAGACATTCCTTCACCATATTTTCTTTCAACTGATCCAATGTACGCGGCCTTGTTTGGTACACTCGCCGCTTCAGATAGCCCCATAGAAAAAAGTCCATGGGGTTCAAATCTGGTGAGCTAGCAGGCCACTCCATTGGTCCACCGCGTCCGATCCATTGGTGTCTAAATTTGTCGGTGAGGTAAGCACGCAGCGTTTTAGCCGAATGTGCAGGTGCACCATCCCGCTGCTACCAAATGGTACTGCATGCCCCTTCAGCCTCCAACCGGGGAAGCACAAATGTCTGCAGCATTTCCAAATACAACGTTGCTAGGAAAAGATAACGCTTTAGTACTTCAAAACAACAACCTACCGGTCAAATTCCCGGAAAAGAAATATGGGCCCAAGATTTCCTGGCTTGTTAATCCGGCGCAAACCATCAGTTTTACACTGTGGTTTATACGTGATGCGGTAAGTTTTCGTGAGTTGCTGGTAGCCCAACAGTAATGTTTCATCGTCACATGCAGATGAAACAATGCCTCATCTGTAAAGATAACAGAACGAATATCCCCGTGCTCCGGAAACCAGTTGCAAAATTCATGCCGCTTCTCCGGATCGCATGGGTTCAAAACCTGCGCTTGGATTGCACGGAATCTCCGAAATTTTCGTTCCAGTAATATCCGGTGTGCCGCATATCAGGTCGTGTCACAGTGCTGTGTGAGCGAACGAATGCTGAGATCGGAACATTTTGACACTCCACTGACTACAGCGCAAGCTGAACAGTCGTCCGTGGGGATGCGAGGCGATCCGGTTCTCTTCATGTCACACACACTGTCAGTTTGCTCGAACTTCTTCACTAGTTTAAGCACGTACCGGGCGGTGACTGGACGCATTCCTGCGTTCATTGCATTGTATTTTCTTGAAGCGGATGCGGCGTTTATACCGCATTCACCGTACAGCCGAATAATCAGCGCGCGCTGAGTAACAGGAACGTTACTTGATCCCGACTGCATTGTCTGCTCGTGCTCCATTACCTGTGATTCAATAACATTGACAACAGTTGCAATGTCTAACCTCGTCCTCAGCTGAGCTGCCATCACGTGCGCACATGCACGTCGCAGTTTCGCCGCGACTTCGCCGTGTAGCCAGCGAGACACACAGAGATAACCATCGATCGCTCCAACGGCTACTGCTGGCCAAGACCTTCACTCAGAGCGAAGTTAGCTGACAGCCGGAAACACGTTGTGGCTCGCTCGCTGATCAACAGCCTCATGTCAGTGTGTCTAGGGATTAGGCTTTTTCTCAGCTGAGCCCTGCACTAAATCACTCGTCTGCCGAGAATTCCATACGTCCATACCATTAAGGTGAGAGAGAAATTCATGTCTCTGCATACGCAGTAGCATGTTGCGAATTTCGCTAAACATTGGATGGCTATTGGATGTTGGGGACAACCACCGTAAACGACCGGCATCCACCATTATCGAGCCACGGTAGGTAAATGAACGCTAATCGGCCTTCTTCTGTCAGACTAAGTGTGGTGCTAATTATATTAATTGGCGTTTCTTTTCCAGTGAAATTCTTTGACAATATTTGTCACGGAAGCTACACGCACAGGTTTTATCATGCTCTTGCAAGGACAATATCAATTTGTCTTCTTATATTTTTCTGCAGTTCTGGCAGGGTTATTGCCCCGTATGTTTTTCTTATGCGATGATATTTGGCAAATTTGCTGTTTATGCATAGACACCGAAAACTAATTACTTTGTTTGTGGTGGTGGTATTACACCCATTATACATTATCTGGGATTTCATTGAATGCATGTTCAAATGTTCCCCATGAAAAATACGACACCGTGGTGTCCAGGTCGAGCCATCTTCTCAAGTTACTGCGAAAGTATTGCACAATCTCACACGACCTGATTTTACATGGTAGCCGATTCCAGAGGGAAGCATGTATGGTGAGACTAAACTTGAAAAGCAGATTTATCCTTCATCGTGATATAATCGGTGCAAGTTCTTTGTTACCTAGGTCTCGCGTGTAATTTTGCTTCAATTTTAATGCGAATCGATTTCAGTGTGTATTGCCATGAATCAGATTGTGCAGCAGTCTCAATTTATCTTTGTGTCTTCGCCGCCAATGCGGGTCGAGATGGATTTGCTGGCATCGTTGACGAGGGTGTATGATCGAATTTTCTCCCAATACGTGCTTAGTAAAGGACTCTTGAAGGCTTCCTGTAGATGTTCTGTCTGATTTCCACATATTGACCAAGATCATACTGTGATACTCCAGGATATGACTATTACGGCTTTTATATACTTAAACTGTAACTGGTTGTTGCATGCTATGAGAGTTGTTAGCGAAGGATTGTCTGGCTCGTGCTATCTGGTACTCAGTCGGTTCTAAGAAAATGAAAGTACAAGAATATTTGTTTCCAAGGTCACGGTTAGACCGTTGTACACAGATGTGTTCGTTGTTACCTGTGATAGATACTTAAGGTCTCAAGCGACGGCGACATATGCTACTTGACTGTTGCGCTTAGAACGTCGTCATCCACTTGTCGCACCGATTCTCAAGCGAACGAATGTATTCTTGAATAAGTGGCAGTACATTCGGAAGCTCAACTCTTCGGTACTTGCGGACACATGTTAGAGAATCAACAAATAAAATGGCACGCCATGTTTATTAACTAAACTGGTATCATTGACATAAAGATGGGAAATTAATGTACCGAGCGCACAGCCTTGTTTAATCCCGCTGGTAATTGGACGTGGAGAAGAGCAATGGTCGCTTAAGGGGACTTTTAACGCGACCGTTCATGTATAATGACAGCCAACCCATTAATGTGTTCTGAACTTCAAACAAATATATATGAATCGGTAATCATTTGTAAGGCACCCAAGCAAATGTTTTCTGCATGCCTAATCATATAGTTAATATGCCATATTTTTAGTCATTGGAGTCTGGTATGTAGTTAAGGTAATGCAGCTACCAGAATGTGTACTACCGTTAGTCAAGAAAACCATTTTAGGACATGTCTATAAGCTCCGTTGATTTGATGAAATTCCTCACACATTTTTACCAATTTCATGAATAATCCGGCTATTATAGGAGTGCTTTGGTTGGCCAGCTCTTGTCAATCTCCCGTTTTATGCAGCCCTTGTCGCAAGGGCTGATAAATGAAGTTTTCCAGTGATCTGTAAAGTACTTGGATCTCAGTGGAACGGCAAACATAGACAAAAGGAGCATGGGCGTATCAGGCCCTCCAAGCCGCACGTCGAATGGGGGGGTGGGGGCCGTCAGCTTCCAGAATTGAGCACCGTTGAATATTATGTGTTGATTGGTGGATATTGCGGACAGCAATAGTACTTTAGAAGGAGCTTTAGTGTAAGTATGGCGTTAGTGTCAAGGTTCATGTAGGTGAAGGAGAACAAGCTAAATGCTTCACAGATGGCACCTGGATGTCACCTATCAGTTTAGTGATCAATGGGAAGCCTTTGCTTGTTCTTCGACGGAGAAATCTGACCAGCGCTTTTGCTTTACATATAATTGTAGGGTTGCTTGATCTTCATGTGTCCGGCCGTCAATTGTAAGTGGTTGACGTCAGGGATGTGTTGGTGCCTTTGTGGAGTCATTGTTACATATCCTATCCTTTTTTATAGCCCGCGAACGCTTGGCAGGATTTCTGACTCATAGAACGTTTAGCTGCGTCTTTTTAAATGCCACGGACTCGTTTTTCTTGTGCAGAAACTGGGGTTGTGCTTTGCTGAACCTAATGATAGAAGTGCTCAATGGCTGGTATGCATTGTTGGTGAGAAAGCGGGCATCCCAATCGCAGTACCGAATTAGTTAACGAAAGGGATTCCAGCTAATACTGCGGCTGGTGTAGTAGGATGGAGTTACTTGTTTGGTGGCCATTTCAACAGTGAAGATCAAGAGTATCATGTTGCCGTCGCCACGAGCGATATTCTCTGAAACGGCTTTCTGTACATTGGCCATACCCAATGTAAACAGCACGTCTAATGTGTTCGTCAACCTATTTAATATGGTAACCTAATGTGTCCAACCAACGGTGACTGAATAAATGAAGGCTTTATGTACAGAGAAGATGGTCTGGGAAAACCATCATATCTTCGGTATGTTAAAATTACCTACATTTATCCTTTGTTGATGTTTCAATACCGATGCAAAGTCAAAAGCTGAGGTGAAACGGACAACATTCATGATTGATAAATTTGGAGGGTTGCCGATAGGTGCAAGTAAACCGAGGCTTCTGAGACGGAGAACCAGAGAGAATCGTGGACATTTGCCAGTAGTGGATGTTTAAACAGTTCAGCTCTACATGTGTGATTGAGTTACATGAAGCAACCTCCGTTTTTCTTTTACAGCTATCTATACGAAAATGGTGTTGAAGGGTGGCGATCGAATTACAGTCTAATACATCAGCGGGGTACTACGTTTTGATAACGAGGAATGCTTGCAGCTCCTTTAAATGTGCAAGCATGCTTAGGAAATACCGTTTGTTGATAATTCATCCGGCGTTAATCAAAAGTAATGAGCACATACCGTAAATGGTGGAACCATCGTTTGCGTCACTGTTGTGTGAGTCATTGTAATCGCGTATTGTGTGAGTGGTAAATATGTGTGGGAGCATTAGGAACGAGTCAATTGCTACTAGCCTTGAGGATAGGGGTAGTGTGTCGTCCGCGATCGCCGGTATACCTTGTGAAAGGAGGCGGTTAATGTATCAAGGATACATCGCGGTTGACTTGGCGCTTAGCTTCTCTGGTCATGTAAAGAAATTGCAGAAATAACTGGAGCATACAGCTGTCATCTGCCACCTAGGTAGGGAGTTCGAATGGCCGCAGTTCCATAAATAAACATATATATATATATATATACACCAAATAAAAGTTCTACTGCATCATAACCTGGCACGACTCCATGATGTCAGTCACACAGACGCGTCCCAGCAGCTTGTCTCGTAAAATCACTCTATCCGCTTACATAAAGTGTGAAATCGTAGACATGGAAAATGTGGTCCGATAAGCCTGCTGATCCTGTACCCCTCGTGTCTGCTCATTTTCGTTGAATTCCGGATGAACTAAATCAGTGGAGAAGAAAACTGACTTCTTACACTCACATGGCTGGAAGCACAGTTGTCGAGACTAAGCCTCCCAGAACATCGGTTACATATGCAGAGATTGCTGCAAGGGTCCACCGAGAGGCCGCCGTTGCGTCCTCTTCCATTGTAAACACCATTAACGCAAATGGAGAGAAAAACAGCAAACAATCACTTGTCAACAAGTCAAGACAAATGAGTACCATACCTTGTAGATCGATTAAAAAGGGATCTAACAACAGTGCCCGGACTGTTGTATGCTCAAATGTCCCTGAATCTACCGCCATCACATTGCAGGATAAGTTATCAGACGACCAAGACCAATGGAACTCATTGTGTATGCAGATGAGTATCAAAGCCAAGCCCATAAACTTGTTACGAATTACTCGTCATCCGAACTCGCCACACTATGGTGAACCCAGACTTATTCGAGTAACTCTAGAATCCTCCACCGACGTGGAAAATGTTTTGCTCTCCGCAAGCGCGCTAAAACACGAATCCTGTGCGATACGGATCTATCCTGATGTCCCTTGGAGCGCGCGACAACCAAAACGAAACACCGAAGACGGGCACAGCAAGCAAGACCGCCTAAACACAGTCTTCATACATAGCGTGCCAGAACATCCTTCTAACGATGTTCAAGAGACCGGAAAGCACGATTTAGAACAGTGGCGGTTCATTCGTGAAACACTTTCTTTGGATGATGTTGTGGCACTATCGCTCACCAGGATACCTCTCTCATCGAATTATAGAGGATGCGGCCCTAGAATCCTAAAACTTGTGGTTCAGTCAGAGCAACAAGCAAAGGATGTTTTGGATCGATGGCGGAGAAATCGGAAACATCTTCCTTCCGAAATTCGGTTAAAGGTCGCAAACAATTCGCACAGCTCAAGTATTAAAGCAACTGAATCAGCAAGCATCCTGACGAATGTACAGAAGTGTAACTTGACTGCTGCTTTAATTGACTCTGACGTAGGTCTAAACGAAGGCTGGGACGCAACTTGGCCGAATCAAGTTCCAAACGAGGTATCATTGACCCATCAAAAAAACGAGTAACTGCCGACCTCCCATCAGTCGGCATTCTCCCACACTTGACAGCTTCACCTCTCTGCGGGCTCCTAGAGACCGAGAAACTGGCCTGCTTGTATACAAATGCTCAGGGACTTTCTAACAAACTGGCTGAACTGAAAGATCGCCAAGCTTCCGGCTCGTATGATGTCACTGGTATCACCGAGACATGGTTGCACACGGGAATGACGGACGCTGAAGTGTCGCTACACGGCATGTCGCTGATCCGGAACGATAGGCTCACAAAAGGAGGAGGGGTAATCCTGTACTACCGAAATGACTTACAGTGCGAAGCCGTGGAGGATTCAGATTCGCAGTTCCACGACTCTCTTTGGTGCCGGTTGCAGTTAAAAGGCAGGGACGCTTGCCTTATTATCTTGGTGTACCTCGCCCCTAACTCAACGCCCGAAACCGACTACCACCTAATGGCTGCTTTAAGGTGCAGTTTACAACAAAAGTACACTCACATTCTTATCATGGGTGATTTCAACGTACATTGTTTAGAAGCCCATGCCACGACCGGAGAACAATTCAAAACCGATTTACAAGATCTAGTAACTACTGCTCCTCTTTACAACCACATCACTTTGCCCACTCGGTTCAGAACTGGTAACAGGCCATCTGTGCTGGATCTTGTGCTTACCAAAGAGGAGCATATGATTGATGAGTTGGTTTTAGACTGCCCGTTGGGTCGCAGTGATCACGCAGTCATCAGTTTCAACTTCGTCTGCTATGCAGAATATCGGAATGATAACGATGATATTGTGCGAACCATCACAAGGTACGACCGACTCGCCAAGCTCGTCAGTGCCACAACATGGTCTTTCCTCGAAGAAGAACCCCCGGAAGTCGCCTGGCTCGAGTTCGTCAACACATTCAGTCAGCTGATTGCACAGGCTTCAGAGATAAAAGCTTGCAATAAGTGCAAATCCGTTTCTTTCGTTAGGAGCAGAACGCGAAAATGGATAACAATACGCAACGCAGCATGGCGAGTGTACAGAGAAGCTCCAGCACCAGAAAATTGGGACAACTACGTAGCCCAACGTAACCACTGCACTAAACTGTTAAGAGAAGACAAAACCACCTATCAGCAGAACATCGCAAAAACCTTCAGTGCTAACCACAAACTGCTGTACAAGCACGTTAATAGCCTACGAAAGGTGAGGCAAGGATTTCCTCCACTCAAGACGGCTGATGGCCCAACAAGAACGTCTATGGAAGCTGCAAACGCGCTGCAGATGCAATACGCCCCCCCACGTTTCAAAGAGTCTTGCCACCAAGCGATCTACCAAGCTTTGTATTCTGCGCATCAGGACTAACCCACATCAATTTTACCGCAGAGGCTGTATTGCAAAAGCTGACTTCTCTACGCAAACACAGCTCGCCGGGTGTCGACGCCATTCGTCCAGAGGCATTGGGAGCAGCAGCAAACCAACTGGCAGGACATTTAGCTCAGTTTTTCCAGCACTGCTTAGACCAGAACCAAGTTCCCGCAATGTGGAAGCTTGGAATAATAAGCCCGATTCACAAAGGTGGAAACAGAACTGATCCCTCCAACTACCGCCCAGTAACCCTTCTTCCTATACTATCCAAGGTCATGGAATCCATAGTTGCCGATGCACTGGTGTGCTATCTGGAAAACTGCAACCTCATCACTCCTGAACAGCACGGTTTCCGTCGACAGCGGTCATGTACAACTAATTTACTCATTGCACGCAGTAGTTGGACCGAGGCAGCCGACGCCGGAGAAGGTGTTGATGTGATCTACCTGGATTTTTCCAAAGCTTTCGATCTTCTAGACCATCGGATACTACTATCCAAGCTGCAGCATTACGGGATCGGAGACCCTCTTTTAAGCTGGATCGCCAACTTTCTATTTCAACGGCAATTAGTGGTCAGCGCTCGGAGCTCTTTATCGGACCCCATACAAGTGGAGTGTGGTTTGCCGCAAGGCTCGGTTCTAGGTCCACGTTTGTTTCTGGTGTTTATCAATGACCTTGCGCAGGGAATCGCTTCAAACTTCCTAATGTTTGCCGACGATATCAAGATCTGGCGCAGGATCCAAGAGAACGCCGACCAACATGTGCTCCAAAGTGACTTAGATACAGTGTATCAATGGTCGATCCAAAACTTATTGCATTTCAACGTCAGTAAATGCAAGGTGCTTTCCATCGGACATCAAAGCAGCTACTCATACCGACTCGGAACGGATGTACTGCAACAATCAACTCTCGAACGTGACTTGGATGTCCTGGTTCAAGATGACTTGGGTTGCTCCAGGCAATCCGAAAAGGCCTCGAAGACCGGGAACCAACACGTCGGGTTGTTGAGGCGGGCGTTTGGACAAATAAACAGCTCCATATTTCGACAAATGCTCAGTGCGTATGTTCGCCCCCATGTCGAATACGCAATTCAAGCCTGGCATCCATGGCTGAAACACGATCTTAATGCACTGGAGCAGCCACAACGCCGGGCATCTAGGAAGGTAATTGGAATGCGCAATCGATCCTACCAGGAGAGGCTTCGACGACTAGGATTGTTCAGTGGAAGCTATCGCAGGCTACGAGGCGACCTGATTATGACATACTTGATCCTGCGAGACCCACATCATGTGTGCCGCCCTTTACTGCAACTCAGCAGCAATACAAACCTGAGGGGCCACTCATTAAAACTCGCAGAACAATACAGTCGTCTGGAGTGCCGCAGAAATTTCTTTTCCATTCGTGTCTGTCACCCGTGGAATGCTCTCCCAGAATCGGTCGTCTCTGCACCGACACTAACAGTATTTAAAAGACGGTTGGACGATGCACTCATCCACTTACACATTGTTACTTAACACTAGGTCTCCATCCCGCACCTGGAGTTTACCCTGGAATTATTTGTTGTTAACTGTGGGTGTTGTGAATCTAAGAGGATTGCAGGACTGCAACGAAGTAAACGATAAGTCCTTATTTTCATATTTAAAGTATTAACTATTTTACTATCCTTTTCATCATAATTGTTATGTTGATATCCCTACCAACTATCCCACGGGGCTTGTAAAGCAACGCTTCTCAACCCGTATAAATTCATTGTTCATTGTTCATTGTTCAGTTCAAGGACGCTGTGACTGCGACGGAATTGTTTAAAAGTATTGCTAAAAGTATAACCGTCCAAGCACTGGCGTCGTGATAAACCGAACGCCCGTTCAAATGGAAGTCTGGCGGAGCCAAGCCTAGTTATCTCCTAATGGAAAACCAATAACAACGCATGAATTGGACACAAGTACTCCGGGCTTATCTGGGAATCGAGATCTGTGTAGCAAGATTACGGGAACTGGTACCTTTGCAAGGAGTGACCAGCCAGCCTTTACGGCATACAGCTGGCGATATATTTTGTTGATTATATATTTACATTAGCTTGCCTTTATTAAAACCTTTGCTTTTCCTTGAATCACCGTTTTCTGATAGAAAAGATGTACTGGTTTGGACTCCACTCTCAACTGCTTCCTTGGATGTCCCCGTTGCTCTACGGTGGGACATTTCGAGTTAGGGTGAGTAATGGTATTTCGAACACAAGGGCTGCTCATAGTGGGGCCCGTATTATTCAGTGCTCGGTCTGTTACCGTTGCTTATGTTTATACATGACTTAACCCCTTTACTGGATGACCACTCTGATATTCTTGTTGATGCTTTCAATTATTTTAGCAAGGTCGACGGGGTTACACTAGCTAACATTTTGGCTACTGTTGTTACCTGGTCACCCTCATGGGATTTGTCCATGAACGTCAGCAAGAGCGGAATCTTGACTCTTAGTGATGAAGAGTTTGTACGGTGTACACCAATTGACTTCCTGACGCTGCAACCTGGTACCGAAGCACACGAGCTTGGCGTCATCATGACGAACAACTTCGAACCATCGACGCAATGTGGACAAACTACTAACGAAACACAATATGAATTATTTCGACTCAGGAGAGCTCTAATTGTATCAGTCCATAGGTTTTTCTCCCCTTTGTATAAAGTAGTGGGTAGACTAGATTTCGTATACTGTGTTCAGGTTTGGGCGCCCTACCTGCAGAAGGATGACAGTTGTATTGATAATGCGCAGAAAAAAGCGACACGAATTGTAAAAGGCCAGCGAAGTTTACCGTAAGAAATTTGGTTAGCTAACATTGGATTGTTGTAAGTGAAGAGAGGCAGATTGAGAGGAACTTAACAGAGACATTCGGAATTATGAGGCGTCTCAGCGGTCTCAGACCCACTGATTTCTTTGAATCAGCTATGTCAGAGCACTCACGGGGTCATTGTCTAAGGTTGAAACCGCTAAGATCTAGGCTAGTTTTAAGATCTATGATCCTCTTAAAGTTGGTGGTGCCTAGCTGGTATAAACTTCCGCTGCATTATTGAAATGTGAGAATGTAGAACACTTTAAGCGTTGCCTGGATAAAATCGGTTGGCTCTTTTCCCCTACTTCCTATAAAAAAGTATAGTAGCCTTTAAGCACATGTAAGTAGCTCATGCAATTTTATGAAAATGTGGTGGCTGTTTTGTTCTCACCCCTCAGTTTCCCCAGTATAAACGCAAGCATCTGCTATCAAGCCAAAGTTCCGGGAGCAGCGTTCACTTGATGGCACACGAAACGGGACTTTTGTTAAGCGAAAGCTGGTTTCAACCCTCGATCCTTTCCTGTTCCGTGTTATCCGCGAGTTGAAAAGGTTTACCGATTAACGACTGAACTGAAGACGCACATGATGCCAGTCACCACCGTTTCTTACGGCGTTTACTGGAAAAGAACACCCAGCTTGAACATGAGAGCATCGAACGTCGTGGCTGTGCAGTGTTTTCGGGTGGGCAATACTCAATTTCCATCTACTAATGAGAGCATCGAGTTTTCGAAAGACGGATTGATATTGCTTGGCCTTTGCTCACATCCTAGGGAATCAGTGTCTCTTCAGGAGAAAGTATGGCATTCAAAGATTTGCCGTCCCAAAACAACATGAAAAGAATTAAGCTCGTGTTTGTATAGTAAATTTTTGACATGGCTCATGTCAAGGCTCACTGATATCCTGAAACCGATCAGGCAGCCAACTCCCGAAGGAAAAACGTGGAGTTGGGAGAAAGAACCGGCAACCGCGTTTTTCGATCATTAAGATACTTGTCAGCAACGCGACTACTCTCAAGTATTATGACCCATCTCATCCTCTGGACATACCTTGTGCTGATAGCCGGAGCGGAATAGACGCTATTCTCCTGTTGGATGAAAAGCCTCTGGATTTTTGCAGTCAGACGATCATATTTGATGATCCTCGCTACGCGCAGATTTAGAGGGGGATGCTCGCGCTTTTCTATGTCATCGAGCCTTGCAGAAAGACAATTGTGTATGCCGACTGTAAACCATTCATGTCTATTGGTTGTAAAGTGCGGCACAAACCTTTTACTCGTATTCAGCACAAGTGATTTCTAGCTCTAATAGTAACGGTTAGAAATTGTCTGCATGCCAGAAGCAAGGATATTATTCGAGAACACCGGCGGCCGGAGGTCGATCTAAAGCTATCAAAATTGTTAACCTGGTATATCATTTGGCAGTGCAGGAGCGCTGTTTTAATAGGAAGAGTGCAACACACAAAGAAAGATGCAGCATTTTCAGGCTGATGGGAGGTAATTGTGAAATTTTGACCGGAGACAAAAAAAACAGTTAAGCTACATTCATTTTCATGATGAACTCACTCTCTGTGATAGTTTGCTGTTTTAGAGGAGTCATAAGTTGATCTCGACAAAGTTCTGCAGGGTACTGATGATATACATTCATTAAGCTTAAGTACATCGTTAGCAACCGGCCAGGAATGTCATGTCAACTCAGAGCTCTTACGTCAAAACCTGAGGGTTGTTGTTCACACAAAATTCGGCAAACGACCGGACCATTGAGATTATGCAATGTCCTCGATCGATTGTGGCAGGTGTCGGCTGATTTATTCTGTGACAACGGGAAAGATTATTACTCACCGGGCACCGGTATAATGGATACTTCACAATTAGTATACTCAGAACCACGATTACAGGACCACTAGCCACTAAACTAAGGCGTTACCTAGGTGAGTGTGGAATACCTGGGAAAATGGCCTCCGACAACAATCCGCAGTATACCAACGCTACATTTCAGGCTTTCACAGCCAACTGGGAATTTGTGTCCATATCACAACCAGTCAAATAAAAAGACGGTGTCGGTAGTAAAGAAAGCCAAGCGACTGTTACCAAAGCCTAAGTCGACTCAAGAGAATTATTACTTCATACCGCCGAAGTGTCGCAATGCCCCTTCAACGGATATCCGTCTGAGTCAAGTGCAGGATCTATACAGCCAATGTATAAGGATTCTGATGATGGTGTAGCCCGTCTGCGGGCTTCACGGTAACACGTTATCATCTAAGAGATCGATCGGCTTTGCTTCCAGATATCACTACCTTCCTATTCCTCTCCGGTACTCTTCCTTCCCATTCCGTGCTTCCTTAGTTGCTCGCCTTACGTCGGCCTCTTAATAGGCGATCGAGAATCTAGCTGTCTACGAGGTATTTATTTGGCATTGCAGTTTGTCGCACTACTTGAACACGGGGAAGCTCAGAACGCCGGACCGAAGGAATATTACAGTGGTATCTGCTACACTTGCACACAGTTTCGCCACAACATGAGAGACTACAAGACCGTTTGCGAAGATGGATGATCACTCAGAACTTGCACTGCGACCGCTGTGCCGGTGCACCCCCTGATATATGGGGAGGAAACATGGGTTCGGCGTATCTGCAGTACGGTGATAGGCAGCACCGACGCTTCGCCGCCGCGCAACCTCCACCTGCTGCACGTAGGCTAAGGATACCGCGAGGGTTGCTCAGCCCCTCCGCAGGCTCGAACCCGCGTCTACAGATTATAAGGCAGACCTGTGATCCTTATGACTACGGGCCGGCAAATATGGGTTCCATCATTAATAGATACGCAGTAGCAGAGCTTGGTACAAGTTGAAATAAATCCATAGTGAAGGGAAGACGCTCATAAAAGATGGAATGCATTTGAGACTAGACCGGAGACAATAAGGTAGGATCAGGAGGGCATGGCTCTATAACAGTGGTTCCCAACCTTTTAGACGCCGTTACCCACAAAGGGGGTTGCCCACCAGACTTTTACCCCCAAACTTTCGAAAGACTACTACGTAATAACTATTGCACATTTCGCTCTAAAGTTCAAAAACGAATGTCATATGTAGTTTCACGTGCTCATGCAATTGAAGGAAACACCCCTTCTCACTACATAATTATCCGACTTAAGTACGAGAAGTGATCGGTATTCGGAATCACCCTCGACAAATAAACGAAAGAAAACAGTACTTTTAATTCAAAATTCTATGCAAACAAAAGGCCATATACATCAATGAGACAGTTGGTATTGTTTGGTGGTAACAATTTCTGGTATATTTGGTGCAGTTTCGGCCAATGCACAGCGCAAGTCGTGCTCCAAGTTCATTCGATTCCTCGCTTTTGTTTTCATTACCATCATTGTTGAAAATGCACTTTCACATTTATAAGTTGTTGCAAATGGGATCAATATTCTTTATGCTCTTTCCGACAGTAATGGATAGCTTCACCAATCTTTGCCCAAAATGTTACTAGTTACGTGCTTTGGAAATCTACCTTCAATCCGCGGTCCTCTCGCATTCCTAGGAATTGTACCTTGATTTGGAATTCAGTATCTGGAAATATTCCTTCAGCTACTGTAAACGGTCTTAGCACCCAGACACTTAATTGGCGAGTTTCCAAAGCAGGAAAATATTTGCTGTTGGAATTCATCACTGATGACAAGTGGCAAGATATTTCATTCGTGAGTGCGCATTTTTCATTTCTTTCAACGAGCACCGTCGTTAGTTCTGGAAATATCGCCACGTCGTCAACATCAACCGAGCGCTGGTAAAGCTGCAGTTTGCGAAGGAAACCGGCTACTCTATCCTGAGGGACTAAAATGTTCATCATATTGCAGGCTGAGGTTAAGCGTATTGATTTCTCCAAAGAAATCAGCAAGATAAGCAAGTTTCGAAATAAACACGCTGTCCGTTATAATAACGTGTAACTCGTTTCCCTTACCCTTATGCATCTCTTTTCTTCGAAGAAAAATTGCAATTTCCTCTCGAAGCTGAAGCACTCGGAGCAACACCCTGCCTCGTGACAACCAACGCACTTCTGTGTGCAATAGTAGCACGTCGAATCTGCCTCCAAATTTATTGCACAACTCTTTGAAGATTCTTGTGTGGGTCGCACTACCGCGGATGACATTTACTATCTTTACTGCTTGGTTAACACGTCAAGTAAAGCAGGTGGAAGAGTGCTCACTGCTAAAGCATAACGATGTATGATGCAGTGACTAAAGGTGGCGTGAGGAGCAACATGGCTGGTGCTCCACCTGTACAGACACCCACTAACTTCTACCACAGTAGCATGTTTTCCTCGAGGAACTTCTTTACTATTCGGAAGACGTCTTCGCCACGCGTAGTCGAGCTCAAGGATTCTGAGAACAAGTACTCTTCTTTGAAGCTATCACTTTTTAGGTACCAAACATACACAAATAGTTGGGAACAGGAAGCTACGTCGGTCGACTCATCTAACTGGATTGCAAAGAAGGGACTTGATCTTATTTCGTTGAGCACCGTGTTCAAAATTTGTTTGCTCATGTCCTCGATACGACTTTTGATGGTGTTGTTCGAAAGTGATATCATATTTATCTTCTCCGCATGATGTTCTCCAAGAACAAGCTTAACCGCATCCATTATGCAAGGTTTGAAGAGGTCCTCTCCTATGGTATGCGGCTTCTTGTTTTTGGCGATTCGAAGCGCAATGCGATACGAAGCTACAAGGCCAGCCTCATTTGCCTAAGAAAAGGAGCTCGATGTATCCAGGCGCGAAAGTTTTAGCGCAGCTTCTTTCCTTCTAAAGAATGTAATATCTTTTCCTATCAAATGGGCATGGCTTCTTTCGAAGTGCTCTTTCAATTTACTAGGTTTCATACTCTCCGCCGTGAGCACTTTGCTGCACAAAACGCATTGCGGTTTCTCAACATTTTTATCACCGAAGTTAGTGAAGCCCCACTGCAGAAATGCTTCTTTGTAGGACCGCTTTTTCTGGAAGACGTATTCCCTGCAAACAATTAAGTAGGTAGATGTTATAGATATATATCATTTATAGAAATTAATCTCGTTATTCCATGCAGGTGACATTATCGCAAACGTTCGCAGACAAAGATATTTTTGTCAGCATCAAAGCCACTGAATGAAAATGCTCACCTGCCATGACTTCTCGTCAAAAACAACTGCTCATGAAAGTGATCAACATAACACCTCATGGTCACTGGCGTCCAATCTGCTGATTCCATGTTGGTTGTGACCCCAATTGTATCGTTTCTCTGCCCTTTCAAACGCCTACCGTTATCCCGATTCAGGCCCTCTCTTGACCCCATGGTGTCTGATTCCTAATCAAACATGAACATGTGTTTCATTCCTCCGTTCCACGTTATTCCTCGACATTTTCCCGACACCATTCTGTATCCATACCTTGTGAACACTAATCACCCTTTCTCGCCGTTCCTACTGTCAAACATTCACCTGTGAACATAACTGGTACTATGACCAGTGCTGAAAGGATAGTTTGCTATCCACCCCGTTATTCGACCCGGTGAACGACTGGCTTATTCGAAAACACGGCAGCAGTTGTGGCAGTCGACAAAGGCGCCATGCCGTAGTAGCTGCATTGACTGATGGCTAACTAAAAATACTGTGGTAGTTGCGATGTGTGATTTCGTTATTAAGCTTATTTCGCGACTGATTTGTGACCAAATCCAATTATCGGTATTTACCCCTCGGAAAATGCCATTTTACCCTCTTGGGGGTAATTACCCCCAGGTTGGGAAACCCTGCTCTATAATTTGTGACAACGAGGCTGTAGCGACAAACGCAGGGCGTAAATACGAAGTGACACAGGGTATGGAGCGCTTAGCAAGTTAAAAGCACAAGGATACGAAAAAAGGATATGGTTTGAGTGTCGTGTCGGAGAGATCCGAAGGATCCAAATAGTAAGTAAGAAAAGCAGTGGGAGACTGAGTTGATGGGCTAGAGCATTGATATGTGTTCGTGGGTGTTATGGTGATTTCCTCGTACTTTGTTCAAGTGATTCAAAAGTGGAGCCTTATCGGCCCATGAAGCTAGTTATTTATAGAAGTGTCTGGGCAATATATCTCAAAGAGTTCCGCATACCAGACATGCTGGAATTTTCGCTGAGTAGACTTTACCTAATAGGCGCTTGTGGCTGAGGAACTGAATTCGACAACCCTCATCTCATACACCTATACCATGAAACAATGTGATGGTTGCTACCGTAGAGATGGAGTCCCACTTCCAACACATTTGACAACCATCAGCCCATCCGCTGACAAGGCTGAAACGGATTGTAATTGAGCACATGTTAATTATCCGCTCCACATGACCTACCCTTCTATCCTGGTCCAAATGCAACACCACATAGAATCGAGATTTGTGCATAATGATTAATTTGGGCACAAACGCACGCAAAATATCATGTTGGTTGTGGATTTGACAGAAAGGAATTTGTAAGCCAAGCTGGAAGAAATTGGGGTAGTCGACTTACCACTGCTTCATACATATTTTGCAAAGCGAACTTTATCAAATATGCTCAGGATTCTGGGAACTGGGAGAAATATTGCAACGCTCACTTCCAGGGAATACTTATTCCCTTGAGACACCACCGGTTGTCCATAAATTCCGTTCTCCTCATGGCTGGGCTAATATGGACCTGTGGTATTCTTAATGGTACACACACACACACACACAGATATGGCCACCACAACGACCAAACTCTTACTTGGTGCGGTCGATTTCCATGACTGCGAAACCACATAGCAGACAATCGATTCCGAATTGGATAAGAACGTTAGTTGGTGATCTTACATACTTGACTCCTCCGTGCATATATGGCACAATCGAGATATCCACCGTAATTATTTCAGTAACTTTTCCCAGCTCAGGTAATCTGAATCGAAATCATCGAATTGCTTTTGGTCCGTCATTGACTTTTTCGACCACGATGTATGGTGGATATTAGACTAACCTTGATACCAGTAAAAGTTCGCAGGCGCCGTAAGACGTAGCCGGTTCTCAAGCTTGAGATGAACAACAAGTCGACATTAAGTACACTATACCTTTATACCAGTGCAACATCGTGGAGGAACATGCAGGGCCCCATATTTGCGTAATCACATACTATCATTGGGTAGTCAGTGAGTGCAAATTCCATACAGCACCTTATAATGGCAAATCGTCCAAAATTCATGGGGTAAAACGACGCTGTGTACATGATCGATGCTTCTTTTGCACTGTTCTGCCTGTCGCCCACGGCTGTCTCGCTGCTGCAAAGCTGCTGTTCACCTAGCAACAATAACCCATTAGGTTGGGTGAAAATATTGGGAGAAGTGTGTACAACAATTCCGCTAGATTCGTTCGTTGGCGTATTTAGTGGTACTCTTTGCAGGTGCGAGCGGTTGCGATCTCAAGTATATCCGACACATCAACCGTGCCGATAGTTAGCCTACAAAATCAAAATATTGGGTCTAGCTCAGGTTAACGCACAGGAAAAGTAGGACCATGTTGCATAGCAGGATGGTAGCACAAAGTAGGACAAAACGAAGGCATACAGTTTGATATTTACCGGTCCATTACTCGGTTGTAGCGTTGTGGGCGAACATCTTGCATATATAAATATAAATATATACATATATATATAAGCAGTCAAAATGAGTTTGATAGTGTGATTATACCAACACGTTTCACCTTTTCTGTAACGTGATAATGATGTTGGAGATAAGCCAAGTTGATATGAAAGTAGATCAGGTAGCTCACGAAATAGATATGATGAACAGAACTTCAGAGGAGGGTATAAATATCCCAAATAGATGCGGACGGGGTCCTTGCATCTCCACGGTAACACATCATGCCCCCAGCTTCAGTATTCCCCATAGCTATAAGATTCCATGTTCCCCTGAGAAGCACCGAGGCCTCTTTTAGATAACGTGCAATCAGCTGTAAGTACTGTGGCAAGTGCACATATAACATTACGCATAAACTTGTATCAATTTGTTTTGTGTTATAATTAAGGTAATACAAAAAACTAAAATGAGGAAGCCTAACATTACATGCCGGCTATGTGCGGTATCTAAATGCAACATATACACTCGTGAATGCACTTCTGGGCACTTGCAAAATGATGATCAACGGAACTGCGGGAAACAAGTCGTGGCACGCTACGTTTGCCACCCTGAATGCGCGGTTGTTCAGTGGGGGACACGCCGCAGCCGTGTGCTCGAATAGTGAGAGAATTGAGCTCGCGTGGATGCCGGTCGTTTTCTTTAGCACAGCTTGCAACATCGACGTCACTAGGTCAGCTTGTGTATGGCTGTCTGGAACCATGTCGAGAAGATGTGTGAAATTAGCTGCATTATTGGAATGTCTTATGTAGTCGTTATTGATGACACTTATGAAACACATTGATTGTGGAATAAGGTGGGGGAGTGAGACGGCTGACGATGACTAGAGACGACCTACATCGTGGGAATGCTGAAAGGAACCACGAACGGTTTGGCGAGAGCATGAGGCACTACAGGGTATGACTCATTGGGGTCATCATCATCACTATAAACGTTAGCTAGAGTTGGAAGACACCGAGCTATTGTGCCGCAATACATAACACAAGATAAAATGACACACGCAACAGAGGCATACCAGCTGGGTTACCAGTACCGAATGGACATCGTTCCCGTAAGCTAACAGCCGGTTATAGTGCTGCAGAAAAAATTATCTTGTGCAACATTTATATTATGCAAGGAAATAAGGTCGCGGTTGGAGGGATAATATAGCGTCTGACAGTAACACAACCCAATCAGAACCGGAAGCAAGAACATTACCGCACTTGACTAGCTGTATTGGCAAACTGACAAAGCTGAGTAACCGGGATGCCAAAAGATCAATAGATCAATAAGCGAACCATATGAAAGGACATAGTCATGAAAGGTGAGCGGCCCAACTCGGATCGTGTGTCGTGCGTATGTGCAACACAATCACGTGACGGGACAGTTACAGATGTAAAAGCTGTGAGTGAATGTAACGCGCGAGCCTGTCTAACACCTCCCTCTTTTAAACTGAACTGAATAGCACGCCACGTTTCATTCGTATGCTTTACGTCTTGGGTTAACCTCGTGCATCTACTCGGGGGCTCTGATTCGCGCTGAGTATCTTCGATCTCTCGTTGTGTTTTCGGTTTGGATAACAGGCGATCTTGACGGGCTAATTTAATACGTATCCTGCAAGGTGTCCAACGGTAGTGGAGGTTCCTGTTTTGGGGACGTCCCTTGCACTTCAAAACGGCGTCTAATTTGGTTTACATGTGTAGTCCACTTGATGAAATTCACTTATATTCTGTACAAAACACTTGAAATCCGTGAAACGACACGGCCAAGAATCCAGAATGATCTGCCGTCACGAAAATCCTTTACGCACACACTATCACCAGACACGAAATGCAGGGCCCTGCTCCATGATGGCGACTAAAATGCAACTTCATTTGAACACTGCTCTCGCTCTTGTGTATCGATGGCTTCAGAGCATCAAGGACTGTTCTGACACGCCTGCCGAGAAGCGCTTAGGATGGAAATATGTTTTGTGGTACTGCTGGCGCCGTATGGTAAATCTGCAAACATTTGTCGATAATTACCTGTATATTCCTTTCCCACCAGTTTACTCAACGCTTACTTAAACGTATCGACAAGACCTTCAGCCTGCCGGTTTGACTGTGGTTGGTACGCTAGAGTGCGTATGTCTTCGATGTGACCTGAGTTGCAAAAATCAAGAAAATGTTGAGAAGTGAATTGGGAACCGTTGTCCGAAACAATCGTTTCGGGAACACCGAATCCTGTGATAAGACGGCGTAAGTTTAACGAAACAGTTGATTTGGTTGTGTATCTACTTTGAAGAATTGCGGGCCATTTATGAGTAAGCATCAACAGTTACCGAATAATGGAAACTTTCCACGGGTCCGGCAAAATGAAAATAATTACAAGACCATGGTCCACTTGGAGTTTGCCAAGAATAAATCTCACATTTGACAGGTAGGTTTGCTGTCATAGAACAGCTGTTACAGGGACGAACAACATGTTCAATATGGTGGTCCATGGATGGCCAGTAGGCATAGCTGTAGGCAATGGATTTCATCCGACCGATTCACGAGAGACCTTCGTGGAACTGACTGAGAACCTTCTTCTGTAGAGTCTTAGGAAGCACAACTCGGTCAGCTAACATCAAGCAACCATCAATGGTGGTTAAGGCGGACTTCCTTTTACGAAACTGCTCACCATAGATGTCCAAGTGGCTTGCAGGCCAAATTGGTAATGGGAACTGTTGTGGTCTCCATTCTGACTGCATCTGCTGTAATTGGAATGTGACCTACGGTTGCTTGAAATAATTGTCTAATCTCAGGATCTAAGGTAATGCTGAACACAACAATGTCTTCATCCGGCGTTGTAGATATGCGGTCGGCAGTCAGTATGGAGAATGCATCAGCATGGCCAAGCAAAAACATACTTTGGAAACGCAACTCGAAATCGTATGATGATAGCATGGTTCCTCAACGCTGTAATCTATTCGGCATGTGAATTGGGATTCCTTGTTTGGTCACAAAATAGGTAGCAAAGGTTTCTGGTCTGTGTACAAAGTAAATTTTCGTCCATGTACCATCTTATGAAATTTCTTAACCGCAAAAACGAGAGCCAGTCTTCCTTTCTCCATTTGATTGTAGTAATTTTCTGCTGTTGTCAAGAAGCGGGAAACATGCATCACAGCCTTTTGATGTCCATTCGGGAACTGATGCAACAAGACACCACCGACAACATTTTGCGATGTATCAGCGGCGACAATTATTAGTAATACTGGATCGTAACGAGTTAAAAGGAGATCGGAGGACAACATTTGCTTAATGTCATCAAAGGCTTTCTGGCACTGCGAGGACAAATGCCACACTGACTTGTTTGCCAAAAGCGCATTTAGTGGGGCCTGTAGTTCGTGCAGCTGAGGAACAAAGTTGTGATAATAGTAAACTATACCTAAGAAAGACTGCAAAGTAGCTTTGTTCATGGGGTGTGACTTTAACTTGATAGCTTTTATTTTGTTTGGGTCTGGCGGATGACCGGAACTGTCGATAACCGAGCCAAGATATGTGATACTGGGCATCACAAGCTCGCATTTCTCTGGACCTACACGAAATCCATGCGAATCTATGCTAAGGGATACTTCGTTCAGGTGGGTGTAGTGATCTTCAGTGGCGGAGCTTATAATTATTATGTCATCCAAACAGGCCACGTCACATTGTAATCCGGATAGCATAGAGTCTATCACGTGGTGAAAGATTGCTGGAGCACATTTTATTCCCAAAGGTAACCGATTTTAACGACACAAACCTCGATGAGTATTAATAGTGAGCAGTTTGTTGAGCGCTTCTCGACCACTACTTGCAAGTATGCATAAGCAAGGCCCATTTTAGAAAATATTTTCCTCCATTAATTTTTGTGAATAAATCCTCGGGAACAGGTAAGCGATACTGATGTGTTTCCAGTGCGCTATTTAAGCTGGTAGAAAAAGCAGCACAAATAAGCAAACTGCCGTTAGCCTTTCCGATGACTACAATAGGAGTGGTACACGCTGAGTAGGTCACAGAACTGATGACGCCCATGGACTCCTGTTGATTAATTTCAGCATCTACTGCCTCAACAGCAGTGTACCGTACTGGACTTTTGGGACAGAATACTGGGCGTTCACCAGTACGCGGATACTACACAACCTTCTTCTTAGAAAACATTCCAAGACCCTCTGCAAAAGCGTTGGTGTAGTTAGGAGCAAAATGTATTAAAGCTTCTGCACTGTCTTTAAACGTTACAAATGCAGCCGAACACTGAAAGTCAGTGGGACACAGTGAAGAACTACCTGGGTTATCACAATTACTGTTCAAAGGTATGTTACATAACTTAAGTTTGTCTATCCACTCATTTCCTAACAAGTTCAAAGGTGCATAACGTGTAACATAAAAAACATCATTAGCCTGCAAATTGCGAAGTGCAAACTCATAATTGCACTGTCCAAGAAAGGGTACTTCCGAACCGGACGCGTCGTAAGTGAGGTGTGCAGTTTGAACACATGCGAGTTTACCGAGTTTGTTCCACGTCGACTCTGATGTTATGCTAATATCGGAAATGGTGTCCAGTTGAAGCCGGACGGAAGTACCTTTATCAAAAGCGTAACATGCTTTCGCTTTGACTGATATTTCGGGCTAGTGGTTGCAAACACCATATTTGAAAGACCACATTGAAAACTTGGAGTATAGCGAATTTGCTTTACGGCCTTCCTGAGACTTCATGCCAACGTCTGGTGTCCTTATGTCCCATATTCCCACCACGCTTTCAAATACATCGTCTGAATTCACAAAGTCGAGCGAAATGCCACTGACCACCATGTCAACAAGCACTAGCGGACAGCCGCGGCATGCAAAGTCGGAGAGACGTATTGAATTGTGCGATGTCCTGGGGTGTGTAGGAAAAGTACGAACCTCCACCACTCAAGACTCGTTGTGCCGTTGGATCCTTTCTGTGTCATGCTTCAGTGTCAACGTACATGCATAGTGCTGTACCAGCTCCTAAAGTGAGACTTCTAGATTGCAGTCCAAATGAGATAATAAATTTGTTCTAATCTACGCATGTTTTAGAGCACTTAATCCAGAGACAAAAATGAGCGCTTTAAACTGATCACTTGTGAGTCTGCTGAGATGAAAATATTCACATTCTCTGTTAATAACAGCTGCATAAGTCACAAAAGCATATTCCTGGTGTTTAGCAACTTGAAAACATCAGAACCGTGCGCTGAAAAGTAAAGCTTTAGGGCCGATTATCCTGGGCAAGGGTTTCACAGTGTCGTCCAATGACATTGTTGTAACGTTTCTTCTTCACTGTTGTAACGCTTCTTCTTTACCTCTGCTCTCTGCCACTGACGACTATTGTACGGTTGCTAGCTGCCCCATGAGACTGCGACTGTCTGAATTCTCAGTCACGTGCCAACCCAACCGACGGAATACAGAAGACCAAGGCTCGGTAAACAGGGAGTCTATCTGCAACATAAGTTAACTGTGTTTATAGGTAGCCGAAACATGCTAATTTAGGAGGTGAAGATCGCTCATTTTTGTACGTCCGGTTTTCAGCCAGTGTGAGTGAGTTCCACTTCACGGGTTTGTCATATTGACGGTATAGTTCGATTCGTCTTACGCGAACTGGTAATTGCTGGCCGATCAATTCTCAGTCGATACCCAACTTTAGCTCCGCTTACGTCTCTATTACCTCCCCCTTCAACTTGATTGCTCCTACCTATTTTCCGCACTTGGGCTTGGTCGTAGCTTTTTACCCTGGGGTCCACTTGTAGCCATCGCGGTTGCCTTATTCTTCAACTTTCCTTGCATGTCACGTCCTGTGGCGTCTGTGCAACCTGCTGTGTTCCGCTTTGCAGCTCACTTCCGTTTTCTAAACCAAATGTATCCAGTAGTATGTCCCACTGTGGTGCCGCTGGTTCTTGTTGTCTTTGAGTTTTCCCATACCGCAGGCGTAGATGATTGAAATGTCTGGTCCACCTGTCCTTTCCGACCATTATCTCATAAATAACTTTACCCCTCTTTCCACTAACCGTTCCGCTAACCCATCTTTCCGTGGTATGGAAGTTTCGTGTATACACCAAGTCGCCAATCTTGAACGTGCGAAGCCTGTTATCCTGCCCCCTTCTCGGTTGTCCGTTGCGTTTTTCAACATTTCTAGGAATCAGGCTATCAAATGTCGTTCTAACTTTTCGTCCAAATAGACGTTCAGAAGGAGATTAACCCTCCGGGGTGTTTGGATTCGGAGTGTTTCGATACATTCTCAAAAACGGATGAATTGCATCTCGTGACACCCTCGTTCCCTCCGCTTTGAGAAGAGCACGTTTAAAGGTGTCTAGAAATCTTTCGGCTTACCCATTCGATTGTGGATGGTACGGCGGTGAAAACTTGTGCTGGATTCCGTTTTGCATGCAAAAATCTCTGAACAGCGTTGAGGTGAACTGGGCTCTGTTGTCTGTAACCAGCATCTCCGGGGTACCAAAATACTGGAACAGTTTGTTCAGCTCATTGATAGTGTGCGGGGCGGTAGGATTTTGCATCGGAATCACGTCGGGCCATTGTGTGTAGGAATCAACAAAAAGCAAATAAGATTGACCGTTCATTGGTCCCGCATAATCCAAGTGGATTCTCTGCCATGGCTTTTCTGACTCGGGCCAAGGGTGACACCAACATCTCGGGTGTGCCTTTGCCGCTTGTTGACAAGATTCACAAATTTGGCAGAACTGCTCTATTTCTGCATCCATTTGAGGCGAATACACAAAACTTCACGCTAGTGCCTTCATTCGGCTGGTTCGCGGATGTCCTGAATGAAACTGCTGTAGTATTCGCTTCCGCAGCTTCCTTGGTACCACGACGCGGTCTCCAAACATTAAACAATTGTCAACGACCGAAAGGGATCCGCATCGATTAAAGAAAGTTTGTAACTCATTCGAATTTCTAACATTAGGCCAACTGGACTGCACAAACCCTATCACTTTCAGCAAGATATCGTCTCTAGCCGTCTCTGCACGAATCGTGTCCGACGTTACTGGCAACTCCTTTACACTGTCAACCAGGATGCGCTGAACTTCCGACGCGAATTTGACCGATGCAATCACGCAGTCATCGTTTTCCTTCGAGTGGGAACCGAGGAGGTGAGATAGAGCGTCAGCTTGGCCGAGTTGTTGTGTAGATCGATATTGTATACCGAAATCGTAAGCCAACAGTACGGTTGCTCATTTCTGTAAGCGACTTGCTGTGAAAACAGGAATACCTTTCTTTGATCCAAATATCGAGAGTAGAGGTTTGTGATCCGTGATCAGTTTGAAATGCCTACCACATAGCATCTTATGAAACCGTTTTACTGCGAAAACAATCGCCAGCGCTTCCTTCTCAATCTGGCTGTAATTTTTCTCCGCCACTGTCAGCGACCGTGCTGCGTGCGCAATGGCCTTCTCTTCTCCTCCAGAGAACACATGAGAAATGACAGCACCTACCCCATAATTGGAGGCGTCCGAAGCAACGACAATCTCCAAGTTTGGCTTGAAGTGGGTCAAAAGTAAATCAGAACTGAGCGCTCTTTTAACTGTATCAAAAGATTGTTGACACATCGTTGTCCGTCGTCATTCTTTCCTTTTCATCAGCAACTGGTTCAGAAGACCTCTGGTCTGATGTAGATTTGGCAGCAAGTCACTATAATGACTTATAAGACCGAGAAATGAACGAAGTTCGGCAACATCCCTTGGTGGTGGCATTTGCTTGACGGTTTCCATATTAGCGAGATCCGGACGTCTGCCATGTTTGTAAGTGATGAACCCGAGAAATTTGACACTTTCCATCAGGAAATTGCATTTTTCCGCACGTAACCGGAAACCAGCTTCTTCTAGACGAGTGAGCACTTTCTCTAACGTGGCCAGCAATGCATGCGGATCAGACCCCATAATGAATGCGTCATCCAGGTATACTGCAACCTCAGGGATATCGTTCAGCAGCGTATCCATGATTTGTTGAAAAATGGCGGGAGCTATTTTCACTCCGAATTGCAACCGGTTGTACTGGAAAAGACCCAGATGCGTATTGACCGTCAAAAGAGTTCTACAGTTCTCGGCTACTGGAACTTTCAAGTAAGCATCAGCTAGATCGAGTTTCGCAAACCATTTTCCACCGTTAAGCTTGGTGAACAAATATTCAGGTATGGGCAAAGGG
This sequence comes from Dicrocoelium dendriticum, assembly GCA_944474145.2. Classification (NCBI taxonomy): domain Eukaryota; kingdom Metazoa; phylum Platyhelminthes; class Trematoda; order Plagiorchiida; family Dicrocoeliidae; genus Dicrocoelium; species Dicrocoelium dendriticum. The sequence goes on along the minus strand of OX104063.1, from coordinate 156,554,916 downwards.
TACTGGTGGTTCTCCAACATGGAATTTGAACCGGTTGAAAAGTCAGCACAAAAACGTACCTTGCCGTTTCCTTTCTTTATCACAACGATGGGTGCCGCCCATTCGGAGTAATGTACGCGCTCGATTATGTCTTCCGACTGCAACCTATTTAACTATTGGTTGTTTTGCATACGGCACTGGACGTTTTGGTCTAAAGACTGGTCTGACGTCTGGTTTGTGGTTCAGCTCAGCTCTGGATACCGGCAGCATCCAAGACCGGGTTGGAACAAACATTCTTGGCGTCGTTTCAATTCTGCAGTTTGACTGTAAAGTTCGAGGTTCATATTCTGCGTCTCTGCGTGTTTCTCAACTTGTACGTTCTGGCCTATACTGTCAACTGACTGATCAAGTAATTTCAATTCCTCCATCCAATCGAGACCCAGCAAATTCAATCCTGGTTGATCTGTCATAAAACAGGTTGTACGAATGTGCTGATCACGGAAACTGACCTGACAATGCAACTCTCCGAGAAGTTTTAAAATACCGCCGGATGTGTTTCGTGCTGTGTGATCTGTGTGGACAAATGGTGGTCGTCCCAGAATACACCATGTGTCTCGACAAATCAAAGTGATGTCTGACGCAGTATCCAACTGCAGCTTAACTTCCTTATCGTTGATCTTCAAAATCGTAAACTTACGCCTGCCGACACCGTCAACCTTGAAAGTTGCCGTCACCGTTTTGGCCTTGTTGTGACATCGGAAGCGCACCGGGATTCGACGCCGCATTCCGCTCATTCCTGGTCGCTTCGCAAGACAACACGACTCTTTGTGTCCTCGCTTACCACAACGATTGCAAATGTGATTTCGGGACGGGCAGTTTCGATCAAAGTGCCATTCCCTACAAAACCAACAAGCAGAAGAGGGTTTAGAATGTGGTGAACTCACATGAAACGATTCTTTCTGAAGACTTCTGCTGACCCTGAAAATGATGTCCTAACTACTCTGGATAGAGGACTGTTGGATCAGTGCAGCATCATGCTTCAAGTTCATCAACCGTTGGCATTCGTTCGTCACTTTCTGCAGTGTGATCTCTGGATTTTGTTCAATTATGCTCAGTACTCTTGTTCGGGCATCAGCAACTTTGGTTGCTTGAAGACCACACACATAAATAAGGCACATTCACTGATCAGCTGTCATCTTGTGAAACAGCCACCGTTCACACTCACGATTTACGCGACTCGAGTAAGTAACTCACTCTTCGTCGTCTCGTTTGGTCATTGTCGGGCACTTGTATCGGATACTGAATAATGACGACTGCTCTCCAAATATCTGGGACAAAGTAGCAACCGCTTCATCGAACGTTAAATCAGTGCTCTTTTTCGGCAAGATGAAATGCATAAACTTTTCGTGCTCGGCCGCATCCAATTTCCGCAGAATGAGGCGTACTCTTGTCCTATGAAGCACCGGCTAAATCAAGGCGAAACAGGTTTTCGTATTTATGGAACCACGATTCAAATGTAATACCGGCATCAGCATCGTAACGGAACTCACAAACCTGCTGGGTCAAGGTTTCTGCTGAGGGGCAACGTTCACTTGTCCCTGTTACCGAGCCTGCCTGTAGTGACAAATCCTTGGTCAGCGTTTCGATCAACTTGACCTGTGCTTTCTCAAACTGCGCTTGTTGTTGCTGCAACAGAGACTGCAATTGCTCAAAACTGACTGACATATTTGGGTTCTTCTGACTCCTGTCGCCACTGTTGTAACGCTTCTTCTTCACTGTTGTAATGCTTCTTCTTTACCTCTGCTCTCTGCCGCTGACGACTATTGTACGGTTGATAGCTGCCCCATGAGACTGCGACTGTCTGATTTCTCAGTCACGCGCCAACCTAACCGACGGAATACAGAAGACCAAGGCTCGGTAAACAGGGAGTCTATCTGCAACATAAGTTAACTGTGTTTATAGGTAGCCGAAACATGCTAATTTAGGAGGTGAAGATCGCTCATTTTTGTGCGTCCGATTATCAGCCAGTGTGAGTGAGTTCCACTTCACGGGTTTGTCATATTGACGGTATAGTTCGATTCGTTTTACGCGGAATGGTAATTGCTGGCCGATCAATTCTCAGTCGATACCCAACTTTAGCTCTGCTTGCGTCTCTATTAGATGTATCGCGTGGGTTCGTGGGTAGAATGTATTTGTAGTACTATTCGTACTCTGGTGGACTTAGTTTCCTCAAACGAAGACGCAACTATCTCCCGCCCATCAATGTTGCACAAATATTCATAGCGGCGAAAACATGCTTCGAAACTGAGGTCATCGTCCAGCTGGTAATGAAATGCTGCCATACTGTGCGCTAGCATGTCTGCAGGGGAAACTGTTGAGGCATTTGATGCTGACTGTAATGACGTTCGTGTTGTTAATGTCTCTATTAAGCATTGCTGTGGTGCCTCAAACTGTGCTGGCTGTCTGGACAGCATTGCTTGAAAAAACTCCAAACGGATCCTCGTACTTCCCCGTGGCCTGTCTATTATAACGTCTGACTGTAACCAGCAACTCCGAAAAGAAAGCAAGAACACAACCGCGGTGAATGAGCTGCGTTGAAATCCTGACAAAGCTGAGAAACCGGGATTCAAACAGATCAATAGATCAATAAGCCAACCACACAAAATGGCATAGTCATGAATGGTGAGCGGTCTAAATCTGATCGGGTGCCGGTCATGGGGGAGCAGCTCCACACCTTCTAAGTCGTGTCCTGTAAACGCGACCTCCATGACTCCGTCGATAGCGTAGTCGAAAAGGATAGGAGACTGTGGGCATCCCTGCCTTAAACCGCTGGAGATATTGGAGGATGGTGACAGCTCCCCGAAAGCACTCACTCTGCCCGTGATAAGCGCGTATAGCGCTCGGACAATATTTAGATATTTCTCGGACGCACATTTCCTGTGTAAACCGTCCCAAAGAGCAGATCGCACAACCGAGTTGAAGCTACCTTTACTCTCAAAGAACACGACAACGGTGGGCCGCCAGTATATGTTACGGTGCTCAACAACTGAGGTAATATGAATATGTGGCCGATGCGTCCCCAAACACGACGAAACCCGGTTTGCTCCTCCTGAATCTGATTTCCACGAGCGCCAGCCAGTCTGTGAAGGATTACAGAGCCAGTGAATTTGGAGGCCATGGGAATCAGACTTCTTCCTCTATGGTTGCGGCATTCCATACGTGAGCCTCTTTTGAAGATCGGGGCAATAGATGAGCGGTTGCAGTCGGTTGGGACAGTTTCCTGCACCCACAGATTCAATAATAATCCCTCTAACTCCTCAACAAGTGTAGGGCACCGAATATGAGGTGGGCTGGGTTTACAACAGCTGGTCCAACGGCTTTATTCAACTTCAACAGTGCAATCTCACATTTGACTTCTGAGCGATAGGGCGGATCCAACGGGACAGCCCAGGGAGCTGGGCGATCACTGGCCATTAAGGAACCTAACATTCCCGGTCGATGAACTTGCATTTCAAAATGCTCAGCCCAATGTTTCAAACGTGTTGACAAATTGTGAATAGGCTGTCCAATCTAGTCATAAATTGCTGCAATAACAACAGGTCTCCTACTGCTCGTTTTCCGTATCAGATGGAATAACTTTAGATGATTACCAAGGGCAGCGACCAATTCCAACGCTGACGCACGATGAGACCACCAGGAGACGCGGTCTGTCTGCAGGCTAGCAAAGCACTTTTTCCTGAGGTCTTTGAGAGTCTCACTGTTTTCGCATCCAGCCGGAAAATGCCGGCGAGCCTCGATAAGTTCCACGGGCCGCGAAGAGACCCAATGTCCATGTTGGTTGTTAGACTTACCACCTGTGGACTTGCCGGCTGCTTATAAGGTCTGGTGCACATGTGATCATTAAGCACCAATCGTACTCAATGAGCGCTTACTGAACCCGAATGTCTGCTTGCTCCGATGCGCATTCAGAACGTCTGGCTTCGTTAGTTGGTTGGTATTAATACGCATATAATGTTGTCGTGAACGTGTGCAAAAAGGCACAAGCAAGTCAGCACATACAATATGTTTCAAAAGTGTGGTCCGACATCCCTCAGTTGCTCGTTGAACAACGTGCACGCGTTACCGCGACACGGGAGCGCACAACATTACCAACTGTCCAATAGAGGAGCGTAATCGACCAAATTTCTCTCTCTCAATCACATAGTGACTAGAATGCTGGTCTAGCCTTTCAAAATGGGTGTGCCACATCATGTCTGATAGGGTCCGTTTTTGCATCCATCGCCAGAACCCCAGTACCGAAGATGCAGGCCTTCTGACATGGCATGCTGCCATCACTGCAGCCCGTCATACCCGTGTGACTGGGTGGGCGAAATTTTGTCAGACCAACGTCTACCAGTGGACATTTGGCAATTTCGTGCACTCCCGTGCCACACTAACGCGTGAAAGTTGTTCAACGAGCAACTGTGGAATAGCGCACCACTCTTTTGAAACATATTGCACAAGTGCATGATCACTGATCACACATGTGCTCCAAATCCAGTGACAGTTTTACACGCAACCTCTTCATCTGTAACTGATAGCACTCTGATCACTTTGCGCCAAAGCTGCTCTTAAGCTGGTGGGCGTCATGTCACCCTCCGGCGGGTGCTATGTCGGAAGTTACTGCTCGCAAGAAATAAGCGAGCATTTTCACCTAAATGAAGTTAGATTATGTCTTTACAAATTAAATTCAACTTTTTTCCACACTAAAAAGTGCTTTTGTGGGCAACTGAGATAATTGCATTCTGAGGGTGTGCCCAGTCATGTAGTGCAGCAGAAAATTTGTGTCCGTGACAAAGAAGCCATTCAAAACCGTCAGACGAAGAGGCTGCTTAACAAAAGATATTTCGAAACTCCAAATGACGGCTTCAACTACTTTTTTTCACGAACAAACTCTATCTTTGGAGTGCGATCATTTGGCCGAATACATTAAATTCCTTTGCGGCTTGCACTGACCTGTTGAGACCATCTACCTACGAATGGATAGATTATTTTGCTGCTACTGAAGAAACTCAGGCGAAACAAAGAATAGGCCTGTACATGCGGAATGAGTGCGAAGTTAAAAGAATCTCTTTGGCAATCAAACCCGAGATAAAAGTTTGAACCGACTCCACATTGAGAAATTGCTGGACTCTCTGGATTGTCGCGATCCCTGAAGACGCTTGAAACACCCATGTAGGCAAAGTTCCCATAAGCACTTTGATAACGTTGATGCGAACAAACTCAACACTGAATTCTGTGCTTCACAACGGAGTATTAATTCTTTACCCCATTTCACCGACAGAAGCCAGGTAGTCACGTTTGACAGGTATAATTTTTACGAGAACGCACAATTCGATGGTAAGTAAGGCTACTGGCTCAGATAAATTATCACAACTTACCCTAAAGCACTGTGCAGATTATCATGCAGAAACTCTGGCCCCAAGTTTCATCCGTTGTCTTATGGATGGTACCATCCCTAACATTTGGAGACCTGTTAGGATAACGGCCATACCAAATAAGGACCCTCAAAAGTATCGTCCAATAGCATGTACATCGCTGATGTTGAAGGTCTTCGAGAAACTAGTTTTTACTCAGATTTTTACGCGCACCGATGCAGGCGACAGAAACCAGTTCATTTACAAACATGTTCGCTCCACACTGGATGTCTTACCAAATCTTGTGCATTCTATAGCATCGGCACTGGATGAAAAAAGTTTGGCAGTACGCCTCCTGTATCCCGACTATGCAGATTCTTTTAGTAGATTTGTCAGCTCATTCCTGCTCAACCGGCTGTCTGCAAATGGAACCCCAACAAGTGTTTGCAGCGCAGTTAAAGACAACTCCACAAACCGCACTCAATTCACCCAGATTAAAGGAGCGTAATCTTCTGCGTTGCTTTCTATTCGAGGTGTTTTACAGAAAGTCATCCTTTCACCTGCTCTATGTTCAAGATACATTAAAAAGCTCCCCATACTATCTACCTTTATTAAATGCAAGTACGCGGACGATATCGTATTGGGATACAGAACTTCAAACGTTGTAACATCTACTTTTCAAAATGCTCTAAATGAACTCGTGCTTTGATCCTCGTCCTGAGCCCTGATTTTGAACCCTTCTAATTGTCGTGACTTAACATTCTGGTTTCTCCGAGATGCCAACTTGCAAGTTGTTTTGGAGGCAGCTTCTACTTTGGCAGTGAGTGAGCAGTTCGTACCCAGATCACCAAGTATTAAATTTTGTGGGGCGTTTGTACCCTGAAACTTATTTTGGTCTGTTCAAGTTGCTAACTTTTGTAAAGTTAGCCGGTTGTCATTTTATGCTATTCGACCTTAAGTATTTTCAGTATCACTTAATTTGATTCTTAGATTTGTGAGTGCATGTATACTGCCACATTGGCTCTACTGTTCACATGTGATCTTCTATGGGTTACACAAAATAGGTCATACACTTATTTTACGGTCCATAAAGATTATTTCCAGATACAGTGCATTGTCTAGAAGTCCCTTGTGGTGTTTATTGTCAACAAGCACTTAGACACTGTTTCAGTTTTTCCTCCAAAGTTCTAAACGTCCCACTTCATTCACTACAATGTGGCCTATCAAAAACACTCTCTATTTCTTCTACCCTCTCCAAAATTGAGATTTTAATTTAACGTTCTACATTTAACCGCCATTCTGTGCTACCCTACCTGTCCCACCTGCTTGGTAACCTAAACAATACTATCAGTAGGATGCGAAATTATTAGCCCGAGAGATAAGTGTAAACATTTTACGCGATTTTTTCTATAACAGAAACTTCATGTACATCATCATCATCCGTGGTGATAGTGAAACGTGCTGCAAATGCACCAACCCGGATGCATAAAGCCTACTTTGAGTTGGCTTGACTTGACTTGACCACTAACCGCTCGCCGTTAGCAGTACGGGAGCCTACACCATGTTAGCCCCCCACCCACCCCCCAACCAAAATGCAGCTCATCACTGGACAATTTTACAAATTGAGTGTTCAGATCCCTAGCCAACATTCAGTGTCAGTGCTTCTTCTTTGGCGAAGGAGCGCTGATTCAGTTGGCGATGAAAGCCATCTTTTAGCGAGACATCGTTACAGCATGTGGGCGCGTATGCAGCCACGGCAAACAGGTACTTGCGAGTGCCCCGCGACGTCGAGGCTTTGAACGAGCCAGACAGTCGGACCGTACACATTCGGTTACTGCTTGGGGTCACATCAACCAGAGCAGTTTCAGTCCAGGGACTTAGAGCAATACAAACTGGCTTGGCCGGCACTCCAAGCTGTATCGTTTGCGACGTACCGTCATAAGCGAACTCAGAGTGGCGAACCCAGAGTGGTGAAATGTCCAGAAAGGGTCATTTGGCTGGCGTCAGGAGAAATGTTTGGATTTTTGTAACTGCACCAATACGGAACATGGAATTGTTCAGAAAGCAAAACCACGTCCGGTGTCGGAACAATTCGGGCCTACAATCCAGACCCTGTGTCTTTGTGCTGCGCTACATTTGTACCTGTCGCCTGTTTCACACACAACTCATACCATTCGTGTCTCCGGGGTCCTATTTAACCAAATGTGTATTTGACTGTAAATTAACTGGTTCTGGTATGCTTTCCTCCTAATTTAGCCCGGTCTTGTGTTCGTTTTATCAGTACACCTTATGCTTTGGCATTCACTTTATGTTCTCAAGGGAGAATCAAACAAGCGTTCAGTATTAGTCTGAGATTCATAGTAGATTTTGGCAACGGAGTTCCTCTAAATCAACACGGCACTCTCAACGAAATCCCTGAGGAGCATTTTGTCCCAGCAGCAGCAGCAATCTGAAGCCTGCCAGTTACGACTTCTCGAGACACTCACTTACAAATTTTTTCCAGCCAACAGCGTCCCAAGATATTACCGAACCTTCGGTTGATTCATCAATAAACCGCACCACTGAGTTAACTTTTGAGCTTGATTCCGGGTTGCTATTTGACATATGGTTTCGCCGCTATGAAGGCGTTTTCACAATGGAGCTCTCAAACCTCGATGATGCATCAAAGGTCCGCATTTTGCTACGGAAACTGGGAACCGCTGTATACGAAAGGTTAATCAATTTTATCTTACTTGAGAGCGCACAGAATTTTAACTTGGACGACACGATTACGTACCTTACTGAAATGTTCCGAGAGCAGTCAACAGTTTCTAACAACCGATATAATTGTTTGAATCTGTGTAAACGAGATGGTGGCAGCTTCATTGCACACGCGGCCACAGTGAAAGGAAAATGCCAAAAGTTCAAACTGAAACTGCTTCCTGAAAATCAGTTTGTGTGCTTGATACTGGTTTGCAGTCTTCAGTCTTCAAATGATTCTGAAATCCGGATAGGCGCAATGAGAAAGCACTATTATTATCGGCTGAGGGGGATAGCCAAACGAGCAGAGAGCTCGAGCATTGCAGGCGGGATTTCGATAGACAGGGGATGTCCATCGAGAAGATATCTAATGTTCGGGCAAGTGCACCCTGTTGACCCATCTGCTGCTGCTGTGTGTGTGTGTACGTTGTGGCATACCAATCTGAAGGGGGATCGAGGGCTCCAAATAGAAGCCGATGAACTGGGCTTGACCGCGCGGATGGAAGAACTTATCAACAAGGCAGGAATGACACACTGCGTTTGCATGGGAGTAGAAACTATCTTATTAACACCTATTAAAGCAAGGTGGGGAGGGCCAAGCGTTGGGGTTGAAAAGGATGGGATAAAAGTGAAGTTGGAAAGGGAAGAAGGGAATGAAACAGAGTAAGATGGGGATAAGAAGACATGAAAACTTGAGTAGTAACATCCAAAGCCCTATCCACCCTGCTTGATGCACCAGACAGGGCGCTGTTGGTTATCCTCTTCGGCGGCCAGAGCATCAAAAAGTGGAATCCGATAGGAGTTTTGATACATTAATACAGATGTGTGGCCAGGAAGTTAAGAGATAAAAACCATCCCTGTAGTACGAAAGGTTAGAGAAGCAAATAACTTCTGGCTTCCAACAGTTTCGTTATGGAAATTTCGGTTATTTCTTTACTCATTACTCGGGCTAGTAATCAGCTATGAAATCGGCGGTTAGATTAATTAAGTGCGCAGCTGGCTGTTCATCTTGTTAGACGGCTACTCAGTTGCCTAGTTAGTTCCCCGACCTTCATTTTCCTCTCGGTGGTTATTAATTAGTGTGAAAGCAGATAAGAAAGTAAGAAATGAAGTCAGGAAGCAATTACTTGTCAACAAAAATACGAGTAAACTCGTTAGGTACAGTGGCTCCGACTGTGTTTAATTCGTGTTCTTAAGCTAAGGGACAGATTATGGAGTTCTGTAGGTCCTCTACTGAGTTAAATGCTTAATACTCGATAGAAACAACAGATATCTCTGTGTAGTTGCATCTAGATTCCCTCATGTACAATGACCTAACATGTTGGCGATAACTTCCGATATTTCATGTCGGTAAATCGTCCGTCAAGGAATTACTTGAATTCCAAAACCGGCTATGCTATGTGCCGGATATTTACTACTCTCCGCTCGAAACAGAGCTGGTGGGCGACTCGCTTTAAATCCAGTACAACAAGCTTGTAACGATGTCCCTGTGTTGCGTGGTATGCACATATGCAGCAGCGGCCTCAAGATGTGGTAATCACCAAGCTGTAATATTTAGTGCGTTATGATCAGGTCAACCTGCACACGATGATAAGACAGGGTGTAATGCTCTAGCTTCTTGCACCGGTCTTCGTAGGGGACAACGCATAAAATGAGGATGAACCGCGTAGCCACATGCTGTACCCACACAGTCGTTTGTGCCTCACCATTGGTGACAGGACAGATGAGATGTATTCTATGTTTGATCAAATGATTAAGACGAAGAGGTGAGTGGCAATCTTTTCGGAAGAAGTGCAAAACTTGCGCCTGAGCGCTTAAAACATCCGAAGTCTGTTTTAGTAAAGGTTATTCGTGTTGCCACGGTCTATAGGCCGCAGCGTGAGAGCCCACCGCGGTCTTTCACTAAAGGCTGCCACAATGCTGGTTCGACGGTCTCCACCCTTACCCAGGCTCATGAAAGCGAGTTGACCGGGTTTAAATGAAGGTTGGCCTCTGCAGATTGCACGGAGAGGCGGTCAAGGTCAATCTGAAGCAGGTCACAGTCATCGGGTGCACTGATTACTCTCCACACCTTCAAGTGAACCGCCACACACAAGGGGAACGAAAAACTGAGACAGATCTTTTATACGGATCAGGAACAAAATGGGTCCCAGTTTAGTGCTATGGAGCACGACACTGTTCGAGGAATATCGCTCAGTCAGATGATTTCAACCTGGACGCTCCACTTTCGACCAACAAGAGAATTCGTGATCCATTGTTGCAGCGAGCCGCCAACATCGCGTACCATCAGTCTGTGGGGAAGGACCTCGTCGAACGTCTTGTAGAACGCCTTACTAAATTCAATGTAAATGATGTCGACCGAGTTCTACTGGTCCGTTCCTCGTCATGAACATTCCGGTGACGCATGAGCGGCCCTTCACGAAACCGTGGTGTGCAGGTACGAAAAGGCTTTGCAACTCAAGAAGCTAAAGTAGGCCATTATTTATTATCCTATTGAGTGTTTTAGGCAAAACAACGATCAAGCAGCTCGGCCGGTAGTTGTTCATTTTGCTGGGGTTACCGTCTTTCGGTATTGGCTTTATGACCGACCATTTCCGGTTGCTCGGTACTAAACCTGTGGAGAGCGACACGTTGGACAGTCCAGTCACGGAAGACGAGATGATGGCCGATAATGAGGATCAGTGGTTGCATTTCCTCAATCCAATCAAGCTTGTTCCCACCAAGACTGCCTAGCAGCTTGCGCACATCCACGATATTTGATCCAAGCTGTCTAGTTCGGTTTTGGTGGCAACCGTGGAACAAGGTACAGACACCTGTTCATTTGTATATGCAGAAGCGAAGCGTGCCGTCATTGCTGACCCATGATCCATGCTCTATGCTTAAGGCTGCTCATCTGAGCCCTCCAACACTGGCACGTTGTTTTCAGACTTCAAGTTTCACGTACTCAAGTATCCTCTTGGGTGCCCCTTTTGCTGGGACTGCAAACTCACTTCGAAGTTTCGGTGCTTTTGCGTTTTCGATTTGTTGCAGAGATTTCCCTGTCTGTTGTACATCTAGAAGTCTACGTCAAAGTCAGACAATATGAATTTATTCCTAAGTTTATGTCACCGTCCAGCCAGTTTGCTGTACTCTTTGTCGAACCAACCTGGCTTGACTGGTCCAACTTTCCGATACTTGAGGGGGTGCAAAGCGGACGCACAGCGATTTTACTCCCTATCTTGCCATAGACCAACAGGCTTCAATAGATGAATCCTTTGGTAACAGCCAGTTCATTTACCTCCATATAGGTTGTAGGTAACGGAAGTGAGGAAATTTTATTAACAACTAATGCTGTTGCCACCAACCTGTCCCATTCGACAGGGAAACGGGGTACCCACATAATGACGTTAACCCCTTGATACCGTGTTTGGCAAAAACGCCTGAAATGATTTCTTTCGTAAACACAACTTACAGTGCACATATTTTCCTTCAATACTGGTGTTTGCATATTTGCGATCTAGTTTGAATTCTATCGGGATATCAATTCGCCGCACTTTGCGTTCGATTTGAAGTTACAATTATTTGAAAGCAGTGTCCGAAAGTGGGTTTGACGAGAATATCAATCATAACTTTGAGAATGTTTACAAAATTGAAGATATGTTGTGCAGAATCAAAAAATAGTTACTTGCATATTGTTTAGTGATATCAGTAATGCACCGGAAGCAATTATTTGATATGGGAAGTTTAGAAGTTATTGGCAATAGTATGGTACATGCCTTTTGCGCTACATTGGGCACTATTGGGGGCGAATGAAAGATACCGTGTTTAAGTTCATTGCCCTATAAATGGAATTCCAGTGCAGAGACTTAAAGTTTCAGAGTCTCAATCAAGAGCAAAACTAAGCGGTTAACGAAGGGAGTTCCAGCCCGAAGTAATATCTTCCCGAGAAACCATACAAATGGGATACAAGGTCATTGTGCTCTGCGACACAAAAGAACTTGTGCATTCATTTGATTTATCCACATGGAAAACGGATCGTGTTCCTGCTGAACCTGACATCGATGCAAGTGGAAACATTGTTATACAACTTGCACAAGCTATCCGGGCCAATGTCAACACTTTACCATAGTTTGAATACTTCTTTTGTTCATTTCGTTTAGTTGTTGCGTTTGCAAAGAAGGGATTACCAGCCCTCGGGACAGTGCCATAAAATCGCCAACAAAAGTGAAGTTTTACTGGAGACGTGGATATGAAGAAGAAGAGCAGAGGGACATTTGAAGAAAACACCAATTGTTGACAATGTCGAATCAAATTTGTCAAGTGGCATGAACTGATTTAAGTTGCCAGCACTTTTGCCTGCTCAACCAATTTGTAACATTTGAAGATGGAACAGAAAATTGAATGGAGAAGTATCTGTGGAGTGTCCAAGCGTCATCGAGTAGTATAAGGAGTATATGAGCGATGTTGATGCTCTGGATACACTGGTTGCAAATTACCGGGTCCATACCAAGCCCGGAAAATGCTACCACCTTTATTTTCCACTTGGTCGACATGGCGTCCGTCACTAATACATGGTTGCTCTGTTGGCGTGATTGCTAGGTACTCACTGGCTCTGCCTTTACAGAAACAGAAAGACCTGCATGCTTTCGGGTTATCAAATGCAGAGATACACCCCATGTCAGGCAAAGAAAGATCGAAGATGAAGATGGTATGGCCCTCATCCTCAGTGGAAACTGAGTTCAACTCAACGGAACGCCGAGGTCCAACTCAAGCTATTCCATCACTGAAAGTCCCGTCAGATACTGTCTGTGTCAGTGGTCAGTGGTCCACCTTGTCAAGACCAGACTGTGACCAAGTGCACAAATTGCATTGCTCATATGTGCCTCAGCAAGAAAAGCACTGCTTTAGAGAATGTCACGAGTAACACTGTCGGCCGGTGGCCGAGTGGTCTGCGCGCCTGATTTGCAACCAAAAGGTCCCCGGTTCGAATCCGCGTAGGGGTGCTTGTCCTCGCGGTGTACTCAGCCCACGCGCGTCTGGTACTGATCGCGTGGCAGTGAAGCTCCGTCACAGCGTACAACTGACATTAGTCTTAGTACACGACTTTCCTTGATTGCTACAAAATATTTGTTGTAATTTGGACGGTAAACAGCAGGAATGGGCCAATTGCTACATCAATATATGGCTGAGACGGGAAATTTAGCTTAGTATCTACTTTGCCCATGTATGCCGGATGTGGTGATTTCGCACCATACCTAAACTGATACCTAAACTATGTTTTACAATCGAATTAACTATCCCCATCTAAGTTAGCATCTGCATGTTACTGAAATCAGCAATAATTAATTTTTAAACACGGTACAAACTAAAATCGGCTAGAAGGGGTTGAAGTGCATCCGTGCAATCGAACTGGAAAAAGCTGATGTTGTCGTGGAATCTGCGCTGTGTATTTTTGTCACTGTGGTCTAATGAGTATTACTGACCGAGCGACAGCGATATTTTGGCTAATTTTCATGAACGTGCCAACACACTAACGATGCTTGTGATGTCAATTTTCCTATATAGCAGCTTGAAGCAATGCCAATATTCCGTGCCGCTCACTTTAAGGGATCAAGCATTGAAATCCATCCAGAACAGATGAGAAACGCTTTCGCATCAAGTTCAGTCATTTCAAACAAGGAATCATCTTTACTCACACTTAGTATATGTCAGCGCACTAGCGGTTTCGGGGTCGCAAAGCAGGTCAGTGGATTCCATTCAGATTCTTAAGTGCTTTAGACATTTCCATACCTTTTAGGTTACTTTGAGTTTACTGGTGATTCGGGAACGGTTAACAACTTTGTGTGCCAGAGCAAACCCCTTCATTGTTTTGCATATCGGTTTGTAGTTACCAACTTCGGTTTTCTGATAATTTCCCGATGAGTGATGTGTCTCAATTCGTCAGCGGCCAGCCTGTCCTTTGGCTCAGCAAAGACAAATGGGCGTTGTTTCACTCTAATCTGTAGTTAAAGACAGCTAATCCAGGTCATCTTCTTAAAGCCACCTTTCTTATAATTCACAGGGCATAGACATGTTATGAGTTGCCTTTCGGTTCCAAGTACATGACAACCTCAGTGAAGTCCCACACAATATGACCACAGTGTCGATGCCAGTGAGGGAGGATGTTTAAATGAAAATGAAATTGATGAATATTGTAAGATCTTTATAATGGCTGAAAACCTCGGAGAGTAATTTTTCACCAAAGCAGAACTATGTGCCCCATTTGCTTCATCAGCGGTAGAATACATTTTTGATAATTCCATTGGAAATAGTACCTTAATGACCGTTATGTAGTGGATTCCTTTTTGACGTATCTTTTAGCGCACTGCGTCTATAGTTTATGAACATTTCACTCACGTTGTCACGAAGCGAACATATCAGGTGATTTGGCTACTCTGTTGGTTGATGAGCCGACAGCATGCCCCTTCGATTCAAACGGATTTTGTTGTACTTAACTGCGATGGCACTGTTGTGCTTGTAGCCGCCAGATCAGTGCTTTCATTGTTTCGCGCATACAGTGTCTAGAGGTCACACCACATTACCGCGATTCACTCCGTCTTTCTAGTAAATTTACAATCTTTCAAGCTATCGAACAGCTGCAATCAATCCTTCATTGCCTCGAGCATATCAACCTATCACACTCTACCATGGTAAATCCTTTAATTATTTAAAAAGATTAGATTCAGCTTTCAAGGCTAGCTTATAACTTAGTAAGGAAATTCAAGCAGACGGGCGGACGTTTAGCCACATTACTGGCTTAGCTTTCAGCTAATGCAGTCTATCAGCATACCAGTGCTCAGTTGGGCTCTGTCCATTACTACACTAATTATTCACAGCCACACTTGTGCCGGGTAACTTAGTATGAGAATCTCAACTTCACAGTGGTACATGGCACGCACGTCGCACCAGGGTTTATCGTTGGCATGTCTAAATAGAGATGTTGTGACTGGGTAAAGTAATGATACCACTTATGTGTTCACCACCTCTCATATGTCATTCGGGATTTTACCAATGTCTAGTTTACATGTTGATCTCATGTTCCACTGGTTAGACTCTGGAGACATGATATCTAACGGTACAAAAGTTTTGGGACGATGGAATAACACCGTATGTTCTCTCTAGACTGATTAGTTCGCGAGGTGCTGAAACAGCTTTGTGCCCCCCTTCAACACTTAGGATTTAGAAATAAATTATCCCTCCACTAACCTGAAAAGATACGCTGCTGATAGGCTGATTGGCAACGCCGTATGCTTGTGTGACACCGAGACAGCTGCCCTCAATTAAATTGAGTTCTATGACCTCTAGAACATTAGTGAACGACTGTGTCGGGCACTTAGGTAAACGTTGCTACTGCAGTTATCTCCGCAGATGCCAAGGCACCATCAGCAGCAGTGAAATAGGTTCACTTCCTGCTAGACTGCAAGTAATGAGTGCGCATCCACAGCATTGTTTGACTTTTCACACGAATGGCGGTATGCAGGAAAGGTAATGAGACTTCATTAACAAGTTGGTCACTAACCAGACATGTTTCGCTAAACGATGAGGCTCAGGGCAGTTCTCGCTGCTACATCACTAGGCGTTTCAAGTGTTAACCAGCACTGCGTGTCAGCAATAGGCTTTCGGTAATCTCCCGCATTATATGCACTGGTAGGAGTACCATCGCCTCCCCACCGTGGCAGCTAACTTGAGTTCATTTATGTGGCTACGAAGTAATAAACACACTTTTGGATGCCAGTTTGGATCCACATCTTCAGCATAACATGTGGACCGATAAAAGCTGATCTGCTGTTACAATTTGTGATTTGTTAATGACCCGGACAATTCTGAGACAGCAACTTTTACAGGCCCATACGTGATTCCTTTGCTAGCCGAAAGCGTGTAGAGCTATTTTCAAACATCCAGTAAATTTTATCAGACCTTCGCAGTTAGCGATGAAGTACGTTTTCTGTAACGTCAGGCCGTATGACCCAGCTTATTCCTAATGAATGCACAAATTCGTCTCTAATGCAAGTATGCTGGGAGTGCCGGCTTTCGTAATAGTGTGAAAATCGTCTCAAACGCTGTTATTCGATTCATATGACGTGACATATGTGTCAAATTTCCGGAGTATATGCTCTCCGGTTCTTCCGGTAATTCTTCTTGATCTCCGTATGATCAAAATGATCTTGGACATGACATGTCGCGTTGCGCGTAGGCGTTATGATCTCATTTCATCCGGATTTTCTAAACGGTTCTGTTGCTCGCTGTTTCCCTCGGTCCATCTCTGATGTGCGCCACCAAAACTTCCGCTTGCACTGTACTGACTACTGCTCGTTCCACAAGCACAATTCTTTTTACCTCTATTGGCTCCTGTTGGGATACTACGAACTCAAATAAAACAGTGTCTACTTACTTCGATTGTTTCAAGTCGAATATGAACATTGAAGCCACCTACTGAAAGATAAAATATGGATTCGGCATTTCAGACTAACAGTTTCCTGTGTCCAAAAGCATAGCCATCGGATGAGCGTTTCGTTCTCTCGAGGCAACTCATTTCACCAAGTTCACTCCCTATGTTCACATTATGCCAAAGTAGTAACCGAGGGTATCCAATGCACTATTTACAAATCCTGGGTGTGTGGTCAGAAGCCTTGTTCGCAACTTACTGAAGGGTTTTTCAAGACCTATGTTAAACACCTAAGTTTACGATGGATCTGCCAATATCACATCGACACGGCTACATTAGCAAGGCGACTGCGTCTTCAAAATCCTGAGCGATGTTCGTCTGCTGCTTTTGTTGGGAATTCCAAAAAAGCGCAGCACGTCGTATCCAGCAGCCAACTAAGGGACAAAACTAACCAAACTGAAGACTTTAATCATAAGTGTCTCACAGATACTTTAAATGCTAGACCTATAGTTTTACCGTGCAGCAGGGTTTCTTCAAATGGTCATCCAGAGAGCACAGCTGGCCAATGTAAAGCAGTCAGTCGGACTTGCTCTTCTGATAACTTGGATACAATACGCGCGGTTTTGCCATATAGGGAAGCACGATCTTCTGCTACAGCCATCGACCAAGTAACCGCTGACCAGCCGCCAGGGAGCATCTAAGGTAGGAGACCATCCGCGGTGACACCGAGCATCATCGGGCGGCCCGTCGTGCCGTCAGAATCCACGACCCACAAATCAGTTATGAACATAAGGCTGCATTTCTGCAAAGTTTGCTTGATACGCTCTTAGACTCCGATGGGCAAGGTGTTGGTATACAGCGGATATTACGCCTTGGGAATTGGAATCCCGACACTTCTCTGCCTTTACGGATTGTGCTTGAAAACGTCGTCACCCTTGCAAGTCTTCTCTTCCGTCTGGCATCTAAAGGGTCTGAAAATTCACTTCGCGTCAACCTCATTTTGGAGAAACCTAACTGTCTTAGAACCGCCATCATTGAACTGAAGCTGCGGACCCAACATGATGGTAGCAATTTACAGATGGTAAATTTTCGAGTATTGCACAAGAGTCAGCTGATAAACAAACTGGTACTGCTAAAGGCTAGCAGCCCAAGCAGATTGTTGGACTCACTGTGGTCCAACCAACGTTCACAGTCCTATCAGTAAATTCCAGGCGGTACTCCTCTGGGTGGAACAACCTTGTTCAAAGATCCTTTAGCTGACGGAAGCATGGCTCCATGTTAATATTTCTGACTCCGAAAGTTATGTGGATGGATGCACAGATTGCGGTGCGAAAGAACTGAGAGTGCACAAGGTGGCTTGTTGTCGTACGTCAAGTCCGGTACGCGAGAGGTACTCATATGCATGACCTATGCCAGGGGTCACCAAAGCACGGCCCGCGGGCCGGATCCGGCCTGAGACGTTAGTTCACCCGGCCCTCCAACGGTGCTCGAATTAGCGCACCCAAGTAATCCACACGCCTATCCTAACACTTTGTTTACGGTCTTCGTACGAATACACTTTCTATCACTTCTTTGCATGACCCCACTCTGAACACGTTCATGCGACATCACCCCGCACCCAGCCATGTTTGGCCGCTTCAGGTCGGTCGTTTGCCTGCTACTCAGCATGTTACTCATTCACTAGGACCGCTCATAGGCTCAGTAATGTTTGACACTCTCTTACACTGAACGTCTGCCTGACCCCATGCACTTGCTTTCATGTTAGCGTGCATGTGACCCACACAGACATCTGGTTCAAACAGTAAC
This sequence comes from Dicrocoelium dendriticum, assembly GCA_944474145.2. Taxonomy (NCBI): domain Eukaryota; kingdom Metazoa; phylum Platyhelminthes; class Trematoda; order Plagiorchiida; family Dicrocoeliidae; genus Dicrocoelium; species Dicrocoelium dendriticum. Next base: position 156,536,592 of record OX104063.1, on the reverse strand, counting down.
AGCGCTGTGTGCCATGGGTTTCGTGTGGATCTCCTTGTCACTGATTTAAGCGACATATAGACATGCCTATACGAGCACCACTTGTGCTGCTATGTCACAGCCTCATAACAGAGTTTTAGAGCCCATAAAGTTTACGAGAAGAGTAACCTCGCAAGGGGATCATAATACCGGCTTCCCAAGGCAGATCACATTTCTGCCTACTGTGGAGACAGCGACGGGTACGGAGGACTCATGATACACCAGATCGGCGGAAGCATTGGATCTGGGCGATTTCGGTCTGTTTCTACGACATGTCTGGTTGCAACACGCAAGAGCGAAGTTAAAAACACTGCTGCAAGCTGTTTATTTAGACCGGACCTATACATATACATCCCGACGCTCCTTAAGTAAAATCTTATAGTACCAAAGTTACCCATAAACTCTATGATATAGAGTTCAGGTGTACTTTTGGTGAGCCGTGGGTTCAAGGGATATCCTTAGTTGTTTGCTTTGTTTGTGTTCCTTTTCGATTTTAACTAAATTCCTAATTCAGTGCCTTTTCGTTTTGAGCTTCTATTTACTGCACCCCTCCTTATGGATACTAAGGAGAGGAGATTGGGCAGGGACTGCTGCATTTTCAACGAAGGTTGTAAAGTAAAATACTGCTTTGTGGAAACTATAGACTGGAAAACCATTTGCGTAACATGCAGCGAAAGTATTGAGGCTTTGAAGGAGCAAAATCTTGTGTGTCATCACAAAATAAAACACCCACCAGCATTTTCTAAGTTTCCGAGAAGTCAGTGCGCGGAGAATATAAGTCCATGAACCGTGGTTTAGAAGCATAAAGAATTCTCTTCACGGGAAAGTTCTCTGAAATTGAAGCTGTAACATCTAATAGTTACAAAATAGTGACTACAATGGCAGAAGGAGAAATTCCCTTTACTAAGGGAAACTGAATAAAATGGTGTATAATGGAAGCTGTAAACGACATGTGTCAGATAACCGTCTTTCTGATTACCTCACCTCTCTTGATAATGTTCTTAGTAAATATATAGGTTGCTCGCCGCTCACTGATATGTAACACGGAATGATGAAATTAGCTTATTCATTTTTTGCTCTGAACTAACCTTTTAGCCTATGAGTATCGTACAGAAATCTGCTCTGTCCCGCAGTCGTCATGTTTGGTGGACCCTGACCTGTGCGAACAACTGTTGGGCCGAGTAAGATGTAGGTGGGTCATATATCGGAGCACAACGAATACTTGTGATTGGATGGACGTTATGCAGCACCCATTGAAATGTCGTGATCTCTTGTTTTTGGGTGACCTAAATTTTGCACCGGTTAATTGGTCAGAGTAGCCCCTTCGTACACAGGCAAGAATATTAATCTCGAAAATTATTGTGTTGATAGTGATGTACTAGATTTTTCAGCATATTCCATAAAGGATGTTGCTCGTTGATTGTCAGTTTTACGAATAAGAGTATGTGCACATTTATACACAAGATCTGAAAATAAACATGCATGTACGTATGTACACAGGGTACGAAGAGGGTATAGAACTCTGCCTCGAATCCAGGACACAGCGTACGAAGAGGGTATAGAACTCCGCCTCGAATCCACTTTTGTTAACATGATAACGGGTGTACAATTCAAAAGAAACCTGTTGCTCTGTGCCAGATGAATTCCTCCCTATTGATGACTCAAAGCTTTTGTTCCCATCTATTCCCACCTTCCGAAATGATAAAAACGCCGTTCGCGATTTGGATCGCTACATGCTCAAATAAGTATCTTCGTTCGTTCAGTTTATTCGCATGTACTTTTCTCAAAGAGACACTTTTCTCATTCTGGTATTAGCACTAATATTATGGTTACCTGTTTCCGCTGACTGCACGTTACAAACATAGTCGAAAGTTCCGCCTTGTAAATTACTCTATATTTTATAACCACAGATACGAGATGTTATTAAAGAATATTCGGTCCGAACCGCTTTTGCTCAAACCGTGCATATAGTCTATTTATAGCTCGAACTAGCAATAATTATATGCAATAAGTGCGACACAATTCGGTTCAGCTTTTTTCGTCGTTACAACAGTGATGAATGCTGTACGACACATTCAGCAGCCCAGAAGACCGCTTCCGGGACAACCTGAAATTTGTCTTGATCTCCTATTTAAAAAATCGGTGAGCAACCACTATTCCATACAAACTTTTGAGCCCAATGGATCTAGTCACCACTTCACCATTTCAACCGTCCCACGAGTAACTTTGTTTGCGATGTTTCCTATCACCCCATGGTAACATTTGGAAAACTTACCGGGATCACTTGCAGAGTAGCGCTGCTCACATGGATTGTACACCGCCGTGACTTGATGGCACAGAGGTGTGTTGGGAGGTGCTGAAATAAAAAGCTGTCCATTTATTTGACCAGCTGAGTTTCTTTACACCATTCAAACCTTAGAGAAGCCCCTCATGGATTGATTGATAGCGAATCTGACATACTGTCATGGTGACGTAAGAAGCGCTTCTAGAATACACATAAAGCAGAAGACAAAACGGCTTATAAAGTACAGCGTAACCGCTGTAACTCAGTACAACTACAGAAGCGCGCAGCTTACAGAACACGCCTACCAGAAACTGTAAAAGAAGCACCCACAGAAGCTTTCCGCGAATATCAAACGCAAGCATAAGCTGACTTAAGAAGTACCTGCTTTGTAAAATTCACTTGGTGAGCTATTGACCGCTGACATGAACCGAGCTATGATAAATGGCCCACGTTTTGAGTCAGTGTTCGACACACACACTTCCGCGTTTGAATACACCCCTATCGATGCCAAACTGAACACCATAGCATGCTCGGGGGATGAAGTCATGAGCTTGCTAAATAATCTAACTCGCTCCATACCGCCCGAACCGGATGGTTGACATCCACGGCTTCTCAAAATACTGGCACCAATTATCGCAGCGGCAGTGACAAAATCGCATAATGCCTCTTTGGCACAAGGGACCATCTCGCCAGAACGTAAGCACGCAGCCGTACACTTTCTCTTTAGAACTGGCAAGAACAGGAAGGCGAAAAACTTGAGACCGATTTGCTTAACACCAATATTGGCCAAACTGCTAGAGAAAGTTGCCATGCGGGAACTGCTTCATTTTTCATTATAGACATTATGCTCACTGCATTTCAGTATGGTTTCCAGAGGGGAAGGTTGTGTATTACTAATCTCCTGACTTCCCGGCACAGTTGGATCGATGCAGTCAACGATGATAAACCTATTGATGCCTTCCTTTTTGATTTGAACGAAGCTCACGATAGAGGGAATCATAGTAGATTATTACCTAAATCCAGTGGTTACAACGTCAGTAGGGTCTTTCTGAAATTTATTCAATTATGCATTTAGGTCCATAACTACTGAACAGCACGATTTACCCTAAAGCAATGCTGTTCTTTTTTCATATCAATGATTGACCAGGACGCCTGCAATCCAAATGCAAAATTCGCCGATGACCCAAAGGTTCGGGGAGAATATCGACACACGTCGATCAGAGTTCACTGAAACGTGATCCCGAGGAAATATCTTCATATGCGTCGACTAACTGCCTATCGTTGAATCATAAAAAGTCCTGACTACTCAGTATAGGTAAGTGCTATATTAACAGAACTCACGGCTGCGGTGGACGATAGCTATGTCCTGCTGCAAGGCGAGGGGCAGCAGCCCCAAACGGCATGTGACAGGGGCGTCATTTTTAGTACGAAGGATTGTTCAGATCCAAGTGTAAATTCACTACAATTACCTCCATGACGGAAGAGGCAAAAATGAAAGTTACGATCGTGCTGAAACTGAAGAGCAAATTGGAACCGCAAACGCTGATATTCGAACAACAGAAAGAGAGACAGTGACTGCACGGATGCAGCGGGAAATGTGTGTAAAGCTGATGCAGAAGATGCGCGCGAAGTTGAAGAACTGTAAATGCAGCCCCACACTGGCACGATCACACGCACATCGACCGATTGTATGGATGTCTGTCAGTTGCCTGTTAAGATTGGCCATGCAACTCTCGCTATGATAGTCTGGCTCGGATCTACTGTTGTGCAGCACGATCCTGGCTGGGCAATTAAATCGGCCTTACCGTTTTCACTGAACATTGTTTTTACAATATTGATATGGATACAGTAGCCTTCTCGGAATGCTTCAACAATGACCTTGGTCAGGCTATTTCCAAGGTCAACATTGCCGTACTTCGTCTACTTTGAGAAAAGCTCGATACTACACACTTGGAGGTGGACCGTCTCGACTGGAATTCTAACTTGCAACTCTGGTCTCCCAACAGAATACAGCTTTGGATTATTCTATCAAACAAGGTTTATCTGCTTGCTCCATTATACTGACGGGTTACTCTACTGACGGCTGCACAGAGTGTCCTTATTCCATTCATGCAACTTTAAAGTGCGGATAATTTCATTTAGCTAATCCGTGGTCGATATTGTAGTGCTGAAAATGTATACATCTTGATACTCAAAGCTTATTTTGACTTGAATACCTAGAACGAAAACAAAATCTGGGGTAAGAAGCTAAAAACGAATTGTATTTTGGCGGGATTTGCAAAACGGTGAGCAAACCCTACGAACACGGATGGTGTATTCTCGTAGAAAACAGACCCTGTTTTGTTTCGGCCACGGGATATTTTCAATGGGATATTCAAATTTTTCAACTGATGAGGGTTTCAGAAACTGGTGGAAACTGAGTCCAAAAGCATGTGAACAAGATGCTAGTATATTGCGTGCTTAGTCACTACTCAATCCTAAAGAGCTAGCGATCTGGATAGTTGAAAGATCATTGATAAAAAATGTAACTGACACTTGTAAAAAGTGTTGACGTAATATTTCAGCTACAATGCGTAATGTCGTCAGGTTTTTCGTCCAGCATAACATGATACTGGATGGCCACCGAGATGACATTTAGGATGACAAATCAGGCCAGGAAAATTGAGGAAAACTTGCTACATTTAGACCTTTGTTGGCCAAATATGAACCTGTTCTAAAATAAATGATTAAACTTTTTATTCTTGACCACATGAGACTTGCCTTTAAAGGCATGATCATAATAATAAAGCAACAGATCAACTAATGTGCAATAGTACATTAGAAGTTTTGAATATATGCATCCAAAAATATCTGCCGGCGTGTATGTAGGTGTGTTGCTTGTGTTTGGAAATGTGTTGCTGTTCTTTTGACTGCGTTTGATCGTATCGCCAGTGTCTATAGGACTGTTTGAGGTCTGTGGATTTGATAAGATTATCCGCATAAGCAAGGGTAGTGACTTTGGTTGGTGGCGAGGCACAGTTGCCAAGTCGCAGTGTTGTTAAACAGACAATTGTGGCTTTTTATCGGAAGAACGTTTGCCAGGCGAAAACTCACCACGTCAGGAACACTACTGCCGAACTATTTGCTGGAACGGGTTAAACCCGAACCACCTAGCTGACACCACGGGAAAGTTGTTCGGCCAGCCAGCCTTTGGTGACAGTTCAGCCGGGAAGGAAAATCGGCACCTTATTCTTTGTCGCCACACGTTCAGGGTAAATTACTGAACAATTTGGTAAAGAAGGTGCGAAAGCAAATCGTAGATCAGCTCAAGAAAAGTATGTTTGCTGAAATTTTGATAGCACTCTCAATTTGTCTTACAAAAATTGGCTGAGTGAAAATAGTGTGACAGCAGAGGAGTCGATTCGCAGCTTCATTGAGACCAACAGCAAAGCAGCAAAGTTGCCGGTTGGGCATTGACAGACCCGGAGAAGGAGTTTAATCAGATTGATGACTGTCGCTGCCAGACCGTTGACAATTATGCTGTTATGGCGGGTTACCAATTGAGTGTGGAGAGACATTTGTGCCGTACAAAAGTATTTCCTGAATCTAGATTGAGTTGATGCAGCTTCTGCGACGGTTCACTCTGTTGCAATTTCGGTAGATGAACCAGATATTCGCATAATTTGTTTCATCTAAACCTTGCTGGCATGTCTTTGTTCAAGTCACCGGTCTAAGTATAAATTAGCTGCAAACTCTGAATGGAGTAGTCGAGCAGGCACTGTAAAGGTTGTGGTGAAGAAACACTAGAAATTCAACTTCTCCGAAACATTTCACAGAATAAGAAGTTGCAGCCACAAGAACAAATGCATCTTTGATTCGCATGAACGAACGAATAAGGATCGCTTGATATATCGATGTGACTTAATACTTAGTTAAAAAGAGGGAATACTGTCTGTCACAGAGAGTTGGACTGATGAAAGGCCGTAGATGTTAACAAATACTTGACCTTACAAAAATGTGTTTTTCTTCTACCGTCAAATCCGCTTGATGATCATTATGGTTGGCCGCTTGGTGAAGTTAAGGAAGACATAGAACACAGGAATTCCTGGCCGAAAGAAGATTGTACTTAGTGAAATCTTCAGGTAACGACAAAATTAATGGACCTTCTGTACTTTTGAGCTGTACATAGAAATATCACCCTGGGGAATCTGCTGCTCATCTTGCTTACTCGAATCATTAGCATTGTCAGCTGGGGGAGCGCATTCTCAAGACGCAAACTTAAAACGAAGTAGCTGCAAGCATTATTGAACCACAGATAAACAGTTCTCTTCATCCAATGGACTGTGTGTTGTTAGTGTTAGCAATACTATGGCTTCAAGTAATGGACGAAAAATGTACCGGTAAATTTTGTACCTGCGTATTATAACAATAAAAATACTTGCATTTACGGCAACACTCTAAACTTAAACCCGTGATTGTTGTTATGTGAAACGAACTATTGCATGGTAATTCGCTATGGTGTGGGTTTACGGACTTACAACTGCCAAAGCGGCGGCAAAAGTAGTTGCTACGTCACGGTGCCAAACTATGATGACGTTATTTGAACATGTGTGAGTGATCTACTCTCCCGACCTTCCATCACATCTGCATCTTAAATGCGGATGGAAACGAGATGCCACCCAAGGTAACTCATCCAATTGATGTTACAAAAATAAATTTCACTGAGTTTGCTGGTGTCGCATACTCGCGCACTGACGCCAGTTTCTACTTACTTGTATGGTGAGTTGCTAGTACGGTACGAAACTTATATAGGCTCCGGAGCCTAGGTACGCCGATCTACTTAGCCATAGAACGTTGAGTGTAAAGTCAGCGAATTAGATCACAAATGAGAGGAGTTTATGAAAGTAACTCACTTCTTGTGATTCATGGATATTCATTAGGAAGAAAAGCTCATAAGACACCATTTGTGAAGAAAGTGGGTGTTATACCATGCAATCCCGCAGTACTCTTTAGCCACATTGCAGACCAACGCCTCTCGAATAATCCAGTACAGACACCCAACAAAATGGTCGAAACTTAACAACAGAAAAACCGCACACCGCCATACCGAGACCCAGGTAATATGCGTGTACCAGTATCCCTTACGTGGCCCATAGGTGTCACGTAACATTGATCATAGCTCCACCTAACTCGTCGAGACTTATTTGATCGTACCACTTGATTTAATAAATGGGGATGCTTGAATGGCTGAGTGGAGGAGCAGGGCATGTTGCACACCCCTCTCTGCCTAAGTAATATGTTGGAATTTTTCGGGAATTATAGGAACTGAAGTGTTGTGAAGGATAAATCTAATGACAGCCCCTCCTCCTAGGCAGTCCAACATTACCCGGAGGCAAGCACGAACACGTTGCATTGAATTGCATAGGGTTGGCCATTGTATCCTGCGTGGATCTTAAATCGTTATTCCATCTGCTCTCAGGTCAGGTAATGAGAGAATTACATGCTAACCATCTGGGTTTCGTAGGCATTGAAACCCTGGCCAGATGACATTGCTGGTGACCGGCGATCAATTGAGATATCGAAGCTCTTTTGAACGCATATACTATTTTCTAACAATACCAGAAAGGCAAACCATCAGGTCCGCTTCATTCTTGGAAGCTACTTGACTGCTCATGGGAGCATGTTCACGCAGATGATCTCTATCCGGTTGAAGGAAAAATGCAATTATTCCTAGTGGATGCGTACTCAAACTGGACAGATGTTCAAATAGTCCCCAACGCTGCAACAGATACTACAATCGATAAAGTACGCTCTATCGTATTCATGCATGGTTCACCAAAATCTTCTTTTACAGGTAACGGTCTGTAAGTTACAAGGGCAGCTTCAGACAGTACCTGCATAGTAACGGCGTCCACTATCTGACCTCACACCATATCATCCAACGTCCAATGGATTGGCGGATAGGAGGGCACAAACCATAAAGGTTGGTCCCCTAGAGCAAAGGCAACGATCTTTGCGCACCAGGCTTGATCGACTCTTGTTCGCTTAATATGTCACACTCCTGGAGCCCAGCGATAAAAATTATTGAAGAGACAATGTTTGGGCTTCGCCTACACACATGGTTAAATTTGATATTTCCAGACCACCGTCAAACCAGGCGTTTCAAACGAAAGTAAATGCACCAGAGTTGGCAAGCACCAGATAAACCACAGAATATGATATCAAAACAGAATGTGTATATGAAATTCCTACACCTGCCTAGATGGCGGCCCGGAACCGTACTCAACAATCTACAAACGGAAGCTGATATACACCTGGAAAATGGGCGAACCATAAGCCGATACAATGACGTTATTCGGCCCAATAAGCCAATGTTTCCAGACCCGGAGGTGAATAAGGTTGATGCAGCACAGTCTGAGGTGACTGAAAAAAAGGATGAAGCTAGTCGGCCGATTGTTCGTCGTAGGTCAAGATGCCCACCAAAGCTAATATAAAATTACATTTCACTAACGTCATTTTTTCTGTCACGTCTAGGGATGTTACGGACTCATCCGCTGCTGATGGTCCATGCCACCGTCCACTAACATACCCACATATGATGATGTAAAAGCGCTGACTGTACCGATCAATAGTGAGACCGCGGTCTTTGTTTCTAATTGGTTCGGTGGTTCCGTTTGTTGCCACTTGCTTCGAGGTCAGGGTCAAGGTACAGATATGACGCGTGCCATCCGGTGTACATTTCCTATCTTTAAGCAGGCGATGGATTTGTACACGGAGTAGGAATAAACGATCAGTACATAACAGTCATTCCTTTGGAGTGCAACGTGTAACTGGTCTTACGTAAGCAGTTTGAGTCGATTAGCAAGTTCTTACTAGGACCCACGGGATTACACACCAAGTTTCAGTACTAAAGTATCCTAACGATTTGAGACCTCGCGGGTGTTTACTTATATGAGGCATCTGAATCTGTTGGTTCACGAGCTGAGTCAAGCGTGAATTGCAATGCTCATGCTGGTATGGGCAAAGTTTATTATGTCCTAGTAAAATGAGAAGGGTTGGTTGCTCATTGGCGGCAAATCGGCCTAAGGCAGTGGGTACGTTTCGATGCCTTGGTGCACTCCAGGATTAGGGCCTCGTTTTGACTCGGGACTTCATCTGCATACTTTTCCGTCTGATTGCTACTACAGTGCAATTGAATTGCTCTCTAAGGGTATGATTTGCATCCGTAAACCAATTGAATGTAGTCCTAAATGCATTTGAAGTGCGTCCAGTATCCTCCCGACGCACCATGCGCGCGCAGTGATCTTGGAATTGAGCCACCCCAATCAGCCAACGACGGTAGGATTACTAACCTCCGCATGGATAGTAAGTTGATAGTGTGCGGCGAGAACGCGGGGGCGTTTCAACCTTCATTCTGCGACCAGCGTACACCCTGGAGATAGTTCTACGCAGCTTAGGTGCACGAGGATGTTCAAACGTGTGGTGCGCTGGGTAGGGGAGTTGAGGGAGCGTAAACGGACTAGCATGTAGGTAAGGACATGCTTTGCGCAGGGTACCAGTGGGAAGGAGCTGCGAGCATAAGCTTCGAGATCTCATTAGTTATCTTATGGCTAGTTTTGCATTGTGCTTGAGTCCACAATGGTTAGGACGACCTACCACACTCGGGCTTACGACTGCACTGGCCCGGATAGCAAGACATTCACAGACGCACGGCCGCGAATGATCGGGGTATGCGGTACCAAAATGTTAGGACGTGCTTGCGAGTCAAGCGACCAAAGTGGCCTGTGTAACATGTCACTGAAGTACGGGTTGACAGGCGGCGGCTTTAGGTAAGAGAGGAACGTGTTGAGCGGCACTCCGCAGAGTGGACTAATGTCGAAATACGACCGCGGCATTCCTCTCACGAATCATGTAGGCGGACAACTCATAATGCACTGTCTACATTGGCACAAGTTAGACGTTGTATAGAACGCAGTCGACCGCATATCCCTCTGAAAGGCTTGAAAGTAAGCGCTTAAACGTTATGAAGATAAATAAACAAATAGTTTGTGCTCGATGAATCAGTGACTTACATTCGAGGTGTTGTCCTAGCGCGTCTTACGGTAACTTTTCCTACTCACTGCATTACGCAATTTTGAGCTATCCGTAGTAGTGCTTAAGCTAACAGTCAATAGAATGACCCCTACTTTTCTATGCACGGTAGTGTAGCAGTCTGACGATTCCTCGGTTTGCCTGAGCAAGCTTCTAACTAAACATATTAGTTCATTGTACACTTATGCGACTGGTACGGATTGTTGAACTGATCGCTGAGTTCGATTGCTTGAGTTGAACGTCTCCATTTTGCTTGGCTCTCACTTCCATTACAACGCGCAATCGCCTTATGTGCTGCGCAATTTTCGTTCCTCCATAGGATAGCACTGCAATACACTATGTGCGGCCATGATATTATCGTGAAAACACTGCAGTAACGTCGAACCGGTTAACGGGTTAGTTACTCTTTGAATGTGCTGCTCTGTATGCAACGGCAGTAAACTGGTAGGGTTTGCACAGCGCGGACTGACGTAGTGCCTACGCGGGGATGGTGGAATGCGAGTCAGTACCCCACAATAACCCAACTACACCGTACTTGGTAAATGTAGTATGCTTGATATCACAACCGTGAGTTGTGTTTGACCCCACGTAGTAACTATCTACTGTCCTTCCTCTAATTGAGTCATCAGACGACCTCTATATAGTTGGCTGCGTTTCCCAACATAGCATTCAAGAAAACCTCTTAGCTCCTGCCAACGATAAGCGCACCTGCCTGATAAACGTTTCCACGACGTCGAAGAAACTCAGTTCCTTATTTTATCAACTGGTCCGCTAACACTGCAAGCGCTACAGCTACCATAGTAACTCCTCAGATTTATCAGCAGGCGAGATACGATAGTCGTGTCGCTGAAGGAAAAACACTGTAGTACAACTTCCAAGGATAAGAGTGCCGAAAGTACGTCGTAGTCTTGTCCAATTTAGAGAGTCGTATTGCACAAGACAATGTTACCTGGCTTTTAAGCAAAAATGTCGATGAAAGACCATAACAAGTATAACGGTGACATGACAGATATTTACAGATCCATGCGTTGTATTACACGCCCATCCTTCGCACTGACATGTTCTGACATTTGTTTACGATGTTGCTGCGTAACGTAGGTTCGTGCTTCTGATACGACCAGTTCATGGAACTGGATCCTTCATTCTCTTTTATTCAGCGCACCAACTCGATCTCCTCGGTGCATCCAGAAATATAGATGCCTCATGACTTGTTTCACGTTTTACTTGAGGACACTCCAAATGACCTCTATTGGGTTCAGTGAAGGCGAATATGGTGCGAGTCGCAAAAGTATCCCAGATGGGTAACGCTCCACTTGGAATACAAGTTCCAGATTCATACGGCATGGTGCGTTGTCACATGCCAGCAGGTACCCATCAGTAACAACGGCGCCGTTGGCGTCACGCATTTGACGCAACCACAGCACACAATTTCGTTATTGCAATTCCTCCTTAGTACGGTATACTATAACAGTTCATCTGTAGTCATTGCCCTGATAAGGTGCAAATTTTGTACACGAGTGATTGCTACAGTACCCTGCGCATGTCTGCCTCGTGCTTAACGCCACATTATGCGAGCAAAAGCATCTTGAAATTCGTTCCACCAATTCAAAATGCATGCCACCATTCAGCGTCCAACTTCATGAGCTGCGAAACCTACGACTTCCTTCGCTCTTTGCTCTCAAACTTATCCATCGACTTCGATATAGCAGCTAGTTTTTCATGGTAATGAGGCAACCCTCTAGGTATCGAGCTACTGTGCTTACGCTCACCTTCATCTTGCACTCCACTTTCAATCGGAAACGAAGATATTCTAAGGTTATCGTGGGCTCCGCTCCTACCCATTCCACCAGAAAATCCATGTGAATATCGGTCTGTGAATTTCGACCTGCGCCGCCACGTTTTCCTTTTTGTTCGTTTGACTCTAAGGTTTTAATCCAACTTTTGCAAGTCATCAGATTGACATTTAACGCAGATACAACCTGCTTCCATTCATCGCTCTCTTCATAGGGGTTCCATATTCTGTCATTAACCTCCACCGGATGGCGCATGCTTGTTTCTCCTCTTGAAATTGTGCGTAAAGCGAATTAAACGCTATTAATTCGCACCGTGTAATTACCTATCCGTAGTATCTGCGCTGTGCAAAGGTCCACCAAGTTACGTGATAAAGTGGTGTCTGCTTCAAACGGAAATGTAGCGGCAGGCCAATGTTGTGAGCAACAAGCACACTGGGTACTTCATGTATAGGACAGCTCTTATTGACCAATCCAAGTGCATCAACGGTGCAGAGCAGTGTTGGATGGTCCATGACCTGGGCGCAGGCGGCCTTCGTTGCATGGATAGGACATTGAATGGCGCAAACGCCAAACAACCGGACACCTGGTAGCAAAGGCAGGAGATTGGGTGGAACTCTCTTCAAGTCGGGCAATTGTCGCTGATTTTGTGTGTCGGACGATGTTAAACACCCTTTCAAAGCGTTGTCAAGGTGTGAAGCACTCTAGTATCCCGCATTTACATCTAGAGTAAGGAGTCATTTGGTGCAGAAGAGGGTTTAATTGGAGATAATATGGAGACCGAGCTGTCTGGCAAGGTCAAAAGCATTCTTCTTGACACATTTGAGACGATTCTAGTAGGCCTGAAATTTACCAAGCTCAGTCACCACTGACCATTGGCGGACCAGTTCGTCACAATACCGTCGAACTTCATAACGAAAGTTAAAGTTGCAAATGCCAGGCCCATATGTCGGGCACTTCTTTGAAGCAGGAAGAGTGACTGCCAAGTGTATGCACCCTAGAGTATGGTCGGGATCCAGGCACGTTCTTAACATTGACGGACAGTCTTGAACTAAGGTCCGACATCCGTGTTTTACGGCAATGCGGTCAATTTGGTTCCGGGTCATCGAAGAATTCGGTAAGCACATGTGACACAACGTAAGCGTTAGTGCTGATAAGCAGTGCTGTCAATATACAGATTGTGGTCAGCACATAATTATAGGAATCGATCTCCGCTGTCTGTTCGGCATGCATGCAACCCGAAATAGCATAGCAGGTGTTGTTTAGCAACTGAACGGCGACCCACTTTGGAATCCATGTCGCCCGCAACAAGCACAATATCAGCAGTCCTTACTGTTGATAGAAATTGTCCTTCATACCCTCCGAACTGTAGTCAGCGGGGACATAAACAGAAGTACTGAAAAGGCGCCTAACCCTCATACGGCTCTTATTGACCCTAATAGGTTTCGAAGTCAAACAGGACACATACAGCTGTTCAATGGTATCCAGTGGAGTAGATTGCCTTCTGCGTGAATGCTGATTGCGAAACCGACACCATAGTAATTTTGTACCTATGACCAAGTATGGCCACAGACGCGGATAATGTAGTCGTTGTCAGCAGATTCGGAACCAGGAAGTTGAAGCTTCGTCACTACGCTGTTATCTTGTATATGTGTTTCGGCGGCATAACCCACACCAATACTAAGGGAGTGAATAGCGAGAGTAATTTCTGCCTGCTGGCCGATCTGAAACAGAGCGTGAAGGTTAAATGAACCAATGGGCAATAATAATCTTGGTTTGATAACTTCAGTTGCGAGGCCAGAGACAGGCACTTCGCAAAAGACGGAGAAGAGGAGAGTGGTAAAGGTAGAGTCGAAGAATTGTTGGTGTCGAGGTCGAGAAGGCAGATGATGCTCTCCAGTTGCCCATTCCGGAAAAGGGATTTTGTTAGAGGTACCTTACGCCTAGCCTTCCACTCAATACTCTGACTCACGACGCAACGAAGTATATGAAAGTGCACTTGAGTGACTCCACCTGGAGCCTTTGACTCAACAGCCTGACGCACAAAGCCGTGGGGAGCAAGTCCAACTGGAGAGGATGATTGCAGTGTCTAATTGTGATCTGCTTGGGGCCTGCCACCTGCAGTGTTTGAGGATCTAGGGCCATTCATATGTGCTTTACGACACCTGCGCCCACGGCTAACCGCATGTGGGAGTTGGCGGGTTTGCACCCATTTGACCAGGAGCTGCCTGGATTGAGATAGGCAGTAGCAAACTGTTAATCAATACCTGGTGCACTACCACGATTAGAGATAATGCTTGACGTTCGTGCCATATGCCCATGGAGCCGCAAGAGATACTCCGCTATCTGTTGTCGCCAGTAACTGTTCTAAGAGTAGAGGGCTATGGAACTTAACCTACCCCCGAAGAAGATTGTGAGACTTAGTTAGTCTGACACCAAGCCATTAACACGTTTGATATGAATAGTTCTACTGGTACTTAGATTGGCACTCGGCGTAGCTCTATAGGTCACTGGGATACGCAAACCATCGCATCAAGTTAACGTCCAGTTGCCTCGCGAAGGGATTAGTTCTTCTATACATCGTTGTTATACTGTGTCGTATCAACCTGGGACTTGCCACCGCCTACCTAAATAGATTTGTTGCTGATAACTAGAGTTATTTCTCAAAGCTCACAACCTGTTCGACAGCTGTGCATCTGAAGGACTCACTTCTCATGGGTATGGTGACTGCCTGCGTGTAAGCTACCCTGTATACGATCCCAGAGCTTTATTCCTATAGGTTAGGTACGCATGCCCTGTAGTTCTCTACCGTCAAACGTGACCTGCGTTCACTGGTTCGGGATGACGGGTTGTTCTGAGTAAACGAAAATAACATTACAATCTAGGAACCATCACTTAAAACAAGCAGGTCAAGCATGGTAACCAAAACTGAAGCACGATATCACTGACCTGGCGCAGATTGAACGTTAGGTTTTCAAGTGCGCCATTGGAAGGCGTAAATTACCATATGAAAAGAGGCGGAAACAAGGGTATTGCTGATTCACTGACAATCTGCCAATGATTACATTGTTCTGAGCTACCCAAATCAGGTGCGTCACTCATTACTATAGGTTAGCAATAGCATCTAACTGAGCTCATTCCTTGAAATTGGCTGAGAAATACAACCGCTCTGAGTGTTACAGCAATTCTTACTGTTCGTATGTGTCGCCCCTGGAACGACCTGGCACATCCAGTCTTTTGCGCAACAACACTAACCATGTTTAATACTGTTGGATCATGCACTCAGACAATTGCATGTCCTAGCAACCACAATAGGGACCATGAAACGACGATATGAACTATTCCCCAAGAGTAAGCTCAGCCGAACAAAGGCAGAACAAGGCAACAGGCGCTTGAAACATCGCGCGTCCTATCAAGTACGTCACGCAGCCAAGTTGAGAATTCCAATGTGCAGCGCGCGCGCACTCATCTTGCTTCGAATCGCTACATCCATCAGGCGCAGACCTTTCAATATTGCGCTCAGTGAGCAAACTGCACCAGGAAGCGCGCCGCAGTTCACACGCTATCACCACCCCTGGCACCACTAGCTCAAATTCCATGCCAGCTGAGCCTCGACAGCTGTATGCGTGAGCGACATTCAAGACATCATTGCCAACGGCCAATTCATTCAGACCCAGTCATATGGAGGCTTAGCAGTATACCGATAGCTCAGCGATGATATGCGCTGATACGCCGCGCAATCAAATTTCACGTAGAAATGTAAATGCCTTATAGGTTACGTGCTAACCACCATGACCACGCATGACTACTAAACCCAGGTGGCGCCACGTGAGTTTTACGAGTGTGTCCCTAGCATGAGTGTAGCTTCAGCGTAGCCAATCCTGCCTGAATACGAGCGTCAAGCAAGACTAGGCACCCACTCAATGGCGCGCAGTCGGTGCCGAAACCAAGCATTCTCTGGTAACCTATGTCGCAAACTCGTCGGGTATGCTATTGGTTGATTTGAAATTGATAATTCAACGAGTGGCGCGTGCTTTGGGACCTTCGCACCCACGGGAGGATACGCGATTATGTTAAGGACTATTCCGAAAGAAATATGGATTAACCCGACTTTCTTAAGGAGCAGTTTGAAAGTGTTGTAGATGCAATTAACTGAGAAAAGTCATAGCTTCAGTGTACGCACTAGACCCTGAATGGAGGTTGGAACGCCCACGCGTCCTCACCGCACACCAGCAACTCATACTATCCATGCAGGTGTTAGTAAACCTACCGTCATTGGCTGATTTGGGCTGGCTCAATTCCAAGGTCACTGCGCGCGCATGGTGCGTCGGAAAGATATTGGACGCACTTTAAGTGCATTAAGGATTACGTTAGATTGTTTTACGGATGCAAATCGGGCCCTTAAGGAGCAATTCAATTGCACTATGGGTGCAATAACTAGGGAAAATTTGTAGCTAGGTAAAGTGTCGTCGATAAAGTAAACATGCCAATCGACCTTACCATAGATAAAAACTCTGTTACCACCGTTTTGCATGGGCTGAAAGTGGTATTGCAAATTTTAGAGATTCATGGCCCAACAATTTGTTTTCATTGCAAACGCCTGAGCTAATTAGTTACGGCATGAGATCTGAGAACACTTCCCACTCTTCCAGATACTGCAGATTTCTTAGCGCGACGAAAATAAGGCCTCTTTAACTTAAATGTACCTTTAGTACGAGTTTCCACGCTGTCCTCCACTCCCAGTTTTTGGCTTTGTTTTCGGTATTCTAGTAGCAATGAACAGATCTTGTATCCAAACTGGGACAAATGATATTGGATTTAAATGCCTTCCCTCCTTCCGTCTTACCAGTCTGTATGGAGTGTGGTTCCCTTAAGTGCGATCTCTTGCGCACTGGGTGTCGGTGTAAAGTGCAGAGAGGATTATGAATGTGCTTGCCCATTGTGTGTACCAGCAGTCAGCTAAGTAATGTTGGTAATCCGATTTATAATATCTGTTGTCACCATCGCTCGAGGATAACGCACCGAGTATCCATTGGGAGGTTTTCGTGGTTTTTAGGATTCAGATGCAGCTAAACTGTGGTGTCACATGTATAAATTTCAAGAGTTTGGTTAACTTGATGAGAGTTTAGCGGATATTTTCATCTGGAAACTACTTTCATCGCGTCGCGAATTCTTTAATGTGTCTGTTATGGGAAAACGCCCCAGTGAGATGCACCTTGTGTAACAGTCCGTCAATGCTATTTTTCAACCTTGTTGCGTGCATCTCTTGACATTGGTTTTAACGTATCGTTCCGGCAGACTTAATGACCATTAACAGTGGCTGTTCCTAGTGACTTACTTCGGTCCCTCATGATAATGACAACATCAATTGCTGGTTTTTGAACACACCTGATTGGTGCTTTAAGTGACTGTTATCTTCTTACCTTGCTCAGTCCGTTGTTTCCAGTGCCTTGGTTTAGCTTGACTTCTACTCATCTGCCAGAGTAAGTGTAGTCTAAACAGTGCCATTTGTTAATGTAAAGGAACTCCTTCCGTTGAATACTTACGTTGGAGTAGCTGTGGGGGACACAACTACGTCTGACCAAGCACTACGGAATTCACCTCAAAGGTTGAAAGACTGTGACAACTCGTACGACGGCCGAGGCCGTTGCGATTGAAAACTGCTGAGCGGTTGCATGTTACATTTGATACACAATAAAGAACCTCGCATGTGGGTAACAGGTTGGTTAACAAATAACAATCGATCCAAGTACAGAAGTGTTATCTTGAAAGTCGTAAACAGCTTTTCGAACTGAAATGTAGATGTCCCACTATTTCAACACGGTTACTTGGGTCGCTGAATTCACCTGAAACCTTGAATCCCAGTCCTCAGGGTCATCGAGGTCCGATATTGTTTCTTGACATTGAATCAAACAAAGCAGTTAGCTCAGATGTCACTTCATTCCTTCATCGCTAAATAAACAAATAAATGTTTTATTTCTCGAGGTTGTAAGAGACTGTTCCCGAAGTGAGACAGATCGATAGATGCACAGTTTTGTTTCATAAATAATGTCCTCCAACATAGGATTGTAGATAACTCACACCACGAGGTGGTTTACATGTATGCAGGCAACTGTGTGCGTTATATCACTGCTGTACTATGTGCTATGCTTATATTACTATCACACATTCAATGTGTGTACTGATGGAAGCATTTGAATATGCGTGGGAGGCTTACTAGGGGACTATGTCATAAAACGTGTTCAACCCTGCTTGATGCAAAAACCACCTTCCGAATGGAGGTCACAAACTGCCTTGGAAAGGAACTTAAAAGCAACGATTCGATGGTCATATCCGCTGGCCTTCAAACCTGTCCCACGTGCTATGTGTTACACTGGGCCATCTGGCGCCTTAAAAGTACATCGTCGTCCCACACCCCTGACCCTCACCCACTGGTCCATTTGGTTCAAATACATAAGGCCGCCGCCTGTTTGACACAATCTCATTTTACTCTATCTTGTCGGCTGTCTTGCCTGCTTCATGTGACTTGAGGTTTGGTCAATACACTGTCCGGTGCGGTGAAAGTCTTTGTTCTGACGATTCAAAGCCCCATTAACCGCGATTATAGCACTATTGTGCAATGGCACATTTGTCCTCGGCTGTCTGGAACCAGTACAACTCGCACCGGCACTTGTCCATGGGCCGAAAGTAGTGTTATTCACCGCTCCACCTATGAAATACTGTGTAAAATTAGTCTTCCTGGAGGTATTGATCGCATTTGATTCATTTAATATTACTGCTCGTAGCGAAAACACTCTTTGGATGGCATGCTAGAAGTGTCCTATATTCCAAATTCTACGCTGTGATACTTGAAATAGTGTGACGACTACAGTAAACCCTCATTTGAGCTGACCAACTGAAATGTTTATTGCCATGTCATGTTAGTAAATCCTCTTTCAAGTTTGATACAGTCATCAATAAATAACTTCACCTTGTCAGATTCCACTGGAATACAAGTCTGTAAGAGAGAATTGAACAGCTTAGACTAGCAAACGAATGTGAAAATTTTCACTGTTCATCATTGTTCAAAGATTGCTAGTAGAGTGTTCCGCATGCGCTTCGCCTCTTTATATTGCTATGGGTTTCTGTGAGATTGATACAAGACATCAACAAAACACTTATTGGAACAGTTGACCGATTCGCCTGCGGGCTATTGTGCCTCACCTGAGGCTAAAATTCAACGAAAAGGGAAGATCGCTGATTTAGAGTTTCCAAATGTCAGTCAAAATTCTTTATCCCCCATGAATATGTGGTATAATCTGTTCTCGATCAGTAGTAGTCATAGAGTTGTCCAACGTGGGCATCTTAACCGTACCGAACAATGGCACAGCAGGTGTAAATGGAATTCCACGGAAGCCAACCAGCATATACAAACCATTGCTAACTTATGAAGGGGCGTCGAGGGTGTGACGACGGTGGCCACTAACTCGCGTTTTGCGACAAACCCTTTGTTATGACGGTTAACTGTCTGTTAAACTCGAATCATCTGTACTATCTAGGTCTTGCTGTACCCAAATCAGATCAGGGTCTAATGCAGCGTGCTTCGTTTGCTACTTCGGCAACTAGTTAGGTGACCACATAGTTGCCGTTTGAAGACGAGGTAAGGAAGTACGAGGTGAGTGACCCATGAGTGAGTGGAAATGGTGCATGTCTTTATTCAGAATGGGATACTGGGGTGACTACCTAGGCTAGGGAGGTCCAAAGTCCCGCCCGCGGGCCAAATGCGGCTTGCGTTAACATTTCAACTGGTCTGAGGCCTCATCATGAAATAATAAATTCAGGCTTGAACTATTTTTGTACATGTGTAATTTTTCTTATTATCTTAATGTAAAACTGCATAAATCCCGACCTATTTCACCTCAAAACATGTGGCCCTCTTTGCAAAATGTTTGGACTCTCCTGCCCAAGGCGGTTGGGAACCTATACGAGGTGGTAGGTTTATTAATGGGCGATGCTGTTGCAATCAGTTCGCCTCCTTTGTCAGTTAATCTCAACATCATGCTTTTTTAATATATGTTACCTAGTACTGTATAACTCATCCGTTTGTCTGTGTGCGTGTTCTGCTCTATTCGTGCGTCACCCCTTTCGCAAAGAAAACTCATCAATGTGAGCGCTTTGAGAGGCCTTGCTATAAACAATAAGAGGACGACTAACATTCCAATAGTTCCACATCGCCTATGTTGCGCACACGATTGCAGTAAAGTCCTTAAGCTCAGTATTACCTGTTCTAGCTGCATTAGATCGTACTGCTCGCAATGTGCAGGCAAATGCGTTCGAGAAGTGCGACAGACAAACCAAGTTGCTGAAACAGTTTGGTTTTGCCCAATATGTCAAATCATTCCAGTTGTCAACTGTCTATCTTTGTTCATGAAAAAAATGCGATAGGGTGACTGAAATGATCGCGCATTTTGTAAATACTAAGATCCATTTCGCGGAGGTAAGTATGGCTACGATAATACCTCACCCGGTCAAAGTAAGCTCTAAGTCTAAACCGAAGAAAAGAGCTAAACTCTCCAACCGCACCGCAGCGTCTGTGACTCTAATTTCACTGGGTCACCTCACTCCCATAAGTGGGCAAGCCTCAAACATGCCTGCTTCCACTTCTCCAACCATAGAAATTTCACTTGGAGATTCAGCCATGACACCGACAGCTCATAGCCGAAGGAAATCCGGTGCAGATAACAAGCAGGTACCGTGCGAATCGATTGTCTCGACAAACACACTGGAAGCGACACACATACGTCCATCTTCTGTACCGAGTACACGTGGCGCAAAGCAGCTTTCACCGTCAACGCCAGTGTTGTCCTCTAAACAACCCGAATTGCCGGCAAAAAGTACGAAGCCAACACTCGATAGACAAAACCACGCTGCATTAACTCTCGTGTACACCAATGTTCCCGAATCCAAATCTGGCACAATACAAGGCAAGTTGCAAGACGATCGCAACCAGTGGAGTTCCATCTGCGAGGCGATCGGTATCCGGGTTGAGCATGCAATGCTGCAACGCGTAGCGAGTCAACCGACCGCAGTGCACTCTGGTGAAGTTTGAATTCTTCGAGTAACACTAGACTCAGCAAATGAGACCGAGGCTCTCCTGCTCTCAGCGGTCCGTCTTCGCAACTCACCTAGCGGAGTGCACACATTACCTGATCTACCTTGGAAAGATCGCCCAAAAGAATCAGTTGAGCAAAGCGGCATTCCTAATAGGGATAGCAAGAAAACAATATTTGTTCATAGTGTTGCCGATCTTCTGCATCCTTCTGATCACGATGCACAAACATATGACCGAAAGCAGTGGTGCTACATCGGCGAAGCACTCTCTGTTGACAATGTTATTGTCAAATCCTTGACAAGTGTTCCGTCATCACCTAACTACAAGGGCTGCGGTCCAAGGCTAATGAAGGTAATACTACACTCCGAGGGAATGACGCAAGTTCTGTTTGATAGCTAGTTAAAGTTTCGAGCTAGTTTTCCAACAGAGATCCGGCTAAAGGCAACAGGTGAACGACCAAAAGTCGGAAGCAATTCAATGGAACTTGCAAACGTAACAAATTCTTTATTTCCACAGTCCTGCAGAGAGGCCGACACAACAGCACCCACAGCACACAAAGGGAAAGAGCACAGTACGAGTGAAACGTCTGTTCAGGAACGCTCAATAATGCCTTGCAGCATGACTAAAATACATAAACCAAAAAAGATTAATGGCCGGCCACCTAACGGCCGGCTTAAAAACGAAGACAAACTTGATATCCATCAATGAACTCCTAACAACAAAAGCCGTATCTTGCATGTACAAAAACGCCCAAGGTCTTCTGAGCAAGTTGACCGACCTTCGAGAACTCCAGGCCTCACAACCGCGGGACCTATTCATGATTACTGAGTCATGGGTAAACCCTGAGATAACCGATTCTGAGATTAATTTAACCCGTATGTCGCTGTTTCGCACGGATAGAACCGGAAGGCGTAGCGGTGTGATTCTTTATTATAATACAAACCTCCGATGTGAAGTTATCGATCACCCGGAAATCCTCGCTCCCGATTCACTTTGGTGCCGCCTATGGTTGTGAAACAAGGGCACATGTCCACTAGCCGTGATTTATCGCCCACAAAACTCAACGTCGGAAATGGACTCCAAACTGAACCACGTTTTTCAGTTTGCTTTGAACAAGTCCTACACCCACATTCTTATCGATGGAGACTTTAACGTGCATGACATAGAAACGCCAGCAACCGACGGTATGCAGTTTAAAACCTGCTTGCAAGCGCTAATTGCTAGCCACCCTCTGTACGACCACGCAACCTCTCCCACCAGATTTCGAACTATCAACAAGCCGTCGATACTGGATCTTGTGCTAACTAACGAAGAACTCATGGTTGGCGGGATATTTACAAGCACACTACTGGGTCGTAGTGATCATGTTACTGTACTCTTTGACTATTTATACTATGCGGAATACCCTGAAAAAGGAGGATAAAGTGCATACTCTCAAGCATTATAATGTGTTATCTAAGCTTGTTAAAGATACATCTTGGACTTTCTTAACCGAATTTCCCCAAATGTTGCCTCTAAAACATTTACAAGGACGTTTAGCACACTGGATGCGCACGCATCGGAACAGAAGTTCTTCCAAGCCAAAACAAGCATAAGTCATTTCTGAAGAGCAGAACACGTAAATGTATGTCCCGGAGGGATTTGGCATGGCGATATCACCAGGACTACTCGAATGCCGAAACCTGGACTACATCCGTGACACATCGTAACTTCAGTGTGAAACTGATCCGCGAAGACAAGGTCACTCAACAGCAGAAGTTAATGAAGCGATTCTGCACGACCCGCAAACTCCTGTACAGGCACATTAACGGCCTACGAAAGGTGAAGCGGGGTTTCCAGCGCTAGTCACGGCTGATGGGTGCACGCGATCAGCAATGGAAGCAGCTAATCTCCTACGGCTTCATTACTCCCAGACTTTGCAGCAGGTAACGAGCCCAAACATTCTCCTCATTTCTAATACTCCACCATCTGGTTTAGAAAACATCACCTTCACTACGGAAGCTGTGTTGAAGAAGTTGTTATACTTGCATATCCACAGTTCTCCTGGAGTTGACAACATCTGACCAAAGGCTCTGCAGACGGTAGCTAGTGATCTAGCAGAACAACTGGCTGTTTTCTATCAGTGATGTCTAGAAGTGAACCATATTCCACCAGTATGGAAGCGAGGTATCATCACTCCTATCCATAAAGGAGGTAGCCGCACTGACCCTAGCAACTACTGTCCAATAACACTACTTTCCGTACTATCCAAACTAATGGAATCAATCATCCCAGCTGGACTGATGCAGTATCTGGAGAGCCACAATTTTATAGCCCCAGAGAAATGGTTTACTTCAAAACCGTTCATGTAATACTAACCTATTAATTGCACTTAATAGCTAGACTGCAGCAGGAGTCCATGTCGTCTACCTGGACTTCTGCAAAGCTTGTGATCACTTAAATCATCGAATTCTTCTTCAGAAGCTTCGGAACTACGGCATTGGCGACCCGATCCTGAGATGGACTAGCAATTTTCTACACGACGGACGGCTAGTCTGAGAGTCCGAGAATCACTGTCCTATGCAATCGATGTGGTGTGTGGTGTACCACAAGGCTCGGTGCTTGGACCTCGTCTATTTTTGGCCTTCATTAACGATTTGGCAAGATCAGTTACTTCCGCTTTCCTATTTTTCGTTGATGATATCAAGATATGGCGAAGGATCAGAGGACCGGACGACCACGAACGGCTTCAGTTCGATCTTAACACGGTGTCGAACTGGTCAGTACAAAACGCCTTACCATTTAACATAGACAGATGTCGCGTTGTACAATTACGCCATAGACACAGCTACACCTATTTACTTGGGAAAAACGGTTTGCAGGATAGCTCCCAGGAACGTGACGGAGCGACCTCAACTGTTCAAAACAGGCTTAGGTGCGAAAAGAGACAACCAGCACGCCAGCATGCTGCGAAGGGCATTCGGGAGATTTGACCCATCAATCTTCTCAATGATGCACAATTCCTACTTGCGCCCGCATGTTGAATACACTATCCAAGCTTGGCAACGTTGGTTAAAGCGGGACCTAGAAGCGATAGAGACACTACAACGAAGAGCAACAAAGAATGTAAGGGGCCTGCGCTATCACTCTTACCACCGAAGGCTGAAGTTGCTGGGAATTTTCAGCGGGCGCTATCGAAGGCTGCGCGGGGATCTCATATTAGCGTCTCGGATAGTGAGTGACCCATGAGTGCTGCCATTTGCTGAAACTTAGCCACAACACGCAGCTCAGGGGTAACTGCTTAAAGTTGAAATAACAATACAGCCGTCTAGAGTGTCCACGGAATTACTTTTCCCCTCGGGTTTGCCAGCCCTGGAACGCACTCGCGGACTCAGTTGTATCCTCTCCTACCTTGGACGTTTTCAGAACACGATTAGATGTTGCTCTTAGCTCCCAGCATTGTGTTACCGAAACCCCTCTATTGTGGATTACGCCAAGCATGCTTTTCAACAGGACCTAAGTGCGCGACCATATTTTACTATTCTCACTCCTTACATCAACGATCACTGTACCCCAGTGTCTTCTGAACGTTTACGCTCGACAATTTTTTCAATTTTACACTGATGTTTATTATTAAAGTATTCATCTCAGCAGACGTTCAGTAGATGACCCAGATATACTTTGATTTCATCATGTTCACCTCAACCGTCCTACGGGACGTGTCAAGCACTTGCTTTTATCCAGTGATAAATCATTGTTCATTGTTCATTCTCTATAATTTTTGGTCAATTATGGCAACCATTTTTGTACAACGTCTGCCCCGTTGTTCCAGCCTGATGTTCACCTTGTTGGTGGGTCATATAGTGCATGGTAGTGGCGATTTCACCGGTCTGGGCTAATCACATAGCAGCGGCTATGTGCGACTTGTTCACAAGTTCAAACCTGAATTTAGGTGACACACAGTGTGCTTGGGTTGCGACTCACAACCTCTATTGAGACCCCAGCTCACTTTGAGGTAAACCTCGGTCATTCCGATCTCGACGCACGTATCCTAAATGGCAATATTTGGGTGTTGCGCTTCCCAACATTGGCACACCACGACCGCGGTTTCGTCTTGGTTTGGACTCGTCAGCTGGGGATAGCCTGAGCTGGGTTGGAACTCAAGCTTAGTTGTTCGTGGCTGACGCCCTGAACACTATGCTACTGAGATCCACGAGCAGCGCTTGGCACAGCGGAAAGTAAATCAAAGCTGAATTCAGGAACCTCTGTGTGTCCACACGCTGTATTGACGACTCACTTTGTACACCTTATTTTTCTTTTCTTCAGCCGGCCGAGGAGCACAAACGATTCCCTACCGGTGTCATGGCCGATTTCATACGCCTACCAACGGTTGACCGATCACAATCTTCGCGATCAAGCACGCTTTACGACCTGGCTGAGGATGTCCCAATTTTCGGAAACGCCGACCGATGCAACCCCAGTCTTTTGGAGCATACATAAATAACCAAGCAAATAGCATGTTTCTTGATTTATGGAGCGACATCACACGCGACTGAGCCTGAGCATTCCACCAGTGACACTAGCAAATTAACTACCAAACAAGCGAACAAGCGTGGACAAACAGGAGCATGTTTGCAATGTGTGTGTACTTGCGAACGTGCGTGCCTGCACGTCAGATATATACTCATCCATCTTCATGAGTCTCCTCTGCAGTGCATTCCATCTGCCATGGTCTCACCGGTTGTTAAACACCGACCGGTTTGACAAACAGCTGTTGTACACCTGCGCCTCACTGACTACCAAGAGCCCTTGCATTTTGAGGTAACTGTATCGCTAACCTCTGCACTAGATATGGAAACGACCATCTCCACTGTGACATTGATAACATTTATAAGCGAGATGTCCCATACCCTTTGGAATACAAATTCTGTCATGCTTTAACCAAATATGGTCGTTCGTTCTTCGCTTTCGGCGATATCCCGTCGCTCAATTGTCAAACGGAAATCGTGTGAAGCCGTTACTGGGAAGTGCGACCAAAATCAGTTTGGATGGGAGCTCCCAACAAAACTTCGCTCACTGTGAGGCAATTAGATGAAACAGCTGTTACGGTGGAAAGGGTACTCCAAAAGTGTACTTGTGAAGCAGTGGACCTATGTTTGAGAGATGGTGTTTTTATACGAAGTGTGGTGTGACTACGGACAGGATGAACCTCAGGGCAAAGCAGAAGATGTAACTGAGGCCAAACAGGACGGAGTTCAACGACAGTAAACGCTATTTCTGTAGCTTACTGTTGACCCTGTACATGTAGCATTTGTACTCCCACTAGCCATCAAAACGCAAACAAGTGGTTCTGAAATGATACTTTGGTTTAGTAATTGGAATTGCCGACCAAACTTTTGGTCGACTGGTTATGAGCATATTTCTCGTTAAGCTACTGAAGTTAGATCCCCTAATTCACCACCTTGATGGGAAATGTGCCAACACCAACAACAGTCGGGTTTCCGATAAGCAGCAGATATCGGTCGAGAGGGTCTCCAATGTTCGTGCAAGTGCTGCCTGTTGACCGATCTGTAGTAGTGCGCGTACGTTGAAGCATGCCAATCTGAAGGTGGATCGAGGGCTCCAAATGGAAGCCGATGAACTGGGCTTGACCGCTTGCTTGGACTTGAGTTTGTCTAAAGGGCAGGAATGACGCTCCGCGTTCACAAATGAGTTGAAACTAAAACGTAAAAACCTATCAAAGCAAGGTGAAGGAGGGCCAAGAACTGGGTGTATGGGGTTGAAAACAGGGAGGATAGAATTGAAGCTGGAACGGGAGGGTGAGAGTGAAAAAGCGTAACAGGGGAAATAAGATGGGTAGGCTTGAGCAGTAGCATCCAAACCCCATCCACCCTGCTCGATGCAGTAGATAGGGCACCGTTGATTATCCTCAGCGGTGGCCAGAGCATCAGAAATTTGTTTGAAGTGAAATTCATTGTATTGCGTGGGCAGAATACTGTCAGGTTGCCCAGGCCAAGACAGGAGAACGATTAGGGTTCTCAACCAAAGCCTTTGGTTCAAAAACCTGTCCGTAAGGCAGCGTGTTTGGCACTGGGCTACAAGGAGTCCGTTTTAAGGAATAAGGAGCCCCTCTCATTCCAAACCCTAACCTGGAGGACCAGGAGGCTGAGTTTGTCTGGCATCTAAGCATTGACCAATCTGGTATGACTGGCTCTAAAGGTGCAAAAAAACACCACCCAGCGTAGCTCAATGGATCTTTGAAGCCCGCAAACCATCGCTCCACGGTAAGGTCCAGGCTCATTGCGATGGAACAATTTGTCTAACATGCATCCAGACTTCGTTCATTAGCCCAGTCACGTCATACGCGTTAAAAAGTTAAAATAAGCTTTATGTATCCAGATGGGGACATTTTCAGCACTCTACAGTATCGACTGCGGATGAGCTGCAATTATATTGTCATAACTGTAAAGTTGTATGAATGGATAGAAAGGCACAGTGTAGTTTTGTTAGTTGAATAAACGATCAGTGTAAAGGAATAAAATTAGACTCTTACTGACAGAATAATTTAAAGCCAGCTTTGCAATCCAGCTTTTTAACCGGGACCGCCCGTTTTCACGTGCGCAGTATTTTAAGTTTTTCTCAAAATTTGCGCGGACAGCAGTAGTGACCTTGGAAATAGCTTGACAACTATCGATGTTGAAATCTTCTGAAAACTAATGTATCCTAAACGATAGTGTACAAACGATGTTCAGTGACAACGGCACGGCCGAATTAAAGGCTCCGCCCATAAAAGTGTGGCCAGTTCGCGCAGCGACGATACAAGTGCCTCATTGGGTTTTATCCTAGAAACATCCACAACAACGTCAGTTGATGCTTAACCTATTGTTGCATACTGTTGCCTGTAGGCAACGTACCAGATAATTGGTCGCCAGCTTGCTTTCACAATGTTGTTCATATTAGGAGTAAGTTCCCTTGATAGAACAGATATTTACGGTTCATTTCGGTTATCTGTCGTTCTGTTTGACCGCAAAATCGCCTTTAGAATGCTAAAATAAGAGTTATTTCGAGGTAAATGAGCAAGCTTGGGCTTTAGACTGCGGATACTCCGTGCTGTAAAAGGTTAATTGGATTCATTTCCAGACCCTGTTAGTTAGGTATTTCTGTGTTACTAAAGATAACGCTGTTCATGTGTGTTTTGAGCAGCGACAGTTCTCTACCGTGTCGCTGAATGTTAGTCGCATATGGATGGAGGATACTCAGTTGATTCTTATTGCAGCTGCCTGCGTCATACGTTCTTGGGCAAAAAGATCAACGTAATTCACTGAGATCCTCTCTCCATCACCGTCTTCATACCATCGTGAAGCAAATTCGTCCGATGTGTGAATGTTGCTTTTCTTATACCCACGTCATTCATAAATTTCCAATTACATCCACTCTGCATTCGATCTGATCGAAACAAATTGACCCATTTAAACACACCACTCTCCCGAATCCACACATACTCGTGGGTCAGTCTTCTTGAACGACATTCTGCTGGTTTGCTGTTAGCAAGCATAACGCTTGCTTGCTCGTCCTTCCGGCAAGAAATTCCAGTTACTGGCTTTGGCATGATACTAGGCACGATGGCTTTTCTGGATCTTACGCTTAGTTCACTACTACCTTCTGGGACCTAATCCCCACACCGCATTGGAAACGCAACCACCTGTGCATCCTTATTCACGTTTTCAGGCTTACCTGCATTCAAATGTCACGCCTCATTGACGGTGATAACGATGATCCGGTCACAAGATGACGATCAAATCCATTTTACTTAATTTATATCCGTGAAGCAGAAGCCAGAAGAACAAATATGTCAGTCGGTTAGTATATCACTCACGCGTAAGCCGTGATCACTGATGCACGCACAGCGCTTCGTGGTCACCGTAACAGGAACGGCAGACGTAGTTCACGTACCTCTCGCCAAAATGACGTCGGTTTCACTCTATGCCTAGCATCACAAACACAACAGCCTATATTGCCAATACCACCACGGTGGAGGTTGGTCACATGGCATAAAAGAGTCTACCAATGTGGCGAAAAATGTAACAGCTCATGCGCCGGCTTAGTCGCTGAGAATGACCTGGTTACTGCCAACTTACTTGTTTTCACTAAAGCCACCAAGCGTGACAGGTACTGACGCGGTTGGTTCGTTAGTGGTACATTTAAATACAATGAAGACGGCCGGATGCTATAGATCAGTGGTTCTCAACCTGAAGATAATTATCCCCAAGGAAGTACAATGGAATTTTACGAGGTGTGAATATAAGTAAGAGGATTGGGTCACCAATCTGTCGCCAAACAAAATTAATAACAAAATCATATATCAAAACAATTATCTAACTACCTAATCCCTATTGAGTATCCATCAGGGACTAATTATCAGTGAGTGGTCAGTGAATTGGACACTTTTCAATAATGAATTTTATAACCTAAGATACGAATATACGACTGCAAAGCAGCGCAGTTGGCTGGAGCCTGTATCACCTCGCTCCTGGATCGTTGTTCTTTCGAGTCAGGCAGTCATTCGCCGGGTGGAATTACAGAGTTGAGTTAACGTCAATGTAGGAGCATGGGTGAGCCGACTAGATAAAGGAGAGAGTGAATGGGTACAAGGTAGAACGGACACAACAAGCAATTAGTTTTCAGGACATATGGATACAATGGCAGTGGGGAGCTGTCATTCAGGACGGAGTTGGAAGAGATGGTTGTAGCAAATGAAAGCCACTGAAATATGTACCTGTTTGATCAGGGATCATACACAAAAGCAAAGAACCGGATGAACTTGAAACAAGACCTACGCTTTGCATTAACCGAAAGTGCACCAAATATATCAGAACTTTTGGGACTAAACAGTATCAACTGTGTCATTAACGTCTATCTCCTGTTGTTTATTTAAAAATCGATCAAAAATAGGTGTTTCCGTTAGTGTAATGATTGAAATCAATCAAAAATAGTATCCGCTTTACGTAAGTAAAAATAAAAATGGAATAGTTTATATGTAAGTGTCTTTTTAAACTAATTTTTGGGGTAGTTGTTCATAGTGAACCCGCTTTATGGATCGTAGCCACAAAAAGGTTGAGAACCACTGCTCTAGATAGCGGTGGCAGCAGCACATGATACGACTTCTTATGCGGTGATGATTATGGTGCGATAGCACAGAGTCGGTAACCTGGCTGCTGTATGCTAAACGTCTTGTTGCTCTCCTACTCTCTGGTAAAGTTAAAGTCTTGGCAGATGGAAACGGACCTATTAATGGATAGAGAAATTATGTGCATTTAAATTGGACTAGACTATCGTTTGTACCTTAACCCAGACACTCATTATATAATGGCGCGGAAGGCAGGAATCACAGGTCGAACGGAGGAGCCGCGGAAACTAAGGAGAAGGAATACTAACTGGGACACCAAAGACGAAAGTCAGTGAAGCAGCTTTTGGCCTACGGAAAAGCGGAAAGTGGCCTACGAGCAACAAACGATATCAGGCCCAGACCGAACAGAGTGGGGGACGTGGTGGTGAAGCCCCCGTAGTTCCGGAGTGATACGCCTTTAGCCACACCTCTAGGAATAACCCAAACTAGAGAGATGCAACCCCGAATAAGCAAATCAAGAGCATTGTAACGAATCCAGCTCGGTCTGAACACGACGAGCAGAAGAGTAGATACGCGTGCAAATTAGTGAAAAGGACCTTGCGGATCGAATGAAAGCGGGGAATTAATGTTACGCCGAGCGAGAGGACAATATGTGGTTCGTGCTGGTTTGGAATTGTTCTCTATACGTGCGCGTGTGCGTGCTAGCCTCTGAACCCGTTGTGCATTGGCAATGAAGACCTTGCTTCCATACGGCCTCGTTTTCACTATAATTAAAGTGTGTTGTAAAGATACACAGGGCAAATCGCTCAGTCTTATCATCTGGTATGTGCGTAGCGTATACAGTGGAGTAAGCAGACCAGCAGGAACCAAGGAGAAGCTAATCGGATACTAACTGAACAGTGTCGGCTCTTGGCTTCACCAAGCGCCGTAGATTAGATAATGTTCACCGACTGCTGCTTAGTTGGAGTAAACGGACGGTATCATTGTCGGAACTGGGCCGTTGTGAGTCCTACTAGCCAAACAACATGCATATGGACCAAAGGAACGGGTCAGAAAGGCAATGGGAAACGTTCCTGATGGAGTCAATCACGGGACACTGATTACCGTTGTTCGGGTGAGTTACGATGAGATCCTTACAATATGTTTAGCTGAATCAAACTTGCAGCCACATCGGCCCATAGAGGTCGTTGTTTATGGAACTGCACAGGCAATATAGATCGAGGAGTTCTGTGTACCAAATACGTTGTAATCCTCTCTGAGTTGATTTTACCGAGTAAATACTTGTCTGTGGAAGACAAACCTCTACGTCAAGGTGGCAACTAGGGGTCATAGTGAAACACGATTTATGTTGGTCACTTAATGGGAATAAAACATCTACCATGGTCAGAAGACTGTCATTTGCATTCTCTGAGATCATTCTCCTCCTCTTACAACTTGCTATTACTGTGCATCACCGCATGTAGTCTGCCATACTCTACAGAATTTATCCAAGCCTGTCGCTTATACATTTCGAACTATCCGACAGGTCACTAAAACTTTTCCCTCGCTGCAGTGATGTTCCAGAGCCGACTTTGACCCAACTGTTATATGTACCCAGGTTACTTCTTACAAAAGTGGCTTGTATAGTATGCAGTGATACTAATCACTGTCTGCACAGAGTATTGTCTTTTTGTGCAGTTACTTCTTATGCTGTACAAAGGTACATGGCGCAGCTCTAGGTTTGACAGTCGTTTCACAGAAACCTAGGCTTCTGCTTGAGCTGAAATTCTTCAAAGAACTAGCCGACAAATTGCATCGGTGACGTTGAGCGTACACTTTACTCCTGTGTTACAGCTGACAACCTAGGCTAGTTGAGTACACAGAACACATTTCTGACTTGACTTACCCAAATGTAGTAGCATTAGTATATGCAAACATAACTGTATACTACGTCTTCCATGCGACCTAGTTGGAGTAAATGTATCTGTTAGCATTCCATAGGTTCTCGGTTCAAGTTTCATTCCTGCTATCTATACCCTACGTGGGTATATAAGCATGAAACTAGTTGTGGAGTGCAGTGTTGCCAGTCAGTATCATCCAGCCTTTATCAGTTTCAAGTACGGTCCCCGTGACCGAACTGAGCAGAATTTTTTCAAACCTTGATGTAATGGGTTTGAGAGATCGGCCGAGTCTGGTTGGCCCGAGAGGCTAACCGTGGATCACGAAACGCAGCTGATTCGCCCGAGCTAAGATACCTCAAGCGACGGAATCACTGGGTCACGGTGATGAGTCGGTAACCAATCACGTGAAAGGAAGCCAACATTGTGTAATGGGGTTTGAGAAATCGGCAAAGTTTGGTCGGCACGACAAGCTAACTGTGGATCACGGAACGAAACATTCTCCCGAGCGCGGATAGCTCACGCGACTGGACTTTGGATAACTGCGATGGGTCGGCGCGACGAACACCCCAATAACGCGTTACGCGTATCGAAATGCCGGAAGAGCAGATTGGTCAGTCAAACGATTGGTGAGCATTGACGACCCAACATCACTTAACGGCAGTCCGACCGCGTACCAGTCGAGGGGCAGTGGTCCGAAGAAATACGACTAATCAGGTATCAGCCATGAAACACAAGCGCCATCGAGAAACAGTTCAGGGATAGAGCAGATGATGAGGCAACCACGAGCCAATGCAACAACATGAAAGAAAACGCAGCCAATGAGGTTAGCCGCATGACAAGGTACCCAGTGAAATAATGTGAAAGAAAGTAATGTACTTTATCTGTAGGGATACAAGGCCATTGGCATTGAATGACTCTACTGACCGCCACCAACATTTCGTTTTTGATTGTCGTCCAGTAATACAACAAATAGTCGCAGTTCAGATAGAGACAGCATGTTGCAGCTGCTTCAATTGACCCACAATAACGAACGATCCCAGTGAAGCACTCTTGTTTGGATACTCAGCGTCGTCCGGTATGAGGCAGCTGCTTAAAGTAGCAAGTGTTCTGAGAACAGCGATCTAAGACTATGGCGGTAAAGAAGTTGAACAATCATAGAAAAACTGTGTTGTTAGACGTGTGGAATGATTTTAAAAAAGAAGAAGTTTCCCACGGTGACCAGAGAAACATCAGCACTTTGATCGGGTGGAGTTGATAAAGCAATTTGAATATGACATATTTCATTGCTGGTTTTTTGGTTGTAATTTAAGCCCAGTGCTGACTACCGCTATAAAGACCCCCATATTAGTTACCGTAAAATACATAACTGGAGCTCCGACCGAGTTTATTCCTTCGATACTGCGTGCACATGAATCAAGCCACGTCATTGGTGGTGAGATATTTCACAGTGACAACAACCGGTCGATAAAGATTTGAGGTGCCATTTAGCTCATCGGACACCACAGCAGAAGCTACTCCTGAGATTAGACACCCCATCCTTTTGATTTGAAATCTTCGTTCGCCATTCAGCCAGTGCACCATACTGGTTGCTGCGACAAGCAATTACCACTTGCCAAAACCAGTCTAGCTTTTGAAATAACCAATGCAATTATACGCGGTGAACACCAGTTCTCGCTGCAGCATTCTGCCGTACTGGAAAACAAATGGGCTGCACTAAGCTGGTAGTGATCGATTTCACCTTAGTTGCTGTCGAACAGTCGATACGAGAAAAAACTGTACTGCGCTTCTTCATTCACCAGGTGGATGTGCAACTAAACTGTGTTCATCGGAACACCCCAGAGCACAGGTACAAGTTAGGCTAACCAACGCGCATTTTGGATGCAAAGTGAGTTATGAATGGGACCATGAAGATCGTGGGTATCCGCATGAGTCAGCAAAGAACAGAATGCCTCAGAACCTGTACACGAAAAACAAACTTGGTCTAACTGCAGTTTCCAACCACTCACGCACGCACCAGCGCAATGCGACAGAACTCCGGTACATGTCCTCAGTGACCGCGTCATGCATGCTTACAAGCCCATAAGGTACATTCAGCCCCAGTACACTCGTGTAGGAAGTCTACTACAGGAAACAATTGGGACCAAATTTCGCATCAGAGACCAAACCCCTTCGTCCCGCGAAAATGCCTTCAATTATAAGGAGTAGGACTCGCAAAGGCCTGGCGATAAGGGATGCAGCATGGCGTGCCTACAAGATTAACCCCAACTCAGAGACTTGGGGAAATATCCTGATCCATCGCAACCATTGCACTGCACTTGTCCGTGAGGACAAAGTAACTTATCAACAGTGCCTAGCCAAAAAGTCCATGGCAAACAACAAACTGCTGTATAAGCATGTCAATAAACTTCGTAAAGTGAAGCATGGAATGCCCCCACTAATCACGACAGGCGGTAGAGTATAAAGTGCCGTAGAGGCAGCTAATGCCCTGCGCCTGCAATACGCCCCAATCTTCGAACTCGCAACATCTACCTGTCCCATAATATCAAGCTCATTACCGACACCTTTGTCTACAAAAGTTATTTTTAACCCATCAATTGTGCTAAGGAAGTTACTCTCACTGCGTGAGCATAGTTCTCCGAGAGCAGACAACATCCGCCCGAAGGCACTGAAGGCTGTGGCCACCAAGCTAGCTGAACCACTGTCACAGTTCTTTCAAAGGTGCTTTGATGAACAACAAGTCCCCACTATGTGGAAGTGTGGCATTATAGCCCCTATTTTTAAATGCGGTAGCCGTTCCGATCCTGCAAACTATCGTCCAGTGACTCTCCTCCCTGTGCTCGCGAAGGTCATGGAAGCATTCATCGCTGAGGCTTTAATGGACTACCTAGAAAAATGCAACATTTTGGTACCGGAACAGTATGGCTTCCATCAACACCGGTCATGCATCACCAACCTACTCATTGCACGAGGTAGTTGGACGGAAGTGGCCGATGATGGGGTCGGAGTCGACGTCATCTATCTGGACTTCTCCAAAGCTTTCGACCGCCTTGATCACCGAATCCTACTTCAAGGACTACAAAGTTACGGAATCGGAGATCCTGTAATTGGTTGGATTAGCAACTTCCTTTACCAACGAAAGCTTCAAGGACGTGTTAGGGGATCACTTTCTAACCCAATTGAGGTGGAATGTGGTGTCCCACAAGGCTCAGTGCTGGGACCGCGTTTATTCCTGGTGTTTATCAACGACCTGGCAAGGGTCATCTCCTCAAACTTCCTGCTTTTCGCCGATGACGTCAAGATATCGCGGGCGATTAGTAACAAGCCAGATCATGATCTGTTCCAACATGACCTAGATTGCATTTATGAATGGTCAAGGAGGAACAATCTTCAATTGAACATAGCTAAGTGCAAAGTGATACATCTGCGTCACCAGCCGGTGAGCGCTTACAAGATTGGAGACCACACCTTGGCGAAGGTTTCTCAGGAGCTTGACCTGGGTGTATTGGTACAGGAAGATCTCAGGTGTTCAAAGCAAGCAGAGAAGGCGAGGAGAACCGGCAATCAACACTTCTGCCTTCTTCGCAGAGCCTTCGGTCGGTTTGAACCATCAATATTTCCCCAAATGCTTAACGCCTACGTGCGACCTCACGTGGAATATGCTATTCAGGCGTGGCAGCCGTGGCAGTAACAGGATCTCGTTGCTCACGAGACTCCTCAACGACGGGCAACCAAGAATGTCAGGGGCCTCTTTCATCTGCCCTATCAGCTTAGACTGAAATCTCTAAGAATGTACAGCAGTCGATATCGGCTTTTGCGGGGGGATCTCATAATGGTTTACCAGATTCTGAAAAACCCAAACCACATTTGCCGTCCGCTTCTGGAATTGAACCACAACACTAAACTAAGAGGTCATCTTCTGAAACTGATAATTCATTATAGCCGGCTTGAATGCGTTAGAAATTTCTTTTCTCTCCGCGTGTGCCAGCCTTGGAACGCCCTCCCTAACTATGTCGTCTCTGCTCCGAATCTGGCGATATTTAATAAACGTGTTGACGATGCATTGTCTCACTTGCATTTCATTTTATGACTTGTCTTGCCAAACGCCTAACAAATGGATTTATGGATTTGTACGTTTAATACGCGGACATATTCGCTATTCCACATAAGTCTATGGTGAGTCCACCATAACGCTTTTCACTTTATTGTGCAATTGATTTTTGCAATCATTTCCATCCCACAGGACTTGTTAAGTGATGCTTTTTTACCCGTAATAAACCATTGTTCCATTGTTCCATAGGCAGACACAAAAGCACGTGCCCCTGCGCTGATATCTAGATGTCAAGGTCACAGATGGTAAATTAATTGTGGATGTTTGTGAATAGTGCAAACTTCGTAGAAATTAGAAGTCACGATTAAAATTAAAATCCACACAATAATGTGCCTCGACGGGGAATCGAACCCTGGTCCAACTTTGGTGTGCCTGGGGATAACAAGAACAGCAATGAATATGGTACTAGTTAGATGAATTACTAAGAGTGTGATCAAAAGATATCTTTTTCAAACCATTGTTGACTTAAGTATCAATGGTAAAAGACCGACCATTTCTGTTGCTGTGGTGTTACTCATTTGACTTGATATCTGATTAGTTCTGTCTTTAAATACCTGTCAGAAATTCTCCGGACCAAACGGCTGTGATCGATCCGCTGAACGCACTTCTGTCTCATTATAACTGAAGAACAACGCTAGATGTTGCTCCTTTGATCTACACAGCACCTACCTACCGAAACAACTCAGCTTTACTATAACCTGCGTCTTCCGGTTGTCTCTTTTGCTCATGTTAAGGTGAAAATAAAAGTGGTCACCCGGAAAGCGGAATATTCACCGTTGTTCTTCTCGCGCTGTGGTATGTGGAATTGGAACCAAAGCTGCACTGTTCCAGCTGGTGATGAATTTTCAGGCTGCAAGAGATTAATATGCCAACACCTAATTGATTTCGGCTCAAGATTGTGCACAGCAAGTGTAACGAACAAACCACAGTTTGTTGGATTTCCCCGAAGCATGCCACAAGTCACTACCTATTCCCTTGTTTTCAGCTGTCCTTGACTCTCCTATCAGCTGATAGTTTGACCGTTTGATTGGTAGGACTACTGATCGTTTTGCTTTAAATCGTATCCGACGCAACTGCTTATTCGGCTGTGTAACCGATTGGACTTTATTTAATTGTTGCCGGTATTTGGTCTTGTTTGGATGTTCGGTATTCATTTGAGAACAGAACTATTGTACACATGTGGTGGACATTGTCAAGGTCAGTATATAATTTGTTTCCCCAACCCTTTGTTAAAATAGCACCGTAGCGAATTTCTGGCCTTGAGTTTTGTATTGACCCTGGAGTGTTACATGTTGCATGAATCCAACACCGATTTGACGGTAACAGCAAACCTCTCGTGCACGTAGATGAACATGATGTGTTTTAGCTCTCAAATATCATTGCTGTGAAGCCAAGACTTGGATTTATCGCTTGGCGGATAGCAACCCTACTGGAGTGTACTTTGTGAGGCAATCCTTCGCAATTTATACATACATGCACGGTGACCAATTCTACTGTACTGCCATATTCGACTTCACGACTACTCACATCCGGAAACTGTCTAACTCACTAGGGATGGGATTCATTACTCATTTACGAGCTTACCACTGTGTAAATATGACCTGCTCACACGCCACGAGGTATCGCAGAAATGGTGATGTCCTGAGACGTGGAACTTGCTATCGAAGCAAAAACAATGTGAAAGCCTAATTGCTTGAGGGCATAATTGACATTATTAAATGGACCAAAACTGAGGGAACTCGTTGCTGCGTTAGGCGAAGTCTTCTGACTCATGTCTCATTGTTAACATCTGTTACACCTAATAGCTTCTCTCCGTGAAAGCACACTACGTATGTCAACAGCTCATTCGTTCGAAGAACAAAGCAGTACTACTGGTTCACATAAAACTACACACTGACGGCATATTAACTTCGTTCGGGTCCGCATTCGCTAATGATTCCCTGGCGACATTTCTTAAAATGCCCATATAATTACCTCACGTGCTTTCCCCTTTTCCTTCAATTTTCACCACTCTTTGTGTTTAAAATGACTCTGATTAATGAGTTTGACGTCAGCGGGGGACGTCACCAACGTGTGTTTAGCCATTCTATGCTGCTCGTCACGACAACGTCAGTGAGCTTAGTTGCCGCTAGGTGGTTATACAGGAAACCTTCTATGGTATTCACATAAAGATGATGCGAATTGGCTGGCGATATCCACTTTTCTGTGCTGTAGCCTTCTGATACTCACCATCGCTTTCTCTGATCTAATCAACATAGATGACCACCGTCTACAGTTCATGAGTCCGCTATTTTCAGCGCATTCCAGATTAATCCGGTGCATTTTTCCACCCCTAAGTGTGCCTGCACATGTGTTGATTCACAACGCGGACCCGACGTCCACAAGGCGGTGGCTGGACCGTAGTCCGTTCCACACTGGATGCATGGAACCACTCTCTGAGCCTAGCACTGCCACGAGGACCGTGCGCCCCGTCCTCCTAGCAACGATTCACAGTTTCCTGGAGCCAGTAATCGGGGTGGAGGGTAGTAGACAGCTAGGCACTACGTCAACATTGACACCAAGCGCAACTCTCAATGAAAATACCAACTGTAGGACCTGACTCGGTGATGGTTTCGACAGTAGCTATAACATCCGAGCACGAGCGAACACCGAGATCCTGGCCATCTAATACTTGAATACATACCAAATTCTTCTCGAGAATCTGCAACTCATCCAAAAAGCGATTAGCCACCGATCTTTCATCGGTCGGCGTAAACTTACTTGTTTCATCCATCCAATCTGAAACATTTTTGGTCTCCCAGAAGCTCTCATACATGTACACAAATGCCCAAGGGCTACTCAGTAAATTAGCTGAATTAAGAGTGCGAGACGATTCAGCAGCTTGGGACCTCATCGCTCTCACGGAAACGTGGTAGCTCTGTGAGATAACGGATGCCGAAATCCCGCTAACAGGATTGTGCGGAATGATCGAACCAGCAAAGGGGGTGGGGTAGCCTTTACTTTCGTTAACCCCTGAAGTACGAACCCATTCGCCATTCGGAAACCGATGTACCTGACTTCATTTGTTAAAGCTTCCGGCTGAGAGGGAACGAACTTCGTCTAGTGGTTGTTGTTTACCGACCACCATCGTTTACACCTGAGATGGACTGCAACTTGGTGGCTGCATTGAGGCAGGTGATAAACAGGACGTACAGTCACGTTCTAGTCGCCGGCAATTTCAACTTACGTGCTCTAGGATCCCAGGGCCACACCAAGCAAGCAATTCAAAGCAGATTTGCAGGTTTTCCGCTTAATGGCCAGGTAACTTGGCCTACCAGGTTCAGGGGAACTAACAGGCCACCCATATTAGACCGAATATTCACTAATGAAGAACTAATGATCGAGTGATAATCGATAGTCCTCTAGGTCGCAGTTATCATGCGATTTTGCATTTCGTGTATACTTGCTATGCTTAAAACCCCCAACGCGAAATGTAACCAGTTACGACAACTTAACCCAACTAGTTGAAGCTACCGATTGGAGTTTCCTAACCGATAATGAACCCGATATTATCTGGGAACGTTTTGTCAGTAAGTTTAACATCCTGATTAGGAAGCATCGGAAACCAAGACATATGTTGTCCACCGTAACTATTGTACCCAATTAGTGCGCGAGGACAAAGTAGCTTATGGACATACCTTAGTCCAGTGATTAACTACAAAATCCTAAGCTTCTGTACAAGCATGTGAACAGCCTGCGCAAGGTGAAAATTGGATTTTCCCCTCTTCAAACAGCGGATGGTCTAACTCGGACTGCTAAAGAAGCGTCAATTATTCTGAACAACAAAATGCAGCAACGTTGCGTTGCATCCCATGGTCTTCTATGGTGCCCACACCAAGACTAACCCACATAAATTTTAGGGTAGACATCCTGATGATAAGCTGCCATTCATGTGCCTGCACGCCTGTCCAGGAATTGACGACATGCGCCCAAAGACGCTTGCTGTTG
This sequence comes from Dicrocoelium dendriticum, assembly GCA_944474145.2. Lineage (NCBI taxonomy): Eukaryota > Metazoa > Platyhelminthes > Trematoda > Plagiorchiida > Dicrocoeliidae > Dicrocoelium > Dicrocoelium dendriticum. The sequence continues at coordinate 156,496,258 of OX104063.1, read as the reverse complement.
CGGATACTATTTTGGCTGAACCTTTTTTAGCGCGGCTGTTCCAGCATTGCCTTGACGAACAGCACGTTGCTGCAATGTGGAAATACGGAATAATAACTCCCATTTACAAAGGTGGTAGTCGTTCCGACCCAGCTAATTATCGGCCAGTGATTCTACTGCCAGTACTTTCAAACGTTATGGAGGCTTTCATTGCTGACGCACTCATGTCTTATCTGGACGGCTTTGGTTACATTGCCAAGCAGCAACACGGCTACCGCAAGAATCGGTCATGTACAACCAAACTATTGTTAACACGAGAGGGCTGGACAGAAACGGTGGATGCTGGTGCAGGATGTGATGTGGCTTGCCTTGATTTCTCTAAGGCATTCAGACGGTTGGACCATCGTATCCTTCTCACCAAACTTCAAGGATGTAGCATTGGGAACCCTCTTTTCGGGTGGATTTGCAATTTTCTCTCACACAGGCGTCTTGAGGTGAGATAACGTGAATCCATGTCAGACCCAATTCACCTCGAATGCGGAATACCACAGGGTTCGGTACTGCAGCCCCGTCTGTTCTGGGTCGTCATAAACGATCTAGTGAGTCAAATTAAGTCAAACTGTTAACTCTACGACGGTGACGTCAAAGTTTGGCAAGTGATCAGAGCCCCAGAAGACGGTATCCAGCTTCAAATCGACCTTGACAGGATTTATGTATGATGGGTACAAAATAACCTTTTCTTCAATGTGGCTAAATGTAGGGTGCTCCATTTAAGACACCGAATAGTTCATACACAATCTGGGTGACTAGGACCTGCAACACCGTTTTCTCGATAAGGCTCTCGGTGTGTTAGTCCAGAAAGAGCTCGGCTGCTCGGAGCAGTCCAAAAGGGTATCGAAGTAGGGGATACAAATCGTGGGGCTTTTACGGAGAGTTTTCAGACAATTCGAACCGTCGATTTTCTGACAAGTACTTTCCGCTTATATACGCCCACATGTTGAATATGCAATTCAAGCATGACACCCATTGCTAAAGTGAAACCTCACGGTCTTGGAGTTTCCACAACGTTGGGCGACCAAAAAGGTACAGGGGCTGCGCCACTTGTCATACGAACACTGTTTCAGAGGGCTTGGCATTTTCAGCGGACGTTATCGGCGTTTGCGTGGTGATCTAATCATGGTTTGGCAGATATTAAACAACACTAATCACCTCTGCCATCACTTATGGAAGCTGAGTCGCAACAGCTAACTGAGAGGTCATCATTTCAAATCGACAGAACAATACAATCAGTTGGAGGGTCGGAGAAACTTTTTCTCGCTGTGCGCTTGCCAATTGTGGAACACGCTCTCAGAAGCTGTTATTTTAGCCCCCACGTTAACCGTGTACAAATAAAGTGTCGACAGTGCATTGGTCACGCTACACCATATGACGTACTCCAAACGATCCAAAAACAGCAGGAAAACAAAGCCACCCAACCAACATTTTTTATCGTCCGGAAACCACAGGCGATAACCTTGGATAGTACATTAAATGGACGGGAAAGCTGTAATCGGCAAGCTCTCAATTTGCATTTTACTATTTCCTACGATTAATTTTGCCTTTATTTTGCTCACCTTTTAACCGATCATCTGGCGGGACATGTCAAGCTTCGGCTTCTTTTATCCGCAATATATCGTTGACCATTGACCACCTTTCAACCAACATAGAATTTAAGCGAAGACAAACGCAAAATTAACCCATTCTACGCAGAGGTGACATAATTGAAAAGCAAATAAAGTGGTATAACTTTTACCCAGAATATATATATATATATATATATATATATATATATAATCACTCTGTGGTGCGGATATTGTGCCATCAAATTCATAGAGAAATAAGAAAACAGGAGACGAATAGGAAGACAAAGAGCATGCAGCAATTTTCACTAGTTTTGCACTCATTTTTGAACGTATTTAATTGTTTATTTTATTGGGAAACGGAAGGTAAATCAACGCAACACACAGAGATACATGTCCGCCATTGACGTCGGTCCTGAACCCTGATTTTCAGGGTCTCCAACCAGCGACTCTCTATCTCTGAAATCCCAACCAGGGAGTTGAGAACAACTTACCGAGACCAACTGTTTCGTCAGCTTTTCATGTGACTCATTCAAGTAGTAGGTTGTCCACTGCGCCGTCTTCATTCCTGTCCAGCAATCGCAAACAACGCCTAACACAGAAGCCGATAAGCAGGCACGCCTAGTACGTGTCCAAGCCACTGCAGCTGACGCAGGGGGACGAGCACCTCGAGCGAGTGGCTACCTACACTGGTTACGTGGTGCAGCCACCACACATGAGCAACGAAACGCAAGCAACGGTGCTCGAAAACAGAGACGACGCAGGTCAACGGTACGAACAGGCCAGGTCTCGCAACCACACAACAGTACAGCGAGGACAGTTGCGCAATAATTACGCCCTTTGATGGATAGACGGATGTCATGGCGTGGCCACAAGGGCCTCAGCTTAGAGAAAGCTAGGCGAGCTCTTTAGATACGCACCGAAATCTCGTCTTCAACAGCTCCACCGATTGTGATGCAACTTCTGAGGTAGGCAAAACGCCCTAAAATCCACTGTCTCACATCAAGTGTGAGTGCCGGTACAGGCATCTGAAAGTCTTCGAAAAGAGCTTTGTACTAGGATGAGGAAAATACCATCTCATATTTTGAATCATCAATCGCCAAGCGGTTGAATGCAAGTTGGACGGCCTGTGGATCGTCACCTAGTAAAACGATATCATCGGCGTAGTCCAAGTCAACAACTCGGCTACCTGAAAGGTGCTCAACACTAGCGCACAACGAATCACCCAGAGCATTTTCAGGATATCCTCAATGGCGAAATTGAAAAGGAATGGGGAGCTAGGGCATCCTAGTCGAACTCCACTGGTGACAACAAAGCGAGGCGAAAGCTTGCCATAAACCCTAACTCTACCCTTGGTCAAACTGTACATTGCTCGCAGTACGGAAACGAACTTCCCGGGGACGCCATTGCTTAACAACCAGTGGCACAATGCAGACCAGTCGACAAAATCGAAGGCAGCGCGGGTATCCAGGAACACAACAGTCGTCGGCTTTTGGTACACAAGGCGGAGCTCGAAGATCTGGTGGAGTATGAAGAGCTGATCGACGCAGTTGCGGGCAAGGCGAAACCCAGCCTGTTGTACCTTTTTTTAGCTATTCGGGGCATTGGAGATAACCTACGAAATATGATGGACACCAGAATCTTACAAACGACGGAAACCAAGCTGATACCCCTGTAGTTGCAGCACATTGCGCGCAGATCCTTTTTGGAGATGGGGCCGACTATCGATTTACCCCAAGATGATGGACCCTCCTCTATCAGCCAAACTTTGGAGAACAAAGCGATAAGTTCTCAAACCAGCGAATAACCGCCAGCTTTATATAAGACAGGAGGTAAGCCATCAGGGCCCGGTACATTACAGCGCTGCAATAGACAGAGTTCCCACTAACTTTTTTGGTGGGATGGAGGATCTGTTTGGGCAGACCACTTAGCACCAGTGAGCTCTCCAGGGGAAGTAGATGGAGCTGGTGGCCAGAAACAATAATAGCCAAAGTGTCCAGCTCATCGTTCCAACGGTCGATGAAGAGTGATGAGTGGTAGGCCATCCTCTTCACCGATCGGTTGGCTTACACCAGATCGGAAACCGGTCGCTCGGATATTATCAGAAAAGCTAGCGAATTCCATCGATTTAGCACCAGCACACCACCAGGTTTCACAGCACTATTGTAGACTCCTGCTCAATTCTCAATTTAGAGATGGTCGTTCTTCACTGCAGCTAGTATCGGTCGTGATCGAGCTATTCCTATCCGTCAGTGACAAAGAGACAGCAGTGACCCAACTGTTCGGCAGGTGATGGGTGACTCCGCAACTACCAATGTTCGCCGAAAGGAAGGCAATTCTGATTTGCATCATCTATGAATTAAGATCATCAGCTTAAGCTGGGGTGAACAGTGTTGACAGGGAGGCCTGGTATTTGGCTAGTGTCGTAGGGTCTTGTAGGTTTTCTAGGCTCGGTCGGTTGTGCGTATGCCTAGGCGATCCTCCGATACGCCTGCATAACTCAGCGCGTATCAATACCGGATCGGAGTCCAGACAACTTGACCAGTACGAACGACAGTCTGATACGCTTCCGTGCCATCTGTAGGTTATCGCTATGTGGTCAAGTTGGGACTACTCTTGGGTTTGAGAAGTCAGGATTCAGGTAGCAGTCTGTCTTTACAATTGCCAAAAACTGGTTCTCGAGAGAAACAAGCGATAATCAGAACAAAGAGTCAGTAATCTATCTCCATTGCCTGATCGACTGCTTCCGAAGCCAAAACTACCCCCAAGATAGTGTTCGCTTGGTAGCAGGCAGTCCACTCGTGCAGTTAACTCTCCGGCAAGAATGATAATATCATACATTTTACCGGAACACAGGTTGTGTAGTTGTTGGTAAAAGCAATCCTTGGCTGCATCCAGGCCACAGGGTGTAGGAGCATAGGCAGAGACGACAGAGAAAGGGCGTGTAGCTTCTCGACGCTTAACTTATATGAACCCCGTACTCTAATTGCACATAGCCGACTGTTGACTGGGATCCAATCAAGCAGCCTTGTCACTCAAGCAACCCCAACACCGGCCTGGTAAGAAGTGGTAGCCACTGGGTCTCCGGAAAGGCGCAAGTGTTAATTAACGTCAGCGTTTGCAAGAGAGGTCATCCTGATGATGGTAGATAAGAATTACGATCTAGTTTCTGAGAGACAACAGATGTCTACCGACAGCGTCTCAAGAGTGCGGGTCAGGCATGTTTGCTGTCCGATCTGCATCAGTGTGCGAACATTGAAAGCTGTGAGGCTGAATGGGGAACTATGTAGAAGAAAAGCTGGGGCTTCTGTGGAGTCTGAAAATAGTGTGATCGTCGGGCATCGAAGACCAAGAGTTTGACTGACTTCCGTCAGGTGCAACCAGTGAGCTGTTGTTGGCAGTGACCGGGACGGACATAAGTGTAGTTGAATAATGGGAGGTGGGACGATCTGTGAGTAAAGATTCAGCAGTAGAGATAATAGAGAAGCTAGACATAGCAAGAGAAAGCAGTAGTATTATCCGTTCATGATTCATCAGTAGGCCTGATACCACCCGGTTGCCCAGGCCCTTTGAGCAAAAACCAAACCAACAAGGCAGCAGGGCGATATGAGGGCGTCGCAACCCATTGGGAGCCGGTGACCAAACAAGTGCTTCAGACGCCTTTAAGTCCTGCAAAGGACCGGGGGCCCAACACGTCCTGAAGTTACAATACCACTCAGGGAGAGGCAACGGACAATGACTTTATTTAATGTCGAGTCATTTCCGCCAAGTCATAGTGTTGTTAAGCGCACATATATGACATTTTTTAGAGAGTACTCTTGCCAATGTGATAACCCACCACTTCCTGGAACATTGTCGCCGAACCAGTTAGTAGATTGGAATAATCCTGAACCACCCATCTGGCATCACCAAGAGGTTGTTGGGCCAGAAGAAGCTGGTAACTCCGGTAGATTTAGCAGCGTTTCAAAGTGTTCGACCTAACTCTCCAAGCGTTTTCACGAAATGTAGATTGGCTGTCTACACTCACCACGTATGATCTCGCTAACAACTGGTCTCCTTCTGCTCGTTTCGCGTATCAAAGGGAATAACATTCGATGGATACGAAGAGCAGCGGCCAGTTCAATCTCCGATGCACGATGAGACCACCAGGATTCGCGGTCTCTCTTCAGGCCAGCACGCAGTTATGCCCTGAGATCTTTGCTAGTCTCGGTGTGTTCGCTTCCAGCCGATAAGTTCCACAGACAGCATAGAGACCAAGTGTCCAGGATGGCAACTTCATTTGCCGCGTGAAGACATTCCTGCTGCTAGTAACATCTGGTGAATATGCGACAAGTGACTCTACTGTGATCAGAGAGCGCTTACTGAGCTTGATTCCAGAGCATTTTGATACGCGTCCAGAACCCTTGTCTTCACCAGCCGGTATGTAGCCATGCGGTCATAGAGTCGATGCATGTACCCATCGAAGCGAACTGTAGGATGGACACAAGCGAGTGGGTAATCCGAATCCGCGCTCAGGCTCTAAATCGAGCGACAGTTTAGGATAAAGTTTCACCAGGTATAACTTATCGCGATGTAGTGGATTTGCACCCATGGCTGTGTTAAGGCAGGTGGGTGCCACTTCACCCCTCCATAGGTGATGTGTCGGAAGGTAATGCTTAAGAGAAATATATGAACTGCTTCACACAAGTGTGACAATCGCTCACCATTATCATCAAGGGAGCCTACACCATGTTAGCCGTCCAGGTGAAGATCATCAATGGACAGATTTACAAATCAGGAGGTCCGACGGCCAGCCAGTACCATAGTATCGGTACATAACATCTTGGAAAGTGCTTGAAACCGATCGAGAACTTATGATTCGAGAAAGATTTGAAAACAACCGGTTGGTATAATTTGTGGGCAACGTTTTGCTTTTAACACAAAAGCTTCGTCAGGTCGGATGAACCAGTCGAGGATTGGTATAGCACTTATTGCGAACTGGGATTATAATCGCGACGAATGGGACCTCGGCAGAAGGTCAGTCGCATTACAGCTCAACGCATCAAACCAAATAGTTCATGGAACAGCCACAAGTGGTCCCCATTACAAGGTCACACATGTAAGCCGTATTGACGATGGGTGCGGGGATGATGTAATGTTCCTTCTGTGCCCTGGATCCGTCCGCCGGCGCTCCTCAGGCTGGTCGGGTTAACACATCTCGCCAGATGGATCGCACATGCAGCCAGGAAGCTGACGAAAGCTGAAAGAAATCACAACCAGATTGAGAAGGAGGCATTGGCCATAGTGTTTGTTGTGAAGAAGTTCCATGCAATGCTGTAGGATAGCGGCTTCGAGCTCTTGAGGTGTAAACAATACCGAGCACGAAATACAGCAGGTTTCCGTGGATACCATGGTAAACAGTATTTACGAGTTTAATTACGACCGGGATGCAGGTTTGATCTTCGATTCTTGGTTCAGAAGATACGAAAATGTTTACCTCTCGGAGTTCGCTGATGCTGGTGACGGATGAAATTGCAGGCTGCTCTTGCAGAAGCTTGGAACCAATGAACACAAAAAGTTCTTCAATATCATTCTGCCTTAATACCCTAAAGGGTTTACATTCGATCAACTTGTACAGTTGCTAAATGACGTTTTTGGTGAACAGTTTTCTTTCCTCATCGTCCATTTGTAGGAAGCTGGTAAAACGTGCGCCAGACAATTTTGTTTCCTACGCTAGTAACGTCAACCGTCAGTGCGAGCGATCCAGGCTGAAGGAGACGATGGATAATCAGTTTGAGGAGCTTATTTTTGTTTTCGGTCACCCAGCGCCGAAGGACGCTGAAATACGTGTGAGGTTGCTTAACAACATTGGGCAGATCCTGTCTGCAGTCTCATGTTTATCACTTCTGAATGCCGCAAACCTGATTGCTCAAGGCCGCAATCCGTGCCCCGTAGATGTGCTGTTGGTGTCAACCAAGCGTGAAAGTCCAAATAACGTTCCGAAGCCTGTGAAGCAAAGTAGGCAACCATTTCATTGCTGGCGATGTGAGGAATGGCGCTTCGTCAAACTTTCTGCTCAAAAAGCATCTTTGTCAGAAAGGCAACCGAAGGGGTCACAAGTAGGGTTATTGCCGTCTTCCTGCCTTCACGCGTGAAGTTTCCATCAGCTGTTCCAGAAAGTACGTATCGAACTCACCACCAAAACAAAGATCACAGTTTTGTCCTATTTTTGCTAGTCACAAAGCGGGGGCCGCAAAACGCAGTAGGTTCTTTACAGTAGTTGTGAAGCAAGTGCCCGTGCACCTCCAAGTTAACAGTGCCTCCGATATCATGGTCATTTCTGAGCTAACTTGGTGGTATTTTCAGCGAAAACGTCAACCATGCGAGAACGCCAGGTGGTACTTTAAGAAACATGAGATCGTCCATACTACTTTGGCGTGGAACCACAGGCATATAAAGAGAACTGGTCTATCCGTTCGACCACGTTTGGTCACCAAGAAGCATTCCTTTATGCACCGGTTGGGAGCAAGCTTTTAAAAGTGTTTCGGAACCCGATACAACTCGGAAAAGTGCTGACTATAGTTTGATTAGTTTAAGAGAGCAAAGGCAGCTCTATATGGGTGCCTAATCAACCACAAAACAGTGACCTTGCCACTCGGTGTCCACCGACTACATTTTCGGTGTACATGTGCAGGAAGCCATGGAGATAACCTTGGCCACCACCGCTGTGTTTCTGACAGCTCGTTGCAATGAGGCCAACCTGTGATAGTCAGCGAGCAACCAGATGACGTGCGCTTTGTCTCACAATCCCACTTCGCGCAGCTCGGGTAATTTGAAGGTCATGGTGATTTGTGTTGAGGTCACACGTCTGGGAGGCAATGCATCTGATGTTGCTTTCTTTGGGGTGTGGAGTGGGTGATGCCCACAGAATAAGATGGTAAGACAATATTCCATCTGCTGAAAACCTCTTGTGCCGAATTACCCACTGGCCATCCCAGCCTCATTCATTCACTTAGTGCGGTCTAATTTAGCTCGTGTGTGCCCAATACAGTTCAGACTCATATGGAACGGAGTTAACGCAAACTAAATCATACGCACTTATCGTCAAGACAGCTGGCGGGATTGGGGAGGACAAGTATACACTCGTTCATCGTAACCATTTTTCTCAATATTAATTGACTGGTTTCGACCCACCTGTTGGTTATCCTTTTTTCTTCTTGTTAATCCCCGATTTGCCAGCAGTGGAACGTCGAGTCACCTGAGATCAGGTATGATGTTCCGTAGCATTTGGCTACGGTTACACATGCAGACAACTGGTACCAATAAATTGGTATGCTACGACCTTTGGCAACTGTTCTCAGATGTGAAATTTTCAAGTCGCAGTTCTCCTGTACCTCCTCGTTTGATCTAACTTCTCCAGAGTCTGGAGTATTAACATTTCATTGCTTGTTCTATGACGTCATAACTAATTGTCTCATTCCCTCATGTTTACGACGACAGTCGCACACAGACAGAAACACGAACGGTACCACAAATTATCACCAACGAGTGGTAGCGATCTTCTGGGGTTAGCCTGTGAATTAAATGAGGCAAAATCTCTGGGTGCGCATTTTATAAGAGGAATGGAACAAGTGTTATTTTGACATGACCTTAGGTTTCTCCTTTACATGGTGATTATGTGTGTCACAATGAGGAACAAGCGGTATGATGCTTTTCAGAATGTCTATCACAGAACCACTCATCTTGCCCCAAGCGAACTACAGCCGTGCATGCAAAGTGAAGTATATTAGATTATTTTGTCAGCTCGGGAACCAAGTAAATACCTCTACCAATAAGTTACGGTTGTGACCAAGAATTTTGGAGGATACTGCTAAATGGCATGAATGTCCAAAATGTCGACGGAACCGCATTGCTTCACAAGATGAATGCGCAGGCTGAGCAGTGCGTATTAAAGGCGCCAAGAATGAGAGGTGCACTTTGTTTTATCGGGACGACACAGCAGCGTAAAGGTTTAACCACGGCGTCATATTTTCAAAACTGCTACTACATAGCTGGATCTTAGGCGCTTAGATGTATCTGAATGTTACGGCAAGATTAATCTTCGGAACAATCTTTTCGCATGAAACAGGAAGAATACGGGAATATCGAAAACATAGGAGCTCTTTGCCTGGTACTTCCTCCCACTTTCTGGTTCAACTGTGACTACGACTGGAAGATTTCGAGGTTTGGAATCACACCCCCGCTTGTTTCTACACAAATCACTTTAGTAGGATCAGTCGGATATGTACACAGCCTATTAGGCGATAAGCTAGTGGATGATTCTATTTCTGACTAACTCGTTGTTGGCGTATTCACTCACCGTAAGGGCTATCTTTGATAGTAGTGTCTTGTCGGAAGGAACGGAAAAATCAAAAGAGCGGGCTCGATCGTCGGTGGGTGGCAACTTGATGGATTTGATAATTGGCCGATATACGTGTACCCTACGATGAATTTCTCATAGTGTGCTTATTAATCAAAGTCGGAGCCCCATTGGCGCGTAAATTTCGTCGTTTCTGGAAGTGCGTGAGTAATATATATCGAGGAGTCTGGTGTGCCAAACATGCTGTCAATTTCGCTGAGTTGACTTTGCCGGGTACCCGCCTATCCCTGAAGGACTGAGCTCTACAACATGGCGTCAGAGAAAACGAAGATGACCGACACAAGAAGCTGTCAAACTGCACATAATGCGGGTGCACAGACCTAAGAGTGGTATGCTGAGCCAAATAAAGTACCAGTCCGAAATAACCTGTAGAATGGTCGAGGCACATAGGAGCAGACACATGTAAGAAGAATAATGCGACAACGACTCTCATACGTCTCCACTCCTGTTTCGTTGTCAACTCTCGGTCGAGTGAAATAGATTGGTCATCTTGTGACCAACACTCAGAGATTCACAGTACACATGGCAGTGTACAGTAGCTCAAACATTGTTCTTTATATGCTAGTGTAGATGCTTATCTTGCAGCCAACCAATTAAGAGCTGACGTAAATTACCCAGTGGAATGCTTTTTACTGTGTTGCCGAAATTAATTTCCGGCATATACTTCAACACTTCCGTATCACTTGGAAAGAGTCCGAAGTGGGGTAATCCAGTTGTTATTTAGTAAAACTAGCATATGAACCTCCCGGTACACCCTTGCCAACTCAAGCCAATTTAAACTTGAGCCCTCATGCAGAGATAATCTACCAGACCCACAGAGCTAAAACCCTGCTCTAATTTATGCCCGTACAATAATACCTAGCGTCAATTATATTGAATCCACACACAGTTAAAGCGTTTCGTTAAATCCAGTGACACAGGTGAACAGTGCGAACAAACAACTATACCTCTTAGTTCCCCCTTTCTGTTAATGGACGAGTGCTGCTTCCGTTCTTGCGGTCTGTATATCATTGAGGTAGGGACAACCGTGCTAAAGAGGATGGGTTACGTGTTTACAAGATGAAAACAAACTGCAACAAGCCACAAGGTAGTAACCTTGAACGAACCGGCTTGCTAATCGCTCATCTGTGTCCATTTTGTTTTGTAGAACTTTGTCAGCTGCATTTGGTCACACAAATGTGTGTTTACACCTAAATGACGCAGCTTTAGCAACACTTTATAGTGCACTTCATCTTTCGGATCTAGCTTGTGTGGATCGCCTTTTATCTCCACATTGCGGGTTTTGCATCATTCCCAACAAAAAACAATCGGGTAATTTTCCGAATATACACAGTAATATTTGTGGCCTCAAACGAAATCCAACTCCAGGTTTTATCCGACTAGTCAGGAACCACAGCTGTGGACCGTTCATCAAAGTAGCTATCGTACACTGCCTTCGTAGCGCTCGGTCGCTCTATTTGCCGTGTGAATGAGCTAGCCGTTTAAACTTGACCGGCCAGACGCACCGAATTCCACGACCTTGAACATGCAGGAAATTCAGAGCACGGGCGACCCACAGAAAATCATAAGCGCTCGGGAATTGATCGGAATAGTATTTCTCGACGCAATGGATTGTGGTGACCAACCAAAAGCCCATGTGCTCGCATCCCAGTCGGCAGCAGTTTATGGCCTCCCTCCATGCTATAAAATGTACGAAGTGGAATCCAGCGCAGCAGTTGCCTCGACAAGTTTCATCGTAAATGTTCCAAGCTCAAAGTGAACCAGTCGAAGCTACACAATAGTAAACCAGATTCACTGTGGTTCTGTTCAGTATGTATAGTAATTCCCCTGGTAAAGATTGTACATGAACTAACTCCGAAGTACGAGAGAATGGTGGCAATTTTTTTAACAAAATAGGAGCACCAAAAGCAAATCATTTCATGCTAGCGTGATGGAGAACAACTCTCAGTCATTCCCATCAGGCCCCGGACTAAAACTGAGGAAGAAGACTGGGCAACTCGATCAAAATGCATCATTTGTGACTTTAAACGTCACAACCACCTATTGCTCCAACATGCCTGAAACATCCACCGCCAGTCGGATTGCAATGAGCACGGTAAGGAACTAGTCCGCTTTCCAAACGGTCACGAAAGTGCAAAAGACTTCGACACCGGTGGGGGTTAGAACTTGGCTGCTGCCAAAGGTGACCGAAAATCTAGACATGCGGCCGCTCCATCAGGACCCAGATTAAATGAACAAGACGAAGCTGTACCTACCCAGCCTCCATCAGCTGTATACAAACCAGCTGGTCGTTCAACTTCAACCCGAGTTGCACGTAGTATACCGGCGGCACTCTGCACCAACTTTCCATAACCAACGTCGTTCCTTAAAAGGAAAACAACTTGATGCCGTGAATCAGTGGAACAGCCTATGTGACATTATAGGTATTGTAACTTAGCCGGTAACTTTGACACGCGTTACCCGCCAATCGAACTCACAGCACTACGGTAAACCAAGACTTCTCCGAGTTGTGTTGTCTTTCGCCAATAAAGCAGAATCTGTTCTGTTATCGGTAGCTCGCTTCCGCAATGGGTTATGTGCTATCCGTCTATTCCCGGAAATTCCGTGCAGCGAGCGCAAACAGGCGAAGCACTACTTGGACGAAAACCGGAAGCGATCCGTATGCAGGACTATCCTGCTACACAGTGTTCCAGAAGCTGGAAGTCATAATGAGCACGTAGCAATCACTCACGACCAGGAAAATGACGATTCGTTCGCGAGTCCTTCTATCTGGAAAATGTCAGCGCAATCAACGTCGAGGCTGTGCCGATCACCCAACTACAAAGCATATGGCCCGAGGAGTGTGAAAGTCGTCCTTCAACCTAGACAAATATAAGCAATGGTGCTGGAGGGCTGGTATGCTGGCCGCAGCAGTCTTGCTTCCGAGCTCCGGATCAAAGCAACATCTGCTAAGCAGATACACGAGAGCAGCCACTTAGTCGGACCACTTCCCGAGAAGAGTTAGCACAACGTCAATCTACTAGACATACATGACATACAAAGAGAGAATGAAAGATATAATTATGAGATCCATAGATCTGACACAGATGAGTTCGACATCGCCCCACCCAAAAATGATTGGTGGCTGACCTTTCACCGGTCGGCGAAATATTTTACCCAAAACACGCATCCCACGATTCATTGTTAAAAGAAGAGAAACTTTCTTGCATGTAACTAGTTCATAAGGTCTCCTAAGCAAGCTTACCGAAGTGTGGCTACGTCAAGCGTCACACACCTGGGACCCCATATTCATCACAGAAAATAGGTTACACTCAGAAATTACCGACGCCGAGGTCGCGATACATGTTATGTCCCTTCTTCGAAGCGATTACCTATGCAAGGGAGGGGGTAATGTTATACTACCGCAACGACCTGCAGTACGAATCGGTGGTAGATCCGGAAAAGCTGATCAAAGACTCACTCTGGTGCAGCCTGCCACTCAGACACAACGATACTTGCCTTTTAGTTGTAGTCTATCGCCTTTAATGTCCACTCATGAGATAGACCACCGCCTGACATTATCCTTGGGAGGGGTCCTAGGAGGACGATACATCCACGTTCTGATTTCCCGCGGCTTCAATATTCACGATTTGGAAGTTCCGGCATCCTCCAACAAGCAATACAAGGCAGACCTACAAGAGTATGTTACAAGCTTTCTGCTCTTTAGCCATGTCAGTTCACCGGAGCCGGAAATAACCCATCTGTGCCCGATTTAGTGCTCACGAACGGAGAGCTCCTGATTAGGAGTTCAAGGATCGAGAGCCGTCTGGGGTGGAGCGACCACCTAACCATACTTTACGACTTCATGGGTTATGCGGAGTATCCACAAGAACATAGTAACTTGTTTCTAATCATCACCCACTACGATATACCGGCAGAACTTGTGGAGATGCCGACTGAGACTTCCCGGACGGCTGTTCCATTCACAGTGCTTGGGTGGTGTTTACCGGCAAGTTCAGTGATTTGATTAAAACTGCATCGGTCAACAAGCCACATCGTTCCACAAGATCACAATCATTCATTCGAGGCAGAACTCGACAACATATGACAATAAAAGACGCAGCGTGGCATGTGTATAGAGCGAAACCCAACCCTGACAACTGGAGTAAATATGTTGTGCGTCGTAACCACTGTAGCACGCTTTCACGTGAGGAGTGTCTAGCGGAAAAGTTTTGTGCTAACAAAATGCTTCTGTATTGACGTGTGAACAGCCCCTGGAATGTGACGTGTGGTGTTCCCTTACTAATAGCGGCGGATGGATGTGCTCAAAGCACCGTGGATGCAGTTACTGTTCTACGACTTCTATAAGCTCTAATTTTCCGACGTGCTACTAGCATGTGTGCTGTCTTAATCTCATAGATGTCAGTGTTTACACACCTCAAATTTGGTTCGGCCACCATTTTCAGGAATCTGCTATGGTTTCGCTCCCATACTTCCCCCGGACTTGACAAGTTTCCCTCGAAAGCAGTGCAGATGGCAACAACGAGGATAACTTAACGATTAACGAGAATTTTCCAAAGACGCCTGGACGAACAGTAGGTACCTAACATGTGGAAGCAAAGCATCATTTCCCCGTTTTTAAGTGGTAGCCGTTCGGATCCTGCCGATTATCGCCCAGCGATTCTCCTCCCGATGCTCTCAAAGTTGATGGAATTGATCATAGCTGAGACTGTAATGGGCTACTTCGAAAACTCTATCATCATAGCACCGGAGCCACACGGATCCTGCCAGCATCGCTCATGTACTACAAATCTAGTTATTGTCCGTGGCAGCTGGACAGAAACAGCTGACATTGGGACCGGCATTAATGTCATCTACATAGACTTTGCTTCGAGACTCCACAGAGACGAGCCACGAAGAACATCAAAGGGTTGTTCAACCTTCCTTATCAACTGAGACTGAGGACCCTAAAATTACACAGTAGTCGGTACCGGTGCCTACGTGACGATTTTATTATGGCCTACCAGATTCTACGGAACACTAAGCACGTCTGCCTTCACCTAATACAACTGAGCCACAATACGAATTTGTGGGGCCATCAGTTCAAATTAGCCACGTAATAAAAGCGGCTAGAATGTCGACGGAACTTTTACTGTTTTCGTGTGTGTCAGCCTTTGAAGGCCCTCCCAAATTACGTTGCTTCCTCTGCCACTTGGCCTGTGTTTAAAAAACGCCTTGATGTTTCCCTAACCCACCTACACTACGAGATATAGCCAGTGTGTCTCGACAGACGATATAATGCGAAGAACGTTGCACAACCGGAATTAACCTACGCAACTATGGTTGCCTCTTTCTACGTGTCATTGTGTTAACACTGTGGTGAGTCCACCAAAACGATTTTTATTTTGTCCCTTTGTTTTCTATTCACCATCTTATGGTTCTCTTTTTGGCCATCCAACGGGACTTACTAAGCGTCCTCTTTTTGCCTGTAATATACCATTGTTACCCTAATCGAGCGCATAGATCACCTCATCATTCTCCAAAATCTGCAAGCTTACGGATTTGGGAAGTTTATCCTTGAATGGATTGAAAACTTCCTCCTTCAGCGGCACCTTCTGGTTGGAGTTCGTGGCTCATTTGTTGATGCAATTAAAGTGGACTGCGGTGTTCCACAATGGTCTATGTTTGGGCTGCGCTTATTCTTATTCTTCATTAGGAACCTTTCGAGTGTCAACAAATCAAATTTCCTGCTTTTTCCGATGATATCTAGTTATGGCGGTCAATCGGCTCTCAGGAATATCACGATATGCTGCAATGAGACTCAAGTCACGCCTTTGAATGGTCAATGCAAATGTAATTCCGTTTAACACGGACAAGTGCAAAAAAGGGCATGTCCGCCACAAGCCTACGTACGCACATAAGCTTGGAGAGGAAACGCCAAAAACCGCCTCACAAGAGCGATACCTTGGGCTGGTGATGCAAGACAATCTCCGCTGTTCTGGTCAGTCCTTGAAAACGCCCATAACCGCGAACCAACATGTTGGACTGTTACGTAGGGCGTTCCGGCGGTTTGATCCCACCATTTTCCCCCAAATGCTCAATGGATATTTGAAGCGCCCTGTAGAGTACGCGATCCGGGCTTGGAAACCCTAGTTAAAGCGCGAGCTGGCTGCGTTGGAGACCGCTGGGCGAAGGGCAACGGAAAATGAGAAGTGCTTGTCCCACCTACAGTACTTTAGGCAACTGAGAGCTCCGGGAGTGTACAGTGCAGGGTATCGCCGTCTACGGTGTGATGTCATCCAAGCGTTCCAGATCTTGCAAAACCCCGGAAACACCTATTGCCACCTCCAGAAGCTTGGCCACAACACGGAATTACGCGTTCATAAGTTGAAACTTGCCATCCAGTACATTTGGCTGGAAAGCAGCCGGAATTATTTTTTCCTTCCTCATCTGTATCTTTTCGCTGGCTTTCACTACCGTTTTATTGAAGACCTAGGTGTGGCACTGACACGGTCCATCAAAGCTCAATAAAACGGACAAAGATTTTTCCTGTGGATCAAATAACTACTACAACGAGGTCGCTAACTTTGGGAAGGAAAAATTCCCGCGGAAAGCTGACCCAACGTAAGAGCTAAGACTCTTGACTACTGTAGAGTTATTCTGCTAACTTTCCCTAAAAACCAATAATATTAGAACGCAAACCCTTTACGGAAAATTCAGCCATATATACATGATATTGCAGCACTGCGCAACATTGGGTTTGCTTTCATTGCTCAACCTGGAAAAGATTTCGTTCATCCACTAAGTTTCCTCACTATACAACGAAAGGCTGCGGAATGTCAGATGCCCCCTGCCGTACCCCGTGGTTTGATTTACTGGGTAGTATGCTACTTCATGAGCAGATAGCCTTTCACAACTCACTCCACCTATGGATTTGAATGGAATGTTCTCGCCTCAACACCTGTCACACTGGAAAAGCTCGCTAACACGGTCAGTGAGTTTCAGTTCAGTTATGATTGACTGACAGAGCCTCCAGCTATCTCGGGACAACAACTCTTCACTACCATCGCTTCCAGTGGCGCTTCTCTATAATTAAGGGGTGTGCAAAGTCCGGCCTGAGGGCAAAATGTGACCCGCGTCAACATTCCAACTGGCCGGCCGCCTCATCATCAAACAATAAGTTCAAGCTTGGATATTTCCCATACAGATGACATTAAATAGATTAAAAAAGAGATTAAGGACATCATGCCTGAAAACAGCCCACCATATTTTTACCTCACAAAACGTCACCCGCCTTGCGAAATGTTTGGACACCCCTATCCTACCTTAAAATAAGGAGTTTTTGGGTACAGTTAACTTCACTGGAGGGGTGATTCGGTAGTAATCATTAGGTGAATATAACGCAACACGCACGCTCAATCACCATAAAAGAATCGCCATCACTTCGATCGCTAGGACCGTAACTGATGCTGATAAGAACAACGTGTGCCCCACCCCCGGAACACAGCATTTCAATACCGCTTTCCCGTTCGTTTACACTCAACAAGTAGAGATGGAAGCATTGTAACTCGAATAGAGTCTATGAACGCTTTCTGTAGCTCGCATTCTTAAGTAACTGAGTCGAGGAGATTGACGTTTGCCACAACGATTGTCTGCCGCAGATGCCGTCTCAGTGGACTAATTGCGACCCACACTGATATTATATAACGTTATTCATTCATGCATAATTTCATTGAAATTCCCATCCGATAAATCACTAATCATTGTGCAAGGTGTTGCCCGCCCCGATTCAGTGACCTAGGAGCAAAAGCATCGACTGATGTGCCAATGGTTCCGGATTCGAGAAGCAGCGCTGATATGTCTACCTGAAGAGGGCAAGTGAGTACGCAACAGGTGGAGGAGTACAGTGTTGCGAACGGGCAATACATTCGATTGGTTCCACCAGATGAATCTGTTGGCTAAATTGCAGACCCACAAGCACATCGTCATGATTCTCATGGATAGCCCTTCTCATAACACGTAACCCTGATCTACAGTCAGACCGCCATCATTTACTACTAAAGCACTGGTGAACAATTTTTAATCGGTCCCGAATTATTCACCCAACTGATTGTTGTAAATTCCATCGAGAATTGTGCCAAATAACACCTGTAACTGGGATTCTCAACTAGTAGTTGCAAGTGCACTAATTGAGCAAAGCTGGATAGCTGCAGCTACCTGTAATTGCCTTTACTTTTGTCCATTTGTATAGTTACTGGGATGTCGAATAGCTCTCGATCTTAAACAAAGCACCTTTTGCTTTATTCATTCTCGAGAGTTCTCGAGGTGTGTTAAATTAATCACATCCATTTTATCAATTGCAGCATTCGCTAGTATCTAAATGTGCGCGACAAATAATCATCAGAAAATCTTTGAAAATCACGCAGTGCGAGAACTCTCGCTTCTTCTAGAAACTGAAAAGAGGGTCCATTCATCTTTTACAATTGAAAGCAATTGAGTTTCGTGTTACTTTGTGTTGACTGTCGATGGCGGATATATTGTTCAAACGACAAATTGGTTCAGTGGACGTCAGCTCAAGCCCACTAAAGCATATCCGCCCGATCGCCTTTTACTTAAACCTAGGATGTTCGGATTCCCGAAGGACCCGTTTGAAGTTGTCATATGGCATCCTACGGGTCTATAAACCGGATGCAAGCAAAACCGTACTTACCACTCAATGAGACTGTTCTATTTGACGAGTATGCTTTCAGTTATGCTGCTATCAATGTTTCTCGTGATGTGAACTTCTGTTGACAGCACTACCGCTGAACAATTGACGGGTTTACCATGAGGTATGAAGGCTTTCCCCTGTGTGTCTCTTGTCTACTGGTGCTGTAATCCTTTGTATAACGTTTCCAACAATGAGTGAAATCGTACACAACGGAAACGATATCTCACTGCAGTTACTATTAACTAGCCTCTGTTTATGAATCGATACCATACTGACGGCTGTCCAGAACTACATCGAAAGGTGTGCGAAATTCTTCACATCGTCTGTCTCTTCATCTACCTCAAGAAGGTCGGGATCGAGTATAGCATGCCGCCCGTGCGCTTCCTACCGTGGTTTTTATGTCATCTTTATGCACTCAACAGAAGTTAAGGCATTAGTCACCGTTACCATGGCCAAACACCCAACGAAAGCCCGCGGCAAATAAATCCAGAGCCTAGGTGTAATTCATCACCTACCATTGCGCATACGTTAGTCTTTTTGAAGTAGCAAAAGTGGCTTGCGGCGTCAAGTCGCCCATCTACTGTGAATAAATGCTCATTTAACCAACGATGACAGTTTCACGTTTGTTATGTCCCCTTATTCGATTTGTTCTTGTTATGGATTCGTTTACACCACCCATGCCGCGTACCTAATGTTCATTGGAACAGCCATTTGCTCTTGCATCTGGTTCGTTGCATTTCTATACGTCTCCCAATTTGATTGTAACACATGGATGTGCTGAGTGGCTCATACTTACGTACAGTCGCTACTCTTGTCTTCTGTATTTTCGGGACAAAATGTTGTGTGCGATTACGCAGAAACCCTGAATTTGGTGCTTATAATGTATAATTCCGGAAATAACTACAACATATGCATGGTACAAGTCAAAGTCAACGATGCGCCTTTTGCATCCACGAAGAGTGGATTTTTAAGTGTGTGCAACTTCAAATAAATCGGCAGAAAATGATCTCCTGAGCATACATTTGTTGCTTAACTTGTCGTATAGATGCTTCCCCGCAGTTGTCTATGCTTCACATGGTAGCTACTCAGTTCTGCATTTACAATCCACTGACTGTGTCGTACTCGTGCAGTGAAATCAAAACAACGTTTTAACGCATGCTGTAAACGCGTGTTCATGGTTGTCTTTCGGTGTTGTGGTGGGCACTACGTGTCGCAACCGCTGGGAAAGTGGTGACTGCAATACCGCATGCAGCGCCATTCTCATAGTGGAGGGTATCGAGTACACTACTTGGGTCAGTCTAACTGAGTGGCAGAGGTACACTTCCGCGCATTGAAAACACTAAATTAATAGTTGTTTTGGATCCTGATTATTACGAACAAGTGTCCATTTTTACTAAATGCACGGAAGGCCAAATGTTGCTGTTAACCTGATTGCGTCTATTGTTCTCTTTCCTGTCCGTCTACTGATCTATTACACAAATTGTGCTGGATACTGTTGTTGTGGTGTATGCTACTCGCCTACAAAATCGTGGCTTGGCTTTTGATAATGCACCTTCTCAGCGGGACCCTGCTAGTCTACCAGATATTATAGAAGAATGAAGAAGAACGAATTGAAGATGTGGTCCCACTTATAAGGTCTGAACACTGCAGTCTAGCTTCTACCAGTATCCACACAAACGAACACAGTGAAGCCTAGTCACATGATGGAATATCCACATTTATTCACCCAGGTGTTTCAGAGAAACAACAGTGGAATAAACGGTTAACTTCCGCATTCTCATCACTCTGCTAACGTATCCCGAAAAATCTGATACGTCTCAGTTGATGAGATCCGGAAAGTTGACCAAGGGGGTAGCACACGAATTTAGACCTTCTTTCGAGTTTAAAAATGATGCAACAAATTGTGATTGTCGCAGAAATACCAATCTTTGCAGTGGACAGCTTTAGCAGCCGAAATCAGAGCTACCCAATATAGATGATAATTTGAAGGGGGGGTTACAGATAGACTTGTTGATAAAACATATGTAGTTCCGCCATCTTTCTAGTGTGTATCAAGACTTAGTATGATATTTACTCCCATAAAAGCGGATCTCAATTCTCGTTCACTAACAATTTCGAGATTTGGATGATACACAGATTAACGATCATCCACTTCTGCTAGTCATGTTTCCCCGTAGCGTTAATCAACTCCTCAGGCGGAGAAAGATTGGTTCAGTCATGCGTGCTCAAACATATACCCAAGAGATGCGTGAAGGTGTTGATGCTTACGGTGGGGCTGCATTTGTTTGACCCTTTTGGAGAATAAGAGATGTATGGTTTCCATAAAGCCAATCCTATTTTTACGCCTAAGCCACATTGGCTGACCTAGGGGGGGGGGAATGCTGACCGTTAGTTTCTGACAATCAGGGGACATAGTGTAATCACTCCGTGCCCAGAATCTGACTCAGTTGAAAATAATTCGTCTGATCGAGTTAAGTATCAGTTTTATCGGGTGCTAGAGGATGCATGGTAATGCGCTTCGACGCACGTCATCTGACATGGCTGATTTCTCTGAATGGACAGCCATACTTTCGACACTGTCTACTGGCATACATAAAATGCTAATTGAGAACTATAGCATAAATTAATTCCGCTTGAGTCGACACAGGTGCAATATCAATATCAGTCATTTCAAGATTTTTCACCGGCCAATCCGTTTACGTGGAAGAGACAAGATTTTCCCGAATTGATCGGCGGAAGTGGAAACCGAATTCTGTGGTTTCACTCAGCATGGTAGGGTATGGTAAGTTATGCCAATGATGTGTTCGTACTGCCTACACACAGCGTTCAGCTTTTTGGCTTGAAACAGACAATGGATAGACTTAAAGCATAATTACGCCGCACCACCTCTCAAAAATGCATATAGTTGGGAAGAAATAGCGATGGCCTGATTTTTGGTCCCGCACGGACACGGATTAATTAACGTACACGATTCCAGTGCTCCAACTTCAAGGAACAACTCATACGTAATAGAC
This sequence comes from Dicrocoelium dendriticum, assembly GCA_944474145.2. NCBI lineage: Eukaryota > Metazoa > Platyhelminthes > Trematoda > Plagiorchiida > Dicrocoeliidae > Dicrocoelium > Dicrocoelium dendriticum. The sequence continues at coordinate 156,474,559 of OX104063.1, read as the reverse complement.
TGCAGCGACATTTGATTTGCATACAACGCTGACTTCAATAAAACCTGAAGTACAACCACAATTGAACACACGACACAGCTATGAAACAACCGTCTGCATGGTGCTTATAAAGAGTTTTTGAGAAGTGACATCCCGAGGAGGCATACGTGACAGGATTCTGTCAGAAAAGTTTCCCTCTCGCTGCGTTCTAGGTAAGACATTTTGCTCCTATAGGTTCAGGCCTCCGAAGCATCATTAAGGGTTTGAGAGTTAGTGCACGGTACGCCACAGGCCATCTGGTTAGAGCAGATTTATGCTCTATACATTATGACATCCAGCATTGCAGATCCCATCCGAATCTTCATCGGATTGCAGTAGGTCACGACTCCCGTTAAGTACTGATTATTACAACTCCAAGAGGATAGATTCAGCTGTATTATTTCCAGCGCGTAGATGCACAAGCCTTCCAAGGACAAAGCAGAAAGAGAACTTTTAGAAGATGACTCTTTTGTGAGCAAAAACCATTACACGGAAAATCAGGCGTCCGTGATCATTCGAATGGCTCCCTCATAACTCTCCCATGGACCAAATGTGTAATACAATTTCAACCTTCCATCAGTCGCTCTTGACCAATAGGTGCATAGAAGAAGGCGGAGAATGAAGTGCCTCGAACAATCCAACTTTTTGGGTTTTGATTGCACAGAGTTGCTAGTTCTGCTTGAAACGGGATGTTATATTACCATTACCCTGGATCTTAATCTGTCAAATGAAGGCATAGGTGATAAGTTAATACATAATGAACTGAAGTTGCCTTCACTGCGGATCAGTCTTCGGGTCGTAGGTTGTTCACCTATGTGTGTAACGAGAAAACTTTTCCCTGACTGACCATGGGTCCAATCGAAAGTTGAAACAACTGTCGTATAATTAAGCGGCAAACCGCATGGTGCGCCGGTGAGCAAAATTGTTTTCACCGCAGTCAAACGATAGCAAAGCCGGTACCAGAAAAGGTATTATACGCAAACAATTCGAAACACAAAATGTGCAATACCTCAAAAATCTGTGTTACCAGTACAAGTCCAACATCGAAAGTTTCGATTCCCATGGAAAGGCCAAAATCTATGGCCAATTACCAAGTGAATAAACTAGCGACTGTTTAATACACCGCCATTTTACATGAAAATGAATCTGTATAGTCGGCCAGTCAAAAATTTGGCTACCCTGAGCCATGGGTGTTGCGAATCCGTGCTTTACACACACAGTAATGACATTATAAGCGATTCAATTGCATAGGAATGGGAACCAAACCATAGGCAGCACGAACAAAATCGTTTTCAAATGTTTGCCGTCAACTCGCATTGCAATATGTGAGGTCATTACTGCAACGCAGAGCAACGTAAGCCTACAATGTTAACATGGGTAACCCATCAGTGTCCAGAGCAGGATTAGAGATTGAAACATTCTAGAGCACCGATAGTACATCGGACGTTACTATATGGAGGGAAAATAAAATCGTTCTGAAGTTTAAACTAGGTTAACGGGTGAGTGATTGAACGTAGTGAGCTAGATTCTCAAAGTGTTAGTGAGCAGGGAATCTAGTTGACGTCGTATCACAGAATCTGGTGTGGGCCAGAGCACACAAAATTTGGGTTGGGCAGAGAAAATTGCTGGGTAAATGGTACTGGGAAAGCTAGCCATGGTATCATGGATTGGGACGAAGATATAACGCGATAGTTTATTAGAGATTCTTGTACACTATACCAGCCCAACATATGATGAGCTCAAATTTCTGGGCGTCGTCCTCTATCGAATTCCTCAGGTATAGACCTATTATGCATCCCTTCTCTTCGGTGTTGTTTTCCACCTCGGTGCAAATCTGTGCGGTTCTGTCCACATGATGGTAGCTTCAGTGATTAAAATGTAAAATCGACGTAGGCAACGACAAAAGCTAGGTTGTTTGACGTATCGACTCTGATGTTTTACTTAACCTTTAAAAGCAATACTTTGCAAGCTGAAGTAGAACTTGCCGTTCGTTGAGAATTTGGAATGAGTGGGAAATTTCCCGAATTGTGAACGGATTTCAACTAGTAAACTGTGGTACTTTATGATTTGATTATACTCTGAATATTTAAATCAATTATTTTCCTTTACAACTTGTAACGTGCACTCAGAAAGATGTTCGACTGAGACACACATTTCCTAACGTATCACTAGTGAATTGAATGCATTGGCTTATTGTTCTGATGAAAGAGGTATACGCCCGGTACAGCAAACTATGTAGACACCCTACCTATGAAGTGGGATGTGGAAGGCATCAGTTTGGATTTTCGTCGAATTTGTCTGCAGGTTACGGCAGGAACTGTGTGACTGGGTGTACTCCTAACCACAGTAAATGTCGTCTTAATGTTCCGTGCATTTTGCATATTCGCTCCTTCGAGCGCAAAGGTTTATGCAGGAAGTACAACGTAACGAAAATTACATCAACATGGACACGTCGAAAATTATCGTCCAAACGCTTCCATAAGAAACGAAGCATCTAATTCAGTGTGGTTTCTCCTTTGACTTAACTAAATCAACTACGAGGAACCCACCATGGTCAGCAAGAACACCTACCTACTAGCGTCCAGTGGTCGAATCCCCCAAAGCTTTTCCCAGTAGCTCTCTGGCTTGCTTCCTGGGTCCATCTGTACGCTTTGGTAGAACACTTGCATCATCGCATTTATGCTCTGACTTCAGTAACTAGGTTTCACTTTTCCTTCCCGGTATTTGCAATGCTACCTCTCTGTTCAGACCCCATGGAGCACGTTATTTCGTGAGAACTGGCCTACATATTTGTCGGTCGAGATTCGGTTTGACTACCAGATACGAACTCTAATGCGGTCATTTGTCCAATCGTCCTACCCGCTGACTCCTAATCTGGTGTGTCGTCACACAATTTAACGTTACTGGAGAGCATGCTGCCAGCCTATCTGCTGCCCTAACTATTCAGATTGACATGCATGTGGGTCTCAACGTTGGGCACACTCCAACTAATAAGTATACGCAGAACTCGATTCGAATCGGTCTGCCACACAAGGATTTGTGTAGGGTTGATGTGCTTGCGAAAAGTATTGTTAACTCGTCTCTGAACTATCATTCGAAAGGCGACCAATGTGAGGTTTGGTAGTTCCTCCAACTCCACCTCACTTTACCGTCTATTGTCTAGTTCATCTTTGGAAATGCAGAGAAGCGTTACTCTACGGCGGTACGGAAGTCAGCACCCGTACGTTGACAGTTCATGGTAGCTACTTGTGTTGTCCTTGGCTATTAAATTAACATAGACGACTTCCCCACTATAAATATAAGCTTTTTCCATTGGCTATACTACGTGCCAAGCGTCGTCCACTGTTCACTTAGATATGGTGCCAAAGCCCCGATGCACCGGAGACTGAATGGCTTGCGAAGACGTCAGAATGCTGATAGCATGCATGATTACGTTAGTTGCCCCAGATATCAAGTAATTGTACCCGTTCTTTGGCATTCGCTTGCCAACCTCGTACCAAGAAACGAGGCAGCTTACCGCGCCGTTGGCCCTTTCCTTTTCTCAGGTTAGTCCAGGCAAACACAAGTTGTGTTCCACCTCATTCATCTGTAAGAACAAGAGCATTTTGTTGTACTGCTTCGACTTCAGTACTGCAGCACACGGTCTGCTATGTGTGGCGTCCAATGCAACCGCGAAACCAAAAGTCAAGACTCAGTAGACGGTATATGTTCTATGCGAAGTGACGGTTCCATTTGTTGGACAACCCTGGACTAAAATTATTGAAAACAGGGTCTCGTCAGTTTTTGCGTTTTGGCCTCAACCATGGTGATCGTCTTCTGCTTGACTGGTTTACGCCGGTTTTCCATATCTGGCCGTTTGTTCTCATCAGTGCACGGCCGTCATTCCCATAGTAGACGCTCACGCGAGTTCGCATCTGTGTTCCATATTAGGGCACCTGTTCGCGCGTTCAGCGTTCAGCCTATCCAAGCTGGTGGCCCGGCCTAGTGTCGGAACCCCGTGAACAGCTATTCGCTTAGTTCAGCCGACATTGGTCGGTAGCTGAATGCGCCCACGTGCGCACTAGTGAACCGATAATCGCCCACCCGGTGAATTGATCCATTTGACGGATGCAACTTCCGGTCATCCGGAGAATGGTGAATTGTTGATTCTACTAATTCTGATTTTCTTCTTGTCGACGAAGAGGACTAGTTTCGGTACATGTGTTAAAAGTGTGACTTCTCCACTTGTTAGCAGCTGGCGGCCAACCTCACAATACACAAACTTAGGCAGTGTATTTTTATGCGGCACCACTTATCACTATCCTGTCACTGTGCTGTTTCAGAGAACTAGTGCTACCTCCGGTTAGCAACGGGCTTCACTACAGTGACCGGTGCTTTCAAAAGGAAGGTAGCTAAATGTTATTCATTTTTGACTTGATTGGACATTACATTGCAAGCAGAAAACGAATCGCTTCCTTCCCCTGTTCCAGATTGAAGGTGATCTATGAGGCAAAATTTAGTCAGGCACAAATGTGTGTCATGTTGAATTGGCAGTTTTCAGTGAGAGTACGTGATCGCCGATAGTTCACCATATCCTGCGTGGGCACACAACGGTGGAGGATGTTTAATGCATGAGTGTCAGACACACGACACCTCCGAGTGTGCTGATGAGCAGTCAATTTGTGACTCCTCAATGCGCTAGCTGGTAGCCAAACCAAATCTGTGTCTTTTTTGTGACGAAGATAGTGTCGCTTGGACTCCGGTACAGTTTGTGGTACAGTTAACTGACCTTGAGCTACACACACTTAAATTGCGATGCCCATAAATGAACGGGTGTAAATGGCAGACACAGCCTCTCGCAGTGGTCAAATTTCGACATCTGCAGGCGACAAGAAAACATTTTCTCAATGGCGGTGCATCAGCTTTGTTAATTCTGTAGACATAAATGCATTGGAGTATATGAGATCTACAACCCTTTCACCTCTATCTGGTTGACGTATGGCTCCTTTGCTACTCGCCGTGCGTATTAACCTTTTAATGAACTTCACAGATATTCCAAGATAATTCCGATTATGTAATCGCCCATACTATTAGCAGCATTTTACATATGAGCATAATTTGTGAGACGGAAAAGCTTGCCTAGTCCGTTGGTTCATTTATGGTCATTAGTTTGTTAGGTATGATAAATGCAGGGTGTAACTTAACGGACATGGTGACACTCCCGCGTTGGGAGTTGCACACACAGCCTTCGGCTGGAAACGAAACGTTACGTGTTCCAGTCGCATTCTAGCTATCTCTGACTGGTAAGAGAACACAATTTCGAAACCGGTCATGGAGTGCAGTGTTTTCGGTTGGGTAACAACCAACATTTATCTACCACAGCTACGGTCCCACTGATTGAATTGAACGTGATTCCCTTCAAACAATTCGCCGTCCAGCTTGATATTGTGTGATATTGTGTGTCGTAAAATATTCACACAACCAGTGTTTCGAAATAACCACTAATATCCAGCCAACACTACGGCCACGATAAATGACACTGGACAGATGAGCGGAGCTGAGTGGATGAGCAATTGGCTGGTGGTTGGATAAGAAAGCGACCACATATCTGCTAAGTTTGATGATGTGCATGTGCGTAAATGCCAAGGTGAAATAGAACGATATCCGCCCCCGGCCGCTGTAGTTTACACCTCTGGGCATTTCGGCACCGTGTGCTTTCGTAAGAATGTAAGCAAACACCGACAGATCTAACTCGTAGCCGTAATGCAACTGTTTTTCGTTTCGCTGAATTCATAGCAAAGTGGATTCTTGTTGGACTTTGAAATGCTATACGGTAGTAATACCATGTCAAATGAAGAGAATAATTACAACTTCGGCGTGACAGTGAATAAGTTCTGTTGAACTTGATTGGGGCAAATCCTGTTTCGATTTATTAAAGCACTGGCCATTTTATATCAGCCCTTAGTCGTATTTTGCCGTAACAAAGATGCATGGCTAAACTTTACTTGGGCCAGTCCAGACAGAGCGCATCGTTCGCTTTGGGAAAGCTAGGTCAACTGATGGGCATATTTGTAATCAACTTCTACTGTGGTGGTTTTGCAGTGGCCAAAGATTGGTTGGCAAGTCAAATTAAAAACATGAGCGATCGCACATACTGTGCATTTGCTAAATGTGGTGGGATATTCCTACGTAGCTCTTTGATCCGCTGCAGTCTCTTGCATGACGTGGCAGCAAACTAAATTGTCAACTGTCCAATATTAAATGTCCGTTTGCTGAAATTTCGCTCATCAAGTCACAGGGGTATGGCTTTCTGCCCTGATTCATAAATGAACACGAAGCACGGAATCATCCAGCTACTGGTGTTGTTACGATGGATGGGCAGGCAGACCAAACCAGGTACGACATTCTGCACTGATTTCGGATGCATGCGCAGCATGGCTGCTGTCACGATCGATGAACATGCGGCGCTCAACCAGGTTATTACGCCTGCCAGAGCGATCCCTGTCATATGTATATTGGTTCGCTGTTTTAGCGGTGGAGAACAATGGCATGGACGTGAGCAATTAAGGTTTGATGGGCGCTGGTTGTTGTCGCAGTTTATGACGAAGCACAATCATGACCAAGTTGCTATAACCTCATAACTCGCTTCCGAAAACCGGAGGCCGATATTAGTTTGCTTTCGTTGCTGCTCTGTATCATACCACCTGGAGCACCATGTGTAAATTTGGTATGTACGTAACCCTTAGTTCTTAGGAATGATGTGCATACTGAGTGTGTGTCGACTTCCAACTAGTCCAGGCTTCCATCCACATGACTCCTGGTAGCTCTATCTGGTTCACGCTGGGTTTGGTATTTGTGTCTGGTGCGACACAAGCTACCCATGTTCGCACAATATCTGCATGTGTCCTGCGACTATTCTCAGTGATAGTGAAAGGCAAACGTGTATTTGATAAAAAAATGTAATTAGGACACCGTGCTTCGACGGAACGTTGAAATGAACATATTTAGGTTTTACACTGATTCCAGAGACGCCTATTTTAAGCACCGCCATAGCAGGAAACGGATCGGCCATGATGATGGGAAACTTGTGACGCAGGTAGGTTGGCAGCATTTTACAGTCAACCGATAATCATTGCCAGTTACTCTGCAGTCCGTCTCTGTCTGAGGAGTTTAAACAACTACGAAGCCGATCGCGTGGTTCTAGGATGAGGAAAAGCTACACCGCGACTGTTCAATTCTCATGTGATCCGAGTGGTTCTATTATGCCACATCCGCGGTCACAGGTACAAACATGCTGTACCGGATCTTAAGTGAACACCTATCCATTGTATTGCTAGTATTAAACTTTTTGCGTCAGGTTATCGGAGCAAGTGTTAGAAACAAAATCTTGGCGGACGTTTAAGACAAACACGAAATCCAACGCTAGTATAGCTTCGTAACTCGCTTCTAACAAACTGGAAGCTTGTATTAAGCTGCTTTCGTTGTCAGATTGAATCAGCCTATCTGGATCACTTTCTCAAGTTTTTGTTCCTCACCTTACCGTCATATTCGCATTAGCCAATGCACTTAGCTTTCATTCTGTCCGGCCGCACTCTTGCCACCATTATTCATCGCACCAATCTAGTTGTGAGGTCCTTCGTTATGCAAGATATTTATACTTGTCTGAAGCCTATTTAATGACCATAAATATCAACGCAGTAGGTCTTCAAAGTGTTCATCATCATTTTGGTTGCAGTACAGCATTCACCGGATACTGTTGGATAGCATATTTTTGCAATGGCTGCACCGCGCTTCCGCAACATTAGTTGATATACTCCGTTTCAGTTCTTCAGGATATTTAATTTTGGTTTTATAAACTCTTGGTACCAGTTACCCCCTAGGAAGCATTTCAGAGGCTTCAAATCTGTTGACCTTGCAAGCCACTCTATAGATCCTCCCCGACTGATCCAACGGTGACTAAAATCCTCCTTCAGGTAATCACGTACCATTTGTGCATGATGTGCAGCTGCACGATCCTGATGCCACCAAACGGCACTCAATAACCCTTCGGCTTCCAGATGTGGAATGATACAGGTATGCAACATTTCCTTCGGTGAAAATGCTGGGCATTGTAATTTATTAGTTCAGTTAAACAACAACTTACCGATTGGAAAGTCAATTTGAAGTACACGTTGTGTGGATGGATTGTGACGCGCAATCTCAAAGTGGACCGCGATTCCCATTGAAGTGAACCTTGGCCCTTCGACCACTAGTTCCATGGTTTCAGGCGGGCAACACCAAATTTGCTGCTGCTTCAACAACTTACCGGTTACATTCTTGAAGAAGCAAAGTGGTCCTACGAATCTTGGACCATTTAACCCAGTCCATGCTGTGAGCTGTACGCTATGTTGCACACGGAAAGCGCTGCATCGTCATGGGTTATTTGTTACCCATAAATGGTGCTTATCTGCGCCATCCAGGCGGAAAACTGCCATATTAGTAAACGTAATGGAATGTACCTCCATGGTATTCAAATGCCGGAAGGATTCGAGACGCTTCTCCGAATCGCATGGTTTCAAAACTTGAACCTGTAGTGCACCACACCTTTGGAGTGTTTTTAGCTTTAATATCCATTGCACAGCATATGGTGTGTTTGCGCAATGTTGGGCGATTCGCCGAATGCTGAAATCACTCTTTCCGGATATCTCGCATATAGCTGAGCAAGCTGTAACGTCATCCGTGGCCGTGCGAAGCCTCCCAGTTTGTTTGGTGTTACACACACTCCAAGTTTTATCAAATTTTATCAGTCGAATCACCTACCCGTCTTTAACCGGCCTCGTTGCGTTCTGGTTAGTATTGTAGCCCCGTGCAGTTTCCGCTGCGTTGGATCCGCACCCACCATTGAACCGCAGAATGAGCACGCGCTGATCCGCATTTACACTAAGTGACTACGGTTACAGATAAATCAATGACAATGGTACAATGGTTTATTACGGGTAAAACAGCATCGCTTAACAAGTCCCGTGGGATGGAAATTGTTGCGAAAATCAATTGCATAATAACGGGAAAAGCGTTGTGGTGGACTCACCATAGACTTATGTGGAATAGCGGAGATGTTCGCGTATTAAACGTATAAATCCATAAATCCATTAGTTAGGGGTTTGGGAAGACACCGTTTGATTGCGTTTTGTAGCCCCTGGCTAACAAGTCATAAAATGAAATGTAAGTGAGACAATGCATCGTCAACACGTTTATTACATATCGCCAGATTCTGAGCAGAGACGACATAATTAGGGAGAACGTTCCAAGGCTCACACACTCGGAGTGAAAAGAAATTTTTACGGCATTCAAGCCGGCTATACTGAATTGCCAATTTCAGAAGGTGACCTCTTAGTTTAGTGTTGTGGTTCAATTCCAGCAGCGGACGGCAAATGTGGTTTGGGTTCTTCAGAATCTGGTAAAGCATTATGAGATCCCCCGCAAAAGCCGATATCGATACCGGTGTATGCGCTTGAACTATTACTAATAAAAGAAACCGATAACCATATGACAAGAATCGCTCTGCCAAGAATAAACACCTGGGTGACGTGTGCTCATCGATCGTGACAAGACTATTCCATGGGCTGCAACCGTGTTGCGCATGCATCCGAAATCAGTGCAGAATGTCGTACCTGGTTTGGTCTGCCTGCCCATCCATCGTAACAACACCAGTAGCTGGATGATTCCGTGCTGCGTATTCATTTATGTATCAGGGCAGAGAGTCATACCCCTGTGACTGGGTGAGCGAAATTTCAGCAAACGGACATTTAATGTTGGACAGTTGACAATTTAATTTGCTGCCACGTCATGCAGGCGACTGTGGCGGTTCAACGAGCTACGCAGGAATATCCCACCACATTTAGCAAATGCACGGTAGTAGCATGAGTAAAAGTGCGTCCTCATTTGCTGGATACAAGTTGTTACCTGCCCCAAAACCTTGCGCCCCGCAGCGCGTTTCAAACTTATTTGATCACATCAAGTAGGGCTAGCATGCATTGGAATCCGGTACCTCGTCATTGTTAGTCGAAATCACCAATTATTTAGCAAACAAGTTTCAACGGCGTACGTTGGTCAGAACGGTATCTGGCTGATTGGAAGGGTCATTATGAATTTGTGTGGTTGAGTTGCGACATGCTCTCTCAGTATGGACCGCAACTCATGAACCACATGCATATTGGGTGTCATCCGCCCGAAAACACTGCAATCCACGACGGTTTCGAGCTTGTTTCTTACTATCACTCAGCAGTGAATACTGCGGTGTCTGTGCAACCTTATCCTTCTATGTTGTTTACACATCGAGAGTTATCCCATTGCTCCCAAATTATGAGTTATACACGGACAGCGTTGTGTAGAGCAGCATTTTTCTCACGGCTGGTAATCCATAACGCTCCATAACGGATTTGGTTAGCTGTAGCAGTGGTCTTCTTTGTGATGCTTTATTCTCAATGCCTCCAATTGCTGTGACTTAACTTGCCCGCTCTCCCTTAGTGACCTACTTTTGACTTTGAAGAATACACGCCAACTTGTCGTGAGCGTCCATCTCGTGCCCACGGTAAGGTACCTTGGTGTATATCTCTTTCAGAACTATCATAGTCAAGACATGTTGTAGAAAGGTTTCTCAGTGGTAAACCTAGTGTTTTAAGTCTTGATCCAAAATGCTTTCAGCGTCTTACTCATTAAGCTATAAATTGGTAAATGCTTGTATCCTTTCTTCCTAATTGCTGTTTTCTCTCACTGCATCTTATCCTTACTTTGTCCTACAGCACCTTTATACATTTTGCTGCGGACTCAAGCAAAGTCATCAACATCACGGGCGAACTATTGCCAGCGTGACCCATGTGTATAATTTATCTTTTGCCTTTTCCTTGTTTAATCCCATATTTCAATACATCCGCCACACTGGTGTAGAAAGCTGAAACATACCTAGTTGGGTGCATAAAACTATTTTTAACTGGACTTTAACTTTTCAACGTCGACCAGGCACAGCGGCCATTTTACTACTGAGCGGCCCTGCTGTCCCGTACAAATGCAAACAGATGGAATTGTAGGGAAGATTACGCGTTCCCAGTTTCGTTAAGTTGAGTTCCTCGCCTCTACTACGGCGTAGGAGATGATACAAGCCTTCACTTCTTTAACTACTTTTTAATTTCTGGTTGAAACCGGGGAAATTAGAACTTATCCAAGCTAAAGAATCTTGCAAGAAAAGCACCGGCATTTGCCCCAAACAGTTCCAAATTGTTCTTTGACATCATATGCCGAATGCGCCTCCGTCCAGGATTATAAATATGTAGCACTCATCGAGCAGAAATTTTTGAGCAGCCTAACTCCTTCGTCTAAATATTTCTGCTCACTTTTGGGAGATGTGCAACCACTCTGCTATCTGATGTGTTGTTAATTGACGAGCTTGCGCAGTCAAATCCACCGCAGTCACGATTTTCTTTGGTGGTAGCGGTTGATGGTCTCCCTGACTTGGGTACATTTTCAATACCCTACCTGCCGCGCTTGAATTCTTACACGCAATGTCCAACATTTGCATCCGAAGGGACATTGTCACATAGCTTATTGAACATTTCTTGGTGGATTTCAAATGGTGACACTCTCTTGAGATGGAAATATTTGATCACTACACAATGCTCCGATTTCTCTATTATCACCAGAATTCAGATGCTATACGATTCAAGAATCTACTGAGATGAAAGTGAAAGAGGTAGAATTAGGAAATTACAAGTGAAGTCAAATCAAAATAGGCATAATAAACCCGAATGGGTAAATGTTCAGCATTTGTACACTAGCACTGCGGATGTAGTGGGGCATAAGTTGGGCATGGAATTGCGATAAAAGCGTAAGAAGATGAAAACATGCGTTCATATCACTCAAGTAAAATTTCACGCGTGGTGTTGATAAATTTCTTGGGCGGAGCCTTTAAATCGGCCTTTACCTATTCATTGAACATCATTTTTACTCTATCTCCTGCGGATATAATAGGTTTAATAGGAAGAATCTGGCAGCATTTTTGTCCAAAATACTTTCAAGGTCAACTAGACCGATATTTTGAATACTAAGCCAAGATACCGTGCACCATTCACGGTCTGTTGGTTTTGGCGACGAACTTTTAGGTCGGTGGAAACCAATTAAGAAAAAGTGTCTTCATAAAACCATACTGTGTCCTCTGGAAAATAAACACGAGAACTCTGTTTATCAGTGTGCACTCAATGTTCTAGAATGCGGGCGATTTTACTGGAGTGACACAAATGCGTCACTTTCCCTTTACTTTTTCCATTCATAAAATTTTGTATTTGTCAAAATGTCATTTTACTTAATCCGTAGTTGATATTGTAAATGGCTGAAAATGTGCCCATCTGGGTACATAAAGCTTACCTTGACTTGAGTCCACAAGAAAAGGGGATAAATACGGCGAGATACTGTTGATATAACTTGTTGTGCGAGAGAAAAAACTCACATTTAGAGCGGTTAGACGAGCAGGTGAGGGTGTTAGATAAATCAGCGTGCAGGGGGTGGAAAGTCTTAGTTTAACCTGTTCTGAAAAGTTTCACGTGTATTAGTGTTTAATAAGAATGAATTCAACTACAGACGCTCTGGGCAATCCATAACACTTGGAAATGAGCTTAATAGAACGTACAATCAGTGTGAAGTCATTTTATAGATCATAAAAATAATAAGTGTTCGATATATCCAGAAAGTTACGAATTTGTAAATTAAAGAGCAGGGCACTGAAAGAATTTTGAGTCTCAGGGCATAGAATGATAATTTTCGCACTTTGTGGAACTTTTCGTCAATGTGTGTTGGCGAAGATAGATTGTGAGGTAAGCAACTTGGGTGTTGCCCGCCCGAAGATACGGCATTACATGAAGCGTTTCGATATTATTTCGTCTCACCAGCTAGAGATAGCAGGCTTCGAACCCGCGTCATACAGTGCTGTGTTTTCCGGCCGGCAACCCTCATTTTCCTTCCGCTTCTTCAGCTCCCGTCCTAGTGATCGAATGACCAACGTTCACTTCAATGGGAAGCTCTGGCCACTTCGAGATTGTGCGTCGCAAGTCTTTCACAATTCGTGTACTTCAAAGTGACCCTTCAATACCCTAAGCTACTTAACAATGTATGAACTGGGTATGTTGTGGCCGCTTACAACCATGGGGCGAGAAGTGTTTGCCACAGTCAGAGGTCTGTCAGTGCGGGGAAAAGAGGAATTTACATTGCAGCATTTTGATGCGTTATGACTACGGAATACTGAGAATAGAGAGCAAGAAGATAAAAATCGGTGTTGTTCCATCGTAGGTGGATCGAGCACATGCGAGGAATCATGTCGCTTATGTCTACGCAGTGGCAGCCCATTGCAGCTGCATTACATCTTATCCGGGTGCGATACGCTTCCTATAAATGTAGTCTGCAAAGTGGGCGTCTAGGAATCTCTTAAATTCAGACACCGATTTCGCCTCGACTTGCGTCTCTGGCTACTGGTTTCAGTATTTCACCACTCAACGCTCAAAACATAGAGGGTAAGCGATGTGCTTTAAATCCGGTACCACTAGTTTGTACCGGTGTTCACGTGTGCTGCCTGGTGCGCGAACGTGTTGCAGCGACTTCAACATAGGTAAGTGGCCCAGGTGCATTATCCGGTGCGTCATAATGAGATCCACTAGAAGGCGACGACATGACAGGGTATAAAGCCCTTGTCTCCTACATCTGTCCTCGTACGACATACCCCGTAAACTGGGGATGAACCAGATAGCTACATGCAGGACCCGTTCCAGTCTCTGCACCTCATCTATTGTGACCTGGCAAAGGGCGTGTGGGCCATACTTAAGCACCAGTCTTATTGTGGAAGAGAACAGAGGATGACAATCTCTTCAGACCATGTGCAGAAGCTGCGCTTAAATGGCCAAAGCAGGTGCAGTCCATTTGCGTACAGCCTGTTCGTGTTGCCGGCAGATTTCAATTCACAGAGTGAGGGTACGCGAAACTGGTAGGATGTAGCGGGTGGCCGGCCAGGGTGTACGGACGCTCGTTACTACCCCACCTTAGGCTCAGAAACGTGGAGTTGGCTGGGTTGTCCGGCGGGTCAACTTCTGCAGACCACCGGGATAAGCGGTCGAGGTCCTACTGAAGGATGTCACAATCCCCATGAGAATTAATAATCCACCAAATCTTCAGATCATCAGCAAATAATAAACAGGGCGATCAAGGAAGCTGAGGTACTTCGTTTACATGGATCAGGAATAAAATTGACTCCGTCCTGTGCCTTGGGATACGCCACTAGTGGATGAGCACTTGAACCCGCCATCTTCTCCCATTAAGGAAGTCACTGATCTAGTGGTGCAGTGCGCTATCACCACCACACATCCTCAGCTTGTGGAACAGGACCTCCTGATTCACTTTATCAAAGGCTTTGCTGAAATCAATGTAGATAACATCCACTGACTTCCCCCGATTCAACACTTGCAACCATTTCTGCTGTGTCAACAGCAGGTTGGTGATGCACGAGCGGCCCTTCATGAAGCCGTGCTGTGCCGGCGTTAGAAGATCTTTGGACTCCAGCAGCTGGTGAAGACAATTTATCACAATCCTCTCTAGCATCTAGGCCAAATAAGGTGAGACAAATCGGCCGGTAATTGTCTACATTGAATGGGTCACCACAATTTGGAATCGGCTTTACTACCGAACGTTTACTGTCGCTCGGCAATACACACTCGGAAAGCAATCTATTACACAGAGCCGTCTGGGCAGATAAAATTATGGCCAATAAGAATTTCAAAATTAGCGGATGAAGTCCATTGGGTCCAGCAGGTTTTGTGCCATCAAGACTGGCGAGCACCGTGAGGAAATCTTTTACACTGCAATCAAGGCCTCGAGTTCACTAGGGGCTGCACACGCCAAGCTCGGAATAGACGCATGCCCACTTGTATATACGGAAGCGAAATGCTCCGCGAACGCATACGCTCGTTCAGTGCTGGAGGTCAGAGGCTGTCCCTCAGTGCTTTCTAACACAGCTACGTCACTTGCAAACCACAGGCGCCGCTACACGTAAGCAAAAATCTTCTTGGGGGCCATCGTCGCTGAGGTTGCAAGCTCCTCTTCAAACTGCCAACACTTCGCACTTTTGCGATGTTGCATAGATTCCGCTGCCTGTTGAACGCCTCATAATCGTCAGCAGAGCCAGAGATGAGGAATTTATCCCACAATTCGCATCGCCATTTGCCACTCGACTATATTCTCTGTGCAGCCAAAGTGGCTTCGCTGGCACAGCTTTCCGATACTTGAGGGCTGCAAAACGAGCGCACAGCGATTGCACACCATTTATAACAGACCAACTCGCTTCAACAGATGAATTCTGCGGCAGCGACCAGCCTGCTTCAATGGAAACTCGATTTAGATCATTGAAGTCGCTCTTCCAATAATTGTAGGACGGCTCTGGCAGACGTGAGGACGGCAGCGTTAGCTCTTGGCTGGCTACCACCATCGAGTGGTCACTAGCTGCCAGAGGCTCCATGACCTGAATTTCATGTACACGTTGCTTGCAACTCGTTAGCAGTAGGTCCCGGCAAGATGGACCGGAATGCGGTGTATCACGCGTCGGTTCGCGGACATGTGCTGCCCCAGTTGCAAACACCACCTCCGCACATTGCGCCATGACTTCACAATGCCCGGGGAGAAGTTGTACCTCAGACAACCCTATTCGAGGAAGTTAAAAGCTTCCATAAGCAGGAAACGGGGCCGACTCATGTAGTTTCTGGCATACGGCAACCGATCGAGACATCGACTTCGCGGGTTGTAATTAGCGGCACCCATAAACAGTTCACCCTATCTCATGCGGACCGAGCACCATACCTGTTCGCACAAGCCCTCTTCGGTACGATAGGTGTGTACCAGTCTCCCGCACAGCGGGGACCGAATGTATAACAGCACGCCGCCATGGTCGTTTGATAGTCTGTCGCACCGGAAGCACGAGTAGCTACAGATCTGGACTTCCTGGGTAGTGACCTTAGGACTTAACCAGTCCTAGTACGACCGGACTATGTGAGGCAACAAAGTAAACTACATCGTCATGTTTGTTCATCAAACTACAAACATTTGTAAAGCCTATGCGCAGGCCGAGGTAGGAATCGACAGACGCGCACGAAGCCTCATCGATCTGTTGATCCGGGTTAGTCGAACCTGGGGAACCCCCGAAAATTTATCATGTGGAGATTGGTTTCTTCATTAGCAGTGCGCCGCTTCAACTCTACGATGGCGGACTTTACTTTCTCTCTGTCCGAGGGATCCAAATCCGGACGAATATGAAGCTTTAAACCTCATAGCCTATCGAGGCGGGATAGTATCCGCCTCGAACTCGTTGCATTAACAAACGTGACTCAGAGAGTCCTGAATTTTTTTCGTCTGTCTTTGCAAGATGGGTGCATTGCTTCACACGCAACCCTTGTTCATTCACAGGCTCTGCAGAAAATCCACGTTGTGGTCATAACGAGCCGGAGAACTAGAGTCTGTCGACACAGGTGCGTGAAATATCATAAGGTTACAACACAGCTGAATCCAAGCAGTTTCTTCTCCTTTTTACTGCGCTGTATTCTCTATTGGCCTTCAACGCCTACTGTATCGCATACTGGAATGTTAGTGTCCATAGCACACAACACAGGCACACCAGCTCAATCTCAAGCAAAGAGGAGGCATCGCGCTAGAGAACCTGCAGTCGGTGTGCAGGTGGGCCCGTTCGAATGTAGGGTTGGCTGGGTTTCTGCTTGCCTGAATGAACCACGGAGCTCCTCCTTATGGAACGTTATGCTCGTCTTTTAGGCTCGAGCGGCTTCTAGGCTGTTTGTGACTGCACAGTGGCTCGGCATTTCTTGCACAATAATTGGACAAAGTCATGCTGGATTTCACCCAGTAGTTTAAAATGAGATAAATAAAAACAAATACACGAAATGTGGAAATTCACACCACACATGATGCATGTGGCTGTATGTGCAACTATTTTTCAACAAGTGCCACATGGTGTCAGCTTCGCCATTACAGATAGCTTAGCACCTGTGATGGTAAGTGTGATAAATTGAACGATAAGTACATGAAAAAAATTCCACAGCAAAATATACGGACATGAAACTAACACACAATAACCAAATTCAGATTCTCAAAAGAAATCAGATTTAACAAAATATATACGTGAAAAATTTGCACTACACAAACTAATGAACGACGCAAACTGGCCTGCCAAATAGGGCGAGAAAATCCCTCCGGCGAGCGTTATGAGTGGAGGATCCGGACGTAGACCATTGTTGAAGCTTGTCCAACCCGATTTGAAGAGCCGTTGACGATTTAACAGTTGGAGTAATGCTGCCCAAGGTTACGTCGTCAGCGCACATGCATCCAATAAAGTTGGGGGAAATTTGAAGCATTCCGATGTATGGAGAGAATAGCAGAGATGAGATGATTGCTGTTTGAAAGACGCTACAGTCATCATTAAGAGTTTAAGACTTTTTGTCGTTTAGCTAGGTAAAATGAGCTCTGTTTGCAAAATAGTTGCTCATCACACTGCACACTGCTTTTTGAATAGTATTTGCAGACAGCTGATTAGGCAAGATTGATCTGCTGACGATACTGAGACCATCGTTGTAACCAAGAAAGAGGAGTCACACCTTCTTGCATTTCGCATCCAGTAAAGATACAATAGAGTGAATGAGATATGTTACGGCATCCAACGTAGAACCTCGGGGTCTGTACGCAAACTGAGATACATCCATGACCGGACTGCATGTTGAGATCCAAGGCATAACTAGTCGCCCGAAGATTTTCAGTATGATAGATGTAAAGGGACAGGAGGACATCTCTTGAACTCCTACTTTGGCACGGATGTTATCTTGACTGGCCAATAAATATCGGAAATATGTCCACTCTGTAGGTAAGTAATAAAAAGATCCGTCAAGGGCATGGTGAGGGCACTGACACAATCTTTCAAAACAATCCTTGGATTAGCATCGGGTCCACTAGGCTTTCTTGATTTCAGATTTCTAACTTCACGGTTGGCTTCAACGATTTGGAGTGTAGTATTTTGTCCAGAGCCAGATAACATAGGCAGAGTGCCTGAATGGGTGAAGGATGCTTTCTGTGAAGAATAACAGAACTCTGAATTGAGTTTCGCTGCATATACAGATTTAATCTGCTTATTGGAGCTTTTATCGCGTAGCTGCTTTAAAAGTCCCCATAGGCCTCGGCAGTTGTGGTTGCATACAACGGCTTCGGCCTATAAATTCTTCAGTAGTGAAATCACAGTTTTTCTTGCTAGAGATAGTTGTTTGACACTGGCAGTCAGGTTACATTGGTAGGCACGTTCTTTTTACCTTCAAAGCTGTTTGAGTGAGGAGAATCCATCGACTTGTAAGTACATGGTTTCGACCGGGCAGCAAAGATGGAAGCAAAAGTTAAAATAATCAGTGAATTGATCCCATTGAATAGACAAATCTTCACTGTTGAAAATGGTCAAGTCAGTAGAAGTCAGTACTTTCTAGAGTCGCGAAATATTGGATGCTGAACAATCTCGTCGCCTCACAGTTTTCTAGAGCCTATTAGCCAATGAACCGGACTGAGTCCTACCATAATCAACAGGGCACACTTATGATACAGTGGGATGTTAGGGGGGTGGGGCACGTTTCTATGCGGAAAACGGCCCGGCATGGTTTGTGAAGAAGAAACCTAGTTGCGCTTCAAGTTTGGTCGGAAACGTCATTATGTTAATCAAGCCAAGTGCTTAGATGAATTAGATATCAATTTCATTGCGGTCTCCGGCGATGACACAAACTGAGTAGTCCAGTTTAGGTAGTAACATCGAGGATAGATCATCGGCAATTTTTTAAACTCAAGTGCGTTTGTGTCAGGCGTTCAGAAATAGAACCACTCAAAAATGTTGCTTGCATTCAAACAAATGACAGCTGATTTCGACTGTTAAATAGGTACAATATATGGCTGAGGAGTACCACCAGCGTTTATAGACGTAGGGGATGACGTCTCCTCCACGATTTTGGGGCATTCCGGGGAGGTTTGATCTGACAGGAAGATGACCAACAATTTGACGAACATTGTTTTCTACCTCAACATGTGACCAGCTTTCTTGAAGCATCGAAATGGCTGCATTCGAATATTCCTTTTGCTGTATAAAAGTGGCAAGGTCCGCCAATTTTTCAATGAGTGATCGAATATTGCTGGAAAAGATCAGTGGAATTTGTGTCTTGTCCACTGAGCGACGTCTAAGGTTTAGTTGCCAACCAGCACGGTGTTCTCCCAATTTACAAGAAAGCTTTCGTGAAACTCGGTTAGAAGTATTTCGGACTTTGTAACATATTGCAGAATACGCAGATGGGGAGCAGTATCGCGGGCAGGTTTCAAAATGTTGACGGAATAGGACAACATCGGACAAAAAATAGTCCAGAGAAACAAAATAACAGTGTCATGTGAATTCGAAAACTCCGCAGTAGCGAGTAAAAAGGGTTTCTCAAAGAGAAAAGCAACGGCCAATTTGAGGGCCCCGTACGCTCCCTTGCTTGTTATGAAGAAGAAAAATTGGTAGCTAATTAAACAAACTTGATTTAGCTTGCCTGGCTATCTGATTACTTTGCCGGGCTCGAAGACTTTCGTGCGCCACACGTATGAAACAAGGCCAGCGTGAACTTGAATTTGTACCCATTGACTCCATCGAATTCGGAGTTCACCGTAAACGATTAGCTTACAAGTTCAGTTAGCTCTCTTGCGCTCAAGATCTGATTATATGCGAGTAATTCCACACCACATTGATTCAAGTTCATTGGTTATTTTGCTTTATTTTTCCGGTTAACTGGAATCTTGAGCGCTTATAAGAACTGTCAGCTGTTAGATGCAGATCTCCTTGTTCTCGTGCCTTTCAGAAAGACGCGGCACATAAAGAGTGTGGTGTCTTCAAAAACCTTCATGCTCTCAGCCACTAATTGGTTATTACGTAGGTCTGTCTCCCATCAGGTTCGCGTGGCTTTTGAGTGTGCTCTTCTAGGATACCACGTGTTGATGGGCGTATCCAAATTGTTCCCATATCGTATCCCGCCAATGTCTGATGGTTCACATCCTAATGACACATGCCTGCTGCTTTTCGCCTCGTCCGCTTTTGTGAATATTTTTAGCTTCTGCTCACTTGTGGACATGTTGGTCCATAACACGAATAATGGAGGCAGTGAATTATTGACTTCACCTGAGAAGGTCATGATCCGTGTTGTCCTCAGCGAACTCGACTGTGGCGAAATGTGGTGTTCCACACAAGTGTAAAAGCATATGTTTCAACTGGAGCTGAAGGCGGGTTATCATTAGACTTGACGCTTGGTCATTACACTGGCAGGCGCGGTGAAGTCTTTGTTCTGATGGCTCTAGGCCCCATCAACCACGATTATAACAATGGGGACGGAAATGGCCGATCTACCACAACTAACCCAATTGCTACAACAACATCGGGCTATGCTACATCAAAAACAAAACATTATTCCAATCACTCACAGCGAAAAGGTTATCCCTAAATCTAACACCGTACACAATGAAAACCGAGTCATTTTCATCTGGAACGTTGATAAACAAAATGCAAGACTTCAATATGACGTATATAACTGTATCAATTTCGAGACATTCTACGGGCGGCATGAAGGCAAATTATTGGTTGGCACGATCAAGGTAGACCAGGGGTTCGCGAAGTTTTCGGCATGCGGATCATTTTTTAGTGATGCCTTGCACGACGAACCCCTTGAGCTATTGTTAACCACAAGACTAGGCTTTAATCAATTGTGAATGAGGCGAAGTGTTCTGAAAAGCATTACTGTACACTGAGTAACAACTACGTACATTGACATTTAATGTGTAGGATGCAATTGTTTCTCACATGCGACACTGACCTCTTCGATATTTGGTGTTATTGGGAAAAGCTGTAAACTAACATCTGGTCCAGTATCAAGTCTACTGCAGTACTTTGTTTTGTATAGATCCAATGTAAAAATGCACTTTCACAAATAAGCTGTAGCAAATTAGTGAAGCAAGGCAACAGTTGCTTTCCCTATGACGAGGTACTTGTCATTCGTTTTACACCAGAAATCAGATAGCGATAATTTGTGACACGTTTGCCGAGGGGAAGTATTTGACGTCATGTCAATGAATTTCTCATACTGAAAAGAGATGAAGAGAAGAGGCGTTAGGTGCAAACAAAGAGATTCTAAACCCATGAAAATTCTTTCGATTCGTGTCTAATTTCTTTAAAGGAATACTGAGACTTCTGTCAGCTCTTCTAAATGTCGCAGAGTTTATTTAAGGAGAAAATCTTGAAGTTCTGCACTCAGTTTGCTCTCTTCCGAAATGTTTTTTAATGCCAGAAATCTGTC
Source organism: Dicrocoelium dendriticum (assembly GCA_944474145.2). Classification (NCBI taxonomy): domain Eukaryota; kingdom Metazoa; phylum Platyhelminthes; class Trematoda; order Plagiorchiida; family Dicrocoeliidae; genus Dicrocoelium; species Dicrocoelium dendriticum. Next base: position 156,453,152 of record OX104063.1, on the reverse strand, counting down.
AAGATCGTCACTACGAACGGAAATCGCTCAAAATTATGCATTTCTTTCTGGGTCTCGTATTTTATACTTTGCATTGAACATAGCAACGGGTTTTCTTTGGATTGCTAGGTATGTCGTCCATTGCCGCGAAGATGTCGTGCAGATACGCAAGTCTTGTGAACCATCTTCTATCACTCATTCGTAACTCTAAATAAAATTGGCGATCCAGGATAAAAGCGAAGACTTATTTGCTTAACTCTAACAGACGCAGTGATAGTTTGCCACGGTAGAGTCACCTGATTTCAGTGTGGATCAGTAAAGATGTGGGAACACTTCTCATGTCTTCACGCGGGATCATGAACAGGCGATTGTTCAGGGGCCGATATTTAATAAAATTAACTATTTTTACTGTCCCATCGAGGAAAATGTTAAGATACAGTGGCACTTTCTTACGGCAAATGACTGTTCATGAAGAATGCATTGGTTCCTGGGGTTTTTTACAAACTTCCCTACCATTGCTTTGGCACCATCAGTGCGAATACCGATGCAGTTGTTGCACGGAATGTCACTTTCCTGCATAAAATTATTTACGATATTGAAAGTCTTAGCACGATTAAGGCTTTTTGGCAAAAGTTCACCCAATTGCTTAGCTTCTTCCAGGGATAGTTGGTGTTGGTATCTTGCAACCAAAAGCAGCGCGGCAAGTCCAGCCACACCTGTCGATTCATCCAGTTGAAGAGCAAAATGAGTATACCTAACGCGTGAAGTTAATTCCTCCTTAACAGCAGCAGCTAGTGTCTTAATTATTCGAGATACTGTATTATTTGAGAATTGCCTTGTAGATAGTTGCTTTTCTGGTTTTTCATTCATCATGCACCTAGCCGTTTTGACTGCATATGGCTCGATATTTTTCTCGGATATTGTGTGATATTTTTTGTCAGTGCAATAATATAACTATAGAAGACGCTTCAGTAGCCTTTTCCTTTGCAGGCTGAGACGTGTGAAGTCTATACTTTGGCTGTCCAACCGTTCATCTGGCTTGCACGCAAGGCACTTCTTTTATGCTTCATTTTCTAACCGCATGCCTTTTTTCAAAATGCCACTGCATCTTTACATACACCATGCGCTTATTCAGAAGCCCTTTGTTGCACAAGACACACTGTGCGCAATTGTTGGCCTACATGAATCCAAAAGAAAGGTCAATACCGTTGTATTCACACCGCTTGCTTACCGATAGAGGGGTTCCGTTTGGTACAGATTTGTGTTGCATCACGCTAAGTAGTACATGCCCATGGAACGTCTCATTTTCCGCATTCCCAGAAGGCAGATTAGACTACCCAACCGCACTACATCTTAGTTCGACGAGGAATATTTATTCGACATATTTATCAGTGTGCCTGTACTCAGCCAACTGTCCACGTGGATGCTATATGTACAAATTTTTAAATGGAAATAGGCGATTCAACACAGGAGTACAGAACATACCTAATATTTAATTAATAGAAAAAGTTGAAGTTCGAATGAAGTACAAGGTAAGCACGACAGCCCTCTTATGTTTCGTCGGGGTACTTTCTCTTTAGTTCACAAAGTCAATTAAGCAAACGTTGAGGTCCACGTCTAAGTGAGCCGAGCTCTCAATAGAGATTGCGTGGCCTAATCCAATCACACAGCGATTTCTCCAAATCCGACTTCAAGTGAGTACACTTGAAAAATACTGAAATATCCACCCTTTCGTTCTGGGGTTCCCTGAAAGAGATCGCGCCGATGGACTTCTCTCTCAAGTTGCCGGCTTCTGATGATAACAACTTTCGAAATGTCCACAAAAGCTCTTATCTACATATTTACACTTCGCCTCCTCCGAGGAGGCATAGCCTGAGTTATGTGAGGTTTCTTGGAGGGAGAATGGTCAATGCATCCTCTACCCATCGCGTCACAGGGAGTTTACCACAATAACTTCCCGAGATTTGGCCGCTTCTTTCACTCACATTTTAGGTTTCATGGAAACTCAAGTCCCTTCTTGGATGGACGGTATTTTACATGGGCCATTCACAAGGCTAATATAGACCGTCAGATATGTTTTCACAAATGTTCACTACAGGTTTGTCTTCGACCAATCAAATAAAATGATCAGGCCTATAAAACCCCTCAACGTGTCTATAACATTTCGGGAAATCCCGCGGACACCATGAATTCCGGTGTTCTTCAGGTAGCTCTTCTCTCATCACTTTTATCTCCTACTTACGTAATCACAACCCTCGTTCCTGGGTGTCCATCATCCAACCATGCAGTCATCGGCCAGATTACAATTACTTTTGGACAAAGTAACAACTCGCTCTGAAGCCGGCTGCCTATCGTTAAATACCTCAAAGGACGAGGATGTCCGTTTTCGTTACCAGCAAACCTTCACGCACTGCCCACAAGTTTGCATCGTTGGTAAAAGTTTGAAGTCCCCCACGTCAACGAAATGTCTGGGTGTGACACTGAGTTGTGATCTCACGTTATCACGTTAGCGTAAGGTAGTATTCTCTGAAGTCAATGAAGACTCTTGTTTAATGTAACTCGTTTCAGTACCCCCACCAGACCCCATTGTCTGATTATAAGTTTTATCACTGCACTGTGTTACCATATTAAACCAACTGTTCTCCAGTGATCTCCCCGCTTGAGTAAAGACTTCAGAGTGATGGTCAGTTCAGCGAAACATCGATAGTGGCATTTCAAGGTCGGAACCTATTAAAATAATCGTACTCAATCATGTCATCCAAATTCTATGTGAAGATTCCCCCCCCCCATCCATAGAGCATCGTCCTAATGTTTACCCAATGCCTCGACCATACAGAGTTTCAAAATGATATACACGTATATAAGGATTATGGTAGGTCAGTTGTCCCTTATTTGCAACGCTTTTTCACTACTCAAAATTTAGTCAATCAAGAAGTGGTGAGTAAATTACTTCGGAGAGTTTAGCCCTTTCAATACCTTCTATAATTACTGCTGTGTATAATCTATCATGTTGTAATATCCTATTTCATTAGTCATCTATGTCCAGAGCCAGTGTGCTGCAGCTGAATAGTTATCATACTTGGGTACATAAAATATTTTCTTGACTTTGATTGTGTTGGTACATGTAGCAATTGCGCTTCAACCGCGAAACTTCCATGCAGAATCATCCAAACTTGGAAGGGAGTTCACACTGATTTCGCCGTTCCACTGCAAGGCCGGTGTTTCACAATAGCGATAGCAGCATATACCAAGTGGCCGCACGTGTAACTAATGCTTGTGATCACGCCAGCGGTCACACTAGGCAAGTTACAATAGGCATCTGCATATTTCGATCCATCGAACACCTTGGATGCCGATAACAGTACACAAATTATCCCGATGAATATGGTGCTTTCTGTTAGGGTAATGGAATCAAATACTGCCGGTCACCACCGGGCTATCTTCAGTCCCAATGGGCAAACAGAAAGATTCGCGCTTATCTTCAACCGTTTAATACTGAAGCTGTGGAGGAATGGACCGACAGAGAAGACCATACAACTGTTCCTCTCAATAAATCGGGCTACGCCTAACCGCTCTGATCAGACGGAAAATCCACAGCGCAGCTCCTCTTCAGACAATAAATGCCCCCACCAATCGAGGTCGTACGATCAAAGATCACATAACCGCCACTTGTCAGGTGCCAGCAGTTTTCTTCCATGGGAGCCAGTGTGTGCGATGGATACAAGACTAAGCCACCAAATCTGGCGACCTGTAGTGGCACTAAAAGGGCACTGTAATGTAAAAAGTTCTGTCGGACCGATGTCGTATGTTTGGCACCTTAATATCAACGCAAGTGACGAATCGAACTCATGGTCTATTCCACTTCTGAGTTACATGTTTGAATTACCGCGAACTGTGGAGCTCAGTGAGCAGACGGAAGCGCATACAAACCTATGCGATGAAGATGTTCGAAGAGCCATGCGGACAACTCAACCGATCCGAGATTTACGAGTAAATCCCACACACCATTTCTATCAGGCAAGCAATAGTTGCAGACACTAACCCCTTGGTACGCAATCTAGCAGGTCGCGATAGATCCGGACGAGTTGAGAACTCAATTACTCGCAATTTAAAAGTCTACTGATTTAAAAGTATACTAAAGCTTGAACTGATTGAAGTGAAAATCCTGACCCAACTCCACCCGCCGCGTTGCTCGACTTCGTCATAGGTACAGTCTGTCCATTACTCACATTGAAGAAGTTCCACACTGTTCAATAGTCTCCGTGTTGAGTACACTGTACTAAAAGTTGGCACGACAGTTAGCCGAGTTTATCGAATCTACCCAATGTGAGCTACCCAGCTATATCCCTGGAGATGCATTTGGATTTTTTCTACAAGCTACGTGATTTCAACATAGACAGGAAATATACAGATGTTTACTAGCTATTCGCTAACGTTCCTTTAGAAGAGACCCTAGACATCATTGACACATGCGGACAAAGAGTGTTTCCGGCGAAGTATCTCATGTCGGTAATTCTCAAATACACGAAAAACATCCAGTTCCAATTCATTGGAACCATGTATCGACAAATAAGTGATGTGGCAAGGGCGGTACTAGCTCAAATTTTCGTGGACCACCTAGAAAAATCAAACTTTGTTCTTATATATATAAAGTATGCACGTGTATAGTAGATACGTTGACTGTATATTTATTGTCGTTTATAGCTCCTTACAGGCAACGCATCTACTTGTTGCTGTGAACCAGCGTCATGATCAAATTTACCATGGAACAAATCCGGTAACACTGTCCTTTTATTGAAATGATCGTGAAAAGGAATCAGATGGTACACTCACTTACTCGGTGAATCGCAAGCATTCTAGGACAGGTCAGTATCTCAGCTTTGACAGTTTATGCCTTATCAACTACAAACGAGCGCTTGTCTGCGTCACTTTCGCCAGTGCTCATGAGGTCGATTCCGAAGACACGCTTAGGGCAGTGAGTTGCGAAGCTTCCCAGCAACCCTATGGGAAAACGGATATCCCCTAAAATTCATCGCGCGTTACTCAAAAGCAAAAACAAACGGGAGACGTAAGGCTGACACCTCTAAGAAGGTTTTATGAGGCGATCATTCAAAGGGACCGAAATGACAGGCGACTCGTACGTCGTCTCCGCCAGTCCATTAAGGGGTACTATTATGCGGCCCGGCTAGTACTATCCACCAAGTTACCAAGTTGCTCTGCAAATCCGACCGGGACAGGCCAGACTGAAGTTTGTCGCCACTTCTCATTGTACTTGCGGTAGCAAGTACATGGACCGAAATGAAAGGAGGCTGTTCAGGGTGATTTCAGAACATGTCTCACTCAACCTGGTCGCAAACAGCCAGATAGTTTCAGAGCCGGGCATATATATGACTTCCCTATGTACCAGCAACCTCGGGGATCGTTCAGGGTTATTAATCGACAAAGCACTGCTCACTTGCTTCCGTTTGCAGAGATTGTAACAATCAGTTAGCTGGAACCCAATTTATGTTAGCAGACAGTTTGCCTCCACTCTCCTCGCTCTTCTGAGCAAGTTTACGCCTTGTCTTACCGTTGTGTGCAACATGCTGATTCCACAGATTGTCTGTAGACAGCTAGTAAAAAGACACGAAATAGCTGAATTCAGATCATTCTGTTAAATGTTTCTTCTACTTGTTTTTTTTGGCTAACAGCGTGTCTTTGATGCTGAAGATGCTTGGCTCGGCGATCCAGTGCCCGAAGGTTCAAGGTGCTACTCTGGCTATTTTGCCAACTGCACCTAGCAGGTCGAGATGTTGGTTCACAGAAGAAGAGTGATGCTTGCCTCTTAGCAGTTATTTATAGACCTCCGAACTCATCAGCGGACAGCGATAACATTCTGTTAAACGCCCTCCGCTATGCTGTTTCACAAAAGTACTCTCACTATCTTATAATGGGTGACTTTAATGTTCCTTCAATAGCATCAGTGTCCCCTAATGGGCCATAATTTAAATCGAAACTCCTCGAATTCATGGATATGGCAGTTTTGTATAACCATGTGCATCGACCAACCAGACATCGCGGTTCAAACAAGTCATCACTCCTGGACTTAATCCTGACTAATGAAGAGTTGATGGTTGAGTCGGTAGCGTACGATCCTCCACTGGGCCGTAGCGACCATTCAGTCCTAATATTTGGTTATGTATGTTATGCCAGTATTGTTGCTAAAGAAAGTGAGACTCAATGAACTATTACGGACTATTATAAGCTGCGCAGCTTAGCAGCAACCGTTGACTGAGATGTACAGACGCACAGCTCAGCGAATGACGGTTGGAATGAATTGAAAGACAAAATTAACTGGGTCGTACAATCAGCATCGAAGGTTGTACGAGCATCGCGCCGGACCAGTACGTGGATCCGGAGCAGAACTCGTAAATGGATCAACAGAAGAAATGAAATCTGGAAGCAACATTTGCTAAGCCCATGTGATATCACATGGCAGGATTACAAAGTCATCAGAAACTACTGCACGTCACTCATTAGAGTCGATAAGTACGAATGGCAGGAGAATATGGCGCTGAAATTTACGAGTAACACCAAACTGCTCTACAGATTTGTGAATGGCAAAAGAAAGGTTAAGTCCGGAATACCACCACTCAGGACGGCCATTGGCCTAACAACTACTGCTGTGGATGCCGCGAATGCTCTGCTCTTGCAGTTTGGCTCGGTAGCTACAAATGTCATGGAACCATCGCCCTATCAACTCCCAACCAATGTCGTTGGCTTATCCAGCATCACCTTTACTCCAGCAGCTGTTGCAAGCAAACTACAGTCTCTCCGGGAGTACAGTGCCCCTGGAATCGGCATGATCTGCCCAAAAGTACTTAAAACCCTTGCTCCCACCATAGCAACACCACTTGCAACCTTTTTCCAGTGTCTGCTTAATTCCCATACACTCCCATCTGAGTGGAAAAATGGAATTATCACTTCAATATATAAAGTAGGTAAGCGCTCGGATCCTGCTAACTACCGACCTATTACTCTCCTTCCTGTTTTGTCAAAAGTTATGGAATCGGTAATCGCAGATGAACTGACGAGATACTTTGAAAATCAACAGATAATTTCTAATGCCCAATATGGTTTCCGACGCAGACGATCTTGTCTCACCAATTTGCTGATTACTCGGGACTTATGGACCAGGGCGGCTGATGAAGGAGTGCCCATAGATGTGATATACCTGGATTTTTCTAAAGCATTCGACAGGGTCAATCACTTCTTTCTCCTCCAAAAGCTTGCTGCCAACGGTATCAACGGTTCCCTGCTCAGCTGGTTGGAAGACTACTTACATGACAGAGCAATCAAGGTAAGAGTAGCCGACACTTATTCCGAAAACCTTTACGTCTCCAGTGGTGTTCCACAAGGATCCGTCCTCGGCCCACTACTATTTTTAGTCTACATTAATGACCTTCCAGCAGACATTCTATCTCCGATGCAAATATTTGCAGACGACGCTAAAATATGGAGAGTGATTCGCTCAGCATCCGACCGTGTCTACCTCCAGGAAGATCTGATCCGGATTAACGAATGGGCAGAAAAGAACCAGCTCCCACTGAACCCTGCAAAGTGCCACCTGCTGACGGTGCACAACAGCTTCGTCAACACATACCGTTTGGGGCAACACGTCATGCAACACGTGACTAGTGAACGTGACTTAGGTATAATCGTGCAAGAGAGTCTAGGGAATTCGCTCCAATGTTCAAAAGCAGCAAGTGTTGCGAACTTGAACTTGCGACTTTTGAGGTGAGCTCTCGGCACTTTTGAGCGGCGGCTAGTACCATTGTTGATTAACTCCCACATTCGTCCTCATGTTGAATATGCAATTCAGGCCTGGTGTCCATGGTTAAAACGAGATATGCGCCTCTTCGAACAGCCCCAAAGATGAGCCACAAAAGCAACGCGTGGACTATCCGGTATAAGTTACGAAATGCGTCTCCGTGTACTCGGTGTGTTCTCATTAGAATACCGACGGCTTCGCGGAGATCTTACTCTCACATACCGGATATTAACCGAAAGCGAGCATCCATGTACATCACTGTTGACTCTAGCCCCATACAAACAAAACCGAGGCAACCACCTGAAACTAATGACGCAACACTCTCGTTTGAATTGTAGAAAGTATTTTTTCTCACTTAGAATCTGTTCTCACTGGAATGCATTACCAAACTATGTGGTGAACGAACCAGACACGACGACATTGGAAAACTCTTAGATTTTCATCTTAGTGATAAACGATACACAACACTTTGTTAAAGTGCAATGATTTAACCACTGATACTTTACGTTCCACGTTGGAACATTTTGATTTTAATTTTCTTTTGCATATCCATCCTGTGGGTCTTGTAAAGTTATGCTTTTTATCCCATCATACACCACTGAACCATTGAACTTCACTCACACCCACTGCTCTGCTGTTGTCCAAGTGTATGTTGCCTATGATGTGACGCGTCCCGTCTGACACACCCGCTTACCCGGAATTGTCGATTACCTTACAGTGACGTGTAACATGACTTTTGGTCGGTACACTGCTCGGTGCAATCAAGTCCTTGTTCTTACGGCTGAGGTTATGACACTTTCTCCTAGCTAGGGTACATCCACGTGGGTCACTTTAATCATGGCGAATTTCTCACGTATTCCTTAGGGTGACTTAGATCGCAGACCTTTTGCTGAGGACACGGCTCCTCCTTCGCTTCAAGTGTAAACCTCCTTGTAGTGTTTCGGTTCAACTACAAATCATGAATTACGTTAAGTCCGAATAAAAATTTGCTTATTCCGCTTAGTTAGATTGCCTATTTGAGGACATGGCACAACCACTCCGAAACCATTGTTCATACCCATACAGAACTTTTCCGATATGTGCATTCAATATCTACATAAGTAAACATTTAGCGTGTTTACTTTGCACCATTGGCACATACTTAACTACTCAAAGCGAAATATTTCACTTTTGACAGACTACTGGTTGGCGAACTACCATGATGTAACGTTTCGGTAGACTGGCACATCTTCCTTTGTCTCCTCTTTTTCAGCATAACTGTAAACCTGTTCCTAACTTGAAGTTGAAGCAGGTTTTATCTTCTGTGCCCAGATGGTGCTTAAACTTTAGGTTCATTAGTCTGCAGTTTAAGTTCCCGTCCCGTATCATTTACTTAGTCTAGGTTTCGTATCGTCGCTCCAAACTACACGAGCATATTCTCACATTTTGCATCATCTATCGCACTGCGAGGGGAAAGGCTAGTCCTATCTGCCGCATCTGATGTCATGGAGAGGCGGAAACATGCTGTGTCTGGTGTCCCTCAAGTTTCTTCTTTCTGCAGCTCGTTAAGTTAGCCCACACTGAACCGGATTTCATTTGACTTAAATTACCTGCCCCAAGACCCACTCAATCAATTGCCTGAGGTAATCATATTTCTCTCCAAGATGTACTCAAGAATTTCTGCACTCTTCATTGTAGATAATAAAAAATTAAGAAGGTAATAAATAAATGCATTTATGAGAGCATTATGACCCATTTCGGGCATTAACAAATAGGACAGGGAAATTTCTTTCTACTGGTTATCCTAGCGTTTGCATATTTCTGTTATACGATAGTTGATATGGTAGTCTGACACTGTCCATTACTAAATTTAGATTGGCTCGGAACACTACTTCCATTATGTAACCTAGAAATATGTATCCATAAGCATACGGTTGGAAAACCTGGGAGTGAGAAGTTTGCCTCTATCACTTAGCAGACCATACATGCTCTCGTACGACGGTCCCGCAAGATGCCGTATGCTAATCAATCAACTTACATCTCAAAATACCAAAGTAATATGACTGATTGTTCTATTTCTCTCACCCAATGAATCTGATTCCTGTGCTGGAGAGGAATCATTATCATGATTAATGAACCGTTCCAGGGTTGTCTACACATTTCTCCGACACAGTTATACGTCGGTTTTCCCTGCAATAATATGTCTGATAATGGCCCTGGATTGCTTGCCGATCTTTCAGTTCGTTGAAGATGGGTTTAGCGATGGAACTAGGGAATCTTACGCACCAAAGTGTGTCTTAGCTGATGCTACCTCCGTCAATCATACCACACCAACATTGGCGCGATATTTGTCCGAAAATTAGGCTGGCTGAATTCCGCAGCAGTGACGACCAACCAAACCCGTTCATCTCAACAGCTTTTGACAGCCGCCCCACCAAAGTCACATTCTGATCACAAGTTGCTTGGCATTAACGAGAGCGCGGGCGACAGGCTTTGCGCTACGCGGCGTTGACGTTCTATCGTATGCACTAGTTCCCAAACATTACAACCCAACTTAACAACCCAGACTGTCTAGCCACCTTCCTGCGCATATCAGCGTAGTCTGTGCAATGTGAGTTATCAGCATAAATTTTGCGCACAGCTTAGCTTCTCTCATCGACGACTTTTTGCGCATTCAGTTACGTGGTAACGCAATCTAGATGAAAGTCACCGCGAAGTTAACACCGTGTTAGCTACGCCACTACCTGTGAGAAGTCAGCTAAGACAATACCCAGGAACAAGGCTCAATGGTCTTAATTCGTATTGATATCTTGGAGTTGGAGGTGGCACACGGCTGAAGTTTCATGATATGGAAATTGAGTACTTTTCGTATGGTTACTGTAATAAACATCCTGTTTGGGTTTCCACTGTCCTAGTCGGAAGGCACAACTCCACTCATTGTTTCCCACGCGCAAACTAAGCTATACATTTATCCATTGAAGTGGGACATTCGGGCAAAACATTTAGGCCTGGGGGTCAACTGGGTTGCTCCTCCGGGGCAATCATTTTGAGTCTTCGGTATGCGGAAATGAACCACTCTCTGGCTTTGTAAGGGCTGTTTCATTGGCCAAGCGCCTTCAGCAAATTGGACCTCAGACGCATATCGGTGGCATGGACCCAATTGAGACGCCGCAACCGAAACATAAGCTCACACACCTCTGTGCACAGTG
>OX104063.1:156300191-156442078 GCA_944474145.2 Dicrocoelium dendriticum | reverse complement strand
TCGTCTGTGCCTTTGGGGTGCGCTGATTGGTTACATGCTCTTCTGTGGGTAGAGGAACACAGTCGCACATGGTGTCACCCCCGTCCACTGTGCACAGAGGTGTGTGAGCTTATGTTTCGGTTGCGGCGTCTCAATTGGGTCCATGCCACCGATATGCGTCTGAGGTCCAATTTGCTGAAGGCGCTTGGCCAATGAAACAGCCCTTACAAAGCCAGAGAGTGGTTCATTTCCGCATACCGAAGACTCAAAATGATTGCCCCGGAGGAGCAACCCAGTTGACCCCCAGGCCTAAATGTTTTGCCCGAATGTCCATTTTGAATGGAAATATTTGTAGAGGGTTCGTATTGTAAAAGTTAGTGGACTTATCCGGCAGACGTGAACTCGTAACTCTGCAAAACTCTACGGAGACGCGCAGGAATATGACTGCTCAATACTAAGATTGTTTTTCTAGCTCAATCAAGGCAACGGTGATTTCTACACCTTTATTGTTATAGTTCATTAAAATATTGGTACTTGTATGAACTACAAGGGAAAGCGCTTGTTTGTTGGCACATTCGCTGCCATGTATTTATCTTATCTCCGAGCAAAGTTGTGGTGGGTTCGATGCTGTTGAGAGGCTGAGCGTATCACAGTTGCTGAGTGTGCTCTTTGGCCAATGCTTTGGCATGAACACAGTTCAGGAGGCAGTTTAGGAGGAGAGTCCGTTAGATACGATAGTGAGGCTGGGGCGAGTTCAATGGAAAGTACGTGTGATGTGTGGGCCGTATTCTCACTTTGGACAACTCCGTTGTGCTCTGGGTGGATGAGTGGGCCCTTGGCTGCAGTTTCGTGTGGAAAGCTCCGCTCTGAACTGAGTTGCTTAGGTCTCTGCATAGCGACCGTCTTGTTAGGGCGCGATAGTGTACTGGCGCTAGTTTAACCCGGGTGAGTTTTGCAGGGCTGTGCCAGCCCTGTAACCGTTACCTTTCATTTCTTTGCTTAGATGAGGGCCACCACATCAGCTGAATATGCCCTTATCTTTGGTACGCCACTAAATGCAATGGTACACAACCCGTGAACTCATCACCTTATCGGTGCGGATACCCCACTTGGCATGTTTGCTTTTGATGCAGAGAAAAACGGCAAGGATACTGCGCAGCGATTGGAACCGGTATTTTTGTAACGAAAAATCATGTGTAGCGGAAAGATTAATAATACTTGGTAGTCAGACCAATTTCTCTTGCGTCTTGCTTGCCAGCTTACTTCCATTGCTCCGAGTTCTTGCCTTGCTGTCTTCCGTGTGAATCAGCCAGTATAAGTTCAAATTGAGACAAGATAGCGGCAACGATTGCACCGGTCCCAATCATTCCGCAGATGTCCATCCAACCAAGGTAATCGGCTGGATAAAAAAAGCAACATTTACTTTGTGTAATCGGATTGGTGCGTCTTCAGCATTATACACTATCGACTGTAAATAAACAAAACGGCATCATCAAACATGGAGGGTTTCACGAATATAGCGACAAAATAAGAAAAGTGCACTTGAATGTCAATCCAACAAACAGTTCCATATGTTTGAACAAGGATAGCATATTGCTAGTGGAATTTAGCAGGATTCTTATCCGGTTGTCAAGACAGTTTTACTCAAACATGTTTGACAAATAATTTCATTTTGTTGAGAACGACATATTGCAAAATGTGTGCAGCAACTCGATGTATCTTTTCAAAAAAGCAGCGATGTAAGACGGTTGCAGTGACCTTGGAAATAGGTTAGTCGAATAATTCGGCAAAATATGCCTAATAATTGACATATCCACATCATCGGAAACAGAAATTGTCAATTTAAGGCCTCGCCATTGTTTCGCTTTGGTCGGGTAGTTGGGTTTGATTGGCTGGTTGCTAGTGCATTAATTGTCTATTCCATTCTCCTAATGCATGGTACGCAAAAACTTAATGCTTTACTCTACACCACACGTAGGAGGCAGCTTTGTCATCCGTCCTTACAGTTCACTGTCAGGAAGCAGTTATTATAGATGCTCATAGGAAATAATTTAGGAAGGAGCTAATACCCGTTGGGACGATGTTGCTTCAGCTTTCTCGTTGGTTGTCTTTAATTTAGCCTAAGTACAAGAATCAGTTCGATCATATGGTGGACGCTGGACATGGTAGGTGCTTAACCGTGAGGTACGTGGTAACCATCCCATAATAAACCCGGAACGTGTGCAACTCAACTAATGCAAGACCTGACTGGTTGACGAAACGATCCGAGCAGTGCTTCTTTCAAGTTCCTCATCCTTAATTAAAGTTGGTTTCACCAGAAAGGAGGACCCTCGGGTGTCTTTTATTTTAGCCCCCCGTGATATTCATTTAAACTGTTTAACAAATGTTCTTTCTCTTCCTTCTTGGTCCACACTTCGGTATCGCTGTCAAGTGCGTTCGTTTGACAGCCAGTGTGCACATGCAACCAACACGTGCGAGTCCTGTTTGCCACGCTTCCTCTTCACACTATCGGCATATGCTGTACTCCGGATGCTACCCGATGTTTCAATAACCAGATAGGAGCAAATTGATCCAAATAAATACACCTCCTTTTGTGTCCGAAACGTATCAAGCATGACAGCCGCTTGTGCTGTTTTCAGGACATGAAATACTGCAACATCGCGCTGGTTAGAATCTAGGTTGAATGGACTTTTACTTTCACATGATTAGAGCACCACGACGCATGGAGGCATCATCGTTAGGCAACGTTGAACAAGTAGCCATGTGCGTATTCTAATTTGCGTTTCCACCTTCTCTTCCATACAGTAACCACATGGGGTGACGATGGCACAGTCGCAAAGCGAGGAGGACGTTGAAATTGCTTAAGCTGTATGCTCAAACCGCCAAAGGGAGAGCCAATTATGTCAGTTACTGCATAATTACAATTCATCTCACACGCGCAACGGGGAATGCCGGCTTACATGGAAGACGTGTTAAGCATTTAAGTAGGAGCGATGGACGCCGTCAAGTGCTTTCCTCCCGTCTCCTGATCTGTCTGATTCGTGTAACGTTCGTAGTTGCATGCAAAACCACTGTTACTCTCTTCTGTAGCGCATTGTGGAGGACGTTGGTCACGCGGTAGTTGTCTGCCTGAGAAAGTTGTAACAGACCTTATTCCGAGCGCTTGTGATAAGTTTATCAGGACAACGGAGTGTGACCAGCAATGAAGCGTACGATCCACTGTACTTGCTTTAGCTACTCAATACGAATAAGGTGTCTGGTTACATATGCACTTACCGGAACTGAAGCATTTGAGGTAACTTGGCAAAATGAAGCAGGTAGATTGTAAACCGTACGGTTAATGGCGTGTAACAGTTCATACACTAGGACAATTTCCTCCGCTGCTGATATTGGGCACATTGAGAAAAGTTCAGCTCATCTGTTTGCTAGGCACATGACACGAAACCCCGCCGTCTTTTTCATACCTTTCCCTGGCATCTTCTAATAGGTTGGGCTGTGGTGCACAGAAGCCATCAGCAAAGCAAACCTGTTGTATTAGCTTGGCATCTGTGTCCCATGCCGTAATATTGCGATTTCGAAGTACGTTTGCACTTGCCATACGGTGGGACTTGTTACGCTATTGCTTTCTATCCCATCATACAACATTGAAATATTGAACCACGAGCAAATCGCGTTAAATATGCTTGCTTGTATGTCAGCTGTCCATCACCATACACAATCTACGGGGTCATTGGATTCACTGAAAAGTTTAACCTTGTCATCACTCCACTCTTCCTAAATTACACTCCAGATAGATGCGGCGCGAAGCTGTCTGATTATCTGTCAGGTATTTTCCACGCTCCCCTATGTACGTGCACGTTGGCTGCCGGGCAAGGTGTTACTAGAATCGAACTTTTTGTAAGTCGAGAATATCTGTTGTGTCCTCAATGGCCGTGCAATGCGAGTAATCACAGTGCCCACTTGTCTTGGTGGCAATCGCCCAACGGGCCTGTTATGACGCTTCGGAATTCTAGGAACAGTTTTCATAGTTAGCAATGCGTAGACAACACCAAATATCTCCTACAATTTGGTGTGTTGTCATCGCACGTACCTAATGTGTTGAACCACGCACTCTCACCAGAAACAATACAGAATGTTATGAATCGTGTGACCTATCACTCAAAGTTGACAGCAGCGCCTGTATGTGCTTCGAAGCATCTGCGTCCTAGCCCACCTCAGCAAATTCATCCAACGTATGTCAGCCAATCACCAATTTGGCCGACAGCGTTTGGGTTCAGCCTGTTAAGATGGACAGTGCGGCAAGTGACCTTCACAGTAATATAACTGGATTGGTGTTCACTATGGCACACACTGCTTTCACATAGAGAGCTAAGCCTAAGTAATCAGAGTGGAATGTTGGTTGCTGTGTGTCCAGCTATGCTAAAATTGTACGAATTGAAAATGAAAGGTTATACTGTGGTAGCTTTTTCTATCCCGAAAGCGTTCGCATAACTCTAGGCATGGTAAGGAAACAGAATAATAGGATTGATGCTAAATGGTTTTATACTGAGTGTGCTGCTGTTCTACTCATCAGGTATATAACTGTGCTGATGCATTAGTGCGACAGGTTGGCATATGTTGTAGAACGAGGAACAGTCGTAAGAATACTCTCACTGGACCCAGACGAATCGGTATCCCGCACCTGTTGCCAAACCTATAATCCAATGCAGAGCAGAGCAGCCAGACCCAATGCTGGAGCAACGATGAAGAGTTGGACACACCAACGCGGCTGACACCTACCCCGATATGAGATGCTGTACTTACTGTTGCGTACTTTGCACTTGCTTCATCTAAGTCCCGTGGTATATCGATTATGGCTGAAGGACCGAAGACATGGTTGGCGGCATCCGGTTTCGGATTTGCCTGTCACTGTGGCAAGCCACAGGACGCCTGCGCCTACAGAGGGATCATGGATGGCTTGCGCTGCGCCACCCACAGCTGCAACCACACACCCCATATCCAGTGTCAACCCGAAGGAATAAGACCGGGAGGCATGCGGATGGGAACCACGTTTCATCAACGGAGCCGGCCCACACTCCTTCACAGGCAAACACAAGCACGCTGTATTTGGGGAATCAAGCGCACACAAGGCGGTGGCTGGACCGTAGTCCGCTCCACACTGAGTGCATGGAACCGCTCTTTGAGCCTAGC
Organism: Dicrocoelium dendriticum; assembly: GCA_944474145.2. Taxonomy (NCBI): domain Eukaryota; kingdom Metazoa; phylum Platyhelminthes; class Trematoda; order Plagiorchiida; family Dicrocoeliidae; genus Dicrocoelium; species Dicrocoelium dendriticum. Next base: position 156,436,909 of record OX104063.1, on the reverse strand, counting down.
ACGGACACAAGAACCGTGCACCCCGTCCCCTCCAGCAACGACCAACTGTCTCCTGGAGCCAGTATGAACGATGTAGTGGGTAATAGACAGGTAGGCACCTTGTCAACATGTACATCAAGCGCAACCATACCAGGGATATCAAACAACAGCCATTCACTTTAAACGACAAGCTGAAATAAAATAAATCCAATAATGCATACAGATACGGTGGCATAACTCTTCGCTAAATTACCATATGAAGTAATTTGCTTAGCAACAAATCCGTGATAAGTAAGAAATGTCCACAAGTTACTTAAAATGCTACAAACGCAACAAAATTACCGAAGATAAACGCAATTAGTGTAAGCAACGTGGCCAGTTAATAGAACATTATTCAGGGAGGCAGAACAAACCAAATAAAGCGGAATGAAATTTATCCAGCTTAAAAAGACCTAGTTTAAGTGTAAGTTGGTTTAGCCCAACTGCGGTGAAGAAGCATCAAGAATGCAACATCAGCCTCAGCATGGGGACCGAAGACATACGCTTCCAATATTGACATCCAGCGAGCAGAGCCATCGGTCACCGTCAGACTAGAGGCTGTCAGTGCTGCCAATACCACCGCACCATCTATTACGCCATCTGTTGTCCGACCAAAGTAGGCAGTCTCACATCAGTGTGCAAAAGGAGAAGGCCGGAAAACATCCTAATATTGGCACAGTTATCTGATCCAAGCTGCCGAGGCAAACTCGATATAAGACAAAGGGAAACAGTCGACCTCTCTGTTAACTGATATTTTCCATGCTAAGCGGGTCAGAAGATTGCCACACGTTCGGCATCCAAACAAATTGCCATACGGAAAACCAAGGTTCCTCCAACTAATGTTTCAGTATAAAATGTTACAGAGACATTCACTTATCAGCCACTCGAATTCGAACTGCCTCGTGCACAGTCTGCATTTTTCCGGTTGTTCTTTAGAGTGAACATCATGAACAGGAACAAAATCCTGCTGACTTCCACCGACGAAACATGTAAAAGCGATAATTATCCGCAGTGTCCCGGTCTTGTCGTAAGCTAGATGCTCAAGCCCATGACTGAATTGAATGGCACTACATCCATGAAGTGCTCTCCCTCGACTTCAAGGTCACTATTATTTCCTAACAACAAAGTCTTTGGGTGGTTAAAGTTGTACTACAATGCAAAACCCATGATTTAATGGGTGACCCAAAAGTGGTACAAAATGAGCAAAAGAGCTGCCATCCGAAATACGTACAACGGCGGTGAATATGCGGCCACAAATGGACAACATTTCACGGGACAAACAGTTCCCACGATGAACCCGTCAGCATACGGTGCTTAGCCTGGACATTGTCTAACTACTATGACGGCTGCCGTAGGACTACCCACGCGCTGACACTGAGCACTCTAAATAAAATTCCCAGGTCCTTAAGGCTTGTGTCAGTGCCTCAACAAAAATAATTGGCGGAAAATACTCACCTGCATGTATACCAACACTCAAAATTTTTTCAGTAACATAATCGAGCTTCGTACTCATCAGATAACAACATATGTCGGCGGGCATTAGAGCGCTTCTCAATCGCTATCTGCTGCTTATCGGATACAATCCTGCAAGACTCGAGCTCTGTGCTCAATCTGTGATCCTCTTCAGGTAACACTAGCAGCACTTTCTCATTGCGCCTATCCGGTGACGATGCAGCTTCGAGCACCAGCCAAGCTGGTGTTGCTCTTACCTTGAGTCCCCGGGCTGCAGCTGCTCTGGTTGATTGGATACCAATCATTAGCCGGATGGGTGTGGGCCGATTGGCTGGCTCGTTGAAAGCTTCGAAGTCGTGTGGGACTAACTGGTATCTATTCGTTATCGCTACCTACGCGCCCACAAACTTTATCGAAGCTTCGGTAAAAAAACGACTTCTACCGCCAACTGAACGAGCTCCTTCGCCACAGAGGAAGCACCGACACTGTGGTGCTGGCGGGGGATCTGAACGCATAAGTTGGAAAGCTGTCCACTGATGAACTGCCTCTGGGCGGTCAACACAGCGTAGGCTCCGGTAATGATAACGGTGAGCGGTTACTTCATTTGTGTGAAGATACCCGCTTATTTCTTGCAAGCACTAACTTCGGACACAGCACCCACCGGAGAGTGACATGGCGCCCACCAGCTTCGAACCAGACTTGGACACAAATCAATCACATTGCAAGCAGTTACCGATGGTGAACCTGCGTCCAGAACTGGTGCTCGATTCGGAGCACATGTGTGGACACCGGCCATGCAATAATATGTGCTGACATGCCTATGCGTTTTGGCGGACGGCCAAGATGATGTTGTGATCGCATTGACACCAGCCAACTGCAGAAGCTAGTTGTTCTGTAATGTGAGGTAAGTAAGCGATCACTGGATGCAATGGAAGCTCACTGGTATCATATTCACTAGACCTTACTGGCAGCAGGAATATCCTCATACGGTAAGTCTAATCGCCAACATGGACATTAGGTCTCTTCGCAGTCTCTGGAACTTGTCAATGCTCGCCGGTATATTCCGGCTGGAAGCGAACACAAGGAAACTCGCAAAGAGCTGCGGGCAAAACTCCGTGCTAGTCTGAAGAAAGACCGCGAATCCTGGTGTTCTCATCGTGCTTCATAAATGGAGATGGCCGCTGCCCTTGTTAACCATCGTAAGTTATTCCGGTGGATACGGGAAACGGGCAGCAGGATACCTGGTGTTAGTGAAACAATTTGTGACGAGAGTGGACAGCCTATCCAAAAGTTGTCAAAACGCTTGGGGCGTTGGGCTGAGCACTTTGAAAGGCAACTTAATCTGCCGGAATTGTTAGATTTCTCGCCGGCCACTGATCGCCCCGCTCCGTGGGCTGTCCCTTTGGATCCACCTCTCACCCGGAAGTGGAACGTGAGATCGAACTGTTGAAGCTAAATAAAGCCGCCGGACCAGATGATCTTCCTTCAGCCCCCTTCAAATTCTGTGGACTCGCTATTTTGAATGATTTATACGAGTTATTAAAGAAACTGTGGGAGCAGGAAACTCTCCCAACCGACTGCAGTTGCTCCGTCATATTCCCAATTTTCAAGGGAGGCTCGGTATCGGAAAGCAGCAGCCATAGAGGAATCAGTCTGGTCTCCATCGCCTCCAAATTGCTTGCCCCTGTCATCCTTTACAGACTGACCAGCACTCGTGAAAGCCAGATTCTTGAAGAGCAAGTCGGATTTCGTCGAGGTCGTGGTTGCATTGACCATATCTTCACTTTGCGTCAGTTGTTGGAAAACCATCACCTATATTGTCGGCCCAAAGTTGTCGTGTTCCTTGATATCAAAGGTGCATTCGTTTCGGTGCATAGGCATGCACTTTGGGATTGTCTACTCAGGAAACGTGCACCTGAGAAATATGTGAATATTATCCGAGCATTATATGCGCGTAGCTCGGGCAGAGTGAGGGCTTACGGCAAGCTGTCGTCTCCCCTTAATATCTCCAGCGGTGTGAGACAAGGAGGCCAGCTGTCACCTTTCTCTTCAACTTCGCTATTGATGAAGTAATGGAAATCGCGTTTACGGGACACGACTTAGAAGGTGTGGATCTGCTCCCAGGAGAACGACTTCCGGACTTAGAGTATGCTGATGATATTGCCCTAATCTGTGACAGCTCACAAACTTGCCGAGCGGCACTGGACAGATTAACACTGGCTGTCCGTCACCTCGAAGTGCAAAGCGTTCCTCCAAGATTGGTCTGGACCACCTCCTACACTGACCCTTGGTGAGGATCAGTTAGAAGTCGTTCAAACATTCATCTACCTGGGAAGTTGTGTCGACACCCGTGGGATTGAAGATGAGATCACGAACCGTATAGCGAACGTCAGAGGCGCTTTTGTGAACATTCGCCACTTATGGGGCCGGCTCGACATCACTCTTGCCCTGATGGGTAGAGTGTACAATGCAGCGGTACGTTCGACCCTACTTTACGGTCGTGAAACTTGACCCCTTAGATCAGCGGACATAAAGAGGCTAGTTACGTTCGACTACCGGTTGTGTTCAGTCAGATCATCGGCGTGAGAATAGTTCTCCGGCACTTTTCGGCTTGGAGGACTGACGTCTATGGAGTGAGGAACGTGATCAAGATAGACGAAAGGTGGTGCCTTTATTTAGTGGCGAGTCACATCCCCCAACGTCGCAGTGTTGTTAAAGAGACTTATGCGGCTTTTTAAGGAGAACGCTTACCAGGCGTTAACCCACCACATCCTGGAACACTGACTCCGAACCAATCGTTGGAACGGAATGAATCCGAAACACCCAGTTGGTACCACGGGGAGGTTGTTTGGAGGTTTTCCAAAATGGATAATCACATAGATGGTAGTGATTTCAACCGTCAGAATTGTCACGCGAGGCGTTCGGATAACAAACGGAAATACTTTCAATAGACCACCTCATGAGACACTAAAAGGAGAAAGTGCTAGACATGGTGGATTACTAACCAGAACTTTAATCTACCCCTCGAGCGATTAGCAGAGAGCTATTCCTGTAGGAAATACAAAACGCGGACGTTTTTGAAGTGGTTATGAACAGACGCTATAAAGTGGTAGCGCATCTAAATGAAAAAAGTTCACAAAGCTGTAGGATCGTAGTTCATTTAATTAAAGCATGCTAGAAGAATACTATGGATGCTTTGTCAACCATGTGGTTTACACAACACCGCAGTACAGCGGTACCGTGTATGGGTGGGGCTCGATCTGTTACGTTATATGGAATTTCGCAGGTAGAGTTAGAAACCTATTTGGATGCTTTCTATTTTGGGTGAATACGAGTGTGCCACAGTGTCGTCGACTCAGCTGTGCTACAGATTCCTTTTTCCGCATGGTGGTCGTATTCATACGGATGAAGATCCACTATTAATGCGTTGAAGCGTATACACATGCTTACCAGAAGAAGGCACCCGTGGCAATATCGTGAAGCTGATTACTGCCATTTGCAAAAGTGCACGGGATGTTATGAATGAACCATATTGTAATAGTGGAATTCTGCGATCGAAAGGGAAGTGAAATCTTCGTTGTCTTAGTTAGTTCGAGGTTTTTCCTCCACTGTTTTCTGGGACACGAGACCCTGTGTTATGACTTACGTCTGATGCTGTAAGTCGTGTTATCCTTGAACTTATACTGTTTGAAAATTAGCCTGAGCCCGCTCATGAATTTCATTTGTGACACCATACTTCATGCTAACACTGACCCCACATCGTTAGAACATTTACGCGAATGAGCACGCATGCAACCTTTCATCTGTGAACCTTACTGCCTTTCTGTTATCTTCACCTCTTGTGTTGCGATTTGACTTTGGGCATCTCCTTTGAAGCAGGTGTTGCATAAAACACTGCTTTTTAAAACGTCATTAATTTATGGCTGTGCCATTTTAAGCCACAGTTGCTAGCTATTTAGAACGAGCCACAAGTTGTTAATAGGGAATTGTGCGAGAAGTGCAAATTACGACACGCTCATGCCGGGTCGTACAAGTTTGTGCTCTGTGTCAACGTGGACTTATCTTCCCCGCACATTTTCATGCCACTTTATCAGAAGTGCGCTCATTCGAGTCTTAACACCCAGCTCTATTCAACGGATCCGCCTTTTGGAAGTAAGTCCAACGTCACGCTAGCACACCATAATCGACGTATTCGGTAGCTGATTTGCTAGAACCTGCATGTGAAACCCTTTTTCACTTCTTGCAGTGCCCTTGAGATGCCGTTCGACAGAGCTCCTTTAAGGCTACCATACAAGGCATAACTTAATACTGTGCACCATTGTTCCCCGCAGCCACATGCTATTTCATCTTCTCACATTCGCCACTGTATTTTTACATACATATTGCCGCGCAAAGCCTGTGCCATTTATCCACCTGTGGGCCGATGAAGCACCACTACCAAACGCGCTGACAAAACGACAGTGTCCTCTGAGTGGAGAAGCCTAAACAGTCTGACCAGCGTGTTTTAAAAGTGTACACGAACCATTGAACCATAGGTCGGAGAAGCTTGTCGGCCAAAAATCTAGTGACCAAAGAACAGAAGGTCAATCGTAGCTCATCGTCCCCCTTTTCCTGGTTAGATAGTTAGTATGGAAAGCCAAACCACTTAATTTCAAATGCACTATGTTAGTCGACACAGCCTCATTTCTTGTCCACGGTAGTTGTGCGTCCATTTTATCTGTTTCCACGACTTGCACTATACTCAATTTCTTACCCAGGGACACAGTACGTTTTCCACCACCCATGCACGCAAGTCCTGGTAGTCTTCAACTGATGAACATAGATGTCAGGTAGCCTCATGGAAAACTTAAGTATAAAATGGATTACAAATGGCACAATGCGTCCTAGCATTCCCAATTTCTGAACTGACGCAATGCGGCATCATTCCCTGCAGTCAGGTAGCCACAATCCGAAGCTCAGTTCTTCTCAAACAACTTCACCTACTGGAGGTATATAGGCTAGCATACTTGCAGAATACTAGTCCCAGTTGAGGTTTTAAACAATTAGTTTCGTTATTTTCAAATCCTCATTTTACCAGGACAAATGGCTTGTCAAACCCATCCACATGTGTACAGTTATTCGTTTCAGCAAGATCTGCAGCAACTTGCTGTTTCCAGCATAGGCCTCGTAGAGTACGTTATGTCCACCACTGACCCTTTCATTGAGATTGTTATCATTATCGTGGCCCCCACAGTTTAACTCATTCATTTGCCCACATCTACCTTACTGAACCAGCAGCGTACTAGACGATTCTTGCTGGTTTGTCACATCACCCACGTAGATCCGACTAGGCCACAAGTACGCGCTGATCACTCGTTTAACTGAAGTGGTACCTTACTGTGAAAGGTTCCCATGCCATTTTCCTCTTCTGCTAGGTATTTTTCGACAATGGCGACCATCGAATGTGAATAACAATAGGTTTCATACAAGAATAAGCACCGTCCGCATGACCAAGCGACACACCTTTATTTCCAAGTCACGGTGCGAAAAATTCCATTCATTAACTTCAATCAGTGTGGTCAAGCGACCTGGTGTAACGCAACGGACTCACGGTTTACTTCGGATCACATCTAACTTCGCTCGGCACTCGGTTACGTGGCGTGACGTAACACGAACATCCACTTTTAGTATTAGTGGGACTACTGTAGGTCAGCAAAAATATGCACTCCGTTTGCCAATGTTTAACTGCAAAAGTATACACCAAATCTGGCTTGCTTTTAGTCGCGTGATATTTGATATTGTTGCCGAAACAGCTAATTGAACACTGAGTTGATGAGTGCGTGGGTACTTCAGACGACCCACGACGTCAGCACTGTTAGCAGGTTCCCATGAAACCAAGTTCGATGACTAGTTTCAATCCACGTCATCATCGAGCTCGAAATTAGTTGATGCTGATAGAGCAGAGCAAGGTTTATGGTCCGGGGAAGTTTCCCGCATTGTTTGCAGAATATGGCTGCGACTTCATAGAACTATGTAGTGGAGAGAGGAAATGTCATCTGATTGGTTGCTGATAATCGTCACTAACATCTGCAACTACAGTTGAAGGAGGTTGTTAATAGAAACTAAGTAGCAGTCTTAGTGTCACAGGCTGAAATGTATTGACAATTCCCATAGCAAGATTACTCATTTACCTCCATTGTTTCGTAGTGAGACCCACACTGCTGAGAGAGAAAACGTCCTCCTTTAAACGCTTCACTTTACATAGGGAAGTTCGTACTATCGACATGCCTATAGCAATAAGTTTGGGGTGCATGATCTGCAGACAAGATCTCAGGCACGTGACCTCGGTGTGTTGGTACCGGAGGACCTCGGTTGTTCGGGACTGTTTTTACCCTGTGCTCTGTGCTCCAACCCAACCGGGGACGAAAAGATAACTCAAAAAGCTGCTAGACCGAGGTATATTAGGCACGGAACACGCTTACTTTACAAGTCACATGCGCTTGCCTAGTCGTTATCACTGAGGTGACTCACATCGCTTGTCTGAAGAGATTCTACCCTGGTTGCGGTCTTCACTGTCTGAATGTAGGTAGGATTACGTCCGCACTGTAGCAACCCGTGCGGCCATGACGGTCTGATTTCGTCAGCTTCCGGGTTGACCATAGCAACGAGTCTGTCAGCCGCTGACGTGGTCTGGCTAATCTCACTCCGCTAGTGTACACCATCGTAGTCAGCTGTTTCGCCTCCATGACACCCTCTCCACCGAATCTAGGCTGTTTCCCCACCATGCGTACTTGTTTCAATTCAGCTTCCTTTGTTTTGACATCAGTCAGTTGCCTTGGTGATTTTCTTCCCCTTGTGACAGGTATTCGGCATACGTTGTCTGCGAGCCCTTGTATTTTGTCATGGTTCGGCCCCCGCTGATGTACGTGCCTGGTCTATTTCTGGTTACCGACCTTTAGTTCGTAATAGACTTCACCATTTCGGCGGAGTACTCTTCCGTCGACCACCTCTTCGGTCTTCGGAACTATCGCGCGTACCTCATGTTCCCAATTCTGAAATGACGGACCCTGTCTATCCGATTTTTCTAAGCATGACAACTACAATGCTTTTCTTTCCTCCTTGGCACAAGGCGCTTTGCTCTGAGTACTGATTTAGTGACTGGCTTGAGGTTCAGGGCAGCACTGGTGGTTCTGCAGCATTCTGGACCAGGTTGGAGCATTGCTTCGTGGCGTCTTTTCATCTGCGTAATCTGACTGCCATGGATTTATACCGCCGCCTCCTTAGGTTTGATGGGAACATCAGATTTTGAAGTGACGTTGTGGCAGAAGTGTTACTCTTCCATGGCTTCCAAATTTGCCACCACATTTGTACCAGGATTCAAATTGAGCAACCTCTACTATTCTGAAACTATGTCTTGTGATGTCAGCTTTAGTACCGGGTCGCATCCTACTTGAGGTTTTAATTTTTGTGATAGCAGTTCGATTTGGTTTATCGAACTGCGTCTGCTGCTTTTGCAAAAGTGCCTGTAATTCTTCGAAGATGACTGCCATTTTGCATTCGATTTCGCTCGCGTTGCCACTGTTACAACACAGACAGTCAGAATCCGATTCAAAAAGTGGTAATCAGCAAGTTGGTCTATTGGGGGGACATTCGGTATCTTGCATGCAATCATCATCTGTATGTGATACTCAACGTAAACTTGCATCCCAATACAGCATACGCAATCCAGGCTTAGCATCCTTCGTTAAAGCGTGACTCTGCAGCGATCGAAACACTTCAACGTCGAGCAACTAAATTTGTCAAGGGATTGCGCCACCTGCTGTACCAGCGACTACTAAAGACACTTAAAGTGTTCAGTGGACGCTACCGGCAGCTACGTAGAGACCCCCTGTTAGTCTACCAGATACTGAGCGACACCACTCACGTATGCCGCCACCTACTGAAACAGACCGAACACAAACCTCGCACGTAATATCCTGAAACTGAGTCAACAACGCAGTTTTCTAGATTGAAGACGAAATTACTTCTCCTTCCGGGTCTGCCAACCCTGGAACACCTTTCCAAACTGGGTTGCTTGTGCCCTCCACCTTAGCTAAATTAAAAACGCTTGCACATCGCATTGAAAGCTCTGCGTTTTGTTACCTGAACTAATATTCTGGATTTATTCGGGCTAGCTAGCCACTTTGGAATTAGGACCCACAGTGATGCAGGTAAATTTGTGCAGACGGTTGAGCAATCTGCTTGTTACTTGCCATGAGTATTAACCATTACACGTTCGCCTTTGGTTTTTCCGGGACTATATCACTCCCACAGCCATCCTTCTTAAGGCAGTTACTCTCTCGTTTTACCCTAGAGTATTTTAGTTGGTCTGCTTACGTAATATTCCGATTTAAAGTTCTACTGTTATTAAACTACGGGACAGGTTAGCCGTGTACTTTTTTTTATCCTTTCTAAACCATCGTTCCATTGTTCCATTGTACCTAGTAACTCATCCGCTGTCCACTGGAGGAGTGGAGGGTTTGGTTAATGTGTAGGCGAACGCGATGACGTCTATTTTGTTCACTTGAGTGGTTCGTATTCTCTGAACATGACACCTATAGCAATTAACGGACGACTCATGAGGCACCACATACATTGGCGCAATTTAGGCACTGAAGCGAACGCAGTCGACCGCATAGCCTTCTGAAATGATTGACAAGAAGCCATAAACATCTATTTTGTGTCCCGAGATGGATCAGCGACTCACATTCGACGCGTTGTCTTAGCGTGCATCACAGTACCTGTCCTCAAGCGACGAGATGTAACCTACCGAACTATGCAACTTCAAGATTTCCACAATAATGCTTAACCAAACGGTCAACAGAATGACTTTTCCGTTTTTGCGCACGGTATTCCTCATCATGATACCAACTACGTACCATCATCTCGTGATACTACAGTACCTTACAACACATGACCTCTCATTGTTAGCAGCAATGTAGCCCTGATTACCAGCAATCATCCGGTTAACCTCTGGTGGTCTCGCGACGCTTAACGTGGAAACATTCGGGAATTCTCTGCGTCCTCAGTTAGCCTGAGTACCATGGTTCATACCTGCTTGTCGAAGCAATGGCTTGCGATGTATAACGTTGACTAGGGCAGTTCAAATTATCTACATTTATATCAACAGGAGATGAGCAATTTACCAATCTGTACAATGCCTTGCGCAAGCTTACTTCACCCTCACCTGATCTATCGCATGCCGGCAGTGCTGAGACGTCACGCAGGCTCGTGCCTCTGACACTATTCGCTCCATGAAACATATTCCCCACTCGGTCTTGTAAAGTACATCTTTAGGATATCGCAGAAGCAGCTCAGAATACCTCAGCCTCATAGCTTGCTTCACATATGCACTTATAATGCTCCAAAGTATGTTGAATGATAGAGAATATGCAGGAAGGAGCAGGAGGCTGCACAACCGTACGACTGAACCTTGCATATGCGTTCTAACTTTTGTGGCATGGCGCGTTGTCGCAGACCAGAAGGCAGTTTTCGATATCCAACAGTCCACGCAACCACTGTGCACACCTTTCTTTGTTGTACTTTCCTCTTACGATAGTATACTTTATCAAGCCATCGGTGTTCAGGGCTTCAATTAGATGAACGTTCCGTCGTTGAATGTTAGGAACTTGACACATCGCACGAATTGCACGCGGTGAACGACCTCTGGTGCGAGCGCAAGAGAGATCGCCATCTATTTCATTATCCAACACCGTTCGTCTCCGTTCGACCGCGGACTACAGCAGTGCCTAGACATAGAATTGTCGGGAAGCGTCAGCAGTGTGCGTTCCATCTGGCCTTTATAGTGCTCGAACTCGCAAAAAGATTGTTACCAGCCCGTGCTTAAGTTCCTTGAGGTACGATTCCCGAATGGATGAAACTACTGTACAGTGCTTTTCCGGGCCTTGGCTGGCTGTCTGAATGAGTCTAGTTGTTATGAATTCATACCTCTAATCCCACTACTACTGTACTGTAAACATAGGATTTTCGTCACCATTGTTTCATTTATGTGTTCGCGGATTCTGGAACGGCGTGCAATTTCTTCATTGTTATCAGCCTCCCGTCCAAGTGTCGTGCTATGTTGCTAATGCTCGCCTCAAGCATCAACAAGGCTTTTAACCACTGGTTGAGCGTTTGGTGGGTGACCGTGGGTTATGACAATACTCTTGCTACCAGGAAAATTATGTGGCTTTCTGCCAGCGATCTTCGTCGCCCCGCCATGCTTCGCTCTTTGTTCTGTTGATTTCATTCTTCGTAACCAACTGCGGCCGGTTTTCGGGTTGACTCTTAGTATACACACAAGTTGCACCCAGTTGTTTCCCTTCTCTTAAGTCTTTAGTATTCTGCTCTGGATCTCCGCTGAGTGGCGTGCGCGGGTGCTTTTTGTGCTATTCTAAGTACAGGAAGCTAGAAGTCACCCGGTTGCTTTACATGTATACGTGATTGCGCAAGCTTTATAATATACTACCGCGCTGAACCGGCGAACTACCGCCGGAGAACTCTTTTCTCAGTTATTTCCAAGGTCAGATAATCCTCTATTACAAAGGCCATCGTGGGGTACTGAAAAATGTACAGCGACATCGTACCGGAGCAACAGGCTTTCTGCTGAAACCACCCATGTACCACGAACATCTCGTTAACCCTTTCCAGCTGGACGGAACCTGTCGATCCTGAGGAGGGCTTTTACGCTGTGTACCTCGATTTCTCGAAATCATTTGGTCTTCTCGATCCCAACGTCTTCTTTCTCAAGCTTCAGAGCTGCGGGATCTGCGTTCCCATCCCGTGTCGGTTAGGTGCATTCCTGAGTCCACGTCACCTAAATGTGAGGGTCCGTAACGTCTTCTGTGACCCGATAGAGCTGCAATGTGGCGCTCCACAAGGCTCGTTTCAAGGACCAGGGTTTATCCTCATCTTCATTAACGGCGACATGGAATTGATGGATTCAAACAGTTTGCTCTTCGCGGAAGATCGCAAAAGCTGACACTCTATCAGGATGGTAAACGAACACATGACACTACAGGGTTATCTCGACAGGGATCAGGATTGGTCAGTTCAGAATATGCTTGAGTTCAACATTGCCAAATTTCGAGTACTGGCATACGCCACCAGAGAACTTACGCATACTGGTTGGAAGAAGACCTTTCGCAACGCGTCTTCCACGAAAGTGATCTTGGAGTAGTCATGCAGGCCGATCTCATTTGCTCAGAACAGGCCGAAAAAACAGCAAGAAAAGCCAAGGAGCACTCGGGTCTCTTGCAGAGAGCGTTTGGCCGGTTTGATCCCACTATCATTTCACAAATGCTCAACGTCTACGTAAGGTCACATGTTGAATACACCATCCAGGTCTGGCACCCCCAGCAAATCATGCTCTTGTTATTCTTGCGACTCCACAAAATATAGTAACAACAAATGTTAAGGGCTTGACCCATCTCCCTTACCAGTATAGAATACAGATCCCAGGAATTTTTGGTAGTCAATACCGTGGCCTGCGCGTTGATCTTATTTTGGTGTTTCAGTCCCTAAAGTATCCAAACCACGCGTGTCGGCACTTAATGAAATTAAGTCACAACTCCTCAATTCGAGTCCATCACCTAAGTTAGCCACACGGTAGAGCCAGATGGAATATCGCCGACATCTTTTCTCAGTTCGTGTCTCCCAGTGGTGGAACGCTCTCCCGATTTCTGTCATCTCCACTTCTGCGTTGACTGAATTCGAAACCCAACTTGATGAAACATTACAACATATGTATTACAAGGCTTAACAAATGTCACTGAGACACACCACGATAAAGCCAACTTCGGTGACTTCACTGATATGTGCTACTTTGGCTTTTATTGACACATACATATGCTGTTTTACTCTTTGTCTGCGGGAATTGTGAAGATTTGCTTTTTTACCAGCGATAAATCCATTGATCCACTGATACGACCACCTGTTACACCTAAGAGTGTTTCTGGATTCAACCTCACGGCTAGACTCAAACTTACGAGGGTGACCACCCCATCAATCGGGCCACTGGAGTGAAACGCAATGGCGACTGATAAGCAGCTCGGTCACAGCTGCTGTAACAACAATTTTGCCGCGCCTCCATGTGAGCTTTTCATCACAACCCTGAGTTTCATCAATATAAACCAGGCTCTCCTATCCCAACTGTCGAACCCGTCCGATAGTAATCATCATTAAGACCCACGCAACATTGGAATTCAGTGCACCATCATACGCACGTGGTATTTCCGGAGACAGTACGGGTTTTGAACATGAGAGCAAGCGCTGCTCAGGGTTAATACATTAAGATCACATCCAAGTTCCAAACATGTGAGTACACTGAGAATACTATGCCGTTTGAGGTCAAAAGTTCCAGTTACCACTGAATATTTGACGTAACCAGACAGCGCACCTTTGTTTGTGAATACAGACGCATAATGGCATATTTTACCTGAAGTGTACGACCGCATCGCGTTTGCAACTTATGCAGGTTAAGAATTAGGACGACTACAAAAGGTGTACAGGATTGCAAACGATCGGTGTATCCGGATCTAGACAATCACAGATAATAATCTGCCTCGACGGGGAATCGAACCTCAGACATACGGGGCTTCTACTTTCTACAAAAATTACATACTCACAAAACCACCAGTACTCTAAATCGCAGATAACTGACGGCGATTGGTGGGAACTGTATTGCTATAATGTTCTGACGTTCTTGCGAGTAAAGTGAAAAAAACCGTTCTGTGCAAATTGAGAGTGAAATGCGGATTAGAAGGTGGCCTCCTGTGTTTATGCCCACAAACTTTATGTGCAGCGTAACTGGCCGTCATACTATGTACAGTACGGCAATGCAACCAATATGGAGCGGGTAATGAGACAGCATCGGTTCTCATTTGTTAGTCTGTACGGTATCCTGTGGGACGGTAAATTAGCTGAATGGGCGTTGTGCAAACTGTGGACTTGTGCAGCCCCTGTGCACGAGCCAGTAACATCCGGATTGGTAGGCATTAATGACACAAACAGGCCGAAATCGGTATTGGGGTTACGACACGAATCACAATCGTTTAGTGTGTTCGATTTTAGGGTTGTACAAAGTAAGTACCTGTGATGAAATAGCTCTTGGTAGATCGCCGGCAGGTTTGACAACTTTCACACCACCGTCATCTCCCGCAAAGATCTTTTGTCTGAAACGCCCAACCATGGGAAAGTAAACGAAGGTACAGATTTTTTGAAAAGAAGACCAGACCAAACACACTTGTCCATAGTGTAGTTAGAGACCAACGTTTTGCGGTCAGCAAGAGAGCTTCTTCAGACCAATCTAACGAAGGGGAAAACAATTGCGTTTATCGAGACGGGGGCAGGATGCTAACCACCTTGCAGGTTAAAGTGTTATTTTAACTGGAACATTTGAGATGCTAAGATCCCAGGTGGTTCGTTGCAAGTCATTACACTAAACCTCTGTCTGTTACGTCGAGAGCAGTGGTTTGATGTTGGCGTTTTACCCCAGGTCAGTCCGCCCACGCCCGTCAGAGTGGCCGGTTGAGACAGCTCGCCACACACTCGGTAACTACGCAACATCTACTCTGCCTATGCAGCCGTTCGCTTTGGCAATTTCCAACCCTACAGCAGTCAGCCTTTAGAGTACGGATTCTAATCCCTTCCTAAAAATTTCGACATTATGCAAGTCGATTTTATCCTCTATGTCCTCCTATCAGTGGGAAGTGAGTCATTCAAATGCATCAGTGACGGACTATTTGGCCCTCATAGTAAATTACCCTTATTATTTCAGTTTTTGTCCTACGGATGGCCTCTGAAGTTCCCCATTTATAAGGACAGCCATCACAGACGGCTGATCAGGGCTAGTACTATCACGACACTGCAGTTTGAAGGTGAAAATCATATGCAGAAGCATGCAGCTTTAAACGCTAGTGAATTCGATTTTCTTACGTAGCCCCGGTGTCAGACACAAAGTGCATTACGTCGTCCGCGTACTCAAGGTTTATCAGTCAGTCAGCTGGCAGAACTACAATTACCATATTGTTGTGTCAGAACCCCGCGACTGCTTCCACCCACTAACGGCAGGCAGAACACGAACGACCAGGGGCAGAGATGCAAGGGTTCTTTTACATAGGAAAACCAGTTAGTTATGTAGCTTAACGCATAAACATGAAACCCAACCAGAGTACGGCAAGTATGCGAACAATTAAAGCCAATAAGAACGGAAAAAATGAGAAACCAATCAATTGCACACCAAGGACGTAAGTTAAGAGTAGTAGCGTCAGAGTATGCCTGCGATCTGAAGGTAAAAACAATGACTCCAAATAGTCAATACGGATGGCGCAATGATGCGTTAACACAAACATTGGTGAACCTCCATAGCAGGACGAAAGTCTGTAGTTATGTACGTCTACACAAGCATACATGTATTATTCTTGCTACTCTAACACATATATAGTTACTTCATTGATATCAGAGTGAAATCCATCACTGTCACTAAGTTGCTTAAGGCAAGTGTAGGGAGCTGCTCTTAACTGGCTCTCTTTTGTAGCGAAAAAGGCGTAGTATGACACTCCGATGCATTAAGAGACAAATGACGAGCTTTGGACCAATAATTGAGATCGCTCAGATGATTATGGTATCTAATCCATCGTATCGAGACTGAACTTTAACGTGGGGCGACGGTTTGCGTACCTCCTTGACCCATTGAGCTATACTGTGTGGTGCCTCTGGGCACCTTGGGAGTTACTCCTTTTAAGTGGGTCGATGGTGAGAGGTCAGACAAACTCAGTCTCCTGGTCTTCCAGGTTGGGGGTTTAAAAAGGGATGGCGTCTAGTTCTGTAAAACTGCATCATTGCCACCACCCCACTGCTTTGCGGAAAGGCTTTTGAACCAAAGGCTTTGATGAGGAGCCCAGTCGTCCTCCTGTCTAGGTCTGGGCGCCCTGGCAGTTTCTCAGCCTACATACAGACATGACATTTTCTTCCAACATAAAGTTCATCCCGCATCGGCCGTCGCGCAGATTATCAAGGATCGTCTTATATGCTGCAAACAGCACAGAAAATAAACGAAACCAAGTCACTGCTGGCGTCTCCCTTCTTGCTTTTCCACCTTTTTCTCTTACTACCGTCCCGACCCCTATTACTAACCATCCTTCTATACGTTCCAGCTTAATTGACAGCAATCGAAGTGCCAGTGGAGTAGAAGCATCTGCAGACACCATCCCACAACACCTATCGGAAGCCTATCGGCAAAAGTCACTTATAAGGCCACGCTATCCGGTTTCCGTGGCTACATTCAACGTTCGCACTCTGAGACAAAGCGGTCAACAGGTTGCACTCGCACGCACCTTGGACACACTGCGTATTGATGTATGTTCTGTGTCTGAAACTAGGAGCAATGACCCTAACGGAGTCGCTGAATGAAGCGCACCGGGTTTAGCCCCTCGATGCAGAACTCACGGGTCAAGCTGGTGCAGATATCATTCCAAGCTCTAGCGCTGGATTCCGCTGAACAGCCGCTTATGTGCAGACCGTTTGACGACATCAGCTAAGGTGGATTCACGAAGTAGTACAAAACGCTGTTTGTTCGTGATTTCCGTCTATGCTCCCACCGACTGCAGTTCTAATGCTGTCAAGGGCACATTCTAGCACGAACTGAACACGCTGCTACGCAATGCTACTAGTTCAGATATTATAGTACTTGCAGGGGATATGAACGCACAAATAGGGCGTCTGAGCTCCTCAGAAGCTCAGCTGCATGATAATTATGGGCTTAAGTCCGAACGGACTGACAGCCGTGAGCGTCTGCTGCAACTATGTGCGGAGCACCAGTTGTTTCTTAGCAACGCTGCTTTTAGACAGTGTGGGCGCCGAAGTGCCACTTGGCGTCCTCCTGTAGGTGGCTAGCGATTGATCCAAATTGAAAACATAGCCATAAGTTACAGGTGGCATGGTTCCATCCTGGAGTACGTATGTCGAACTTGCTCATGCCTTGGTACGCTGTCGTTTCTCCATGAACTTTACCGGGAGGTGCACCAAGCGTCTGCTCCAATTGGCAACTGAGAAATTGTCTCAGCCCTCGGTCAGGCAAGCATATCAAGACGCACTGCGTTACGAACTTTCGCTGTCTTGCACTAATGTCACAGAGCTTCAGTGGAGTAAGATTGCGGCGGACATGCACGACGCAGGAACATATGCTTGTGTTACTGTCATTCATCACCGCTTCAGTCACTAGATAGCCGAGA
Source organism: Dicrocoelium dendriticum (assembly GCA_944474145.2). Classification (NCBI taxonomy): domain Eukaryota; kingdom Metazoa; phylum Platyhelminthes; class Trematoda; order Plagiorchiida; family Dicrocoeliidae; genus Dicrocoelium; species Dicrocoelium dendriticum. The sequence goes on along the minus strand of OX104063.1, from coordinate 156,419,189 downwards.
GGTCGATGAACTTGTTGGAATCCAGAAGATATCTCCCGGCTGGCGCTGAGCACAATGTGCCCAGACAGGCTATTAGGCGCGAGCCAAAGCGGAGTCTACGTACTGACAAGGATGCCTGATGCCCCAGTAGGGCTCAAGTAATGAAGGAGGCAGAAGCAGTAGGCAATTACCGCAAGCTTTAATCCGTACCACTGGTCCCAGAAAACCAGGCGTCAGTGAGACAATCAGAGACAGCGCGGGTGCACTGATACACAATAAGGAGGGCCGTATGGCTCGTTGGGCCCAACACTCTCAAGAGCAGTTCAGCTGACCTTCTGCTCTCGGACCTCTTCCTACTCTGGTGATGCAGGACGTGCCAAGGACGGTTAGTTTATAGCCTCCGTCGGAGGCCGAGGTCCGAAACGCGATCACAGCCCTTAATCGTTTTCGTGTCGCTGGCCCGGATTCCCTCCCACCTGCATAATTTATGGAAGGAGGCGTGGTCCACTGCGAAGCGCTGACCTCCTTATTCGAAAGTATCAGGAAGGAACAGTGTTCTGGCTAATTGGAGCGAATCGATTATAGTGGCAATATACAAGAAGGGCAGTCGCACAGACTGTTCTAACCACAGGGGTATTAGCCTAACGTCAGTTGTGACAAAATTACTGGCCGCGATTCTCCTTCGTCGCCTTACTGCGGAACGGGAAGCTCGGATTAGGGAAGAGCAGGCCGGTTTCCGCCCAGGGCGTGGCTGAGTAGACCATATATTCACTTTGCGGCACGTGCTAAAGCAGCGACACGAATACCGCAGATCGACAATAGCTATGTTCCTCGATTTCAAGAGTGTGTTCGATTTTTAGTCGATCGATCGATTCTGTTCGCAGTGGTTGCGCAGAAAGGTGTTCTCACGAAATATGTGAACATCCTTCGTGCTCTATACTGGAACACTGCAGGCCACGTCAGGGTCTACGGTGTCCTATGGGATCGCATTCCGATCAAAAGTGGCGTTCGTCAGGGTTGTCCGATTTCCACATTTTTGTTCAATTTCGTCGTGGATTCTATCATGGAGTGTTCCCTTGGGGAATCTCACGATGTAGGCGTTGAAGTGTTGCTTGGTGAAAGATTACTCTACCTAGATTATGCGGACGATATTGCCTTGCTTTTCGACCATGTTGCGGTGGCACAATCAACCCTGAATAGCCTGTCCAGAGTGGTCCCATTATTTGGTATGCAGTTCGCACTTACAAAGTGCGAAGTGTTGCTGCAGGACCACCAGCCACTTGATGACCTTTTGACACTTGCCAACGAGGAACTCGTGGTGGTTGATCATTTCACTTATGTTGGCAGCTGCATCAGCAACGATGGGCGCATAGAAACTGACGTCAGCTCACGCATTGCAAAAGTCAGCGCTCCCTCCTTGAAACTGCGGCATCTTTGGCGACAGAAGGGAATTTCTCTCTGTCTGAAAGTCCGTGTATGCAAGGCCGCAGTGGTGGCCCTTCTGCTCCATGGTGGTGAGACTTGGCCCCTTGGGTCTGAAAATCTAAGGCGCCTTCATGTCTTTGATCATCGTTGTTTGCGAAGCATTGCTGGTGTCGGATGGCACCAGCGTGTCCGCAACGATGATGTGCGGAGGCGAGTACTAGGTGGGGATAATCATGCTAGCTCCCTAGAACAACAGATAGCACTGAATAAGTTGCGTTGGCTCGGGCATGTGCTACGTATACCTTGTCACCAGGTACCTAGGTTGGCCTTGTTCAGTTGATCAGGTGTAGGGTGACGCAAGGCTCGAGGTGGACAGAAGTTGATTTGGCAGTGGGAAATGAAGTCACTGACAACCAAACTGGCTGCCTCTTGTCCTTCCCGCCTTCCGGGTTGAAGTCCACGTAACTCGTTCTGCGCTTGACTGGAGACTTTATGGGACATGGCTCGCAACCAACACCAGTGACGCGTCTGCTGCCGTCTTCTAGGCGGATTGTCTTTTTGAAGTGTGTTTGATGCTGAGTTATCTGCGGCGTAATCGCTGATTATGACGTGCGGCAGTGAAAGCCGCAAGGAAGCTGTCTCGCCGATGCCGCCTTATCTTTGCACAACAGCCAGCTGTTTGTGACGGAATGTTGTCTACACAAGGCGTAGGTGCCTTGCGCCTGAATGTTTTCTTAGGGCATTAAGGCCTTCAGGTAAGTCACCCTTCTCTCCCCTTCATTATACATTATTTCATAGGTTCTCCTGGTTGTATGGCATTGAACCATCAGTTCAAATGGCTGATGTACTGCTGTTGATGAGGATGATAGTTTGATAGCAAATAGAGCAATCGGCGTTTCGATGGTTAATACCCAGGACCATGTCGTCAGTCTATTTTATTAGGGTTGCTTCTGCGGTGTAAGTAGGTTCATGTGGGGGCAGGCCTCTTCACAAAATATCGAGAGACCACGTAGAATGGTTTCATCCACATACGTTTGTGTATCCTTTGACTTTGACATTTCCAGATGTTATGGCAAGTTGACTAGCGATCTAAATTGCTATTTTGGCATCCACTGTCTTTGAAACTTTCTCAGCGTCCACGCAAACCGGTTCTACTCCCCATCTGAAGAGGATGAGTCGACGTAAGAAGAGTGCGTTTGCAGAAAAAGACGGCATGTCAGTGAGGTCTCTTACTGTCCGAAACAAGGAAGAGATACACGTCTCCATCAAGTGTATATCTAGTCTATCCTTGGGAATGACAGCATCGCATAAGTACCAAGAAAGAGGACCAACAAATGTCGCCCTGTCACTTGGTATTCTGTTGTCCAGAAGCTTCAGGAGCAAATCAATCTTGTAACGATGCTATCCCAAACCCGCTCGAAAGAAACCTTTAAAAACACTTACTGCAGTTCGAGATGTGCAATAGATGCAGTAGCCCACCTCGTACGTTTTATACCTTCATTATTTGACAAAGGAAACGGAACAACTCGTAACTGCTTTCTTGATTACAACAATCCACTACGCCATGTAAGCCGCGAAATGCAATCGAAAGACCTACCCATGAAAAGAATAAATCCCTCCATAATGCGCTTGCTAAGTGGTCATTTTATTGGACGCACCCAGATTACAAGGGTCAGTGGCAAATGCTTCTAAATACCAACCACTCAATAGGGTGCTTTCCAGGGAGTTATTCTGCCGCTTTCTAACATTCTACTGGTCTTACCTCCATAACAGTTCAAGAGTAAGTGACGCCTGCTGTAACAAAGCTGTGCCTACTCACATTGCAATAAAATGGTCGCTGTCGAATTCACTATTAGTGCTCTCAGTGAAGCGCCTCACGTAACATCTCCTTTTAAACCAAGGGGGCCAAGTTCGACCAGAGTTCAGTGGCGAGCTGCGCAGGCTACTAAGGTGGCTTTATTTAGAGGTTCACCATAACATTATGTCACCCCAGACCCCGGTCATTCGCAGTCATACACCTGTGACTCTCTTGATATCCGAAAACAACGAAAATGCCCGAACGCAGGTACGTCGTCCTAACAGTGTCACCCCATGACCTTGGTATTCTGACATTCTTATTTAGGATTGTAAATGGGATATCATGTATAAAATTATGCTGGGGAAGTTCCAGCTTCGTACCGAATATGCCAAACACGGTCAGCGATTAGTTGCAAATAAATGGACGTATACCAGTTATCATGTCACCTCCGTTTTATTGGTACGATCATTATTTAAGCTTTCTCTGTTCGTTACGGCCATTCTAAGGGACACCTCAAGCGTTATCTACTTGACACGTTATATAACCTTGTACTGCCATCCGCCATTGTGAACCACGTGTTCCCAGGTCGTAAGGTAGGAAATTGAGTGTTAACGACGTCGCCGAATTGCAGGCCCTGAAAGTACAACTACCGCAGGAGGAATCCGACGTGTTTCTCACGTACTTGTGGTGTCGGCCAACAAGCGTTGCTGGGGAAGAGGCGGGAAAATGGACAGCCAGTGATGCCGAGCAAAGATGGAGTGAATCCGATGAGAAAGAATATCAATAAAAGGGTACGTGCCACGCATCCATTTGATGCGCACCGAATTGCGAGTCAGTTGCCCTGAGGTTCGGTCCTCACCAGTAGGCAATTGTATGTGAGTACAGATAAGCCAATGCGAAATTTCGACAAACAAGTACGGGTAGGGTTAATTTGTACCGCAGGACAACGACTGCGTTAATTTACTTACCGTGGCCCGCTTATGGTGAACACCTGTCATTTACGGTTGTTGTCCCCAACATCCAATAGCCATCCAATGTTTAACGAAATTCGCAACATGCTACTGCGTGTGCAGTGACATGAATTCCTCCCTCATCTTAGTTGTGAGGACGTATGGAATTCTCGGCAGACGAGTGCTGTAGTGCAGGGCTCAACTGTGTTCTAACGTAACCGGATGAAGACGCAGTGACATGAGGCTGTGTTGGTCATGGAGCGAGATGAGTACAGACAGCCACAACGTGTTTCCGGCGTTCGTTAGCTGTCAGCTAACTTCGCGCTGTGCCGTAGGTCATGGCCAACCGTAGGCTTCGGGGCGCTCGATGATTGTCTGTGTGTGTCTCGTTGGCTACGCAGTGAAGTCCGCGTAGGCAACCAAAACTGCGGCGTGAATGTGCGCACGTGAAGGCATCTCAGCTGAGGACGAGGCCAGGCATTGCAACTCTTGTCAATGTCACTGAATCACTGCCACAGGTAATGGAGCACGGGTAGACAATGCAGTCGGAATCACGTAACGTGCATGTTACTCAGCGCGCGCTGCTTATTCGATTGTTCAGTGGATGCGGTTTAAACCCCGCATTAGATTCACGAAGATACAATGCAATGAACGCAGGAATGCGTCCCGTCACCGCCCGGTGCGTGGTTTAACTAGTGAAGACGTTCGAGCAAACTGGGCGTGTGTGCGACATGCAGAGAACCGGACCGCCTTGCATCACCACGGACGACTGTTCAGCTTGGGATGTAGTCGGTGAAGTGTCAAAAAGTCCCGATCTCAACATTCGTCAGATCGCACAGCACTGTGACAAGACTCGATATGCGGTACACCGGATATTACAGGAAGGAAACTTTCGAAGCTTCGGTGCAATTCAAGTGCAGGTTTTGAACCCCTACGATCCGGGGATGCGTCATGAATTTTGCCGCTAATATCTGGATCACGGGGATATTCGTTCGGTCATGTTTACAGATGAGGCACTTTTTCATCTACATGGAACAATGAAACATTACTCTTGGGCTACCAGCAACCCACGAAAATATACCGCATCACGTATGCACCACAGTGTGAAGCTGATGGTTTGGGCTGGATCAACAAGCCAGAAAATCTTGGGCCCATATTTCTTTTCCAGGAAGGTGACCGGTAGGTAGTAGTTTTGAAGTACTAAATCCTTATCTTTTCCTGGCATCCTCGTACTTGGAAATGCTGCAGACATGGTGCTTCCACAGCTGGAGGCCGAAGGGGCATGCAGGACCATTTGGTGACAGCAGGATGGTGCAGCTGCACATTCTGCTAAAACGGTGCGTGCTTACGTCACCGACAGGTTTGGCCACCATTGGATCGGACGTGGTGGACCAATGGAGTGGACTGCTAGCTCACCGGATTTGAACACCATGCACTTTTTTCTGTGGGACTATCTGGAGCGGCGAGAGTACAAAACAAGGCCGCGTACATTGGACCAAATGAAAGAAAATACTGTGAACGAATGTCGCACATTGGAGAAAGTGCTCGGCAGTTGCATCAAGCAATCCCCGGTGAGGAATTCACTGCCATTCAACGTGGTCAAATGACACGTTGTCCTCATTCACCATAGGCACATCTATCTCTACAAAATTGGAACATATGACCTTCAGACAAGTCCTCAGGAACGTGTTCTCGGTGTGCCGGTGCAGGACGACTTCGGTTATTCCAGACAGACGGAATCCGTTTCAAGGGTGGTACCCAGCACGTTGTTAGCTTCCCGATGTCATTCCAAAGTTTGCATTCATTCATCTAATCTATAATGCTCAATGACTACGTGCGTTCCCAAGTCAAATTCGCAATATAGTCGTTAGCACATTTGTGAAAGAGGATAAGTATATTAACAGAAATGTATTGGAACGATCATCTAGGCTAGTGAAAGATTTGTTCAAAATGTCCGCCGGCGTTCTGCTTGCAGTGCAGAAACCGCTTGATGCAACTGCCAACACTTTCTCCAATGTATCCCTCGTGACGGCGCGACATTCGTTCACAGTATTTTCTTTCATTTGGTCCAATGTACGCGGCCTTGTTTTGTACTCTCGCCGCTCCAGATAGTCCCACAGAAAAAAGTGCATGGTGTTCAAATCCGGTGAGCTAGCAGTCCACTCCATTGGTCCACCACGTCCGATCCAATGGTGGTCAAACCTGTCGGTGACGTAAGCATGCACCGTTTTAGCAGAATGTGCAGCTGCACCATCCTGCTGTCACCAAATGGTCCTGCATGCCCCTTCGGCCTCCAGCTGTGGAAGCACCATGTCTGCAGCATTTCCAAGTACGAGGATGCCAGGAAAAGATAAGGATTTAGTACTTCAAAACTACTACCTACCGGTCACCTTCCTGGAAAAGAAATATGGGCCCAAGATTTTCTGGCTTGTTAATCCAGCCCAAACCATCAGTTTCACACTGTGGTGCATACGTGATGCGGTATATTTTCGTGGGTTGCTGGTAGCCCAAGAGTAATGTTTCATTGTTCCATGTAGATGAAAAAGTGCCTCATCTGTAAACATGACCGAACGAATATCCCCGTGATCCAGATATTAGCGGCAAAATTCATGCCGCATCCCCGGATCGTAGGGGTTCAAAACCTGCACTTGGATTGCACGGAATCTTCGAAAATTTCATTCCTGTAATATTCGGTGTACCGCATATCGAGTGGTGTTACAGTGCTGTGCGATCTAACGAATGCTGAGATTGGGAATTTTTGATACTTCCCTGACTACAGCGCAAGCTGAACAGTCGTCCGTGGTGATGCGAGGCGGTGCCGTTCTCTTCATGTCACACACTCCCAGTTTGCTCGAACGTCTTCACTAGTTAAACCACGCACCGGGCGGTGACGGGACGCATTCCTGCGTTCATTGCATTGTATCTTCGTGAATCTAATGCGGGGTTTAAACCGCATCCACTGAACAATCGAATAAGCAGCGCGCGCTGAGTAACATGCACGTTACGTGATTCCGACTGCATTGTCTACCCGTGCTCCATTACCTGTGGCAGTGATTCAGTGACATTGACAAGAGTTGCAATGCCTGGCCTCGTCCTCAGCTGAGATGCCTTCACGTGCGCACATTCACGCCGCAGTTTTGGTTGCCTACGCGGACTTCACTGCGTAGCCAACGAGACACACACAGACAATCATCGAGCGCCCCGAAGCCTACGGTTGGCCATGACCTACGGCACAGCGCGAAGTTAGCTGACAGCTAACGAACGCCGGAAACACGTTGTGGCTGTCTGTACTCATCTCGCTCCATGACCAACACAGCCTCATGTCACTGCGTCTTCATCCGGTTACGTTAGAACACAGTTGAGCCCTGCACTACAGCACTCGTCTGCCGAGAATTCCATACGTCCTCACAACTAAGATGAGGGAGGAATTCATGTCACTGCACACGCAGTAGCATGTTGCGAATTTCGTTAAACATTGGATGGCTATTGGATGTTGGGGACAACAACCGTAAATGACAGGTGTTCACCATAAGCGGGCCACGGTAGGTATATTAACAGGTTCACAATCCTTCTGCCGTGAGGCCTGGTCTGCTGTGTCTGCCCTGTTGTTGAACATTACCTGTTGTTACGAAGCAGGACATGCGTGCCTTGTAGCAAATGTTTGCAGTTGTGTTTTGGTACCAACCCTCTGAGCTTCCTGCCGCTCAAGGCAACGCTGTATATCCCAAGGCTTCCCTTTTTGCGACCGGTTATTTTGCGCAGTCCAGTTTTTTGCTTTACTTATGTGTGCAGCTCACTGGTTCATTTATTCGCAGCCTTGCATCTGTCAGTGCCTTGCTATCACGATACTGTACTCTATTATGCCGGAGAGTTGTTAGAGCTTTCATTCATTGCGCTTCGCTGTGCAAAACTAGCAATAAGTCGCTAACGGTGGTGTGGCGTTATTTTGTTCGCAGCCCCCACTTCCAACATGTGCCGTTTGCAAGGTATTATTTACCTAGTTTGTATTCCACTTCCGCACCCTGAAATCTCCACCTAGTTGCTCCACATGTTTGTACAACCTTTTTCTCTTAGCTGCATGGAACTAGCTTCGGAGTAGGTACCGTTGCTGTATGGAGGCTAGGTCGCCCTAGCGGCCCTAACGTACACCACCAACGCATACATTCAAGCAAGGGTTATTTAGTTTACTGTCATTGCCTGCTTGGTACTAGTTCAATACCAAGGTCACTGCGTGTGCTGGATGCGTAGACATTATGCCGGATGCAATTCGAATGCGTTAAGCATGATATTCACTTGGCTTGCGGATGCGAATCAAAGCCTTAGGGAGCAAATCAATTGCACTATGGATGCAATCAGTTGGAAAACGTGGTCAACTTCCTTGACTAGCGTGCGTTTTCAGCAGGTTAAAAAGATCGCACAATGACCAACAGTCTACTGAGTATTCTAATGGGTGTTCAACCGAGGAATCGCAGTTAGTCTCGCAAAGTGTTCGGCCCAACGTTCGCGACATATCGCTGAAAGTCTGAATTCTTGAAAATGCTGGCTGCAGCAGAGAGACTGCAAAGAACATCACCAGAACTGCGAAAATCGCCACAAGAAAGGCGAACCGCGGTGGCCGATTTATTAAATGTCGAGCTTCTAGCGAAGGTAATAACACATCTTCTTTATCCTTTCGTCTCTTCGTCTATGTGTATGTAAGTGTGCGTGTACGAGTCTCAGTCACCGTAGCGCGGTCATCTTAGGCATTCCGGCACAAGCATCGAGTGCTTGGAACCTTGGTAAATGACGACTAGTTAGCGTGCAGGTATCAAAAGACTGTTTCACGCTTCATTGAATATCCAAATTCTTGTATTTTTTGGTGGGCTCACATTCTCAAGCGATGTTAAAACTTTACAGCACCTGTCTCTGCTCTTTCGTAGTGACCGTTGTCTAAGCTATTTTATAATGCTAGAAGATGATGGTAACTTGGCACGGAAAGTAGCGGCTCAGTGGTATAATCCTGGTATCGACACATGGAAAAGGTGCATCTGGTCATCACGGCAATAATTCCTCCCCTTGGCTCAGCGGTCATAACCAGGAAGTAGTAAGAGCAGAGTCACGGGTTCTATCCCCACGCTGACAGAGGGAACGCGGATTGCTGGCCAGTACCTAAGAGATAAAGTAACCATCTTATACTTTTTAAGATGGGTCGTTACTGACTGGCTGTGGCGGTAACGGCTGTTATTTCAGGATACCATAATCACCATGGTGGTTTTCGTAAGGCTAATTCTGTTTGCTCTTCTGAAATAGGAAATCCGTTGCACATCATCATTCCCATAGACTGCAGATACAAGAAGCCGTGACAGAACGTAAGTGGAAGAATGACGTAGACATTAGGTTAGGCAAATAACATGGTTCATTTTGAGGTAGCTGGTGCATTTACAGGTACGGTGTGAACCAACGTCCAAAGTTATAGTTGTAGAAACATCAGAAACAGTTGGACTACTGCGTTTAGAAAAGAGTATTGCTTCCGAAATCGTAGGTGTCACAGTTACCAGGAGTTGAATGAGCATTTTGATAAAGTATGGAACTCGACCGCAGTCTAGAAAATAGTTATTCACTAGGAGTGCCTAGTTCTCCGCTCCTTGTTGTTAGCGATGTAATATGATTCTAGAGTAGATTTGGCTCTCCGTCACATATCCATGTAGACCACCACGATCCGGGATGCGACCAAGTCTGTCCTATTGCTTACCTGCATACCTCAGTAAAGCCGGCTGACTGACCAGTGAAAATCTAGTGCTTGTCAAGACGACGCCATGGTCCGTTAGATTCTGAAGACTCGTGGGACTTCTTTGAAACTTTCACAAAATCCATAAGTCAGCTAAGAAGATGCTGCCATCTGGGGGGGGGGGACTATTCACATACAAAGGACTGTTGTTTAAACGGAAACAACTACTTCCTGAGGAGAGTTTGGGCAGTAAAGTTGACAAGGAGGACCAGTGTCCAATCGTTAAACATGTTAGACCAAGTTACACACAACTGCTGTGCAGGCTGTGCAGACATGACAAAATGACAATTGAGGCCGGAACTCTCAAAGCACATGATTGCTTAGGTTGGTAAATAAGATTTGCAGATGACTGCGTCCGCCACCCTATTGCGCACCTGATGAATCGAAATGTTGTTTCATTCAGACAATCAACCTCATCAATGGGCTGCCACCTGCTGGCTGATAAACCAGTGTGTTTGAGGTTATCTATACTTCCACGAACCACCAGAATTTACGGTACGCTGAAATCGTGACCTTCAAACAACTTGCATCAAGTGTGTGTGAAGAAGGACGCCGTGGTAGTCGAACGAAAACAAACGACAAAGTGAAATCAGGCGTGTCAGAAAAGTTCCATGAATGGTGTCACATAAAATTTAGTTTATACACTACCTTCCTACCAACAGTTTTCATTCTCAATTAATCCCTCTGGAATTTGCATATGTGAGCTTGGCACATAGCAGTCATCAAAATATTTTCTACATACTTTCATACAATACCCTCTTTTTCACATTGGTAGGCAATGAGCGAGAGTTGTCGCAGGACGGCTGGTGGCCGCATCACCATGACGAAGAGTCTACTGACCATGTCTTGAGCATCCAACAGTTCCTGGCCGAGAAGAACATCGTCGTGCTTGCGCAACCACCCTACTCACTCGACCTGGATCCGTGTGTGGTTACGCTATTCCCTAAGCTTAAGGGGACCCATTTTGAAGACGCGGACCGCATCAAAAAGGTCGTAACGAGGTAAGTGAGGAGGATCCAAGTACAGCGCTTTAAGGAGTACACAGTCATGGCGCAGAAGAATGCGAACGTGCATAGACTCCAAAGGGATTACGTTGAATGGGAAGAGTTTGCATCAATAGCCAGCAGCTTCTGCCACTGGACATGGAGAATGAAGACGGACCGCCATGACTGACCTAACCTATTTGCATAGGTTGTTGGTTATTGATTTAAGTCGATGGTTATCTTGGGTTCCGATTGCAGAAAACGGCCGTCAAGTACTTCTCCGTGCGTGTACAAGGCAAACAGAATTGCATGCGACTGTAGAGAATCATAATCTTATTACATCTGCAACCCCTATATATGCGAACGTATGTGACCTTACTACGTCGTGGAAGTATGTATGTGTAATTTTTCAGCGTCTGAAATTTATAAAAATGTATGGACCTCCCAAGCGAGAGGATCACGTAATAACGTTGAGCCCAACTGGATATTGTAAATGTCATAGTATTATCTTCACGTAAATAACCCGATCATTTTTTTGGGCGCTCCCGTTATCGCGATCTTTGATTTGCTGTCTCCGTGAATTAGCCTATACGTACTGTGTGCAATGCAAGCCTGTGTGCAGGAAAGCTTTATAATAAACTGCAGGGCATTGAGATACTGGGGCAAGAGAGAGCATCACTACGTTGCATGTGTTCTCCTGAGGTGCCCGACCAAGTCGAATAATGATATTTGTATTACTTATGAGTGGAAGGATTTTGGTGAGTATTTTTGTTCGTCGCAATCAGCTGACAATTCAGATAAGTCAACTATCTATCCGGAAAAGTAAGTAAATAATAAGTAAGTAATACAAATTCGCCTTTACGGATTCCACAAAATGCTATGTCAATTCATAGCTGCCGTAACCGGGAAGTCCTGACGCCGGAAGACCAACCGCTGTCATCTGCAGGACAGGTGCCTGCATGGCAGTGGAGGATGGGTCGGGCTATATCGCATTTAGCTAACAATTCGTGATGATCGGATACTGTCCTCCATGGCGCAGTTGCATAAGCTGCGGGCTAGTTGGCAAGAGCCACTAGCAGTCATGGGTTCGATCCTCCGCAGAGGACCGAATGATGCGCAGCACTGATGAGCCCCAATAGGGCGAACCGGCAGTCTGGTGCCTTTCCCGATAGCTAGTTGACTCATCTGAATTGTCTCTGTTCGTCAAATGGCTTCTATGGTAACCATCTTAACGAGTTGGATCGGGCACATAAGTCTCAGAAAATTCGGTAAAAGCAGACAGCCACTAGGTCAGTTGATTCAACGCTGACGAGAAAGCATGAGTGTGTATGGTACAAACAATTGCCAGCATCCGTATGAGTTCGGATCACCGACAGACGATTGGGCTACAATGACATTAGCAAAAGTCACGGACTTTTGCATCACGAACAAATGTGATTGACTAAACAGTAGCCAGACAATGACGGATAGCGACGAAGGAAATAAAGGACTAATAGCAACCCGTATTAATGATGATTTATCACAGTTGGTAGTGCTTCGCAAATCCCATGCAGAAGTGGATCGCTTTTCCTTCGGGCTCAACGTACGGTGTTTTGAAAAGCTTTTGAAGAACATGGTCGCATTTAATCACCTTCCAAATGACCACTTCGAGCGTGATGCAGTTCTGCGTGTCAGTGATTATCTCTCTGGCGGCTCGAAGCAACGGATATCACCAAATCTGTACCACTATTTATTGAGGCTGAGCTGCCTAGCATTGAGAGTATGAAGTTATGGTTTCAAAGGATTGCCGAATTCTGAGTCACTAGGGAAGCCGATGCCATTAACGCTCGCTTCCAAACAGTGGGAAGGCGCTGATTGCTACCATAACTAAGACCACATTAGCGACGCCCCCATGTGTGCGATCTGCTCGTCACAAAAGCTTTGTCCTAAGGCGAAGTCATACGAAGGCTTGTACTGCGCTCCCGTTGTCGTCAACATCGCTTACTACCGAAAATTCTGCGTTCATTGATCTCATGGTGTTTGTCCGACATATAGGTCCTTCGAAGGCATCCGTTTTTGACTACCGGTCCTCCAAATTTGACAGCTGTCTCACCGAGCGCAGGCTAACTTGGGTGTCAGTACGAAGGTGTGTCCACAGGCGTGGCGCAATGAGCGTCGATGCAAATGCACTCGCAAACGGAATTACAATCCCTTACTCTATCTCCAGGTTGCAGTTGACCATCCGGGTAGTTTATCTTCCGTGTGTCGCGTAAGGTGGCGTGCTTTGCACACCTTTTTGTTCCTCGCTTCGCTTTTTCAGACAAGGGATTTTCCTTCAAAAATTGTCACTGGGCAAACACAACTCGGATGTTTTTCTACTCACTTTAAAGCGTATAATTCTGGTAGCGGTGTTGGCTGTGAAATAATTTACTTTCCTGGGCGACTTCATTTAAAATTAAGTATAATTCCGTAAATCACTGAAGCCGAATCGTACTTTAGTCAAATCTCACTAGAGCGGTAGCGTGTTAGCATACTCATGCTGAATGCAAGGTGATTGAGCTGCTAACCGTTTTGAGTGACGCACGGAGATACTTGTTTGTATTGTGGATGCAGTTGGCTGGGAAATACTTTAAATCGCTTTATAGGTACACATACAATGTCTCGAATTTGGACTAATGTTGGGTGTTGTCCGCTTACTGTACTTCCCTTCATAGTGAAACTGGCTCCATTTTGAGATTGCGTGTCAAATTTCATTCGCACTAGTGTTCCTAAAGAACCCCCCAGTTAATGACATACTCTACTCTGAGGTATAACTCTGAGCTATCTGTTGAAATTCTTACTTACAATATGGTTCGTTGTGTATAAATAACAAAAACATAACTATGAGTTTTGATTAAATATGCCGCGCACCTGTATTATACGCAAACGGTAAAAGCCGAAATGTGTGATGAATGGACGGTTGCATACATGAATGATACGTAAATATACGTATCGTAGCACATGACATGGCAGGTATATATGTTGCCCAATTTTGAATTTGCCTACTTATGGATTATGACCGGAAAAAGAAAGTAAACCCCAAGTACGCAACTTCAGAGTAGTCTAGATATTTGGAAAGGACAGTGGTGCTATAGACTGAGAAACGTTTGCTGCGTCTGTACACCAGCTTTCATAAACGAACCGTTCCTTATCAACCTTTCAACTTGTAGACCCAGCCAACAAGCAACTTTTCTCACTTCGACCCATCCCGGCACTCCGGAACGCTACCTGCACGCCAACAACGATTGTGTTCATAGTGAATCTCAATGCCCATATTTTGTACGTATATCTCATGTCTGGAACAGCATACGCCCTGGATTCATGGAATCGGAATTGAGTACAGTCCAGCTGATTACCTACCACGTGTTTTTCCCGAATGAGAGCCACTCTAAGTGAACCGAATGTACCGTAAACAAGTGAACAAGCAATCTCAACACACAAATTGTGGAATTCTCCGCATCTTAAACCCTCTTGATGCAGTTACCACGGCGCGGTTCTTTTCTCATAGCTCACAGAAAGTCCACACAAAAAATGAACAGTAACTGGAGTTGCCAATCCAAATACCAGCGATGGGTTATGTAGTACAACAACACAGAACATTCGTTAGTCTGCTCATTCTTACTTTTGCTTCCTGGTTGAAAATTCATCTTTATCTTAGTGCGTTTGTACCCATCCTTGTCCGAATCCGCATTCCTACTCTCAGTGACAAGTGTACGACTCGTTCAATGTAATCCGAACAACTCCTCAGTGGATCACTCCCCCCACTTGATCAAACTCGGCTGTTTGGTTCATCTACAAGTGCGCTAGCGGTGAGTAAAATTAAACAGTATTCTAAGAAAGCGTTAATCCTAAGGCACAGGTAAACCATCGACAGTTTCAAAGGCGCATCAGCAAGTGCCCTGTCATTGACCTCATTTGTAGTACAGTCAGACCCAAGCTCCGGATTGGACAGTCATGACAGGATGGCGAAGCTTGCAATGTGTGGTGTCCTACTAGATGAAGGCTGATGTACCCTATAGTTGTTCGTTTCCTTAAAAAGAAACACTTCCGCAACGCTCTGGGTTCGCCACACTTAAATCCCTCTAGTGACTTCTGTTAGCTTGTTAAATGTGCAGCTTATTCTTCCACCCTGTAAATTAAGGTGCAGAGTTAAAACCAGCATTGGTTACGCTGTTCACCTATGAGGCTAGTCTGTCGTGGACATTTGCGACTCTTTAGGTGGCGTTCTATGTAGTCACCAATAAGTATTAACTAACAGATCATTCTCACTCGTAGTAATATTGTTTCAGCGGTCAGGTTTGATAGCTGATTTGTCCAGATTGTTTGCATTGTGCACATCGGATGTGGTTACTATGCACCTACAAGACATGAGATAATCCTGCTACAGTGAGCCCGAAACCTGCTGATACCACATACCTGAAAGCCGGTCCGCTGAAAATACCGTCCTGCCTTCAGCGTTTCCCCGGAAAACTTTCTTAAATCCCTAGTAAGACCCAGTTAAAGCCCATCCGAATTCTATTAATTATGTATTATTCAGCCACAAGTGGATAAATGTTTTGTGTGGGCCTAGTTGAGCGCGCATTCAACTGTGTCAGTGAAAGTAAGCCGTATGTGTATGGAGGATCATTAACTAAATCTTCCAAGTCTGTGCCCTTTGAATGGTTAGAAAGAGGCCACCATTCAATAGATTCCCTCCCTCCGTCCAATTTCTCCGGTTGCCTAGAAGTGAGTTCGTTTAACAGTGATAGCACACATGCACTCAACAATTTTATGACATTATTCTATAAGACGGAGTTTTGCCATCTTGTCTCTCGGGTCACTCCGTAATTTCCGCTTCCAATCAGTCTACGTGTGAATCAATCTTTATAATCTTCATTCTCTCGCTTTAGCAGTGGAACAGGCAAGACAAAATTGCTCTCCCACGTGGACGAAAATTACACGTCACATAGCCACCAGTTTGGGCCAGAATATCCGTCGGATTCATATCGTTAGGTTATTACTACTGCGTGCTGGAGGGGTGATCGCCGTGAAGCTTTGGGCGCGTGGATATATTTGCGTTCGCCTCCAAGTTAACAAGCCAGTATTCTTCGTTAGTTGCACAGTGCTCGTGGTGCTCACTTTGAGACGGTTACAAAAAGTTACTCACGTCGAATGCACCCGATCTAACCCCTCAACCGAAGGCCAGAAAAGCCGAGGATTTCACCGTACAATGGGGTTCATTCATCTTAGACGGTTGACACTGGTCACGTTCAGCATGCAGTCCAGGAGCGGTCCTACAGGATCGTCAACTGTTCATATACCCATCTGCCTCTGCCGATCCGTCTGCCCTACTCTAAGCTAACCGCCGCAACCGCACCGTGACGTGTGTTGGTCGCATATTAGGCAACTGGATAAAAATGCTGCCGAAGGAACGCAAAGCCAGTGTGATTGTCAAAGCACCTTGACTATTCTGGCTATATCCAGCTGACGCGTATACACGGGTGCAACAAAGTGTGGTAAGCTGAAATTTCCCGGTTCACTAGCAATTACGTTACATAATAAATAAAACACAGGTGGTCGGAATTTCGCACCGGATCTATGCACCTGATACTTCTCGGTACAAAGCAGCGATTAGGGTGGGAGAAAAGGTGCGTGTTTCGCAAATCGGTTAAATGTTCATTTCAATCACTTTCCACTACTGAGAAAAATCGACAATATTTCGGATGTCCTCTATGCTAATCATCCGAAGTCAAGATGTTGTGTCGGTTTTGCACATGACTGTGGCCGCTGATTAGCAGCTGGCATTCAGGCGAACAAGATGATATTGGTGCAACGGAACTGTCAGATTCCAGCTACCCCTATTTTGCTCCACATAAACAATATTCACGGACTACCACGTGCGTATCACTTGTTCATCATTTAGCATGACAAGCACAAAATGCTGGATCGAAATACAGGACGAATCTCGGTTAAGAACCACTCTCCATATAAGTACGGGAGGCGTACATAGTCCCCTCTCAGTAGTGGTGGAGTGTTGGAGCTTCTAAATCAGCCAAGTGCACGATTGCAAACAATCCATGCGAATAACGCAGTACTTTAAACGCACAGGGTTGATGAGTGTACTGAAGCACCCCGTGTGTTTCTGAGCGCTAGTGATTCATCATCGGAAAGCTTGGCTCAAACATACTCACACGGATACCACCCCGCTGGCACAAGGACGGATGTAGAAAGGTGTTCAATAGAATTTAACTTGTCTCGATAACATTCGCGTGTGTCGGAAAGTAGGTGATACCGGCTGAAGTGACTGAGCTCAAGAACGCCAATAAAATTGGTGGACTTATATGCGTTACTTGGTCTATTTATGACCCGTGTCAAGGTGCACTTGCCGTGAGGGTGTGTGGTTCACGGTGAGAAAAACCTAGATAAATCTGTAGCTGCTTCACACAGTGTTCAGCTGGAACGAGCGACTTTGTTCAAACGCCATTGGAATTTTCGCTGGAATGAGATTTTAAAAAATGCTTCCTACGATTGGAATTACTCAGTATTCTGGGTGGGGGTGTCGACGGAAAATTATTAGGAATCTAAAACTTAGGATACTTGTATAATGTACTGGTCATGTTCTCGAGAGGACTGTATCACGCGGTGGAGCATTTTAAGGTGAATAAGTATAGAGCCAGCTGCGTGCGACAACTTGCGGCAGGTTGTTCCAAAAAAATGAGTGTCCACGAATTTGCAGCCAGCACGGCACCGTCACAGCAGTTGCATTGGGTGTCTACTAAAAGTTTCATTTTCCAAGTCTCCTGCTACTTTACCTAGAGGGCCAACAACAGATATTCCCTTATTCTATCACAACATAAATCGATAGTAAAACCAATGTTAAAACGGGGCACAAGCGTATCTTGCTGAGCGCAACATAGGTTGCAGTCGATAAGCATTCATTGTACAATAGTTGTGTGCTTTGCTGAAAATTGGGTTCAGTGGTAGCCAGGACACAATACGGAAGCTACGACAAAGTGTTGTTGGGGAAACTGTGGGAAGTTTGCTTAGATTTGTCAAGGAAACTAACTGGATCCAAGGTGAATACTGCGCTATTTACGCTGAGTGCATTGAAGTGGAACGAGTACTAACGTATAACCGCAGCAATATCTGGTTAGACGGTGATTATGGTAGAGAATAAATCTTCAGTCGATCATTCTGGAGCACAGCAAGTCATAGCCAGTGGTGATTTTTAGATTCCATGGCCTGTTAAGCCAGTAGGTGAAACCAACGGTACGCTCAGCACCAACTAGAGCTGCTCAGCTCGCCTTCAGAGATGTGGAGTGAACACAATTTTGGTAGTGTACTACTTGTTCCCATCGCATATGAGGGGCCAGAACGTAACAATACTGGTTGAAAGGCCTTGCACGACCTTTCTTACGCAGCAATCTCTCCTGTGTGCCCTGGGTATGTACGATGTTCCTTCGCACACTGATGGATATGCGAGCGTTGCAGTGGCGATCGGCTCAGTTCTTTGCTTCCAAGACCTCTGGAGTACCCGAATCCCAAACAACTGTGCCCTAAGTGCGCACCCTGATATCATTCAATCAACATTGCAACAGTGTCCAAAGTAGCAGGTTCAACACTGTCGCCATCAAGTTGGCAGCTAAAAAATTGGATAATTTTCAATACATGATATTGCGTATCGAGATCCACACACGGTGGGTTCTCCAAACTCAACGACGAACTGCCAACCGCCGTGTGAAACGATTATGGCGTAAAGCAATTGCTTCCTACTTGGGTTCCAAACCCAGCCCCTGCTATCTCTACCTGAAGAATGGAGGCAAGGACGAAAACGGCCATGATGTGAGGTGTTTGAGAGGAGCGACACTGAAACTCGCTGCTTCAGGTGCGGACAATTGATCGAAATGGCTATGGTTTAGTGCAAATTAGACCGCGGCATTTTGTATGACGCCTACGAACGACTGTCGGTAATACTTACACGCAGTGACCATAGGGAGCCGCGTAGTGATCCATTTTTCACAGATGCACCATTCGTGGTGCAACTATAGTGTCGAAGATCCATGACGGGCACAGAAATCAAAACTTTGGTTCCTCATTCTAGAAGGATATGCCTAACAAGCTTTTCAACCTCTCATCCTTCAAGTAACAACTAATCACAACACCGATGGCCGCAAACCCCGTCACTTAAAGCTGTATTGACACGTTTTGGCAGAGTGTCCGCCGGTCTGATGCACGAAAACTTTAAGAAGTTATTCAATTTCCCTCACTACTTGATTCTATGCGCTCCGGTGGTATACTGTTGTGCTCTGTGTTACTTTGAATCTATCACTTCACATTTTATGTCACCCTTTCGGAAATGAACCCAAACGATTCGGATCGTCGAGTTCTATCCAATGGCATCTACCTTGTTAGAGTAAGTCCAACGACAGGTAGGTGCATCGCAAAGGAGGTCTCCTGCAGTTTATTCGCTAAGACAGATGGGTGTAAACATAGTACACGAGTTTCCTCAGGCGTCGCCCGGATACCACAATAATTTCTTGATTATAAAGCGAATCGCTGGTATTTGCTTTTATATGAAGCTACGGTGACGGAGTCCAATTTGTCAATCGGGACAATGATAGGAAAAGTTAGGAAAACGACTTTTGACAACATTACGTGTATCACGTGCAGTATCTCTAAGTGCTTATCGAAACATCAACATACTACTGCCTCGATACACTTGAAATAGTGCAACCGAGGTGAAAGTCAACGACATCTATAGCATTTTACAATCATGTTAGCGCATTTTACCAAGCTTTTAGCATGACATTTTCCAAATCGCGTGCAGTGCTTTCAAGTTAGCGAGGCTAAGAACGCTGTTTTGGCGTCGTTGACACTCTCATTGGTCATGGGACGTTATCCATTGGGACACCGGTTGGAAGCCCCGAGCATAAGCGACAGACAATTCGATGAAAGTGTTTTAGAACCACCTTCTGTTCTGTCTTGATGCCCATCTTAAGTACACCTCAAGGATTGTTCTCCAAACTGAAACCTTCCAATGGGCAACTTATGATGTCTGTCTATGGAGGAGATCCTAGCTACCACATGATACGAAGCTTACGCCGTAACCAATGCGGACAGACATACTAACCAGCACATACAGTGGTCTATACTTAGTGATCGCTAGCGGCTACCTGGTGGTGGCTTATTCAGCGGCCTATCCATGGTGGCGTAGACAGGCAATCTTCTAACTGGTATGCCGCAGTCCCTGAGATCTGAGGAATCAGGCAGGCCTGCATCTGCGGTTAATCAGGCATGCGCCGTGGCTTGGACATTGCACACCCAAACCTGAATCAGCAATGGCTGCTAGGCGGTTAGAGAATTTTGTGCTATGGTTATTGCGACTACCAAGGGGGGTATGGTTCCCATTGAAGTTGGTAGACCAGACTGAAGCTGAACAACGAAAGTTCTATGTTTACTTACTTTTATCACAGTTGGTGAGTAAACCCAGAGTAAGAGGATTCCAAGTGTGGCGTTGACACGACGTTAGTGAGTGTTCGTTTGTCTCCACACCCATGAGTGACCTTGTTGATCAGTTATCGCTTCAGTGTCTCCATGTATGGCGTTATTTAAAGGTCATAGGAACCTATGTATTCATAGAATAATTAGGCTTTACTTCCATATGGTCGCCCATACGTGTTGAGACGCTTTGACAAGGGTTGTCCGAATGGCACCATTAGAAGCACTGTCAATGCAGTTGGAACCTCCCTATAAAGTGCATGGACTGGAATGCTATCCTCATGTAATTGGCATTACTCAAAAAAGAAAAACCTAAAGGGGCTAAAAAAACTACCGTATTTATACATGCCACATCGTCCTGCTAGAAAAACGCAAGGCCAGTAACTAGTAGCGACGCACGCATTTTACTCTGGTAATGCAGGTGAGTACTTAGAACAGATAAACGCAGTTGTCTCACCGACGGGCGTTCCTACAATGTGTTTGCAATCATTTATAAAGGCAACCGCGCCCATTAATCCTGCTCTGGACCACAGTTTCAGCTAGTCCTAGAAGCAGTCATGTGTGCACGCGTTGGCACTTGTTGTTATCGACTTGGAAACTACTCGGAATCCTTTTGTCATTGGAAAGTAGGTAAATGCGGAGGCATTGCTGAAGGAGGAAAATGGCTCCAAACTCTATGCTTACTATACGTATGCAATGCTCGTTGACAGATCATATCAGGGGGTAGGGTCACTTGGTATTTCAAGCTTATCAATCACATGCAAGCGAGGCGTAAATATCATGCTGAAACGTAGGATTGACATCCATCTACAGCCTATACATAACGGTAGATCTATGGGTACTGAAGCGGTAACTAACTACCAAAGTGGCCCATAGGTGTGGAGACGGACGAACACACACTAATGTCGCGTCACCGCCACACTAGAAATCCTCCTAGTTGGAACAATGGCTACAGATCCAATGATGCTCTTACGTACCCAGCGAACTTGACCTTAGTACACAATTCGCCGACTACATCAACAGTACGTAGCTACACTATCCACATGAGTGTACGGCCAACTGAAACAACACAGCACGAGAACTTTGTAGCTGTAAAGGCTTTACAATTTCTATTTACGAACAAGTCCTAGCTGTACCTCCTTCATACGAAGTACTTCATTGTTTCTGATTATCTCACACTGCCTTAACAATCACATGCACCTCCTAAACGAAACCGCACACAACGATTTTCCAGATTGTTCGCAGAGACTATCTGGGTCGGATGTGCAGAAATGAGTCAGTTCTTCCTGAGCCCTGCGAAGTGCCACTTACTTATGGTGCGCAGCAGCTTCATCAACACTTCTTTTGTGGTAACACGTCTTGCTACAAGTGACTGGTGAAAGACTTTGGTATCATCGTGTAAGAAAGTCTTGGCAATTCGCCCCGATTTCTGAGGGAAACAAACGTGGCGAACTTGAAGATGCGGCTTATGAGGGAAGCTCTTGGTTTTTTTAAGCAACGGCTGGTATCATTGCTAGTTAACACGTGTATTCTTCCCTAGCTTTAGTGTGTCTGTCAGGCCTGGCGCCCATGATCAAAAAGCGATATGTGACACCTGGAACAGCCTCGAAAAAATCGCCAAGGCAATGTATGGACTATTTATTCTCGGCCACGTACTGCACATTCGTTAACACGGTGTGTTCTTCTCAGAATACTGACGCATTTATTGACATCACATCCGTACATTCCGGATACAACCAGAAAAGGACCATCCATGCAAATCACTGCTGACCTTAGCGCCTTACAATGCCGAGGCCATCTGTCGCTCTCTTTCTTAGAATATGTACAAACTGGAAGGTATTAAGAGCACACGTGGTGTACCCACCAAAAATCGTGGCTTCGAAAAAACTTGGACTTTTATCTGCGTGATAAATGTCACATGGTTGACGGCCTCAGGTTTCGGATTCGCCTGTCACTGCGGCCTTCATGAAGAGAGCCACAGGACGCGTGCGCCTACACAAGGACAATGGGTGGCTTGCGTTGCACCACCAACAGCTCCATCCATACACCCAAACCCCGTATAAACCCGAAGGACTAAGACCGAGAGGCATGTGCATGGGTGCCACGTTTCGTCAACAGAGCTGGCCCATACTTCTTCAACATGCAAAGCAGCGGCATTCCTGCCTAACTTCTTTGGAAAATCATGTGTGCCACACTTGCACAAGACGGTAGCTGTGTCGTAATGCGCTCCACGCAAGATGGAACCACCCCTTTGAGCCTAACATGGCCAAAAGGACCGTATATGCTGACCACCCAGCAACGATCCACAATATCTTGGGGGTAGTGATTGTGGTGGAGGGTGTTAGAGAGGTAAGCCTCTTTTCAGCATTCATATCAGGTGCAGCCACACCTTGGATATCTAACAATCAACACAGCATTTGAAGGAAAATAAGCACGAAAAACTGACACGGGATAGACAGCAGCATAACAGCACTGGTCAAATCAGATAAATTTGAATACCATTTGGAGGTGTTTCGGGGTTGATCCTCCAAACACTGACACCAAATAACCGGTTTCGTCCTCCTTTGGACTCATCAGATGGAGGTAGCCTTAGCTGGAATGCATTTTATCCACGCTAAGAAGATCTAGTTTACGTGTAATTCGGTGTAGCTCAACTGCGGTGAAGAAGCATGATGTGTGCAACATCAACCTCAACATGAGGCCGTAAAAGCTACTTAACGGTGTGGTAGAGTGCAACGTCTAGACGCAAATGATATTCACGTTCCACGGCGGAACATTTTGACTTTCTTTTGTATATGCCATCCTGTGGGGCTTGTACAACTGCTGCTTTTTTATCACGGCACACAATACTTAACTAATGAGCATGATGTGATGGGAGTGTCATACCAGAATGAACGGACGGCCAACCGAGCGAGATTGATAGCCCGTGGGATGCGGGTGTAATTGATTCCACTGCTGGGCATGGATTGGCCGATATTCATGTGAGTTAATCATCGTTTGTTTAACTGATTCAAAGGAAGAAACCCATTGCTTCAGCAGTGTCGTTAGTTATGAAGGTGAACGCTTAACTTATGTGGAGGAGTTTGGCTGACCAAACGTGCTGTGTATTTTGCTGGATTGTCTGCTGTGTAAATGCCTGTTCCTGAAGGACTGGGTTCTGCAACACATGAGTCACAAGAAGTTGAGCAATTCGGTGGACCCTTCAGATAAGGAATCGGCTTTATCCAAATCAACTTCAGTGCACTCAGCTTAAATAGTGCGGTATTCCCCTTCGCCGCAGTTAGTTTTCTTGTCAAATTTAAGCGCACTTCCTACAGTTTCTAGGACAACAGTTTGTCTTACCTTTCTATTATGTCTTGGCTACCGCTGAAGCCGATTTCCATCAAAGCATACACATAAATGGTCCAAATAAAATACACATCGGTAAAGCGATGAAATAGTGGCTTTTAGAAGGAGGTTTGTGGGAGTGTGGTAGTAGCACGAAAAACGTATTAATATGTTATCATATTTAATGTTACTAGCAAATAACAAGGATGCTGCTCACAAGTCTGTACGTATTTACATGCGTGACTGTGGGTTATAATTCCAAAGAGGCTAGTTAACCCGTATATCCCCGGAATATCCGTTCATGCAACAAATTGCAGGGCGTTTAATTCGATATCCAGTCGGTTTTTGGAAATAGCTAAGATGGAGCACATACAACTGGGTTGGAAACGGTTTCCAGGGATGGCAGACCAGGAGAGAGAAATAAGTTCACTGACGATTTAGGCGAGCGTACTGTTGACTCATTTTCAAGCTATTGCCTCTGAGGTTGGTGTTCGGGTTGAGTTTCAGTAGGTGACGGGATTGTGACTTTGGTAGATCGGTATCTGATAAACTAATATGAGGTTCGACTATCGCATTGCTTTGCAGTTAGTAGAAGAAAAAATCACCTGGTAGCCTATCGCATGTAATATCAAGAAGTTTGGAAAATAAACCTTTTAGTAAACATGAAAACCAACAGTGGCTGCCTACCATTTTGACATGGCGCTAAATACACAAGTGTTCCATTTATGTGCCACTAACAGCTCTTCAGTGCCTTTCCGACGACACCAGGAAACTCACTAAGCTATATTGATAAAGTGACTCAATCAACAGATGCATGTTGCGGTTCTTAAAAATATGCAAGTAAGTAATACTGAATGGAACTTCTCCTATCCAACATTACAAACCTATAGAGGAAATGACTATGTGATGAGTTAGGTACTTGAGAATTTGTATGGTAGAGGAATTTCTCTTGAGATAATAAGGGGTAATAATACGTCGCCCAAAGTGGGCACTAAAAGATGAAATTAGAATGTGGGTTACACTAATTATCTGTTACAATGGATGTGGCACGGTGGAATAATATATGGCGGCGGAAGCCGACGACTACTCATGAACCGGAAAGACAACTATAACGGGATAGTAAGGAACTACCAACGGGCGCATTGGATGCGAGGAGACGAGGTACTCTGAGCCTTGCGGATCGAACCGGCAACCGATCATAAGCGTCATCTGGTAAGGATCCTGGGCCCAAAACAACGGAGCATGTACTTGTCGAGAACCCAATAAATAGGACAAATCCGTCGCTAGTAAAGCCCACAGGAGTGAACGCTAGCCGAGTGATACAGCCACGGTAGAGCAAGTCACGAGCTTCCGACGGACTCCTGGCTGGTCAGAATCAGCTATAGAGTAGCGGAGCTAAGGAATGGATATACGGAGGTACGGTTTTGAAACTCAACCTCGTGGGTACCCAGAATGTCTTGTCACACAAAACTTCATCCGTGTTGAATCGGGGGAAGGAAACATGGTCAATAGCCGTAGGTGTTTGTGAGTTGTCAGTGGCACATTTTTGTGGCAATACACGTTCTGCGTCCCCCGTCCCGCGTCGTTCTAGCTACAATAAGTGCTGGGGCAACAAGTCGTACGCGGTAGCTCAAAATTTGCAGTGTATTTTGGTTCTATTGGTGTACAGCTGCCATCATGCCACTGAATAAGGCAGAAATTCATGGTAATCTAAGTGGCAGTGCATAGTAGTTGTATGATCATACTTTGTCTTTATATAACTGCCAATAATCATCTGTAACTTTTAAATAGTATACACATACTCTACAATACGTTGCTTACAACTGTTGTTGAGAAACCTGTAAAATGGTATTACCGTACTTTTCCATATTTTGCGGAACTACAGATGTCAGTTGTTGATCACGTTAGTTGAAACATCATGTCTCCTTCCTGCTTATTGCGACTAGTCAACCGGCAACTTGAACCATGCATTTCGGTCTGAGTCTGTAGCCACATGTTGTAGTTCACTTCTACCAATCCAGCTAAACCAAACCCGTTCATGCCGGTCATATAGTAACTAGAATGTTCCGATGGCGCCAATACTGTAAGTTAGCTTATGCCAAGTAAATTTGGTGTATACAGTGTAATTATAGATTTTCAGCAGATGAGCGTATCCTGCTGCCTTTTGCTGCAAGTTGAGCAACAACACACGATGCACTTCCGACCAGTACACCGTACGCTTGAATCGCCTCGAATAGGATATTAATCCACATGAGTATTTTACCTATAAGCTCCCAATTATTATTTGGTACATCCTTGGTCTTTCGACTAATGAGTTGTCCTCACTTAGGCTCGGAGAGACTCTTCGCCCTAGTAGGTATTCCGTCACCTTTCTTCCTAATAACTTTACATTTATATCTCCATACAATGTATTTAAGCAAGCAGGTGGCGACTGGATTCAAGGAACGATTGGGTTGATTCATTACACAAAATCTGCACTCTCATGCGGGTATGTACAAGTACTCAAATCTGTTCCAAATGGCAGCTCGTGGGTATTTCACAGCATCACTAGATTGGGTTCACACGGAAGGCAACTAACAAAATGATTGTCGCTCTCTTGCCCTTAGCTATGTTAACTTCGTGGTAGTACGCCACTTATTCATCACACATGGATTCCCATCGTCACTGTGCGGAACAGTAATGCACGGCAGTTTTGATTGAGAAGGTAACGGTGGCTGCAATACGGTCGTGGGAAAAACCAATACTCCGATGTTGTAGGGTCTCCTATAGAAGTAAGAAGATAGTGAACATACTTCATACAGTGTATGTTTTCAACGAATAGGACGCGTGCCATTCTCCACTTCATATGCTTTTATTCTGTCAATCATCAGGATCCGGGTACCTTGCGGAAGAAACAAACTTACAGCAATGGCTCTCAGTAGAACTGCGGATGAGAGGTGGTGCTGGGAAAGCGTTGTGATACTGTTTAATGGTTCACGCTTATTACAAGCACAAATGGATGCACATCCGGCAACCTGCCATCTCCCCGACATAAATGGAAGTGGAGTGTCAAAGTGTTACTTGTAGCAACTGACGCTAGGTGTGAAGGCGTAGACCTTCGAAAATCGGGATTTTATTAAACTGTTCCCGTTGTCGACCGGCTGTTCCACAGCGAACGCACTGATGATTACAACCATTACAAACCACGGCGGGCGACACACGGCTGTGCACGGTGCTGATGCTTATGAAGTGCGCCAGACAGGTTAAGTTCACTGCAAGATGTGGAAATCAGACCCCGATCTGATACACGAATAGTTATCAACGGAGTCAAAAAGTATTGAGCAGTGTAGGCTTTACCAGTAAGCCTAATACAATCAGCCTATACTATAAGTCATGAGTATGGGAGCGTAAGTCATACACTCACAATGCTCACGAGGACGTTGTTATTGTAGCGATCCAACATGATCGTCATCAGTTTAGTCAGTTTGTGTCGCTTACACTGTTTTGATGAACGTTGTGTTTAAAGGGTTGATGGCCCCTCAACCTATTGATCCAGTCAGACTGAAGTTTACTATCACATAATGCCGGCCGTCTGGTTCATCTTGGACACCATTGTGTCGAATCAGCCATGTCGGCTGTCTATCCGTACGTCCATAGCTGTCTCTGTGGTCAGTGTGCGTTTTATCCCCTCAACCGTCGGACCAGGTTATGATTAGCTGAACATGCTCGACACCCATTCATCACGGTATAGTTTACTTCAGAAGAGTGCTAAACGCATGTTGCTAAATGCATGTTGGGAAGACAACTGTGACCTAATCTAATCATCCGGCCTTGCAATACGTGGTCTAATCTCCGAATGTATTCTGACTGATGACGTTGTCCTGAAAGGAGAATCGAAGTGCAGTCTGGGTTGATGACCCATCGGGTGCCGTTTAACCGTGCTCCTTCGACTTGGCGTATTTTCACGACTGAAGTGAGTGATGTGACCGTGAAACTTGCTGGCGTTACCACTTCGTTGAACAAAGACCACAACCATAAGGACAAGAGATTATGCAAGGGCATATTCTGTTACTACCCCAACACATTTATTTGTTAACTAACTTATACGCAAGTGTCATGGTAGAACTCACAGAATCAAAAATGTAGTCTGGGCCTCGATCAACATTTGTCACTCGTGGAACAACCAGATCATTCTATATATCGCATGAATTAAATGCACACAAATGTGGCCCACTTATTTTTGCTATTGCTTCCGTGAGCAGCACTCGAGCTTTATTCATGTTAATCTGAATCAGTTATATGACATCCCTCCAGTTTGTGTAATTACCATCAGGTAAAGTTGGCGGCGGTCGAATAGCTTTCACGTTGATGGCTTCATGTTCGTTCAACTCGCCATTTCGATCCACCACAGTAAGTAGGCAAGAAAGGCAAGACAATGGATTTCGGGGAATATTATATGCTATCGAACTTAAGTTCGCCGACTGGTGGAGAGTTGTAAGTGCTGCTCGTTCATCTAACGGAGGAAGAACAACTTCCATCAGATTTAAATCCAGTTAGTTATGCGGATCCATATGATGTGCCATTTTCATTAAATCGCTGCAGAAACTCTGTTGCGGGTGTTCCGAATTGTATGACTATCTAGTTTACCAATAATCCTAAACGGACTGTGCTATGTAATCTGTTCAATTTGAATAATTATCTCGATTTGGCGTCATAATCCTATTTTACATAATCTGTGGTTTTCACCGACTATTCAGTCTAGTGGCTTTAGTTATACGCAACATTCGGTCTGCTCTATCTGCTGTCACTGTTTCGCTCATTTGCGCATCACCTGGAGGGAAAGTTTCAGCATACAAAACTCAAGAAGCCGCTAAGGGAACTGGCCAATTAACCACGCGAGACTGGTCAAAAAATACTAGTGAGGTCAGCTGCGGCATGCATAAATATTGGATGGAATTCCTTTATTCTATTGAGACCAACAATACTTAATCTTACTTGTTCTGGCCGGCGTTTCACTCACGTAACTGTGGACTACGTGTTTTATTCTGTGTGGGTCCATTCACATCCGATCACGGCGATTACATCTGTCCCTTCTAAGGTAGTAGGACATTTCTGTATAGCTAAAAGATGTATTCGTCATGATGCCTTTTGATAATTAACGTAAGTACATCTGTCAGCAGGTAGCGCACGTTTGCGTAGTGCCCAAGAAGGAGGTACTGATTACCAAGCATATTTTTAGTTATAGTGACCACAAATTTTCAAGTAATTTGAAACGCTCGTTATGCCAGTATAACTCAACACCGAGTCGATTTTACATATTTTTTGTCTCCAGTAGTTTCTCAAGCCTTGAGTTGGTTTCTCTGGGCAAGTAGAACGGCGTGTGTGCTAACTGCTCACTTGTGCACTTTTCCTTTTGGCTCGGCGGCATTTTGTTGCACACATTTGGCTCTATACTTATTCGTCGTGCTTTTAAAAGCTCCACCTTGTGATACTATTTTCGCGAGTACACTCAAGTGCATACTACTTTTACCCTTAATTCTAACTTCTGGGCAGTATTTTGGCGATATATAAGCGCCACAAGTTGCGTAACTCCAAACATCGGAGACATTGTTTGGTCTCAGACGGTAGAACATTGCAACGACTTTCGAAAGAACTCTCAATCGTTAAAATTCAGCATCACTTGAAGCAGCTACAGGTTTCAAGGCAAATTCACCCGGTACGATCCATAGGCCTAATTATGAAAATTCTGAATCATAAGGTCGTGTTCGAATACTTTGCTTTGTTTGTACCCTCGATTCTCTTATCCCACTCACACTTCTATTTAGCTCTCTTTGGCCTATCATATGATCTTGGATTTGCTTGGTTGCAATTCGAACCTCTATCGATTTAATTGTATGCGCGAGTGTGCGGACAGTTTTCTCCGTACATACGTTCCGGTGCTGCTTTTTCGGAACACAACAAATTGGCGTCGCCTGTTACCGATGTCGTTGCAGTTTACGGCTCCCTTACCGTTCTGGACTAACTCTACGGTTACCTCAAATGCTTAATACTGGGAAGACTGGAAAATTAGCTTTGCAGATTATATTTCTGTGCTACCAGTTCTCAATCCATCCGTGACGCTGAAAACGGAGGATACTTTAAAGCTTTTGCGCTTGCATCTCGGCTCAGAGGGTCGAGGTATATTTGATGTTCTAAACCTGCGGGAGAAACCCACGTTGACAGAGGCCTTATCGGCCCTCCATAAACCTTGGGGTGTTCGAGTGAACACCTACACTTCTCAGTACAATTATTCTCATCTGAAACAAGCATCTGGTAAATCAGTGGATGCGTTCATTTCCCATCTCGTTTGTTCTGTTCGAAAGTGTGACTACAATAGTATTCCCAAGAAAATAGTGGAAGAAACCATGCTAATACAACAACTGATTTCCGGTCTCACGGATTCGCGGATCAGAGAGTCTCTTACTAGAGAACTCAGAAAAGCTCACATGAGACAGGACCTGTGACATGGCTCGCGCGATGGTCGCAGTCATGGAACAAAACGACATTTTCCTCTGCAACACAGGAGCTACTGAAATTGACCGTCTGGATTTTACACGCTCTCTGAAGCGATCCTCAGTTAGAAATAAGTGTTACTGTATTTGAACTGCTGAACATCCTGCAAATAACAAGTCATGTCCTACAAAGAGTGAAATCTGCCGGAACTGCGGTAAGACCGGTCATTTTGCTCGGGTTTGTCGTTCCCGGCGCCATCTTTTTAGTTGATTCTGCAAGTGACGCTAGAGCTACTCCGGTCACCACTGAACAATCTATATATGTCGTTAATGAATGAGAACATCCACTTTCGTCTCCAACTCAAGAACACAAACTGCCTTTACCAGATATTCGTCGTGTACTTTGAAGTTAGAAACAAAACCATTTGTCTAGACATGGAACTAGATTCCGCGTCATCAAGCACAGTTGCGCCATATTGATTTTACATCCGCATTTTGGTCAGCTAACTGTACAGCCTTCCGCTTACATTTGCAGCAGCTAATCCAATGGTGATGTCCACATACTCGGTTTTGTTACGGTTTCAATGTTTCTTGTAAACGGCAGGAAGCTTATAGTTGAAGTTTTGTTAGATCTCGAACGGCCTGCTTCGAAGAAGGTACGTGCGCAGTTTCCCCAAATAACCTTGTGGCTCCTAGCAGAACATTCTCAGTTACAAGCAGACTAGTGTTTTTCTGTCTTGCAGAACATTTGTTACTATCACTTGTTTCATACCACTCACACGTCACATGATTCTTGAGATCAATAAATTTAAACTTGCACGCAGTCGTGATTTGGACTGTATCGGTGTGTTTTTATTACCCACGTTCGGTGTCTCGCAAATACACTTCTCATCCGGTGCGTTGTCTTTTGACTCGCGTGGCGCAATCTAAGAAGCTGCTAAGTAGAATCCCTGAGGACACAACAAGTTTACGTCTCTATACCTGATAGTAAGCCACTATTGGGACGTCATACCATAGTCTTATTGAACGTATCACCATGCGTCAGCCGGATGACCATTGGCAGCGTCATCCTTCATTCGCTACGTTCCAGTTAACCAAAGCTCTTTCTTCCGGATATTGGTGAAGTCCCAAAAGCAATGCACCGCATTCTGTTGAGCGCGGATTACAAACCGTGCAGCATTTCTCAACCTAGGCCTGTACCTCTGGCTAAGCGTGAGGCGTTGTCGCAAGCTTTGAAAAATATGTCACGGAAGACTTGATGGAACCCATACAGTGTTTTGAATGGGTTTATGCACTAGTGGCCGTTCGTAGGAAAGATGGCTCTATTCGTGTATGCACCGACCTTCGAGCGCTTAATCGACATAGAATTGTGGACAAGTTCCCTCTGACTCCTATAAACGAGTTGTTGGTTAAGCTATCAATCGCTAAACTTTCTCAAAGCTGGATATTCGCAGTGGATACTACCACATTCCACTGACTCCAGATTGTCGACATTTGACTGCTTTCCTCACGCAAAATGGTTTGTATCAATACAAAGTGCCACTGATTGGCGTTAGTAGTGTCCCAGCAGCTTGGCAGAAAGTTATTACTCCATCATTATCAGATTTCAAAGAGTGTATTGTGTAAGTGGATGCTATTTGTGTCTTTGGTAGTAAACCCACCGAACATCAGGAAAACCTTCATAATCTGCTGCATAGACTGAAGAAACTAAATCCCCGCCTGAAGATTAACAAATGCCAGTGCGCTGTAACGGAGGTCGAGTTTATTGGACATGTTATTTTTACCTTGGGTATAAAGCCTTATGTGCAGAACACCAGAGCATTTCTCGATTGTCCAAAACCATGCAACGTTACACAGATGAAAGATTTCTTGGAGTTGTGTTCTTATTACCTTCGACATTTACCGAATTTTGCCAATATTGCGGAGCCGTTGCGGACGGTGACGCGCCAAAACCAGGAGTTTTGCTGGGCCACTGAACAAGTCAATGCTTACATGACCATACGAGTGATGATTGAATCCACTCCTACGGTAGCAATCTTCAATGAGCACTGTCCAACGTTTGTTTCAACGGATGCTTCAGAATTTGGCTAGGGTGCAGTTCTATCCCAGCTACGCGATGACGAGGAGAAAGTGATTGCGTACGCATCTTGCCTGATACCGAAACAAATTATTCTGCCGGCAAGGAGGTCTTCGCATGCGTCTGTGCATGTGAGAAATGGCACTTTAATTATTCGGACGTCGATGAAATTTGCGCGCCGATCATTTTGCTCTTACAACACTATTAAGTGGCTGTAACAAAGGCCAAAGCCGGTATGCTTGAGTCGTTGATACTCACTTTTATTGAAATATGATTATGAAATAAAACACGTGCCACGGTGGTTTAATCAACTTGAAGATGTCCTGTCGAGACTCCCACTGTCCAACGAAGGGAAAAAGAGGGTTTAAAAGAGGTAAAAATGATATCGCAGCTCTCAGACGGAACACCTACAATAACCTTTAATCTAATACGAGAGCATACTGACAAAGACCCTGTACTAGCGAAGCTTCGGGAGTACATATCCACTTCATGGCCCAGTCGTACCAAGATCCAACCTGAGTAACTTCCAGACTATACCCTACGGCACCAGCTTTCTACTGTGAGCAGCTGCGTTATTAGTGGCGAACATTTTGTGGTCCCTGCAAGCCTTATTCCCTTGGTGGTTGCATGTACGCATGAGTCATCCGGGAATTGCGCGAACAAAAGCTCTGGTACGACAATACTCTTGGTGATCGAAGTTGTATCCCAGCGTCGAGACGGTTATTCTGAAATGTTACACTTTCCAACAATCTGATAAAGGGCTAGGCTCCCAAAGTGCTCCAGTCCAATCTGTCGTGTACCCAATGAAGCCATGGGCGAAACTGGCAATGTATATTATGGACCCGTTTGCCAATGCACCCCCGCAGAAGCGCAACGTGCTAGTGGCTACGTGTTTCTGCAACAAATGGCCAGAGGCTATTCAATGCGGAGAGGTACCTACAGCCGTTATTATAAAGTGGCTCTCTTGGTTGTATGCAAGGTACAGTTTGTCAGAAGCAATAGTCACTGATAACGGCCCACAGATTCGAAGTAACGAGTAGGTTCAATTCCTAAGGCGCAATGGTATCAGACACACCAGGATTGTATCTTATAACCCTGCAGCGAATGGACTCGTCGAATGACTTAATCGTAAATTGAAAGAATAGCTACAAGTCCTTCGGCTTTCGGGAGAGTCCTAGAATGATGCGTTGGTATCTGCATTGGAGGCATACAGAACCACTACACGTACTGCAACGGCAACAACCCACAAAGAGCTACTGATAG
Organism: Dicrocoelium dendriticum; assembly: GCA_944474145.2. NCBI lineage: Eukaryota > Metazoa > Platyhelminthes > Trematoda > Plagiorchiida > Dicrocoeliidae > Dicrocoelium > Dicrocoelium dendriticum. The sequence continues at coordinate 156,385,655 of OX104063.1, read as the reverse complement.
GGTGCACAATTAGAACTCGATTAAATGCAGCGTTTACATCCGACGAAACGGCCGATCACAAAGAATACGAAAGATGGGCTGTTTACCAGGCTAAATATAGAAGCGTTGGGAGAATGTATCCTCCAGGGACATTTGTTCGTGTGAGACTACCCTATTACCGGAAAGGAGGTAATGGGTTCGGACCACTGACCCGTGTGGAAATTGTGTGCATGCCAGGGAATTACAAGTTGGCTGATGGGACAAAGGTGAATGCAAGACGGCTGCATACAGCGCTTTCCCAACGTGCAAGTCAACAGACGAACACACCTGGAACACAGTGTTTGCAACAAGCTAACACAAAGTTACGACTTTCCGGGCGGGTACGCCGCCCTCTCTACCGTTACATATTAACGGAGAAAACCACATGTCAATAAATTAGATTGTTCATGGACATGCAGTGTCTATATTTTTACAAACAGTGGAGGGGCCATGTCGTGTTCAAATGCTTGATTTTGTTTTTGCCCGCGATTCGCTTATCACACTCACACTTCTATTTAGCACTCATTGGCCTATCATGTGATCTTGCATTTGAGTGGTTACAATTCGAACCGTTGTCGATTTAATTGTACTACGCGTTTGTGGGGACAGTTTTCTCTATACATACGTTCCGGTGCTTCCCTGGTCTGCTACTTTTTCGGGATACAACAAACCCTACCGTCATGCTGACACATTCGACTGGCATGCCAGAGAGGACAGCCTGCAAGCACACACCAACAACCTTAACGCTGTGACCTTGTCGTCAACGTTAGTAACAGTACAACCTTTACCACAAACGGCGGGTCATTCAAATGTTTTGTAAAATTTGCTTAACCAGCACGATGCCCAATGTGCCACAGTCTAAAAATCTAGGTAGATCGTGTTCCGAAATTGTTAAGGTCATTCCGTGCCGCAACTGTTGGAAGTTTTTCCATGCGTGCTGCCTCCGAGTTAAATCTGGTCAGGCCAAGTTCTTAAACGAACCAGATTCTCTGTGGTTCTACCACTGTTTTTTCTTGTCGTTTTATTGAGGTGTGCCAATCTGAAGGAGGATCGTGGGCTCTAAATGGAGGCCGATGAATTGGGATGCACCGCTTTGTTGGACGTTGATTTGCCAACCGGACAGGAGTGACGCTCTGCGTTCACATGTGAGTTGAAACTAGACCATAAACGTCTAGCAAAGCAATTCGGCGGCTGGTCGAGCAGCGGGGGTTGAAACTGCATAATAAAAGTGAAGTTGGAACGGGACCATAAGGTTAAAAATCGTAAGCTGGTGAAGGAGAAGAGGGGAAGGTTTGAGCAATAGAATCCAAACCCCTATCCACCCTGCTCGATGTAGCAGATAGAGCGCCGTTTCTTATCCTTTGCGTCTGTCAGAATAACAAGAAACTGTGCGAAGAAAATTTCATTATATTGCGTGTGCAGGTTACTGTCAGGTTGCCCATGCCTAGACGGGAGAACCATTAGGGTTCTCAACCAAAGTCAGTGGTTCAAAAACCTGACGGCAAGGTAGCGGGTTTGGTGAGAGACTACAAGGAGTTCGTTTTAAGGAATAAGGAGCCATTCGAATTCCAACCATTAACCTGGAGGACCAGGAGGCAGAATTTGTCTGGCGTCTAGCCATTGACCAATCTGAGATGATTGGCTCTGAAAGCGCAAAAAGCACCACCCAGCATAGCTCAATGGATCTCTGAAGCACGCAAACCATCGCACCACGTAAGGTCCAGCCTCATTACGATGGGGATGGATTCAGTACAGCAAACAAACTGTCCATATTGGACTTGGTGCTCACAAATTAAGAGCTTATTATTGACAAGTTATTGATGCAGTATCTCATTGACCATGTAGTAATAACCTTCAACTATGGGTGTTATGCAGTGTATCCATCTGAACACTCGGAACTAACTCATACAAACACACGTTACCCCGCGTTGGACGAACATTTCGACTCATCTGCTTGCGAATTCTCAAACAACAGTCCCCTTGACAACCTTTGAACAGATTTCGTTAAAAGATTAAGCGGCACCGTCAACAGAGCGTCAGAGACCAAGCCCCTTTGTCCTGCAACAACGCATTCAATTCTAAGGAACAGGGTTCAAAAAGACATGGTGATAACGGATGCACCATGGTGTGCATACAAGGCTAACCTCGACTCAGAGACTTAGGACAATTCCCTGATCCATGGCAGCCATTGCACTGCACTTGTTCTTGAGGACAAAGTAACTTGTCAACAGTGCCTAGTTAAAAAATTTCTGGCGAACAACAACGTGCTGTATAGGCATGTCAACAATCTTCGTAAAGTGAAGCGCGGCATCCCTCCAATGTTCACGACAGGCGGTAGAGTACAAAGCGCCCGGGAAGCAGCTAATGCCCAACGGCTACAATACGCACCCAATTTTCGAACTCGCAACCTCTACATGTCCCATAATGTCATGCACATTAGCGACTTCATTGTTTAAGCACAATTTTCAACCCATCAATTGTGCTAGAGAAGTTACTCTCACTGCGCAATCATACCTCTCCCGGCGCAGACAACATCCGCCAGAAACCATTGAAGGCTGCGGCCACTAAGCTAGCTGAGACACTGTTACAACTCTTCTAAAGGTACTTTGATGAACAGCAGTTCCCCACTAAGTGGAAGCGCGGCATCATCACCCCAATTTTTAAAGGCGGTAGCCGTTCAGTGCTTGCAAACTATCGCTCAGTGACTGTCCTACCTGTGCTCGCGAAAAAGATGGAAGCGGTGGTCGCTGAGGCTCTAATGGAATATTTAGAAAAATGCAACATTTGGGCACCGGAGCAGCGTGGCTTCAATCATCACCGGTCATGCACCACTAATCTGCTGACTGTACGAGGTAGTGGGGCGGAAGTGGTTGTTGATGGGTTGGAGATGACGTCAGCTATCTGGACTACACCAAAACTGTCGACTACTTGAATCACCGCATCCTACTTCACAGGCTACAGAGCTACGGAATCGGAGACACTGTTCTTGATTGGATGGACAACAGAAGCTTCAAGTTCGATTTTGGTGGAATGTGGTGTCCCGCAGAGCTCAACACTGGGATCGCGCTTATTCCAGGTGTTTATCAACAACCTGGCAAAAGTAATCCCCTCCAATTTCCTGCTTTTCGCTGATCATGTCAAGATATGGCGGGTGATTAGTAACAATGATGATCACGATCTACTCCAACACGACCTAGATTGACTTTAGGTATAATCAACGAGGAAGGTGCTTCAGTTAAACATAACTGCGTGTAAGGTGATCCATCTGCCTCACCAGCCAGTGAACGTGTACAAACTTAGAGACCACACGTTGCAGAAGGACTCTCAGGAGCGGGACGTGGATGTACGTATACAGGAAACTCTCGGTGTTAAAAACAAGCAGAGAAGGCGTCCAAAACTGACAATCAACACCACTGCATTCTTCGCTTAGCGTTCTGTCGGCTTAACCTCTCAATCTGCCCCAGACATGGTAGTCTTGACAGAAACAGGACCTCGTCGCTCTCGAGACGCCTCAACGAAGGGAAATCAAGAACGTCATGGGCCTCTATCTGCCCTATCAGCCTAGACTGAACTTTCTAAGAACTTACAGAAGTCGATATCTCTATTAGCGGGGAGATCTCATAATGGTTGACCAGATACTGAAAAACCGAAACCACATTTGCCGTCGGTTGCTGGAATTGAACTACAAAAATAACAAGAAGGAGATCATCCGCTGTAACAGACAATACAATATAGCCGGCTTGAATGTCGTAGAAACTGCATTCCCCCCGGGTGTGCCAGCCTTAGAACGCCTTCCCTAATTATGTCCTCCTTGCCCACAATCTGGCGATGTTTGAAAAAAATTGACAATGCGTTGTCTCATTTGTATTTAATGTTATAACATGTTAGGCAGGTTATATAGAACCATACGGAGGGTTGAATTACCATCTTTATAGGGAATACCTACCGTCCCAATCCACTCCGTAGTAGGCCGTGGGTGAGGATTTAAAATTCGCTGCAACTGGAATTTCACTAACCGCTTCGGATATGCACTACCAAGCAATTGGCTCCTTGCTTCTTTCCGGGTGGCCTTCCTATCTGCTTTCCCTGTGCACAAGATCTAAGCTCAGTGAAACAGAGCTGAGGCGATTCCAGCATCCACACGCTTTGGGTGACCTGAACAATGATGGAGTACATCATATGTGTCCGTCGGCTAATGATATATCGTTGTTTTTGGACTATCCTCATTCCTGTGAACTAAGCAGTCAAGGAATGGCAATGTTCCACCGCCAGATTCCAATTCTATAGTGAAAGTGATATTTTCCGCAAGTGTTCAAGCGGTTTAGAAACTCATCCTTGTTATCCTGTTTTACGATAATAAATGTGTCATCCACGTAGCGCCACCAAAATTTTCGGTGAGCTACAAGAGTCGATCAGGGCCTTTCTTTCAAAGTCTGCCACCTACAAACTGACGATCCCATGGCAAGTCCCTGTTCATGAGTGTATACTCTAGACTGGAAAGTGAAATAAGAATTATCGAGCCACAATGTCACTCCTTCCTTTATTCGATATATTGTAAGCTTTGTCCTCTCTCTCAGGTTACTGTCCCCAGTTTGATGGTGTTTCGCTATCTAAAGAATCTCGCATATTGGCAAGGTGGTAAATCGCGAGCAAGCCTCGAAACTGACCATCATTTCATCTGACTCAACCTCAAGAACCGCCACCTTTCCCGTAAAGTCATAAGTTTTTATGAAGATATTCGTTTGCCATGTTAAGGGCTGCAATATGCTAACCAACTATCTAGCTAGTTCATGCGCTAGAAACCCATGCCATCTACAATAGGTCGAATGGTTACATCGGGCTTATTTATCTTCGGTAATTCATACAATCTTGGTGGAAGACATTGTTTCGGGTATATGTTATACCATATTCCCGGTCCTAGATGCTCCTTTACGTTCCTTAAGTAATTACCAACTTCTGTCTTATTCTTTTTCATCACTGACGTGGTAGACTTACTGTCTATAACTTTATATCGTCCCGGCACAAGGTGCTCCTCCACTTTTTCCAAATAATCTGACTTGTTCATTATCACGGTGGTTTTGTCTTTATCGGCTTCTGTGATAACAATGTTCGGATCTTGTTTTGGGGCAGTTAATGCGACACGTTCCTCTGGAGCAAGATTCGGATCCTCCGGCCACTTAAATTGTATAATGTTTACAAGCTCTTCACGAATATGCTCAGCTGTTGAAGCGTTAAAGCAATCTCCACACTAGGAACAACTTTTTCGGCTTTTATCTCGGATTTATTGACGGTAAATGTCAAACCCTTCCCCATTAGTCTACCATCTGTCTCACTCAGCGTTCTATCTAACTTATTAATTAAGTTACAATACCTGTTACTAGTTGGACCGGTGGCATCGCTACTTAAGGACATCAAATGGTGGAAGTTACGGTGCTGTCTTGTTTTGTGCGCCTTCCTTGCGTTGACTTGCCATCCCAAGCTTTGTTGTTAAGCGTGTCATAGTCTGCTTGCGTTAGGATAGTTTGCAACTATGAATTCAGTCGATTTGCATGGAGGCGGATTTCACTCAGGCGTCGCGTGGTCAGGTAAATCAGTTGCTTCAAAAATGCTTTACTCGGGTTGAAAGCTATTATGGAAAATGTATAAGCGTTGTCCGGTGGTTTGCCTAAAACTTTTTGGAGTATGATGTTATTTTTGAGGTAATTGATGTTTAAAACGCGATTATTTTCCCAATTCGCTTAAAGGACAGTTAATCGAAGGAACTTACTTGCCAATTTTTGAACGCGAGGTCTGCAAAGGCATTCAAAAGCTTGGAGCATACTTGGAATAGATTAAGAACACGTGGTTACCGAAAGCTTTGAACACAACCGGTTGGCATAATTTGTGGGCAATGTTTTGCTTTTGACATGAAAGCTTCATCAGGCTGAGTGAACCTGCCGGTGATTGGTATATCACTTATATAGAAATGGCATGATAATCGCGAGAAATGGGATGTAGGCAGTAGGCCAATGGCGTTACAGGCAAACGCATCCCTCCAAATAGTTCATGGAACGGTTACAAGTGGTCCGCGCTACAAGGTCACACAAGTAAGTCCTATTAACGATGGATGCTGGGATGATGTGATGTTCGTTCTGTGACTTGGATCCGTCCGTCGGCGCTCCTCAGACTGGTCGGGTTTTAATAAAGCTCGCCACTCCCTCGAAACCTCTGCCGAGTCCATTCTGTTCACCCAGCTGTTCTCTTTGCTAATCTCAACCGCCTCAGCAGTTAGCCTCTGAGGAGTTGACCGCAATAACTTTCTAACGATCTTGACGTTGTCTAAATCGATCTCATACCCAGTAGCTAGTGCGTGCATCACTACCGCCGAGCTACTTAGTAGAGCCATATATCCAAGATCCTTTCTCCGTGGTCGTGTTAGCGTCTCTGGTGTTCTACTATCTATGTGCGTAACTCTCTCGCGGTTTGACTGATGTACACCTGTGCGCAGTCTTTGTGACGGATTTGGTAGATGCAAATGGTTGTCCTACCTACGGGAAATGGGTTTTCAACTGTGCTAGTGTAGAGCGGAGCGTTTTGCCTATCTGGAAATTTCCGCTTAGGTTTCCTTTATTTAGGAGCCTTTGGATGGTCCCCGAATTTCCAACATTATAAGGAATACCTACCGTCCCAATCCACTCCGTAGTAGGCCGTGGGTGAGGATTTAAAATTCGCTGCAACTGGAATTTCACTAACCGCTTCGGATATGCACTACCAAGCAATTGGCTCCTTGCTTCTTTCCGGGTGGCCTTCCTATCTGCTTTCCCTGTGCACAAGATCTAAGCTCAGTGAAACAGAGCTGAGGCGATTCCAGCATCCACACGCTTTGGGTGACCTGAACAATGATGGAGTACATCATATGTGTCCGTCGGCTAATGATATATCGTTGTTTTTGGACTATCCTCATTCCTGTGAACTAAGCAGTCAAGGAATGGCAATGTTCCACCGCCAGATTCCAATTCTATAGTGAAAGTGATATTTTCCGCAAGTGTTCAAGCGGTTTAGAAACTCATCCTTGTTATCCTGTTTTACGATAATAAATGTGTCATCCACGTAGCGCCACCAAAATTTTCGGTGAGCTACAAGAGTCGATCAGGGCCTTTCTTTCAAAGTCTGCCACCTACAAACTGACGATCCCATGGCAAGTCCCTGTTCATGAGTGTATACTCTAGACTGGAAAGTGAAATAAGAATTATCGAGCCACAATGTCACTCCTTCCTTTATTCGATATATTGTAAGCTTTGTCCTCTCTCTCAGGTTACTGTCCCCAGTTTGATGGTGTTTCGCTATCTAAAGAATCTCGCATATTGGCAAGGTGGTAAATCGCGAGCAAGCCTCGAAACTGACCATCATTTCATCTGACTCAACCTCAAGAACCGCCACCTTTCCCGTAAAGTCATAAGTTTTTATGAAGATATTCGTTTGCCATGTTAAGGGCTGCAATATGCTAACCAACTATCTAGCTAGTTCATGCGCTAGAAACCCATGCCATCTACAATAGGTCGAATGGTTACATCGGGCTTATTTATCTTCGGTAATTCATACAATCTTGGTGGAAGACATTGTTTCGGGTATATGTTATACCATATTCCCGGTCCTAGATGCTCCTTTACGTTCCTTAAGTAATTACCAACTTCTGTCTTATTCTTTTTCATCACTGACGTGGTAGACTTACTGTCTATAACTTTATATCGTCCCGGCACAAGGTGCTCCTCCACTTTTTCCAAATAATCTGACTTGTTCCTTATCACGGTGGTTTTGTCTTTATCGGCTTCTGTGATAACAATGTTCGGATCTTGTTTTGGGGCAGTTAATGCGACACGTTCCTCTGGAGCAAGATTCGGATCCTCCGGCCACTTAAATTGTATAATGTTTACAAGCTCTTCACGAATATGCTCAGCTGTTGAAGCGTTAAAGCAATCTCCACACTAGGAACAACTTTTTCGGCTTTTATCTCGGATTTATTGACGGTAAATGTCAAACCCTTCCCCATTAGTCTACCATCTGTCTCACTCAGCGTTCTATCTAACTTATTAATTAAGTTACAATACCTGTTACTAGTTGGACCGGTGGCATCGCTACTTAAGGACATCAAATGGTGGAAGTTACGGTGCTGTCTTGTTTTGTGCGCCTTCCTTGCGTTGACTTGCCATCCCAAGCTTTGTTGTTAAGCGTGTCATAGTCTGCTTGCGTTAGGATAGTTTGCAACTATGAATTCAGTCGATTTGCATGGAGGCGGATTTCACTCAGGCGTCGCGTGGTCAGGTAAATCAGTTGCTTCAAAAATGCTTTACTCGGGTTGAAAGCTATTATGGAAAATGTATATAGCGTTGTCCGGTGGTTTGCCTAAAACTTTTGGAGGTATGATGTATATTTTTTGAGGTAATTGATGTTTAAAAACGCGATTATTTTCCCAATTCGCTTAAAGGACAGTTAATCGAAGGAACTTACTTGCCAATTTTTGAACGCGGGGTCTGCAAAGGCATTCAAAAGCTTGGAGCATACTTGGAATAGATTAAGAACACGTGGTTACCGAAAGCTTTGAACACAAACCGGTTGGCATAATTTGTGGGCAATGTTTTGCTTTTGACATGAAAGCTTCATCAGGCTGAGTGAACCTGCCGGTGATTGGTATATCACTTATATAGAAATGGCATGATAATCGCGAGAAATGGGATGTAGGCAGTAGGCCAATGGCGTTACAGGCAAACGCATCCCTCCAAATAGTTCATGGAACGGTTACAAGTGGTCCGCGCTACAAGGTCACACAAGTAAGTCCTATTAACGATGGATGCTGGGATGATGTGATGTTCGTTCTGTGACTTGGATCCGTCCGTCGGCGCTCCTCAGACTGGTCGGGTTTTAATAAAGCTCGCCACGCGCTCGAAAGCTCTGCCGAGTCCATTCTGTTCACCCAGCTGTTCTCTTTGCTAATCTCAACCGCCTCAGCTGTTAGCCTCTGAGGAGTTGGACCGCAATAACTTTCTAACGATCTTGACGTTGTCTAAATCGATCTCTTACCCAGTAGCTAGTGCGTGCATCACTACCGCCGAGCTACTTAGTAGAGCCATATATCCAAGATCCTTTCTCCGTGGTCGTGTTAGCGTCTCTGGTGTTTCTACTATCTATGTGCGTAACTCTCTCGCGGTTTGACTGATGTACACCTGTGCGCAGTCTTTGTAACGGATTTGGTAGATGCAATTGGTTGTCCTATCTGCGGGAAGTGGGTTTTCAACCGCGCTAGTGTAGAGCGGAGCGTTTTGCCCATCTGGAAATTTCCGCTTAGGTTTCCTTTATTTAAGACCCTTTAGATGATCCCCGAATTTCCATCTTTATAAGGAATACCTACCGTCCCAATCCACTCCGTAGTAGGCCGTGGGTGAGGATTTAAAATTCGCTGCAACTGGCCTTTCGTTAACTGCCTCGGATATGCACTACCAAGCAATTGGCTCCTTGCTTCTTTCCGGGTGGCCTTCCTATCTGATTTCCCTGTGCACAAGATCTAAGCTCAGTGAAACAGAGCTGAGGCGATTCCAGCATCCACACGCTTTGGGTGACCTGAACAATGATGGAGTACATCATATGTGTCCGTCGGCTAATGATATATCGTTGTTTTTGGACTACCCTCATTCCAGTGAACTAAGCAGTCAAGGAATGGCAATGTTCCACCGCCAGATTCCAATTCTTTAGTGAAAGTGATATTTTCCGCAAGTGTTCAAGCGGTTTAGAAACTCGTCCTTCTTATCCCGTTTTACGACAATAAATATGTCATCCACGTAATGCCACCAAATTTTCGGTGAGCTACAAGAGTCGATCAGGGCCTTCCTTTCAAAGTCTGCCATCTACAAACTGACGATCCCATGGCTAGTCCCTGTTCATGAGTGTATACTCTAGACTGGAAAGTGAAATAAGAATTATCGAGCCACAATGTCACTCCTTCCTTTATTCGATATATTGTAAGCTTTGTCCTCTCTCTCAGGTTACTGTCCCCAGTTTGATGGTGTTTCGCTATCTAAAGAATCTCGCATATTGGCAAGTTGGTAAATGGCTAGCTAACCTCGAAACTGACCATCATTTCATCTGACTCAACCTCAAGAACCGCCACCTTTCCCGTAAAGTCATAAGTTCTTTATGAAGGTATTCGTTTGCCATGTCAAGGGCTGTAATATGCTAATAAACTATCTAGCTAGTTCATGCGCAAGGAACCGATGCCATCTAAAATAGGCCGAATGGGTACATCGGGCTTATTTATCTTCGGTAAATCATACACTCTTGGTGGAAGACATTGTTTCGGATATATGTTATACCATATTCTCGGTCCTTGATGCTCCTTTACGTTCCTTAAGTAATTACCAACTTCTGTCTTATTCTTTTTCATCACTGACGTGGTAGACTTACTGTCGATAACTTTATATGGTCCCGGCACAAGGTGCTCCTCCACTTTTTCCAAATAATCTGACTTGTTCATTATCACGGTGGTTTTGTCTTTATCGGCTTCTGTGATAACAATGTTCGGATCTTGCTTTAGGGCAGTTAATGCGACACGTTCCTCTGGAGCAAGATTCGGATCCTCCGGCCGCTTAAATTGTATAATGTTTACAAGCTCTTCACGAATATGCTCAGCTGTTGAAGCGGTAAAGCAGTCTCCACACTAGGAACAACGTTTTCGGCTTTTATCTCGGATTTATTGATAGTAAATGTCAAACCCTTCCCCATTAGTCTACCATCTGTCTCACTCAGCGCTCTATCTAACTTATTAATTAAGTTACAATACCTGTTGCTAGTTGGACCGGTGGCATTGCTACTTAAGGACATCAAATGGTGGAAGTTACGGTGCTGTCTTCTTTTGTGCGCCTTCCTTGCGTTGACTTGCCATCCCAAGCTTTGTTGTTAAGCGTATCATAGTCTGCCTGCGTAAGGAGAGTTTGCAACTATGAATTCAGTCGATTTGCGTGGAGGCGGATTTCACTCAGGCGTCGCGTGGTCAGCTAAATCAGTTGCTTCAAAAATGCTTTACTCGGGTTGAAAGCTATTATGGAAAAAGTATAAGAGTTGTCCGGTGGTTTGCCTAAAACTTTTTGGAGTATGATGTTATTTTTGAGGTAATTGATGTTTGAAATGGGAGTATTCTCCCAATTCGCTTAAAGGACAGTCAAACGAAGGAACTTACTTGCAATTTTTTGAACGCGAGGTCTGCAAAGGCATTCAAAAGCTTGGAGCATACTTGGAACAGATTAAGAACACGTGGTTACCGAAAGCTTTGAACACAACCGGTTGGCATAATTTGTGGGCAATGTTTTGCTTTTGACATGAAAGCTTCATCAGGCTGAGTGAACCAGCCGGTGATTGGTATATCACTTATATAGAAATGGCATGATAATCGCGAGAAATGGGATGTAGGCAGTAGGTCAATTGCGTTACAGGCAAACGCATCCCTCCAAATAGTTCATGGAACGGTTACAAGTGGTCCGCGCTACAAGGTCACACAAGTAAGTCCTATTAACGATGGATGCTGGGATGATGTGATGTTCGTTCTGTGACTTGGATCCGTCCGTCGGCGCTCCTCAGACTGGTCGGGTTTTAATAAAGCTCGCCACGCCCTCGAAACCTCTGCCGAGTCCATTCTGTTCACCCAGCTGTTCTCTTTGCTAATCTCAACCGCCTCAGCAGTTAGCCTCTGAGGAGTTGACCGCAATAACTTTCTAACGATCTTGACGTCGTCCAAATCGATCTCATAACAAGAAACTAGTGCGTACATCACTACCGCCGAGCTACTTAGTAGAGCCATATATCCAAGATTTTTTCTCCGTGGTCGTGTTATGCGTCTCTGGTGTTCTACTATCTTTGTGCGTAACTCTCTCGCGGTTTGACTGATGTACACCTGTGCGCAGTCTTTGCAACGGATTTGGTAGATGCCAATGGTTGTCCTACCTGCGGGAAATGGGTCTTCAACTGCGCTAGAGTAGAGCGGAGCGTTTTCCCTATCTGGAAATTTCCGTTTAGGTCTCCTTTATTTAGGACCCTTCGGATGGTCCCCGAATTTCCATCATTATAAGGAATACCTACCGTCCCAATCCACTCCGTAGTAGGCCGTGGGTGGAGATTATGGATACGCTAAGATTGTAGCTGCTATCTGCCATGTTTTCGGATGAAGCATGTCAACTTCGGAAGTACAATATGTGCACGACTTTAGCAGCTTCCACAAACTGGTCGCTGAACTAAAACTGACGTGTGTAGATAAAGGCACATCAGAGAATGGTACAGGCAAATCACACAAGCTGGTAGCACTCCGGGAAATATGAGCATGGAAAAATTGTTTAACCCGTGCTTCGTTGAGTTGCAAGATGGGGTGTTCGTTCGTCCTCTCCTGATGCTAAGTGATGATTGTCTACTGTTTGTTTCGCTATTCCCTCTAGCAGTGTCTGTAACTGAAGATATCGCAAGGTTTCCATTCAACTAAATGACACCACCTGATGATGGGCTTAAATGTAACCGGATAAATGGCTATGCCATGTTGTGCAGTTGGTGCTACATTAACACTCGTACCCACCCAAATCAGAAATAGGCCGATTTTCCAAACATACCTAAAAGCTCTTAAGCTTTTAGAACGCTACCAGTCGGATTCCGAATAACATAGCACATCCAGCCATCCAAACGAAATTTGCCACCTTGACAACCTGCGAGCAGCACGGTAGGCAATTCCATCCTACTCGCTTCGGTTAAGCTTTAACTACCTAAGGCTGGACTAAAGTTACCTAGCTCTATATATTCGTCCGCCCACAGTACCATCCGTGAGTGGGTTTCCACAGCCTGGTCAACCAGCACAATATATCTGCATTGCGTCAACATGCATGAATGCCTGCTGTAAATCAACAGAGACTACTGGTCGCTCTATAGAAATCTGCGACGTGCCTATCCTCCTCCATTTGTTATGCCATCAGACAATCTGTTGAAAACGACCCCATGTTAACTGCATTTCCCACTTCAGGCTTCTGATGATCAGAGACTTTTGCGCTTGAATTCTGTGCTGTGCTGTGTGGCCGCACTTTAACTCGGCTCTCGCTTTGCCCTCTGTGGCCACTCTAATTCTCCCCACACAATATTGTGTGCGCTCGTTCGAACCAGTTCGGTGAGCTCTACTTAGGTCCCTTTGGATCTAACCTGTGTGAATTATACCCTTGCTCCAGTTCCCAGTTTTCGGCATATTCTTTGCCGGGTTCTACATGTGTAGCAACATCAAATCGGAGATTTACGGGAACGATTTTGGTCTCATTCGGAAGAAGAATCTGAGGGCTTCCAAACTACTCGGCAACTATCCCTGCAAGTTGCAGCACAACAAGAGTACCGTTATGTTGCTTCGCGCATCAACTGAACAGCTCTAGGGACGCTTATCAGCGTTCCACCTGCATCATTGTTTAAGGCAGGCCGATCGACACACGCCGCCGTTTTGTGTGGGTGTGTGCGTTCAACTGCGAGTCGATTGCTCGCTGAACCCGACAGTCTGCGCGTTCCGACCTCCATCTGTCTCGACCGCCTGACCTTGGTGCGGTTGAAAAACTCTCAATTCGTGTGCGAGTTTGCGTGTTTGTGCTTCACGCCTGGCGCAAAGAACACCCATCAAGTTGAGCGCTCAGATAGGCCCTGCTGCAAACGACAAGCGGGCGGCTAGCATTCCAATGGTCCAACGTCGCCTATGTTGCACAGACAATTGCAGTAACGTCCTTAAACTCGGAGTAACCTGCTCTAGCTACATGAGCTCGTACTGTCCGCAATGTGTAGGCAAATCCCTCTAAGCGGTGAGACAGACAAACCAAGTTGCTGACACAATTTGAATTTGTCCAACATATCAAGTCATTCAGTTGTCAACTGGTTATCTTTGCCCATGAAAAGTGCGATAGGATGACTGAGATAATCGCGCGTTTTGTAAATACTAAGCTCGACCTCACGGAGGTAAATATAACCACGCTAATACTTCAACCAGCCAAAGTAAGCTCTGAAGCTAAGCCGAAGAAGAGAGCTAGACCCTCCAACCGCACTGCAACGTCTGTGTCTCTACATCCACCGGGTCACCTCCATCCCATAAGTGGACAATCCTTAAACATGCCTGCTTCCACTTCTCCAACCATATACGCTTTACCTAGAAATCCAGCCATGACACCGACAGCTCAGAGCCGAAGGCAATCCGGTGCAGATAACAAGCAGGTAACGTATGCATCGCGTTAGGAAGGAATACACGAGTCGAACAAGCCAGGACCCCATCGCCTCGGCCGGCTATCCAAACCCATCCGCCCTGATTGGGGCGAACAGAGAGCCAACCAGGAGAAGCGGCCAATGAACGCTAGGTTGAAGTTCTTTTATTGGCTGTAAGTTAACCTTTCCAGAGCTTTCCACGGTCGCTTTAAATATATTGTTCACGAACTTTCCAATTTACCTTTATAATGAACGGTGTGATTTGCTAATTCATTCCTGTTGCCCTGCTCGTCCGATTCGTCTTCTCTCTGTCCTGTGGGGGGCCAGCGAATTCGGGTTTGATTGGGAATCAAGCGTCCATTCAGGCGAGGGACGAACACTTCAACTGGCGACGGTTTGAACCCTAATCAATATGTCCATATCGGCTGACGAGCTCAAGGCCATTCTACTGCAGCAACAAGCACAATTTGAGGCATCCCAACTCAGGCTGATCGAAACTCTTACGCGCCAACTCTCAATCCAGACCGGTTCACTGTCTACAACCGTCAAGCCGTCCGCATCGGTAGACGCCATCACTAACAGCATTACCGAATTTTCGTACGACCCCAATGCTGGCCTAACTTTTGAATCTTGGTTCAAGCGTTATGAAGATGTGTTCCGCGTTGAACTTGGAGACCATGATGACGATTGGAAAGTCCGATTGCTGTTAAGGAAACTTGGAACAGCAGAGCACTCCAGGTATGTCAACTTTATTTTGCCTAAGAACGCTCGAGACTGCACTTTTGAGGAGACTGTCAAATGCTTGGGCCAAATATTTGGAGAGCAGTCATCCATCTTCAACACGCGATATCAATGCCTGAAGATCACCAAGGCAGACGCTGATGACTACGTCACTTATGCTGGCATCGTCAATCGCGAGTGCGAAAAATTCGACATCAAATCCATTACGGCAGATCAGTTCAAATGCCTGATTTTTATCTGTGGCCTACATTCCCCACGGGATGCAGAGATTCGCACCAGGCTGCTGAGTAAACTTGAACAAGACCAGCAAATGACTCTACAGACCATAACTACTGAATGCCAACGATTGCTGAACCTCAAGCATGACACGCTTATGCTGGAGAAACAACAATCCATTCCAAATCTTAGTGTATTAAAAACAACCTCAAAGAAACCGCTTTCAAGTGAAACAGGCCATGAAAAGCCCAGACAGAATACCAAGCCGCCGACTGCCTGTTGGAGATGTGGTGAGTGGCATTTTGTTCGAGTGTGTCCATTCCTGCAACACGTTTGCCACAAGTGTCATAAACGGGGCCATAAGGAAACGCACTGCCGATGCAGACCGCAGTTCAAGCGTGCAAGACATACGCGACCGCATTCAACTGTTCCCAAAAGATTCAGCAACTATAGTACGGTTCAAGCGGCCTACTCTGATGAACATGTGGCTCGCAGAAAGTACATCAGAGTTCACCTGAACGGGCATCAAGTGCGTCTTCAGCTTGATACAGCCTCGGACATCACAATTATCTCCAGCAAAACTTGGCAGTATATTGGTGCTCCGTCAATCAGCCGAACGACACATGTTGCACTTAACGCTTCAGGAGGTCAACTTAATCTCATTGGTGAGCTGCAGTGTGAAATGGTTTTTGGCGCTGCTCGGGCAAACGGTGTCGTGTACATTACGGGCCTGTCACATTTGAATCTTCTTGGACTCGACTGGATCCAGAAGCTCCACCTGTTCGACATCCCCCTGAGTCAAGTCTGCAATACCCTCCGGCTCGGATATACGAGGCCCTCTTCAGAAGGTGACGGACCAAACATCAACCTGATCGAGCAGCTACGAAGGAAATTCCCGGCTGTGTTTTGCAACGACTTGGGAAGATGCACAAAGACCAAAGCAAGCCTTACTCTCAAAGACGGTGCCAAACCCGTATTCCGACCCAAAAGACCGGTACCGTACGCTGCGCTGCCGATTGTTGATGCGGAACTTGATCGTTTGGAGCGGGCAGGCGTCATCCAACCTGTGAACTATTCAGCGTGGGCAGCACCTATTGTTGTCGTCAAGAAGACCAATGGAGCCGTTCGTATCTGTGCTGACTACTCTACGGGATTGAATGCTGCTTTGAAAATGCACCAGTATCCTTTGCCAGTCCCAGAAGATTTATTTGCTAAGCTCAGTGGTGGCGCTTACTTTGCAAAGCTAGATTTATCAGATGCTTATCTTCAAATTGAAGTCGACGATGCTTCAAAGGAATTGCTGGCAATCAATACGCATCGAGGTTTATACCAGTTCAACCGTTTGCCGTTTGGTGTCAAATCAGCTCCCGCGATTTTCCAACAAATTATGGATACGATGTTAGCTGGGTTATCAGGAGTCGCAGCTTACTTGGACGACATCATAATCAAAGGGTCTACCTTCCGAGAGCTGACGGAAAGACTGGAAGCAGTTCTCCACCGCGTTAACGACTACGGTTTCCACTTGAAAGCAGAAAAGTGCAATACTGGCATGAAGTGTGTAAAGTATCTTGGCTTCATCATCGACAAGGATGGCCGTCGTCCGGATCCTTCCAACATAAGCGCCATAAGACAGATGCCTCCACCTGACAATGTGGCGAAGCTCAGATCATTCTTGGGGTTGATCAGTCATTACAGCTCTTTTGTGCCCGAAATGCATCGGCTACGAGGACCACTCAATGAACTTCTGGTAAAGGATCGCAAATTTGTGTGGTCTCCTGAATGTCAAGCCGCATTTGATAATGTCAAGTCTATATTGTGTTCTGACCTATTGCTAACGCATTTCAATCCGGAGCTGGAGATCGTAGTTGCTGCTGATGCGTCAGACTACGGAATTGGAGCAGTCATATCCCACATTTTCCCCAATGGTTCGGAGAAAGCTGTGGCGCATGCGGCCAGATCACTCACCCCAGCGGAACGTAACTATGGACAAATCGAGAAAGAAGCTTTAGCCATAGTGTTTGCAGTCAAGCGATTTCACAAAATGCTCTACGGACGAAAATTCACGCTGTTTACTGACCACAAACCCTTGGTCGCAATCTTTGGATCAAAGAAAGGCATTCCGGTCTGCACGGCCAGTCGTCTCCAACGCTGGGCAACTGTTCTACTTGGTTACGATTTCGTCGTCAAATATCAATCTACACACAACATTGGTCAAGCAGATGCGTTATCTCGTTTAATTGGTACACAACATCAAGAACCAGAGGATTTGGTAGTTGCTCAAATCTCCGTAGAACCCCAAGTACAGCAAGTTGTGTCTGATATTTTCGGTGCCTTACCAGTAACATTCGAAATGGTGCGGGAAGCGACCCAGCATGATTCTACCCTTCAACAAGTGATTGATTTCCACCTCAATGGATGGCCTAAGAGAGTTACAACGCCGGAGCTTCAACAATTCCACCAACGGAAGGAAGCACTATCGGTCGTCAGAAACTGCCTGCTGTTCTCAGATCGCGTCGTCATTCCACACATCCTTCAAGATAGAGTCCTCCGACAATTTCATACTGGCCACCCGGGAATGAATCGCATGAAATCGCTGGTACGAAGCTATGTGTATTGGCCCTATATGGATTCCCAGATCGAGAGTTTAACCAAGAATTGTCCCCGATGTGCTAGTGTATCAAAACAACCAAGGAAGACGGAATTGCAATCCTGGCGAATACCAACGGAACCATGGTCAAGGGTACACATCGACTTTGCAGGTCCAATTGATGGTCACCATTTTCTCATTGTTGTCGATGCCCACAGTAAATGGCCGGAGGTGATTCCAATGGTGAGAACCACAGCAGCAGCCACTGTCTCCGCTCTTCGACAGATATTTTCTCGTTTCGGTGTTCCCCACACGTTGGTTTCGGACAATGGAACACAATTTACCTCATCTGAATTTGTCGTCTTCTGTCGCAGAAACGCGATCGTCCACGTAAGGTCTCCACCCTTCCACCCACAATCGAACGGGCAAGCGGAACGATTTGTGGATACCCTCAAAAGAGCTTTGCTAAAGATGAAGGGGGAAGGTACCTTGGAGGAGATTCTTGACACATTTCTGCTGACGTATCGCACAACTCCGAATCCGCAGACACCGAACGCCCTATCTCCGGCTGAAACTTTGTTTCAAAGGAAAATCCGTGTGCCGCATGATGCCCTCAGGCCCAGGAAGGATCAGTTGCTGTCCCGCAACTATCAGATGGAGCGACAATTCAACATCCGACACGGTGCTCGGAAGCGAAGCTTTAATGTTGGTCAACAAGTTCTGGCGAGAGACTATCGCATCCACTATCCTAAATGGGCTATGGGCCATGTACTATACAAACGTGGTAACGTGATCTACGGTATCCAGGTTGGGACGGCAGTTTGGGTAAGACATGCCAATCAGCTGCTAGCGGCACGGACTGGGGAACAAGTGCAACAACAAGTACCAGCAACGCAGTTACCTC
Organism: Dicrocoelium dendriticum; assembly: GCA_944474145.2. Lineage (NCBI taxonomy): Eukaryota > Metazoa > Platyhelminthes > Trematoda > Plagiorchiida > Dicrocoeliidae > Dicrocoelium > Dicrocoelium dendriticum. Next base: position 156,366,963 of record OX104063.1, on the reverse strand, counting down.
TGGACATCCTGGCCGACGCCAGTGAAGCGACGACTCCCCCGCATGCCCCAACACCGCAAGCACAAAATTCACCCCGAAACCTAGCAGCACAGCGGCCGAAGCGGCGACGCAAATTCGTATCACCCATGCAAGTCAACCCCAAGCTGAAATCGTACAACACAACTCAAAGGGGGGAAGTGTTAGGAAGGAATACACGAGTCGAACAAGCCAGGACCCCATCGCCTCGGCCGGCTATCCAAACCCATCCGCCCTGATTGGGGCGAACAGAGAGCCAACCAGGAGAAGCGGCCAATGAACGCTAGGTTGAAGTTCTTTTATTGGCTGTAAGTTAACCTTTCCAGAGCTTTCCACGGTCGCTTTAAATATATTGTTCACGAACTTTCCAATTTACCTTTATAATGAACGGTGTGATTTGCTAATTCATTCCTGTTGCCCTGCTCGTCCGATTCGTCTTCTCTCTGTCCTGTGGGGGGCCAGCGACTTCGGGTTTGATTGGGAATCAAGCGTCCATTCAGGCGAGGGACGAACACTTCAACTGGCGACGGTTTGAACCCTAATCAATATGTCCATATCGGCTGACGAGCTCAAGGCCATTCTACTGCAGCAACAAGCACAATTTGAGGCATCCCAACTCAGGCTGATCGAAACTCTTACGCGCCAACTCTCAATCCAGAACGGTTCACTGTCTACAAACGTCAAGCCGTCCGCATCGGTAGACGCCATCACTAACAGCATTACCGAATTTTCGTACGACCCCAATGCTGGCCTAACTTTTGAATCTTGGTTCAAGCGTTATGAAGATGTGTTCCGCGTTGAACTTGGAGACCATGATGACGATTGGAAAGTCCGATTGCTGTTAAGGAAACTTGGAACAGCAGAGCACTCCAGGTATGTCAACTTTATTTTGCCTAAGAACGCTCGAGACTGCACTTTTGAGGAGACTGTCAAATGCTTGGGCCAAATATTTGGAGAGCAGTCATCCATCTTCAACACGCGATATCAATGCCTGAAGATCACCAAGGCAGACGCTGATGACTACGTCACTTATGCTGGCATCGTCAATCGCGAGTGTGAAAAATTCGACATCAAATCCATTACGGCAGATCAATTCAAATGCCTGATTTTTATCTGTGGCCTACATTCCCCACGGGATGCAGAGATTCGCACCAGGCTGCTGAGTAAACTTGAACAAGACCAGCAAATGACTCTACAGACCATAACTACTGAATGCCAACGATTGCTGAACCTCAAGCATGACACTCTTATGCTGGAGAAACAACAATCCATTCCAAATCTTAGTGTATTAAAGACAACCTCAAAGAAACCGCTTTCAAGTGAAACAGGCCATGAAAAGCCCAGACAGAATACCAAGCCGCCGACTGCCTGTTGGAGATGTGGTGAGTGGCATTTTGTTCGAGTGTGTCCATTCCTGCAACACGTTTGCCACAAGTGTCATAAACGGGGCCATAAGGAAACGCACTGCCGATGCAGACCGCAGTTCAAGCGTGCAAGACATACGCGACCGCATTCAACTGTTCCCAAAAGATTCAGCAACTATAGTACGGTTCAAGCGGCCTACTCTGATGAACATGTGGCTCGCAGAAAGTACGTCAGAGTTCACCTGAACGGGCATCAAGTGCGTCTTCAGCTTGATACAGCCTCGGACATCACAATTATCTCCAGCAAAACTTGGCAATATATTGGTGCTCCGTCAATCAACCGAACGACACATGTTGCACTTAACGCTTCAGGAGATCAACTTAATCTCATTGGTGAGTTGCAGTGTGAAATGGTTTTTGGCGCTGCTCGGGCAAACGGTGTCGTGTACATTACGGGCCTGTCACATTTGAATCTTCTTGGACTCGACTGGATCCAGAAGCTCCACCTGTTCGACATCCCCCTGAGTCAAGTCTGCAATACCCTCCGGCTCGGATATACGAGGCCCTCTTCAGAAGGTGACGGACCAAACATCAACCTGATCGAGCAGCTACGAAGGAAATTCCCGGCTGTGTTTTGCAACGACTTGGGAAGATGCACAAAGACCAAAGCAAGCCTTACTCTCAAAGACGGTGCCAAACCCGTATTCCGACCCAAAAGACCGGTACCGTACGCTGCGCTGCCGATTGTTGATGCGGAACTTGATCGTTTGGAGCGGGCAGGCGTCATCCAACCTGTGAACTATTCAGCGTGGGCAGCACCTATTGTTGTCGTCAAGAAGACCAATGGAGCCGTTCGTATCTGTGCTGACTACTCTACGGGATTGAATGCTGCTTTGAAAATGCACCAGTATCCTTTGCCAGTCCCAGAAGATTTATTTGCTAAGCTCAGTGGTGGCGCTTACTTTGCAAAGCTAGATTTATCAGATGCTTATCTTCAAATTGAAGTCGACGATGCTTCAAAGGAATTGCTGGCAATCAATACGCATCGAGGTTTATACCAGTTCAACCGTTTGCCGTTTGGTGTCAAATCAGCTCCCGCGATTTTCCAACAAATTATGGATACGATGTTAGCTGGGTTATCAGGAGTCGCAGCTTACTTGGACGACATCATAATCAAAGCGTCTACCTTCCGAGAGCTGACGGAAAGACTGGAAGCAGTTCTCCACCGCGTTAACGACTACGGTTTCCACTTGAAAGCAGAAAAGTGCAATACCGGCATGAAGTGTGTAAAGTATCTTGGCTTCATCATCGACAAGGATGGCCGTCGTCCGGATCCTTCCAACATAAGCGCCATAAGACAGATGCCTCCACCTGACAATGTGGCGAAGCTCAGATCATTCTTGGGGTTGATCAGTCATTACAGCTCTTTTGTGCCCGAAATGCATCGGCTACGAGGACCACTCAATGAACTTCTGGTAAAGGATCGCAAATTTGTGTGGTCTCCTGAATGTCAAGCCGCATTTGATAATGTCAAGTCTATATTGTGTTCTGACCTATTGCTAACGCATTTCAATCCGGAGCTGGAGATCGTAGTTGCTGCTGATGCGTCAGACTACGGAATTGGAGCAGTCATATCCCACATTTTCCCCAATGGTTCGGAGAAAGCTGTGGCGCATGCGGCCAGATCACTCACCCCAGCGGAACGTAACTATGGACAAATCGAGAAAGAAGCTTTAGCCATAGTGTTTGCAGTCAAGCGATTTCACAAAATGCTCTACGGACGAAAATTCACGCTGTTTACTGACCACAAACCCTTGGTCGCAATCTTTGGATCAAAGAAAGGCATTCCGGTCTGCACGGCCAGTCGTCTCCAACGCTGGGCAACGGTTCTACTTGGTTACGATTTCGTCGTCAAATATCAATCTACACACAACATTGGTCAAGCAGATGCGTTATCTCGTTTAATTGGTACACAACATCAAGAACCAGAGGATTTGGTAGTTGCTCAAATCTCCGTAGAACCCCAAGTACAGCAAGTTGTGTCTGATATTTTCGGTGCCTTACCAGTAACATTCGAAATGGTGCGGGAAGCGACCCAGCATGATTCTACCCTTCAACAAGTGATTGATTTCCACCTCAATGGATGGCCTAAGAGAGTTACAACGCCGGAGCTTCAACAATTCCACCAACGGAAGGAAGCACTATCGGTCGTCAGAAACTGCCTGCTGTTCTCAGATCGCGTCGTCATTCCACACATCCTTCAAGAGAGAGTCCTCCGACAATTTCATACTGGCCACCCGGGAATGAATCGCATGAAATCCCTGGTACGAAGCTATGTGTATTGGCCCTATATGGATTCCCAGATCGAGAGTTTAACCAAGAATTGTCCCCGATGTGCTAGTGTATCAAAACAACCAAGGAAGACGGAATTGCAATCCTGGCGAATACCAACGGAACCATGGTCAAGGGTACACATCGACTTTGCAGGTCCAATTGATGGTCACCATTTTCTCATTGTTGTCGATGCCCACAGTAAATGGCCGGAGGTGATTCCAATGGTCAGAACCACAGCAGCAGCCACTGTCTCCGCTCTTCGACAGATATTTTCTCGTTTCGGTGTTCCCCACACGTTGGTTTCGGACAATGGAACACAATTTACCTCATCTGAATTTGTCGTCTTCTGTCGCAGAAACGCGATCGTCCACGTAAGGTCTCCACCCTTCCACCCACAATCGAACGGGCAAGCGGAACGATTTGTGGATACCCTCAAAAGAGCTTTGCTAAAGATGAAGGGGGAAGGTACCTTGGAGGAGATTCTTGACACATTTCTGCTGACGTATCGCACAACTCCGAATCCGCAGACACCGAACGCCCTATCTCCGGCTGAAACTTTGTTTCAAAGGAAAATCCGTGTGCCGCATGATGCCCTCAGGCCCAGGAAGGATCAGTTGCTGTCCCGCAACTATCAGATGGAGCGACAATTCAACATCCGACACGGTGCTCGGAAGCGAAGCTTTAATGTTGGTCAACAAGTTCTGGCGAGAGACTATCGCATCCACTATCCTAAATGGGCTATGGGCCATGTACTATACAAACGTGGTAACGTGATATACGGTATCCAGGTTGGGACGGCAGTTTGGGTAAGACATGCCAATCAGCTGCTAGCGGCACGGACTGGGGAACAAGTGCAACAACAAGTACCAGCAACGCAGTTACCTCTGGACATCCTGGCCGACGCCAGTGAAGCGACGACTCCCCCGCATGCCCCAACACCGCAAGCACAAAATTCACCCCGAAACCTAGCAGCACAGCGGCCGAAGCGGCGACGCAAATTCGTATCACCCATGCAAGTCAACCCCAAGCTGAAATCGTACAACACAACTCAAAGGGGGGAAGTGTTAGGAAGGAATACACGAGTCGAACAAGCCAGGACCCCATCGCCTCGGCCGGCTATCCAAACCCATCCGCCCTGATTGGGGCGAACAGAGAGCCAACCAGGAGAAGCGGCCAATGAACGCTAGGTTGAAGTTCTTTTATTGGCTGTAAGTTAACCTTTCCAGAGCTTTCCACGGTCGCTTTAAATATATTGTTCACGAACTTTCCAATTTACCTTTATAATGAACGGTGTGATTTGCTAATTCATTCCTGTTGCCCTGCTCGTCCGATTCGTCTTCTCTCTGTCCTGTGGGGGGCCAGCGACTTCGGGTTTGATTGGGAATCAAGCGTCCATTCAGGCGAGGGACGAACACTTCACATCGATTGCCTCGACAAACACACCGGAAGCGACATACGTAGGCCCATCTTTTATACTGGGCACACGTGGAGCAACGCAGCTTTCACCGTCAAATCCAGTGGTGCCTCCTAAACAACCCAAATTGTCGGAAAAAACTATAAAGCCAACACTTGCTAGACAACACCCGGCCAACGGTTTATCGCGCAAGCTTCAAGAGCGATTCTGCCAGCGGAACGGTTACATCGAATGCGTAGCATAATTACAATGGGTATGGGAAGCTCAATTAAAACGACTACACATATGGTTGTATAATATTCATATGCCTTTGGAACGTTTTTTAGATATATGTCCTCATTTATGTGTCAAGCATTCGGCTCGAAACCCAAATGGCGCAAAAATATTTTACACCTCGTTCTTGCTGCGAATAGAATTTATTCCGCAGGCAATTGCAGATAAACCCCGATGATGTTTCAGCTTGCAGTGGACCGCACGCAGCAACATCGTGTATTATTTACTTTGATACATAAATACAAAAGTATCTGTTAGTTACTCGCACATTACCTTATTCCCCTTAGGTATGCAAGCTTCTCTTCTGAGCTATTGTGGTATTTCTCAATAGCTGTACGCATGACTTTTAGGATAACGCCGGTGGGAATTACACGTGTTTTCCAATACGAAATCCACACCTATATGGGATACAAAGATTTAGCGATTGAGTGCACTGTTTGATCTGACATTTACCACGCGTGTTTCTTGAACGCTTACTAGACGTGCCTCTATATTGTGTGGATCAATTCAACCCAGAAATTATGCAAGCAATGAACAATGCACAATACTTTATCACGGGATAAAAGCAAGTGTTTGACACGTCCTGTAGGATGGTTGGGGTGAATACGATGAAATCAAAATATATTTGCGTCATCTACCGGACGTCTGTCGAGATGAATGCTTTGATAAATAACATCAAAGTAAATACATAAAAGCCAGCCTAAACGTTGAGAAATACACTGCGGTGCAGTGATCGTTGATATAAGGCTTGAGAAAAGTAAAATATGGTCATTCACTTGGTTCCATTTGATATATAAATTCTGTAGAAAAGCATGTTTGGTGTAATCCACAATAGAGAAGTTTAGGCAGCAAAATGCTAGGTGCTAAGAGCAACAGCTAATCGCTTTTTGAAAACATCCAACGTAGGGGAGGATATTATTGTGTCTGAGAGTGCGTTCCACGGTTGGCAAACCCGAAGGGAAAAGTATTTACCTCGACACTCCAGACGGCTATATCGTTCCTTCAATTTTAAACAGTTACCCCGGAATTGTGTGTAGTGGTTAAGTTTCAGCAAGTGGTAACATACGTGGTTGGGGTCACTCAATATCTGATACGTTAATACGAGATCGCTGCGCAGCTTCTGATAGCGTCCGCTGAAAATTCCCAGCAACTTCAGCCTTCGGTGGTAAGAGTGATAGCGCAAGCCCTTTACATTCTTCGTTACCCTTCGTTGTGATGCCTCTAACGCCTCTAGGTCGCGCTTCAACCAAGGTTGCCAAGCTTGGATAGCGTATTCAACTTGCGGGCGCAGGTAGGAATTGTTCATCATTGAGAAGATTGATGGGTCAAATCTCCCGAATGCCCTTCGCGGCATGTCGACGTGCTGGTTGCCACTTTTCGCAGCTACCTTAGCCTGTTTTGAACAGTTAAGTTCGCGCTGTACGAGCACACCAAGGTCACGTTCCTGGAAGCTGGTCTGCAATCCGTTTGTCCCAAGCAAATATGTCTAGTGCTGTCTATGGCGTAACCGCACAACACGACATTTGTCTAAGTTGAATGGTAGGGCGTTTAGAATTGACCAGTTTGACACCGTGTTAAGATCGCACTGGAGCCGTTCGTGGTCGTCCGGTCCTCTGATCCTTCCTCATATCTTGATATCACAAGCGAAAAATAGGAAATCGGAAGCCATTGATCTCGCCAAATCGTTAATGAACACCAAGAATAGACGAGGTGCAAGCACCGAGCCTTGTGATGCACCACACACCACGTCGATTGCATCGGACAATGATTCTCGGGTTCTCACATCCAGCCGTCTTTCGCGTAGAAAATTGTTAATCAAACTCAGGATTGGGTTGCCAATGCCGTAGTTCTGAAGCTTCTGAAGACGAATTCGCTGAGTTAAGTGATCACACGCTTTCGAGAATTCCAGGTAGATGACATGGACTCCGGCTACAGTCTAGCTATTATGTGCAATTAATAGGTTAGTATTACATAAACGGTTTTGACGAACACCATGTTTCTCTGAGGCTATTAAGTTGTGGCTTTCCAGATACTGCATCAGTCCATCTGCGATGATTGATTCTATAAAGTTGGATAGTACAAGAATCAGTGTTATGGGACGGTAGTTGGTAGGGTCAGTGCGGCTACCTCCTTTATGGATGGGGGTGATGATCCAACGCTTCCATACTGGTGACCTATGGTTCTCTTCTAGACATCGCTGATAGAAAGATCCAGTGATTCTGCCAGATCACCAGCTACCGCCTGTAGAGCCTTTGGTCGGATGTTGTCGAGTCCAGGAGAACTGTGGATATACAGCTTCTTCAGTGAAGCTGATGTTGTCTAAACCCGACGGTGGAGTAATATAAACGAGGAAAAGGTTTGGGCTCGTTGCCTGCTGGAAAGTTTGGGAGTAATGAAGCCGTAGGAGATCGGCTGCTTCCATTACTGATCGCGGTCATCCATCAGCGGTTAGTAGTGCTGGAATCCCTCGCTTCACCTTTGGAGGGCCGTTAACGTGCTTATACAGAAGTTTGCGGTTCGTGCAGAATCGCTTCATTAACGTCTGCTAATGCGTGACCTTGTCTTCGCGGATCAGTTTTACACAGAAGTTACGACGTGTCACGAATGCAGTCCAGGTTTCGACATTCGAGCAGTCCTTGTGTGCTCGTCATGCCAAATCCCTCCGGGACATACATTTACTTGTTCTGCTCCTCAGAAATGACTTATGCTTGTTTTGGGTTGGAGGGAATTCTGTTCCGGTGCGTGCGCTACCTGTGTGCTAAATGTCCTTGAGCACGTTTCCCAGGCAACATCTGAGAGGCATTCGTTTAGGAAAGTCCAAGATGTATCCTTAACGAGCCTAGATAACGCATTATAGTGCTTGAGAGTATGCACCTTATCATCCTCCTTTTCAGGATACTCCGCATAGCATATATAGTCAACGAGTACAGTAACATGGTCACTACGACCCAGTGGTGTGCTTTTAACTATCCCGCCAACTATGAATTCTTCGTTAGTTAGCACAAGATCCAGTATCGATGGCTTGTTAGCAGTTCGAAAACTGGCGGGAGAGGGTATGTGGTTGTACAGTGGGTAGCTAGCAATTAGCTCTTGCAAGCAGGCTTTAAACTGCGTACTGTGGGTTACTGGCGTTTCTATATCGTGCACAGTGTCTTCAGCGATAAGAATGTGGGTGTAGGACTTGTGTCAAAGCAACCTGTCAGACATCGTTCAGTTTGGAGTCCATTTCCAACGTTGAGTTTGATGGGCGGTAAATCCCGGCTAGTAGACATGTGTCCTTGTTTCGCAACCATAGGCGGCACCAAAGTGAATCAGGAGCGTGCATTTTCTGATGATGGTTAACTTCGCATCGAAAGTTTGTAGTATAATAAAGAATCACACCACTACCCCTTCCGGTTCTATCGCTCCGGGTAAATTGATCTCAGAATCGGTTATCTCAAGGTTTAACCAGATCTCTGTAATCATGACGAGGTCCCGCGATCGTGAGGCATGGAGTTCTCTAAGTTCGGCCAACTTACTTAGAAGGTCTTGGGCGTTTGTGTACATACAAGATAGGGTTTTTGTTGTTAGCAGCGCGTTGGTGGATATCATGTATGTATTAGTTCTTAAGCCGGCCGTTAGGTGGCCGGCCATTAATCGATTTTTAGTTTATGAATTTCTGTCAACTTGCGTTGCATTATTGAACGTTCCTGAACAGACGTTTCACTCGTGCTGTGCTCTGTCCTGTTGTGTGCCATGGGTGCTATTGTAGCGGTCTCTCCGCAGGACTGTGCAGATAAAGCATTTACAGCGTTTGCAAGTTCCATTGAATTGCTTACGACTCTCGGCCGTTCGCCTGCTGCTTTTAGCCGGATATCTGTTGGCAACCTGACTCGAAACTTTACAAAATAATCCAACAGAACTTGCGTCATTCCCTCGGAGTGTAATAGTACTTTCATTAGTCTTGGACTACAGCCCTTGTAGTTACGTGTTGACGGAACACTTGTCAAGGATTTGACAATAACATTGTCAACAGAGGGTGCTTCGCGGACGTAGCACCACTGCACTCGGTCATGTGTTTGCGTATCGTGATCAAAAGAATGCAGAAGCTCAGGGAAACTATGAATAAATATTGTTTTCTTGCTATCACTATTAGGAACGCCGCGTTGGTCACCTGCTTCTTTTGGGCGATCTTTCGAAGGGAGATCGGGTAATATGCGCACTCCGCTCGGTGAGTTGCGAAGATGAACAGCTGAGAGCACGACAGCTTCTGTCTCCTCTGCTGAATCTAGTGTCACTCGAAGAATTCGAACTTAACCAGAGTGCACTGCCGTCGGGTGACGCGCTACGCGTTACAGCATAGCAGGCTCAACTCGAATATCAATCGCATCGCAGATGGAACTCCACTGGTTGCGATCGTCTTGCAACTTGCCTTTTATTGGGCTAGATTTGGACTCGGGAACATTGGTGCACACGAGAGTTAACGCAGCGTGGTGTTGTCTAGCAAGTGTTGGCTTTATAGTTTTTTCCGACAATTTGGGTTGTTTAGGAGGCACCACTGGATTTGACGGTGAAAGCTGCGTTGCTCCACGTGTGCCCAGTATAAAAGATGGACCTACGTGTGTCGCTTCCGGTGTGTTTGTCGAGGCAATCGATGCATACGTTACCTGCTTGTTATCTGCACCGGATTGCCTTCGGCTCTGAGCTGTCGGTGTCATGGCTATATTTCTAGGTAAAGCGTATATGGTTGGAGAAGTGGAAGCAAGCATGTTTAAGGATTGTCCACTTATGGGATGGAGGTGACCCGGTGGATTTAGATACACAGACGTTGCAGTGCGGTTGGAGAGTCTAGCTCTCTTCTTCGGCTTAGCTTCGGAGCTTACTTCGGCTGGTTGAAGTATTAGCGTGGTTATATTTACCACCGTGAGGTCGAGCTTAGTATTTACAAAACGCGCGATTATCTCAGTCATCCTATCGCACTTTTCATGGGCAAAGATAACCAGTTGACAACTGAATGACTTGATATGTTGGACAAATTCAAATTGTGTCAGCAACTTGGTTTGTCTGTCTCACCGCTTAGAGGGATTTGCCTACACATTGCGGACAGTACGAGCTTATGCAGCTAGAGCAGGTTACTCCGAGTTTAAGGACGTTACTGCAATTGTCTGTGCAACATAGGCGACGTTGAACCATTGGAATGCTAGCCGCCCGCTTATCGTTTGCAGCAGGGCCTATCTGAGCGCTCAACTTGATGAGTGTTCTTTGCGCCAGGCGTGAAGCACAAACACGCCAACTCGCACACGAATTGAGAGTTTTTCAACCGCACCAAGGTCAGGCGGTCGAGACAGATGGAGGTCGGAACGCGCAGACTGTCGGGTTCAGCGAGCAATCGACTCGCAGTTGAACGCACACACCCACACAAAACGGCGGCGTGTGTCGATCGGCCTGCCTTAAACAATGATGCAGGTGGAACGCTGATAAGCGTACCTAGAGTTGTTCAGTTGATGCGCGAAGCAACATAACGGTACTCTTATTGTGCTGCAACTTGCAGGGATAGTTGCCGAGTAGTTTGGGAGCCCTCAGATTCTTCTTCCGAATGAGACCAAAATCGTCCCCGAAAATCTCCGGTTTGATGTTGCTACACATGTAGAACCCGGCAAAGAATATGCCGAAAACTGGGAACTGGAGCAAGGGTATAATTCACAGAGGTTAGATCCAATAGTTGGGAAGCCCTAAGTAGAGCTCACCGAACTGGTTCGAACGAGCGCACACAATATTGTGTGGGGAGAATTAGAGTGGCCACCGACGGCAAAGCGAGAGCCGAGTTAAAGTGAGGCCACACAGCACAGTACAGAATTCAAGCGCAAAAGGCTTTGATCATCAGAAGCCTGAAGTGGGAAATGCGGTTAACATGGGGTCGTTTTCTACAGATTGTCTGATGGCATAACAAATGGAGGAAGATGGGCACATGACAGATTTCTATAGAGAGACCAGTAGTCCCTGTTGATTTACATCAGGCATTCATGCATGTTGACGCAATGCAGATATATTGTGCTGGTTGACCAGGCTGTGGAAACCCACTCACAGATGGTACTGTGGGGGGAAGAATAAATAGAGCTAGGTAACTTTAGTCCAGCCATAGGTAGTTAAAGCTTAACCGAAGCGAGTAGGATGGAATTGCCTACCGTGCTGCTCGCAGGTTGTCAAGGTGCCAAATTTCGGTTTGGATGGCTGGATGTGCTATGTTATTCGGAATCCGACTGGTAGCGTTCTGAAAGATTAAGAGCTTTTAGATGTGTTCGAAGAATTGGCCTATTTCTGATTTGGGTGGATACGAGTGTTAATGTAGCACCAACTGCACAACATGGCATAGCCATTTATCCGGTTACATTTAAGCCCATCATCAGATGGTGGCATTTAGATGAATGGAAACCTTGCGATATCTTCAGTTACAGACACTGCTAGAGGGAATAGCGAAACAAACAATAGACAATCATCACTTAGCATCAGGAGAGGACGAACGAACACCCCATCTTGTAACGCAGCTAAGCACGGATTCATTAATGCTTTCATGACCTTTGTGTGCTCAAGGTTCTTCAACTTACGGCTATCATTGTCCTGCGTAACTATCCGAATACTAGCACTAGTGAAACTCACTGTGCTTTTTCATGAACAACAAAGCCAATCCCGTGAAACCAATTTGTTTTTCTGGTCACACAACTCTGTACACTATGTCGAATCTTTGCTTGTAATTATAACATCATTTTCTGCCTTGATGTAGAAAACTTCATAAACTCTTCGCGTTCGCTACATAACGGATCCTGTGAAATATGCATCCAAACTGACTTGTTTGGAACTTGCGACATTCGAAAATAATCTATGAAGAACACCTCAAGCAAGGTCGCCTCAACGCAATCTTCATCCATGACTTGCCAGAGCTTCCTTCCAAGGATATTCAAGAGGCCGGTTCTCGGGATTTAGCACAGTGGCCATTCATTTGTGAGACAATTTTCTTGGATAATGTTGTGGCGGTACCGCTTAACCGGCTGCTCCTCTCACCAAAATATACAAGATGCGACCCAATTATCCGAAACCTTTGGTTCAGTGAGAGCAAACAGCAACGGATATTTTAAATCGATGGCGGGAATCTTGGAAAAGCCTACCATCTGAACTTCCGTTAAAGGCTGCAGAAGTTTTGCAAAGTCCAGATAAGAAATCCTTAGAAATAGCAAACGTACCGGTAATGACACATGAGGTTCAATTGTCTGCTTGTTTACGTGGCTCCATTGTAGGTCTAGACGAAGATTAAGATGTAATTTTGCTAAATCAAGCTGCCAACGATGCGGGTGTGTCATTATTCTATCGAAAGAAGAGTGACGGCCTACCTCACATAGTTTGGTATCTTTCCATACCTGACTAATATAACCCCTGTTTGGTCCTAGAGACGGAGCAACTATTCTGCTTGCATACAAATGCTTAAAATCTTTTCAATAAGCTGACCGAGATGCAAGGTTTCTATGCCATGCGATCTCATCGATGTCATAGAGGCGTGGTTACACGCTGGAATGGCGGACGCTGAAATTCCGCTACCTGGCACGTCACTCATAAGAAAAGACAGGCACACAAAAGCAGGGTGGGTAATGCTCTATTACTGAAGCGAGCTAGAGCGAGTGGTCACGGGGGGATTTAAACTCGAATTTCCCCTCATTCGCTTCGGGGCCGTTTGCACTTCAATGGCAGTGACACGTGTCTTGTTGTACCACCCCTTAAATCTACAACAGAAACCAACTGCCAACTTGCGGCTAAATTAAGACGCATACTAATGGGAAGGAACACTCACATCCTCATCATAAATGATTTCGATGTGTATTGTTTAGAAACTGCTACCCTGATCGGAGAACAATTCGGAGCTGGACTGCAAGAACTTGGTATTGTTGCAGAACTCAGTCCTTAAGGGACAAGTATTTATTCGGCAAAGACAGCTCGGCCAGGATTACGGCACCGTTGACAAAACAAACTCCTCGATATAAGTTACGCGTTCACGTCCATAACTAACCACCATCTGAGGCAATTAGGTTCTTCCTTTGACTCATTTAAACAAACGATGATTAACTCACATGAATGTCGGCTAATCCAAGTCCAACAATCACATCAGTTACACCCATCTCCAATTGGCTATCTGGATCGCTTAGTTGGCCCAGCCATCCCCTCTGGTATGACACGCTTTTAGCAGGTAAAGTGTTCGGATTTACAATCACGTCATGTTTCCCACTCGGTTTAGAACTGGTAGCAGGCGATCTGTGCTGGATCTTGTGAGTTTGACGTGGAACGTATAATTAACATGTTGTAGACTGTCCTTTGGGCAGTCGTGTTCATGCAGTGATGAGTTGCAACTTCAGTTGTTATACGGAATATCGAAATGAGAACCACCATCACGCTACGACTGCTTAACCTAACTTGTCGACGCCACAACCTGGTAGTACCACGCCGGATAAACCCCGGAAGTCCCTTGCCTCGAATTCGCCAACAAATTTAATCGAGTGGGTACAGATACTTTAGAGACAAGGGTTTGCAGTGAGCCCAAATAGTTAGTTTCGTAAGGAACGGAGCTCGAAAATAGACGTTAATATGCAACGTAGCATTTCGAGCATATTGGTTATCTTCAAAGCCAGTAGCCTGGGACTACTTCTTAGCCAACCATGAAAAGCATGGCATTTTCTTCAAACCTAAACTTCATCCTGCGTCGGCCGTCACACAGATTATCAAGGGTCGCCTTATCTGCTGCAAACAGTAGGGCGGATAAGCGAAAACATGCTACTGCTGGCGTCTCCGTTCTTTTCCACCTGTTTCTCTTACTCCCATCCCGAACCCCATTACTAACCTTCCTTCTATAATTCCCAGCTTAATTGACAGCAATCGAAGTGCCAGTGGAGTAGAAGCATCTGCAGACACCATCCCACAACACCTATCGGAAGCCTATCGGCAAAAGTCACTTATAAGGCCACGCTATCCCGTTTCCATGGCGACATTCAACGTTCGCACTCTAAGACAAATCGGTCAAATGGCTGCACGCGCACGCACCTTGGACACACTAGGTAATGGGGTGTTGTGTGTCCGAAACTAGAACCAATGACCCTAACGGGGTTGTTGAATTCACTGCACCCGGCTTAGCCTCTCGTTATTGGTTGCACGCATCCGGAGACGCCGATGCAGCACTCACGGGTCAAACTGGTGCAGATATCATTCCAAGCTCCAAGGCTGAGCCATCGTTAACCGTTTGGATTCCGGTGAACAGCCGTTTATGTGCAGCCCGTTTGACGACATCAACTAAGGTTGATTCACGAAGTAGTACAAAACACTGTTTGTTTGTGATCTCCATTTATGCTCCCACCGACTTCAGTTCAAATGCTGTCAAGGACACATTCTATCACGAATTGAAAGCCGTACTACGCAGTTCTACTAGTTCAGATATTATAGTACTTGCAGGGGATATGAACGCACAAGTAGGGCGTCTGAGCTCTTCAGAAGCTTAGCTGCATGGTAATTATGGGCTTAACTCCGAACGGACTGACAACTGTGAGCGTCTGTTGTAACGGTGTGCGGAGCACCAGTTGTTTCTTAGTAGCACTGCTTCTAGACACAGTGAGCGCCGAAGTGCCACTTGGCATCCTCCTGTAGATGGCCATCGATGGACTCAAATTGACCACATTGCCATAAGTTACAGGTGGCATGGTTCAATCCTGGATTGCCGCTCGTACTGGAGTACCTGTGTCGACTCTGATCATGCCTTGGTACGCTGTCGTTTCTCCATGAACTTTACCGGGAGGCGCACCAAGTGTCTCCTCCAATTGGCAACTGAGAAATTGTCTCAGCCCTCGGTCAGGCAAGCCTATCAAGACGCATTGCGTACCGAACTTTTGATGTCTTGCTCTTATGTCACAGAGCTTCAGTGGAATAAGATCTCGGCCGCCATGCACGACACAGAAGCATCCGCTTGTGGCACTATCCATCGTCACCGCACCAGTCACTGTATATCCGAGAGGTCGGTAAACCTGTTGGAATCTAGAAGACAACTCCCGGCTGGCTCTTAACACAATGTGACCAGACTGGCTATTAGGTATGAACTAAAGCAGAGCCTACGTGCTGACAAGGAAGCCTGGTGGACCAGTAGAGCTCAAGAAATGCAGGAGGCAGGAGCAGTAGGCAATTACCCCAAGCTCTTCCAGCTAATCCGCACCACTGGTCCCAGGAAACCAGGCGTCAGTGAGTCAATCAGAGACAGCGCGGGTGCACTGATGCACAATAAGGAGCGCCGTATGGCTCGTTGGGCGGAACACTTTCAAGATCAGTTCAGCTGGGCCCCTGCTCCCGGACCTCTTCCTACTCAGGTGGTGAAGGACGAGCTGTGGACGGTTAGTTAAGAGCATCCATCGGAGGCCGCGGTCCGAAACGCGATCACAGCCTTCAATCGCTTTCGTGCCGCTGGCCCGGATTCCCTCCCACCTGCACTAATTAAGGATAGAGGCGAGGTCTACTGCAAAGCGCTGACCTCCTTATTCGAACGTATCTGAAAGGGAGAGAGTGTCCCGGTTACTTGGAGCGAATCGATTATAATAGCAATATACAAGAAGGGCAGTCGCACAGACTGTTTTAACCACAGGGGTATTAGCCTAACGCCAGTTGTGACAAAATTACTGACCTCGATTCTCCTTCGTCGCCTCACTGCGGAACGGGAAGCTCGGAGTAGGGAAGAGCAGGCCGGTTTTCGTCCAGGACGTGGCTGTATAGACCATATATTCACTTTGCGGCAGGTGCAAGAGCAGCGCACGCATACCGCAGACCGACAATAGCTGTGTTCTTCGATTTCAAGAGTGCGTTCGATTCAGTCGTTTGATCGATTCTGTTCGAAATACTTTCGCGGAAAGGTGTTCTCACAAAATATGTGAAGATCCCTGGTGTTCTATACTCGAACACTAAAGGCCCGTCATGGTCTACGGTGTCCTATGGGATCGCATTCCGATCAAATGTGACGTTCGTCAGGGTTGTCCGATTTCCCCATTTCTGTTCAATTTCGTCGTGGATTCTATCATGGAGTGTTCCCTTGGGGAATCTCACCATGTAGGCGTTGAAGTGTTGCCTGGCGAAATATTAGTTGATCTTGATTATGCGGACGATATTGTCTTGCTTTTCGACGATGTTGCGGCAGCACAATCAACCCTAAGTAGCCTGTCTAGAGTGGTCCCATTATTTGGTATGCACTTCGCACCTACAAAGTGCAAAGTGTTGCTGCAGGACCACCAGCCACTTGATGACATTTTGACGCTTGCTAACGAGGAACTCGAGGTGGTTGATCAATTCACTTATCTTGGCAGCTGCATCAGCGACGATGGGCGCATATAGAAACTGACGTCAGCGCACGCATTGCAAAGGTGAGAGCTCCCTCCTTGAACCTGCGGCATCTTTGGGGACAGAAGGGAATTTCTCTCTGTCTGAAAGTCCGTGTATACAAGGTCACAGTGAGGGCCGTTCTGCTCTATGGTAGTGAGACTTGGCCGCTTCGGTCTGAGGATCTTAGGCGCCTTCAAGTCTTTGATCATCGTTGTCTGCGAAGCATTTCTGGTATCGGATGGCACCAGCGTGTCCACAACGATGATGTGCGTAAGCGAGTACTGGGTAATGATAATCATGCTAGCTCCCTAGAACAACAGATAGCACTGAATAAGTTGCGTTGGCTCGGGCATGTGCTACGTATACCTGGTCACCACTTACCTAGGTTGGCCTTGTTCAGTCTACCAGGTGTAAGGTGGCGCAAGACTCGAGGGGGACAGAAGTTTACTTGGCATCGGGAAAGGAAATCACTTACGACCAAACTGGGTGCTGTTGGTCCATCTCGCCTTCCGGGCTGGAGTCCACGTGACTCGCCTTGTGCTTGGCTCGAGACTTTACAGGATATTGATCGCAGTAGACACCAGTGGCGCGTCTGCTGCCGTCTCCTAATCGGATTGCTTGTTTAAAGTGTGTTTGGTGCTGAGTAATCTGCGGCGTAATCGCTGATTATGACGTGCGGCAGTGAAAGCCAGAAGGAAGCTGTCTGGGTGATGCCACCTTATCTTTGCACGATAGCCAGCTGTTTGTGACGGTATGTTGTTTACATAAGGTGTAGGCGCCTTGACCCTGAATGTTTGCTTTGGGCATTAAGGCCTTCAGGTAAGTTACCCTTCTCTCACTTTTATTATACATTATTTCATAGGTCAACATGGTTGTATGGCAGCGAAGCATCAGTTCAAATGGCTGATGTACTGCTGTTGATGATGATGACTACTTAAGCAAACGCAACCACTGCACTCAACTTCTTAGAGAAGTCAAAGCCGCGCCTCAGCAGGAAATCGCAAAGGCCTTCAGCGCTCCGCACAAACTATTGTGCAAGTATGTCAGTATCCCTCGTAAGCTGAGACAGGACATTTCTTCGCTAGGTACGCTGACAGCCCAACAATATCGGCTACGGAAATAGCCAACACGTTGCAGATGCAATATGCTCGCACATTTCAGAGGGTATTGCCATCAGGCGATCTTCCAGCATTTATTGCTCAGCCGCGGATACTCAGCTACGTCACTTTCCCGCTGAAGCTATAATGTATCAGCTGATGTTTCTGCGCAACCACAGCTCTCGGGTGCAGATACCATTCGTCTAGAGGCACTGGAAGCTGCATCCAGACAACTAGCCGAATCCTTGGCTCAGTTGTTCCAGTGCTACTTAGACCAGAACCAGGTTCCTGGGATGTGGAATCTGGGAATTATAACTCTGATTCACAAAGGCGGAAGCAGAACTGAGTCCTCAAACTACTGCCCAGTATTTCTTCTCCCTATACTCTTCACGATCATGGAATTAATCACTGCCGATTAGGTGCTCCGTTATCTACAAATGTGTAACATCAGTAGGCCTGAGCAGCGCGGCTTCTGTTGACAGTGATCTTGCGAAACGAATTTACTTGTCGCAAACAGCAGTTGAACCGTGTCAGTTGACGCTGATGAAGACGTTGATGTGACCTACCTGGAATTTTTCGAAAAATTCGATCTTTTAGATTAGGGGTCACCAAGCTTTTTCACAACGGGTTTGAAAACAACAAAACTACGAGCGCGGTTTGCATTGGACTTCTGTACTATGCACGCGGGTCAAAAGAAAAGTTTTGAACAAATATACCGAAAAATAAATGCAGTATTCTATAGTAAACATGTGTGAGTGGCGTGCAATGTACAAAAGCAAACAACATATTTGTCAACTACAAAATTACCAACGAAGGCGACGTCAGCCAAACGCTACTTCATCATTCATGTGGGCACATCCGAATGTTACAAACTAAACAGTAAAATGATTAAGGTTTGTAAACCTGAAGCTGAGCTTTCAAAACATTATCAATGTTTGGTTTGGAACAGAGGAGTCCAGTCAAGAGAATTGCTTTCAAATGTCTATCAGTCAGTCGCGTTCGATCGGTTGGATTCACATACTTCCTGTTTGAGAATGTTTGCTCACAGACGGTTGTTCTAAACACGGATGTCCTGCTAGCGGAAAATTCTTCCGTCTCGGAAATTTGACATCAAGTATGCGGCAGTAAAATCTGACAAGTTTTTCTGATCAATCGAGCTTGCTTGTCGCAATTCTGACACAGCGGGTGCAACAAAGATCAAGTTTGTATTCCTAACTGCTGTGTCAAGAGCTGTCCGCGAAGCTCTGGCATAGTGACCAAGACGTAAGCCATCGACCACTATGTGTCGGGTTCCGCTGTCAGCTCAGACCATCTGTACTTGATGGGTCCAAAGCAGGGCTAAACTCGCGGCTCGTGGAGTGCATTGTTGGGAGAGATCGGCTCCAAGATCTTCCATCTTGAATGCACAGGTGAAGTTGTGATGTAGTCGAGAGATCGGTGGATTCATTCCGTGCAAGAGAATACTATAGATTGTGTTTACTTTTCTCGCACATCTGTAGCACTATGTTCTCTCCAAGTTCTCGTTTTCCGCGCAGTTACACTTGCCGAAAGGTTGATAGTTGCAAATAAATAGAATTTTTCAGGGCATAATTCATTCACAGCTTTTATTATACACTACTTAATTTGCCATCAGCAGACGGTTTTCCTCATGTTATCATCTTACGTACTATTTGTAGCTTGTACGAGCAACAGCATTTTTAGTAGACCCTTTCGTGAAGAGAATTCTTCGTGTTTCTAAGCCACGTTTTATGGACTCATATATCTACGAGCGTTATTTCCCCGAAAATTTGGTGTATGCTGATAGCCGTCTTGTTTTATCATGACACCGACGACTCTCTTTGAAGATGGCAATGCTTTAACCGCATATTATGCAACTGGTTTTCTGCTCCTTTGTTTTAACAGGCGTACTTTAACCCCGTTCTTCGTTGAAAGTGCGACATTCGGTATCCACTTTCCTCTCATTATGAACAATGGTTTATGCCGGGTAAAATAGCAGTTGCTTGTCAAGTCCCGCAGGATGTTAGGGACAAAACTACAACACCAAGGTATATGTGAGCTGTCTCTTTGGGTATTTATCGAGCAGAGATGTTGCTGAATAATAATAGTGTAAGTGGGAATTGAATGCGAACGACTAGGCAACATAGGGGCAGTTATAGTTGATGTTCTCAGTACGAAAAGTAAAAACGAGACTACGCAATTCTGTACCGCCTCCTCGGGTTATGTGTAATATTAATCCGGGTTGGAGGGATAACTGATATATTCCAAAGTAGCACAGTTTAGGCATCGAAGCGTTGGTGGTCAAGGGCAAGATCCCGTCAATTTTTGAAAATATCTAAGGTAGGGAGAAAACAACTAAGTTTTAGAGTGAGTTGCATGGTTAACAAACCCGAAGATGATAATAATTCTGCTGGCATTCCAGGCGGTTATAATGTTCACACCATTTCAAAGAGTTATCTCTGAGATTGGTGTTATGGTTTCGTTTCAGAAGGTGACAGCATGTGTGATTAGGGTCAAACAATGTTTGGTAGGCTAATATGAAATCTTCGCGCAGCCTTCGGTAGCGGCCAATGATAGCTCCCAGTGACTTCAGCCTTTGATGTTAGGACAGATTTCGTAGGTCCTTGACGTTCTTTGTGGCGCTGCGTTGTCGTTTCTCTAACACCTCTTAGTCGCACTTCAAACAAGGTTGCCATGCTTGTATAGCGTATTTAACGTGAGGAGGCACGTAAAAATCTTGAAGATGGATGGGTCGAAACTTCGGTATGCTCTCCTCATCAATCCGACGTGTTGGTTGACTCTCTTCGCAGCTGCCTCCGCTTTAAACAGGTAAGGTCACTTTGAAAGAGCACACTGAGGTCGCGTTCTTGGGAAGTTGTTTGGAATATATGTGACCCAAGCCTATATAGGCATTCATGCCTATGGCGCGATTGTATAACGTGACATTTTTCCACATTGTACGGTAGTGTATTCTGAAATGACCAGTTTGAAATCGTGTTGCGGTCACGCCTGAGCTTTTCGTGGTCGTTCGGTTCTTTGATCACGCGCCATAACTTGATATCTTCCACGAAGAGTAGTAAATCGGAAGTAATTTCCATCGCCAGATCGTCTGTGGAAATCAAGAATAGACGGGGTTTGAGCACCGAGCCTTGTGGTACGCCGCACTCTACCTCAATTCCATGGGACAGGGATTCTTATACTCTCACTTCCAACCGACGTTCGTGCAGGAAATTGACTATCTAACGCAGCAGTGGGTTACCAGTGCAATAGAGCTAAATTTTATAGAGGAGAATTTGGTAGTTTAAGCGAGCAAACGCTTTTGAGTAGTCCAGGCACATGACATTCACTCCTGCTCCACTATCAATTGCTCAAATCCAGTATTTGCATTCAATTAGCACGTTCGCAGTGCATGAGTTGCTTTGTCGGGAGCCATGTTGCTCTGGTGTTAGTATAGTGTAATATTCCAGATACTGCGTGAGTGCATAAGCGATGATAAACTTAATAACATTGGAAAGCACAGGGAGTAGCATTGTAAAACGGGAATTGGTTAAGTCAGTGCGACTATCATTTTTTGAATGGGAGTGATGGCTATTCGCGTCCAGCTAGCTGAAATTTGGTTCTCCTCTAGACAGCGCTGATGGAATATTGCCAACGTTTCCACCAAATCACTGGCTGCTGCCTGTAAAGCCTTCGGTCGAATTGTATCGACACCAGGAGAGGTGTGGATACGCATGAACAACCGTTTCTTTGACACAGTTTCTGCAGTAAAAGTGATATTGGATAAAGCTGTAGGTGGGACAATAGAAACTGGGATAACCTTTGAGTCTGTCACTCTCTGGAACGTGTGTGAGTAACAGAATAGTAAGAGAACGGCTGGTTCCGTTGTTAATCGCGTACACCCGTCAGTAGTGATTACTACTGCAATGCTGTGTTGCGCCTTACGAAGGTCGTTAACATACCTGTATAAGTGTTTACGCTTCGTGTAGCATCGCTTCATTAATTCTTGCTGATGCGTCACGTCACGTCACACAGAAGTTACGATGCGTCACGTATGCAGTCTAGGTTTCGGATTTCGGGGAGTCCTTGTGAGCTCTCCGTGCGAAGTCCCTCAAGGAGATGCAATTGCATGTTCTGCTTCTCAAAAATAGCTTGCTTCTCCTTTGACGACGGAAGGATTATTGCTCAGACGCGTGCATTACCAGTGTTCCAAATGGCTTTGTGAAAGTGTCCCAGGCAATTTCTGGAGGACAGTCAGTTAAGTAGGTCCAAAATACCTATTTAACAAACGCGGGTAACACGTTGTAATGCGTGATCGTATGCACTTTATCATCCTCTTCCTCGGGATATTCAGCATAACATACATAGTTAAACAGTAGAGTCACATGTTCACTGCTACTCAGTAGTGTGCTTGTACCTATACCGTAGACCATGAGTTCTTCGTTGACGAGCACAAGATCAAGTATAGACGGCTTGTTACCAGTTCGAAAGCAGGTGGGAGAGGTCACGTGGTTGTACAGACGGTAGCTAGAAATTACCTCTTGTAAACAGGCTTTGAACTGCATGCTATCGGTCGCCGTTATTACCAGATCGTGCACATTAAAGTCGCCTACGATAAGAATGTGGCTGTATGTCTTGCTCAAAGCGACCTGAAGAACGTGGTTCAGTTTGGATTCCATTTCACACGTAGAGTTTGGTGGACGGTAAATCACAGCTTTAAGAAATGTGTCTTTGTTCTGCAACCACAGCCAGCACCAAAGCGAATCTGGAGCACGGATCTCTGGGTGGTCAATAAGTTCACATCGGAGGTTAGCCTTGTAATAAAGAATTATGCCGTCACCTCTTCCAACTCTGTCATTTAGAAGCAGTGACATACCAGGTAAATTGACTTAGGAATCAGATATCTCAAAACTTAACTAGGTCTCCGTATTCATAATGAGATCACGTGGTTGTGACGCCTGGCGTTCTTTAAGTTCGGCCAACTCACTAAGAAGACCTTGGGCGTTAGTGTAAATACAGGATAGTGTTTTTGATCCTAGAAGTGTGTGAGTGGACAACAAATTCTGTTCAGTTTTAAGCCGACCTTCTGTCGGTCGGCAGCTACTCTTTTCGTTGTGAGTTATTGGTTTTTGAATTTCAGGCAGGCCGCATAGTAGCCCGTAGCATTCCAGATCGTGTGTCTCCCTGTCCTCTCAGGTGTTGCGAGTGCTATTGTGTTCATCACTCTGCAGGATGGTGGAAGCAACGGGCTTACTAAGGTTGAATGTTCCAATGAAGTGCTGCCAACTAGTGGCCTTTCGCCTGCTATCTTTAGCCTATTCTTGGTAGCTAACTTAGAGTGATGCTTCAACTAGCTATCAAATATGACTTCCGTCATTCTTCAGAGTGTAGCACGACTTCCAATAGTTTTCAACCGCAGCCCTTGTAGTTTTGTGATGTGAGAATTCTCGTTAGTGGTTTGGCAATAACGTCGTCTAGAGAAAGTGCTTCACGAATATAGCGCCACTGCTCACAGTCATGTATTTGCGCTTCTTCATCAGGAGAAGCCGATAGTCCAGGGAGTAGGACTGTCTCTTTCTTCTCAGTTGAGTTCAATGTTACTCGAAGAAATCAGGGTTCGCCATAGTGCACTGCACTGAAGCTACGCGTCTTAGCGCACTGGGCCCAATCCGAATACCAATTGCATCGCAGGTGGAATTCCACTGGCTGCAATCATCAACCAACTTGCCCTTTATTGTGCCAGATCTGGACTCAGAAACGTTGGTGCACACAACAGTTAACGCACTGTGGTGCTGTTTAAAGAATGTCGGTTCGAGTGTTGTGGCTGGTAGCTTGAAGTGTTTAGAGGGCACGAAAGAATGCTGTGAAAACAGCTTCGCATCGCTCTTGTGTGGTTCAGAAAATGGATGTAGGACGTTTTTATCGAGGAGTGATGCAGCAAACGAGAGCTGAAAATAAAGGAGACATTGTAGTAGAAACATAATTAACATCTTGCTAAGGCAAGGCAGAGAAGTAGGGGTCTTTAGTTAAATTGCGGATCAGGTAAGGGGTATGTAAACATTATATCATCCACTTAACAGGTGGCTTTACTAGTAAAATCTATCACATAAGGAGTGTTGCACAATGTAAGAATGGGTATAAATAAACAGCTTTCCGTAATTACTTTCAACTGCGGTTTTTCAGGTGGCAGCCAGATGTTCAGCAGAGACAGACTGAAAGTGTCTAACTACAAGTTTTCCGCCCGTCTGGTTTATCAATGGCACTCTGCAACCTACACCAACCTGAGAGTTGGCGGGTATGTGAATTGCCTTCAGACCCTTGTAACACCTTCTCCTTGTATTCATGACGTGACACTAATCGTGGACACGGTGGACCGGAAAACTCTGGAACAGGTCTGTGACATTCTCATCATAGCAAGTAACGTTCGTACACCTTGCTATTCCACAATGAGATTTGCATTGTTCCATGATGCAAACGCACACGGAAGAATGCCCACGTGAAATTTACTTTTCACGCAGTACCGGAGTAGGTATTCTTTCGCGTGTGCTTTGTTCCGATTACAGACTTGCGTGCATGTTGCGTGAATCAATGTAAAGGACAGCTGCACGAAAGCCACGAGGTGCCAGGCTGTACGCATGTGAACGAGACGACTGACTGGGTCACATACAAACTAACATGCAAGCGGGTGGACGCGGTCAAGCAGTCTTTCAGGGTAAAGGAGCCCGAAACGTTGCCGTGCTAATTGTGCGAAGTGCGGCATAGCGGGGTTAGCTGTCACGGAGAATCGGTAGTACGCTGAGTATCGCTCAAACTATCGAAACTAATGAGCAGCAAGAAGGTGACAAACATGATGTTGAGCCGTGCTGATGTTGCAAGAACGCATTCAAACAGATTGGGGACATGCAATGACTGATGGCAAATAAATCTGTGTTAGGACCGTAACCACAGAGCTGGGATAGGCGTGATTAATTTGCTTGCTCAACTTCCACTACCGTTGGCGGGCCGGCTCCGGTCCGCAGGCCGCATTTGGTGACTCATGGTCTACAGCTTTTCTTTACTGCTTGCAACTGAATTGGTCCTTAAGTATCTGCTTGCATCAGCAAGCCAATTGAACATAGTACTTAACGCATTTGAATTGTGTTCACTATCTTTCTGACGCACCATGCTCGCGCAGTGACCTTAGAATGGAGCCAGCGCAATTCAGCCAATGACGGCAGATGTAATAGCACTTGCATGGATGGTTGATGGTGTGCGGTGAGGACGCATGGAGAGTCTAACCCATTCAGCGACGGGTGCACACTTTGAAGCTAGTACCACGCAGGTTAGGAGCACAAGGTTGTTCGAACACGTGGTGAGTTAGGTTGAGTGGGCTTAAGTGGACGACCATGTATGTGAAGGCACGCTATGTGCATGGCACCAGTGGGGAGGGAGCTGCGAACACGGCAATGCGACATCCCAGTAGCGATCTTATGGCTAGTTTGACATGGTGATTGAACCCATGATGGTGAGGACGACCTACCAAGCTCGGGCATATGACTGCATTGTGTCCGGATAGCAAGACAGTCACAGATGCTTGACTGCGAATGATCGGGGCTTGTGGTACCAAAATGCTATGACGTGCTTGCGAGTAAAGCGACAAAAGGTGCATGCACCACTTGCCACTGAAATACGCGTTGACAGCTAGCCGCTTTGGGTAAGAGAGTAGCGCCTTGAGCGGCACTCTGCTGAGTGGGCTAATGCCAAAATATGACTGTAGTTGTTTTGTTTGGGTATGGCACAAAAAGGCACCCGTATCTCTTAGTTCCTGGAGTTCAAGAACAGCATACAGTAGACTTATGAGGTAGGCGACAACTGGGAGTAAGTAGTACATTTACTAAACGTTAACTTAATTACCTGCTGCAGTTGGATATGATTACTGGAATCAATTGAACAAAGAGGGAATTATGGTGAGGGCTTGGAGATCTATGAACAATGAATTTATACGGGGTAAGAAGCGTTGCTTTACAAGTCCCGTTGGATAGTTGGTGGGGAATATCAACGGAACAATAATCATAATAAGGCTAGTAACATAGTTAATACTTTAAATATGAAAATAAGGACTTATCATTTGCTTCGCTGCAGTCCTGCGATCCCCTTAGATTCACAGCACCCACAGTTACCAACAAGTGATTCCATGGTAAACTCCAGATGTAGGATTGTGACGTAGTTTTAAGTAACAAAGTGTAAGTGGATGAGTGCATAGTCCAACCGTCTTTTAAATACTGTTAGTGTTGGTGCAGAGACGACCGATTCTGGGAGAGCATTTCACGGGTGACAGATGCGAATGGAAAAGAAACTTCTGCGGCACTCCAGACGACTGTATTGTTCTGCGAGTTTTAGCGAGTGGCCCCTCAGGTTTGTATTGCTGCTGAGTTGCATTGAAGGGCGGCACACATGATGTGGGTCTCGCAGAGTCATGTATGTCACAATAAGGTCGCCTGGTAATCTGCGATAGCTTCCACTGAACAATCCCAGTCGTTGCAGCCTCTCCCGGTAGGAAAGGTTGCGTATTCCAATTACGTTCTTAGACGCCCGGCGTTGTGGTTGCTCCAGTGCATGAAGGTCGTGTTTCAGCCATGGATGCCAGCCTTGAATTGCATATTCGACGTGGGGACAAACATACGCACTGAGCATTTGTCGAAATATGGAGCTGTTTATTTGTCCAAACGCCCGCCTCAACAGCCCGACGTGTTGGTTCCCGGTCTTCGAGGCCTTTTCGGAATGCCTGGAGCAACCCAAATCAGGAAGGACACCAGGACACCCAAGTCACGTTCGGGAGTTGATTGTTGCTGATTGATACTAATTCGTGTTCGTTTTGTAACCACCCGAAAATGTACTATACGTGGGTTTGTTTCTCCATTAGTTGTTCGCCGTTTTAGATCGAAGGAAGCAGACCTGAGGCGCTCCTGGTCAGCTAGATCATTATGTGGTGGAATATGCACCCTCTCCCCTGAAGTGAACTGACTACTAATTAGTTCGGCGGTGTTGCACACCACCGGGTGCGTCCTCAGATTGCGGATCGGGGAACGCCCTCCTTCCTGTTCGCAGACGAGATGAATAAGCAGTCGGGCACAATCAGCTGTAGCGTCCTACAGCCTGGGAAGTACTTGGCTGGTCACTTGGTTCCTCATTAAATACCACAAGAGCTCGCAAGCCGCTGCGCCAAAGCCAATGAGACCGGCTATAGGGTCACTGACCACTTACTTCTGATCAGATGTGAGTACTTAGCGGACAGCGGATGAACAACCTTGATGGTCACCGGCTTCTATGAAGGCGTATGAGCCACCCGGCTGTCAACGGTCTTCATCTTTCGCGGCGAGCTCGGTAATTCCTGCTGCTTCACTTGGGCTCTTTGGGCGCCCTGAGTAGTTTGCCTCTACTCGAAAGACGTTGACCTAGAGAGTCGGCCCCCAACGGCCGCGATATACATCGATCGCCTCGTTGCTTTGAGGGATAGGTCTCTACAACCCAAGACCTTGGGTGGGGTCCCCAAAGTCAACCCTGTTCCTCCGACTTGGCAACCGGAAATTACTATGCACACACAACCTACGGATCCATGTCTCAAGCATTCTTCGCTCGCTCTCTCCGCTCTCGCTCTAACTACTCTCACTCTCTCAAACTGCATTTATCGGCCGAGGTGCTGGCGGTTGAACCTGGCAAACCACGTTTTACCGCATCACCGTTTAGTCACTATATTCCACGCTTGTTAAACCCCCCATTATTGGTCTTACCCCTCCGTTTTCGGGTCCACAATATCGTGCCGTCTTGGACAAACGTTCTCGCTATGCGGATCAGAAGACTAGGTCCAAAGATGCGCCAAATCGCGTTGACAAGCTATTTCTAGCGCCCCGTTCCCAATTCAAGCATCAATCATCATTATTCATTATACACGTCAGCCAGAGGCGGGAAACACCTCAGCTACTGTGCCGCAATATATAAAGGAAAAGGAAAATAAATACGACAGTAGCATGCCAGATGAGCTACCAGCAACGGATAGGCATGGTTACGGTAAGCTACCAGCCGGATACTAGGCAAAAAGAAAAATTATTATTTTTACGCTACGAAATGAGATCGTAATTGGAGGAAGAGGAGGCTAAAAGGGATGTGGAGGGACAAAGAACCTCACAGCAGGAACGCCACTGAGGTCGGCTCCTTTCCATGTCAGCAAGTATATCCAGCCAAAAGTGTTCACCGTCTTTTGAACCCAATCAGGGAGCCGTGAAGCTCCAACCGAGGCCAGCTCAGAAGTGAGGGCCTTCATTCCTCTCGACCAGGTCATCGCTTGGCCACCCCTTCTCTTCTTCCATCCACATCCCCGGTGAGCAAACAACGCACGTCGTGGGAATCGGTGGACTGGTATGCGCAACACGTGGCCGAGCCATCGGAGCCTGGTACGTGAAATTACGGTGCTGAGTGGTTCAGTTCCTCTTTCTGTGCCGTAAACATGGTGTTGAACACACTCGTTACTCACGCGGTATACCCACCAGATGTGAGCCAAACTGCGAAGGCACCGATGGTCGAACGTAGCTAGCCTCTTCATGTCCGCCGATCTTATGGGCCAGGTTTCGCAGCCGTACAGTAAGGTCGAACATACCGCTGCATTGTACACTCTACCCTTCACGGCGAGAGTAATGTCGCGCCGCCGCCATAGGTGGCGAAGGTTAGCAAAAGCGCCTCGAGCTTTGCTATACGATTCGTGATTTCATCTTCAATCCAAAAAACGTCGGTAATACTTCCAAGGTAGTTGCATTTTTGGACGACTTCTAGCTGATCCTCACAAACGGTCAGTGCAGGAGGCAGTTTAGGCCAACCTTGGAGGAAAGCTTTACACTTCGATGGTGCGAAGCGAAGCCCGAAGTGAGGGACAGCCAGTGCTAATCTGTCCAATACAGTTTGGCACGTTTATGAGCTGTCACAAATGAAGGCAATATTGTCTGCATATTCAAAGCCAAGAAGTCATTCTCCTGGGAGCAAATCCACACCTTTTAAGTCGTGCCCTGTGAACGCGATTTCCATTACTTCGTCAAGAGCGAAGTTGAATAGGAAAGGTGACAAAAGGCATCCTTGTCTCACGCACACAAGCACATACACTATACAAGTTATTTGTTGCTGTACATGTTGCAGACCCCAGTAACTTGGGGATGAAGAGTCTTTTTCACAAACTTCGACCGCGACTGACCTGAGAGCCCCGTCGCATTAAAAATGCGTAGCACACAGAGAAGGCGAAGCAGATGGAATGCTACGCCGAACGCCGTCAACACAAGGAATTCTTTGACTCCTTGAAGGCGGTGTATGCACCGAGATTGGAGCAGCTGAGCACGCTGATCGACAGTAGTTCAGGCGCTATCTGACACAGACTGCAAACATAATGCAGAGCTGGCGAAAACACTTTGGCTGTTTCTTGTACAATCGTTCAGAGATTGACTGGCCTACATTGAACGGCCTCAAGCAGCACGATGTGAAGGCGAGTCTGGCGGACACGCCGACACTGGATGAGATGCAGGGAGCATTGCTCAGTTACGAAACGGCAAGTGTGCCAGAGCCGACGGGATCCCACCTGAAGTATTGAAACACGAGGGATCCGAGTTGTTGACTGCGTTGCACCACTTGGTGCAACGCGTATGGATTGAGAAGGAGCACGTGTCTCCTGAGCTAAAGAATTCCCTTGGACTACCACTGTACACGGGCAAAGGTAGCAAGCAATGTTGCACGAATTATCGTGGCATCAACTTGCTGCGTTGTGTGGGTAAGACGATTGTCCAAATCCTGCTCAACCGCTTCGTCAGACAAATTGTGGCACCTAACGTGGCGGAAGAGCAGTGGGGATTACGCTCGGGTCGCAGCACTATAGATATGGTGTTTGTGGCTCGTCAGTTGTAGGAGAATTGCAGAGGACGAAACCAGCTGTTGTACTCGCTTTTTGTTGATTTCACCAATGCATTTGATACGGTGAACCGCGCGGCATTGTGGCTGGTGTTGGGTAAGTTTGGTTGCCCGCGTAAATTTGTAAGTTTAATTGAATGTCTGCACAGTGGTATGCGAGCGAGGGTGCAGCTGAGTGGAGAGACCTCGGCTGAATTTGCATTTTTCCCTGGTGTGAAGCCAGGCTGTGTCTTAGCACCTGTCCTGTTTAACATGTAGCTTCATGCTCCATGTCTTCATGTCTTGTGTTTTTATACCGCTTGTGCCTACGATGTTCGTGTGGAGCACCGTATTGATGGTGGGTTGCTGAACATCCGTCGTTTCGGTGCGAGAACTTTAGTCTGTGAGACAACTATCCGTATGTTGCCGTTTGCTGAAGACCTTGCGTTATTTGCACACAACGTGGATGAGTTGCAGCACATGACTAGTGCTCTGACTTCGACGGCGGCCATATCCAAGTTCACCATCAACACAAACAAAACTGTCTGTCTCTTTCAGCCTTCACCGGAAGTGCAATCTTCCATATTGCCGCGAATCAGCATTGGTGCTGAAGTATTGGAAACCACCTCCCGTTTCTGCTACCTTGGTAGTGTGAGGTCGACTGATTAGCAGATACACAGTGAGCTTCGTATCCTCGTGTCGAAGGCAGCGGCGGCTTTCGGGAAGCCAGACTATCGAGTGTGGAACAACCACCAGCTTACCATTGGCACTAAGCTAATGGTGTGTAAATCCATGGTAGTGCCCGTTCTTCTATCCGGCAGGGAAACGTGAAGGATGTATCGGCGGAAGGTGCGATATCTCGAGCGGTTTCAGCAGCATTGTTTGGGACGGATTTTGCGCGTCGGATGGGGCGACAGAGTTGCTGTCATGGGAGTGTTACGACAAAGTGGGATGTATGCAGTGGACTGTATACTTTTACTGAGACACCTGAGGTGGCTCGGTCATGTGAGCCGTATGGATTCGACGCTGATACCGACAGAACTATGATATTATCAGCTGCGTATTGGGAAGCGGCATGTGGATAAACCAAAGTTACGTTACCAGGACACGGTCAAATTGAGCCTCTCACTATCTATTCTTGATTGCAGATCATAGGAATCGAAGGCGGTTGATCGGCGTGTATGGAGCGATCTGGTCACGAAGGCAGTTGCCGAAGTGCGGGAGAAAGTCCTCATGCATGCAGAGAAGAATCGGCAATTGCGGAAGCTGCAAGCGCCGATGGGTTGTACTCCATCGACATAGAGCGCATGGTGCTGTAACACACGCGGTCGCGAGTGCCTGAGTCAGGCAGGCGTACTTAGCCATGAGCGAGGTCAGTCGGGACCACTACCGAAGCGACGACGTGTCCTACAGAGAACGTAGTCAGAACTGGCGCAGCGTTTGTAGGTAGGCTGCATTCGGTTTACTAACGGTGTGCTTGCATGCTGAGTCTATTTATTTCAGGTGTTTGGTTTTCAATTTCGTCCTAATGCTTTTCTCATACCATTGGTTACATGCACTCTCTCCTATAAACTTTTACATGTCGCTTAAGCCAACTGCAGTTACTTTCAATAACAATTTTGTGTTTGTCTCATTTCCGTAAAATATACTTTCGGACCTCGTGAACTTATCTCGGATACTTTTGTAAACAACTTATTGCATATGCTCATTAATTTAAGATTTATATCACCGTTTCCTTATGCCTTACTCGATTTATTTTCTTGGTTTTCTTTCTCTCAAGTGACTGCCTGTTACTTTATATCCCCGGTGTGGCTGCGCTTGATGTGTATGTTGACAAGGTGCCTACCTGTCTATTACCCACTACCTCGTCCATACTGGCTCCAGGAGACAGTTGGTCGTTGCTGGAGGGGACGGGGTGCACGGTACTTGTGGCCGTGTTAGGATCAAAAAGTGGTTCCATGCAGTCATTGTGGAGCGGACTACGGTGCAGTCACCGACTTGTGTGCGCTTGATTCCCCAAATACAGCGTGCTTGTGTTTGCCTGTGAAGCAGTGTGGGCCGGCTCCGTTGATGAAGCGTGGCTCCCATGCACATGCCTCCCGGTCTTATTCATTCGGGTTTACACTGGGTAGGGGTGTGTGGATGGAGCTGTGGGTGGTGCAGCGCAAGCCACCCATGGTCTCTCTGTAGGGGCAGGCGTCCTGTGTCTGGCCGCAGTGACAGGCAAATCCGAAACCGGATGCGGCCATATATATATATATATATATATATATATATATATATATCCTCTCTCCTCCCAGTCTATTCAGCCGAGACAGTATTAACTTCGGTCTGCCATCATCGGCAAAGTTTACCTGCATAGTTCGGCCCTTCTCAGCAGTATTTTGGAGATGTGGATGATTCGCGTTACTCATTCCGTCCTCATTTACCTCGGGCAGCTTATCGACCAGGCTCTGTGAAACAAAACGTTATGATAATAAAGTGCCTTAGGACTTGGATAGTTGGAATTAAGCGCGTAAAATCGCTATGTATTCGATCGAAGCTTTGCTTTTGAAGAGGTTCATGAGGGAGGAGAGTAGTCGCAAGCCCTGCATGACTTGGCCTTAAGTTGATCAGCAGGGGAAAACTTCTCTTCTTTTCGCGACTTTTAGCGTTTATTTACATGGCTCATAAACCATTGGACTGCAAAATCAGTCTTTAGAGCTATCATAGCCCCAACACATGTATAAAATGTCTTGGGACATGCAAGATCTCGCAGCGCTCGAAACTTTACAACGAAGAGACACCAAGCACGTCTAAGGGTTGTTCCACCTTGTTTCAACTTGGGCTAATGACCCAAGGTTTGTACATCGGGCAGCATCGGTGTCCACGTAGCAAACTAATACTGACCAGCCACATTCGTAGGAAATCCCAACCGCGTCTACGCCACCTACTGAAACTTCGCAACACCACGACCGTGAGGCAACACCCGTCCAGTTGACCAGGCAATGCAACCGGCTTGGGTGCCGCCGGAGTATGTATGCCTGCTATAGAACGACCTCCTTAATTGCTTTGATTCTGACCAAACATCATCTGTGTTTAAACAGAACCTTGACGTTGCCTTGACCTGCATACGTTACGAAGTACAGCCCATGCACATCGTAAGATGACATCAGGTGTTAACGCTGTACCAATCAGCATTTCTCAACACAACCGATGTAGGCACTTATACGCATATCCCAAAGTAAAAACTATGCTGAGTCCACCGAAGGACCTCAGATGAGTTATTGCTCCGCTTTCTGGCGCTCGTCGCAAACGAATTGTCAAACAGCTTATCTTTTACCCGCTTCACACCATTGTTTCATTGTACTTAGCTAACACGTGCTCATGTACATCTGCTTCATGTGGATGATGCATTCGCCAAGCTCCCAACATGCATGGCGGTTTGATGAAAGTCTTTTCAGGGCGATAACCTTAATACAAGAGCTTGTCCTTCGGACGTCCATACTTACACGCGTCTATTAGTTTTACACGATAAGGATAGATTTTAACCTACGTCGACTGCACTCACTTCGATAGCAAGTCGGATTAAACACATCAACACAGGTTGGGCTGTATGCATGTTCAACCATCACCACAGCTATTAGGTACTGGACTTGATGCAGGCGGGATCTTCAATTTCGGCCGTTGCTGTTAACAGTGGAATATTATTTAAACTACCCACGGCCGATTCTTTGTTTTCAGTAGTTCTTTTACCCTTCGTTTAAGTGAATCAATTTCAGTCACCGATGTGGTTATACTCGGTTAAATGTGTGATTTACGTTCGAGACAATGTGCGAAAATCGCCCCTAGTTGAGTAAGGCCACAAGACCATAAAGCTTTTTAAAAGAGTTATCAAGAAAGCAATAGGAAACAAGAAGTGTCCCGGTGCCTGACAACTAGGACTCAAACACTGTGCCGTGAACGAGGCGCAAAGTCCGCTGCTCTTGTTCAGCAATAAATGACCCATACTCGGTAAAATGGATGATTTGGGAAACATTTTGCAGCGAAAGGAATTTATAGATGCAACTGTATTGATATTACAGAAAAGGCATGCCAATGCTGGGAGGCACACCAAGCAAACACCTCCATTTCAGACTAGGTTCTTGTGATCGGAGTAACCGAAGTCTACTTCAAAGTGAACCGAGATCACGATGGTGGTTGTCTGTCGCAATCCAGCAATATGGCGGCTATTCCAAATCCAACCGTGAATGTTGTAGTAAAGTTGGTAGCATGCTGGAATTGTTGATGAAGTCTTTAATCGCAGTGCTTACTGACGCATTAAATCCGACAGCCCAGGAGAGCTCCAACATGGTGGCGGAGATGTTATCACTTACATTGTTAAAAACCTGTTTCAAAACTCTCGGAGTGCTCAAAACCTCCAATAAGCTCTCACATATTGGAGTGCGAACCAAGGTTTCTAGCCTGTTTCCGAACACACGTGGTTAGGAACGTGTAGATAGCTCCGGACACAGCGCTATTTGAGCTGCAAGCTTTTGCAGAACAACTTGCCTTGGAGCTGCTACCAAAGTTAGCGTGTTCCATCTGTGCTCTTGCCGGCGACTTCAATAGGAGTGGCCCAACTTT
Organism: Dicrocoelium dendriticum; assembly: GCA_944474145.2. Classification (NCBI taxonomy): domain Eukaryota; kingdom Metazoa; phylum Platyhelminthes; class Trematoda; order Plagiorchiida; family Dicrocoeliidae; genus Dicrocoelium; species Dicrocoelium dendriticum. The sequence goes on along the minus strand of OX104063.1, from coordinate 156,332,599 downwards.
CATCAAAACCATGGGTTTTGACAATCTGTTAAAATTCTTCCGTAGACTGGAGGTGCAACTGCAATTAGTTTTTTACAAATCAACAAACTATTTTCCGTACAAAAGCGTGCATAGCTTGGTAATTCCGACGATTGCGTAGTAAAGCTCCAACCCAAGCTTTACAGTTAGGCCACATATGTTGTGCAGACAAAGAAAGTCCAGTACATTGAAACGACGGAAACGCTCAGCGGATAACCTTGAAAAACATAAATCAACAGTTTGTTCGACTGAATTTTCAATTTTCACAGATGAAGATTTAGCAACTCGATGCGAACATACAACAGATTTTATAACTTCTGCGTTGAGCTGTGTTGCCACACTGCAACAATCCACTTGCCAAATGATATTTTTATCTCCATCATTCAAGCAAAAGCGGAAGAAAAAGACCAGATATAAAAATATATGCTAAATGCCCATGCTAAATATAAGCACTTCCGGAGATAAAAAGGCTAATCACTGTACGGTTAGTCTGATGGAAGAAGGCCGATTAGCGTTCATTTACCTACCATGGCTCGTTCATGGTGAACGCCGGTCATTTACGGTTGTTGTCCACAACAGCCAATAGCCATCCAATGTTTGGCAAAATTCGCAGCATGCTACTGCGTGGGCAGAGACAAAAGTTTCTCTCTCACCTTAGTGGTGCGGACGTATGGAATTCTCGGCAAACGAGTGATTTAGTGCAGGGCTCAGTTGATAAAAAGCCTAACCTCTAAAGACGCACCGACATGAGGCTGTTTAGCAGCCAGCGCGTCATAACGTGTTTCCGGTTGTCAATTAACATCGCACTGAGTGAAGGTCATGGCCAACCGTAGGTGTTGGAACGATCGATGGTTATCTCTGTGTGTCTCCCTGGCTACGCGGCAAAGTCGGCTTGGGCGACCGGAACCGCAACACGCATGTGCGCACGTGATGGCAGCTCAGCTGAGGACGAGGTTAGATATTGCAACGGTTGTCAATGTCATTGCATCACAGGTAATGGAGCACGGGCAGACAACGCAGTCGGGATCACGTAACGTTCCTGTTACTCAGCGCGCGCTGATTATACGGCTGTACGGTGAATGCGGTTTAAACGCCGCATCAGCTTCAAGAAAATACAACGCAATGAACGCAGGAATGCGTCCCATCACCGCCCGGTACGTGCTTAAACTAATGAAGCAGTTCGAGCAAACTGGTAGTGTGTGTGACATGAAGAGAACAGGACCGCCTCGCATCACCACGGACGATCGTTCAGCTTGCGCTGTAGTCAGTGAAGTGTCAAAAAGTCCCGATCTCAGCATTCGCCAGGTCGCACAGCACTGACACGACCCGATATGCGGTACACCGGATATTACTGGAACGAAAATTTTGGTGGTTTCGTGCACTTCAAGTACAGGTTTTGAACCCATGCGATCCGGGGAAGCGGCATGAATTTTGCCGCTGGTTTATGGATCACGGGGATATTCGTTCTGTTATCTTTACAGATGAGGCATTGTTTCATCTGCATGGAACAAGGAAACTACTTTTTTGCTACCAGCAACCCACGAAAATTTACCGCATCACGCATGAACCACAGTGTGAAACTGATGGTTTGGGCCGGAGTAACAAGCCAGAAAACCTTGGACCCATATTTCTTTTCCAGGAATGTGACCGGTAGGTTATTGTTTTGAAGTGCTAAAGACTTATCTTTTCCTAGCATCCGCGTACTTGGAAATGCTGCAGACAGTTGTGCTTCCTTAGTTGTAGGCCGAAGGGCATTCATACTATTTGGTGCACATGCACATTCTGCTGAAACGGTGCGTGCTTACCTCACCGACAAATTTGGCCCCCATCGGATCGGACGCGGTGGACCAATGGAGTGGCCTGCTTGCTCACCAGATTTGAATCCCATGGACTTTTTTCTGTGGGACTATCTGGAGCGGCGAGTGTACAAAACAAGACCGAATACATTGGATCAATTGAAAGAAAATATTGTGAACGAATGTCGCGCGATCACGTGGGATACATTGGAGGAAGTGTTCGCCAATTGCATCAAGCCGTTTGTGCACTGTAAGCAGAATGCCGGCGGACCTTTTGCACATGTCCTTCACTGGCATAGCTGATCGTTCCAATGCATTGCTGTTAATATGCTTATCCTCTTTTACAAAGGTTTTAACGACTAAACTGGGCCGCTGGCAAGTAGTGCTAATAACGCGTCCGGTCGGATAGAATTCTTAACGTCCAGACTGTCGTTGAACACATAAACAGCGTAGGCACCGATACGTTCAATGGCTACTTATGGCGAAATCACTGAGTCGCTATGTGCTGAGGTTCGTCCAGCCTTAATGAAAAGGCGACTGTGTTGTTGACTCAGTTTCATGCTATTGCCTGTAAAGTTGGTGTTCGGGATGAGTTGCAGTAGATGGCAACAAGTGTACGTGGGGTCGTTCCGTATCTGTTAGACTAATATGAGGTCTCCACGTAGGCGCCTGTAGTGTCTACTGAACACTCGGAGTGTATTTAGTCGCTGCTCGACCATGGTGAGTTTCAAGCGATGCAAGGTCACGGTTTAGCCAAGCGTGCCAAGTCTGGATTACGTATTCGACGTGTTAACGCACGTAGGCATGAAGCATGATGGAGAAGATGAATGAATCTAAACTTTCGAATGCCATCCTCAAGCTAACAACGTGCTGGTTACCACTTTTGGATTCCGAGTGTCTGGAATAACCGAAGTCGTCCTGCACCAGCACGTCGAGGTCAAGTTCTTGAGGGCTTGTCTGCAAGTCATATGCCCCAATATTCTAGAGATAGGCGTGTCTATGGCAGATGTGGATAATGTATCACTTGACCACATTTAATGGCAGTGAATTCCTCACCGATCAATGTTAGGTCCTATCTAGGTCGCACATGGAGGATCTTGTGGTCGGCCATTCTCTTGATGTCCGGCCAACGTTTAACGTCATCCGGAACAGTAAACTTTTTGAGATGATGGCTGTCGTAAGATTGTCGCACTTCACTCGATTAGAGTCGGGCAGAGATGTTCGGTCTCTAACATAGAACTGCTGTTCACGGAGAAAGTTAGCAACGCATTCTAATAATGCATTGCCTAGGTTTTCCAAGTGGCCCATCATTACATCAGCGATGATTGCTTCCATGGCTTTAAAAGCGCAGAGAGAAGTGTTACCGAACGGTAATTGGTAGGATCAGACGGACTTCTCTGAAAGAATACGGCAAGTGGATGGGCCAGTATTGTTTATGTGAAGGCCGCATATTTTCCCCCAACGCCATAACTCTTCATATTTGGCTTCTCATTAATGATGTTTGTATCATGTGATGGTGGAAATTTTTTGCGCCAGTGCTATGGTGACTAATGATGTGGTTTTCAATCAATTATCCTGGACTACCTCTAGGGTGCACTCCGTCATGTATGTCCAAATGTAATGCTAAAAACACACAATGAATGACTAGGATCACAGAATTGAAGTTTTGATTTCATTCGCTACGACGGATATATCGATACAGAGCCCGAAAAACTGCAGTGCATTTCTCATTATCTGGTTCTGTCCGCATTCGGAGCGGTAAATTTTCGTGGGTTGCTGGTAGCAAAAAAGTAGTTTCCTTGTTCCATGCAGATGAAACAATGCCTCATCTGTAAAGATAACAGAACGAATATCCCCGTGATCCATAAACCAGCGGCAAAATTCATGCCGCTTCCCCGGATCGCATGGGTTCAAAACCTGCACTTGAAGTGCACGAAACCACCGAAATTTTCGTTCCAGTAATATCCGGTGTACCGCATGTCGGGTCGTGTCAGTGCTGTGCGATCCGGCGAATGCTGAGATCGGGACTTTTTGACACTTCACTGACTACAGCGCAAGCTGAACGGTCGTCCGTGGTGATGCTATGCGGTCCTGTTCTCTTCATGTCAAACACTACCAGTTTGCTCGAACTTCTTCATTAGTTTAAGCACGTACCGGGCGGTGATGGGACGCATTCCTGCGTTCATTGCGTTGTATTTTCTTGAAGCTGATGCGGCGTTTAAACCGCATTCACCGTACAGCCAAATAATCAGCGCGCGCTGAGTAACAGGAACGTTACGTGATCCCGACTGCGTTGTCTGCCCGTGCTCCATTACCTGTGATTCAATAACATTGACAACAGTTGCAATATCTAACCTCGTCCTCAGCTGAGCTGCCATCACGTGCGCACATGCAAGTTGCGGTTTCGGTCGCCTAAGCCGACTTTGCCGCGTAGCCAGGGAGACACACAGAGATAACCATCGATCGTTCCAACGCCTACGGTTGGCCATGACCTTCACTCAGTGCGAAGTTAGTTGACAGCCGGAAACACGTTATGACTGGCTGGCTGCTAAACAGCCTCATGTCGGTGCGTCTTTAGAGGTTAGGCTTTTTCTCAGCTGAGCCCTGCACTAAATCACTCGTCTGCCGAGAATTCCATACGTCCGCACCACTAAGGTGAGAGAGAAATTCATGTCTGCCCTCGCAGTAGCATGCTGCGAATTTTGCCAAACATTGGATGGCTATTGGATGTTGGGGACAACAACCGTAAATGACCGGCGTTCACCATGAACGAGCCATGGTAGGTAAATGAACGCTAATCGGCCTTCTTCCATCAGACTAACTGTACAGTCCGGCCGTTTAAGTAACGGCAGTTCTGTGATCTGTGAAGGTCTCTAGAACAACTCTTTGGAAATCGTTCTTTCATAATACTTATCTTCGATGTGGAAAGTTATCACCGTCCTTACCTCTTCATCACTTAACCCACCCTCTGACTTCTTTCAATATTAATGAACCTCCCACTTTTTTTATTACACAGGTTTTTCCAGGAGGCTCAATGCGCTGAGCCAAACCAGCTTAGTGGACGAGATGCTCCGTTAGCAGTCGCTCTGACAGAGATTTTGAATCTGTTTTTAACGACAGATACCACCTACGATATTTGGAAATCAGCCAGAATAACACCAGTGCCTACAACTTTATCTCGGGAATGCTGGCCAATTGCGTGCAGGTCCGTGCTGCTTAAGGTGATGGAAAATCTGTTGGTACCCGCTTTTTTATAGGAAATCATACTGAGGATGTCAAACAGCTTGCCATTGGCCAATGGGCCATACATTGGATGCAGTTTCATATCTGGTGTGTTCCATCGCGTTCGCTTTGAATGAAAGAAGTTGATTACACCAACAGTTTCGGGAGCCTAGACAGATCACCGCTGCTCAACATTCTGTCCGAAAACGGCGTCCCCTATATGTGCGTACTGGAATGCGTGGTAGTTTTATAAATCGCACACACTTCGCGCAGCTATGCGGCAGAAAGTACTTTGCACTCCCAGAAAAATTGTGGTGATTTACAGAGAGCCTTCATACCCTTTTTTCCATTCTCCGCCTACGTTTAAAATCTCCCTATTCCATCAAACTTCATAGGCTGTAAATACGCGGCTGATGTCTCTTTGACTTGCATAAGCTCAATCATCGAGGAGTCATCGAAACTGCAACAAGGGTTAGAGGAATTGGTGACTCAGTCGAGCTCCCGAGAACTCTCTCTGAAAGCTGCCATGTCTTGCGATATAACGCTCCGTTTGCTACATCCCAACAGAGTGCACTCTGTTGTACAGATCTCTACTCCCATGACTGTGGATGACCAAAGCCTACCTCACACCTCTACAGCGAAATACCTCGAAGTTTTCTTAGCTCACAATTTATCTTGGTCTACACACTCTTAAAAAATTTAAACAACACAATGCTAGATTTTCGGTTTATTGAGCATTTAGAATGCTCTCTTCTTAGGCCCTTAGATTCAAAATGCTTTCCGTTCCCCATGCTTTATTTCTAAGCTTTGTAACTGCAGATATCTTCCTCCACTGGTTATATTGTTCCCCTGTTAATTTCCCCGGACTTCTTCGAAAAAGCTTATTCCCTTCTTTTTAGTTCGTTAAAGTTTATTTCTCGCTGCTCTATATTAAGGAATGAGATGCACATCTATTTCATTATTAACGCGCTTGCGATGCATGCATGCCATAAAAATACAGGTACGCTTGTTTAACGGTTAATGACTGCAAACTTTCGTTTAGTTCAAGTAGTTCACTAATGTTTGTTTAACGGGTCAGTTTGCCATTCCTATTGGCTCGTTGGAATTGTTATATTTTTGCCCTCAGATCACAACCCTACTCTGACACTAACACTCACTTTCCGTTCTTTGTGTGCACCGAATTGGTTCCTTATTTGTTCAGATTTTGTGGGCTTTATTTGTCCGCACGCTTTACTTACTCTGGTGAGCTTTCACGCTTGCGCGTCATGAATTCTAACGAAGTAGTTTCCTTGTCTAAAAGTGCCCTTGAAGCCTTGTCCCTGGTCTTTCATGTTCTCACTACCGTAAGTAGGTGGAAACAGTTGTGAGGTAAAGACACAGCACCGTTCTTTCTTTAATTTCCCCGGACTGCTTTAAAAAGAGTAGTTCCTTCTTGTCCGTTTGCTTAAATTTAGTTCTTGTTGCTCTTGATTAAGAAAAGTATCGCCCAATGACTTTATTGTTAAGAAGCTTTCGATGCATTCATCAACATTTCACCCAGGATTTTAAATGACCCTTTCTAGTTTTTACATGCTATCTTAACCAACAGTATACCCACTACTACTACTATTACTGCTACTACTACTACTACTATTACTATTACTACTACTACCATACGGTCAAAATTTAATGGGTTATGTTCTGGTATCTCGTCATATCGAAACTACAGCTAACTTTACCTATCATGCTTGCTAACCGAACCAAGAGGAAGTAAACTTCGCTTCCTTGACCGTATGCCTGTTTGAAGATGCAACCCGTTTATTGCTGTCAATTATTGCTTCTCATTGATAGTTTGTTGTTATATTTTTCACAGTGTTAGTGATAAAATGTTGAATATGGGACCATATGAATAAATGAAGTTTATTTTGCTTTGGCTTGAGCCGACCTGAAATAAAATCGATTTATCACCAGAAAATCTGGACTTGGAACGAGCGCTATCGCATTAAAAAGCTGCCAAGAGACTTTGCACAAACGGTAAGCTACGCTGTCTTGTCCTTGGTTGGCGCTAGCCTCCATAAGCTAAGATATCGGGTTGGGAAGAATCACCAATGGTCATATGGGATTAATCTATTGGTGCACAAGTCCGTGGTGCTTTCGGTCGTTCTCCACACAAACGAAAACTGAACGCTTCATTAGAATGGCACCTATTACCTGGCGAAATATCGGGAACATGAGCCGGCCGTCCGCTCCCCATGGTTGAATTGGACTCTTGAGCGAACATGGGATATTGAATCCTAGAAATGGCCACTGATGCTACAGCGAAGCAAACCGGCAGCCCCCGATGATAATGCCTCAACGATGCTGAAAGATGTGGGAAATTTTTTAAGGACTGTTAGCCATCTTTTGGTGAGAAGAGCAGGCGCCATTACATACACCAAAGAAGGCTCAAGTTTGTTTTGTAAAACGTGTCGAAGAGACACTTATCTAACCACAATCACCAAAGTACTTGCTTGTGTCTCCGTACCGTGGCTAGCCGCGTCTCGAATGTAGAGAATCGTTGAAAACCAGACTGGTTCCCACTCTTATACAGAACGATTTGGCTGAATCTTCATTTAAGGCTAACCGCATAACCGTGTCAAGTATACCAATTGCGCATCACACCATATTTTTTCGATGAGTAGACTGCCGCTGGTTCAGTTCAACGAACCTATGGTGAGGATTTCTGTCGTAGGGCGCATCAAGATTGAGTATTTCCGTTGAAGTTTACTAGACCACGAATCTTGATGGGGAGTATGAGTCTGGGAGAATCCACCGACTGAATTCACCCCTGTGAGTAGCGTTCACCCCTACCGATTATCCAACACAATTGCAAATATTTTGTTAAGGTTTTCATCCTAGTTGTTCACAAGCTACATATCATACCCTAGTCCAGAAAAGCGCCAGATGTGTTTCGCTCTATTGGGGCTCGTCAGTGGTGCGCATTCCCTCGGTCCTCCAAGGAGGATCGAACCCATGACCGCTGGAGGCGGACGCCAACTAGCCAGCAGCTTAAGCCACTGAGCCATGGGGGACGTTGGCTAGGCTACATAAGTTGCAAACTAACTGGGACATGGCACCACCGCAGTTGCAGTTAGTTGGCCGTTCTTGTCATGAAGGATTTTAAATGGGTGGATTCCTTTATAGTGCAATCTGTGAGGGCATAACATGTAGGTAACGCCGTTACGACCTGTTCCTTGATCCTATATCTTAACACCCTGCTTTTCGGCCGCTATGCTTTCTTGCCACATTTACAGCAATAGTATCTTACTTAACTTCCCTTTCTTCCTTTAACTTCCACATACGCCTCGGTAAAACAGCTAATGTGTCGTGCCCACCTTAGTTTGACTCCAGCTCATAACTTGCTTGACTTTGTCCAATCGGCTCGGCTCGGCTCCTCACCTTGGCTGTCCGGTTGACTCTTAGATGCGCTCAAGCTGGGTACTTCTTGTAGTTGTGATTACTCTTCATAAGCCACATACCATCTCGAAATGACGCTTTGAATGTCCCATGATTTTATCGTCGTCATTCTGTCTGACGGACGGTAGACCGTCTACAAGGTAGCTTAAAATTAGACACACGCCTACTGTCTGGTCTCATGTACACGACAACCTAGCCACGGAATGTCCGAATTTTCGGACCCCTGTGGAAGCTATCTTGGTTCAAAGGAACGACTTGCGCACAGTGGACAGTAACACTGCCGCAAACATAGCAAGCGAACAGAGGAAAAATCTAGTTGCAAACGCTGGTTTCCGAAAACAACTGCCCCCTTTGTAGCGGAAGCTTGCACGGAGGATCCCTTGTACTATTGTTAACCACAGGGCTAGGCTTTAGTGAGTTGAACATGCGGCGGAATGTTCTGAAAACCTCCATTACTATACACTAAAATAACATGGGTGTTCATTCATGATTGTGAAAAGGCGAAGGATATTGAATGCATATAGAAAAACGCACATAAAACCTTCATTCGACGGATGAAAATGTTAATGACAGTGTTGACTACTTCAGTGTTTGATGTTATGGTGAAGACGTTCAACCTCATTAATGGTTGAGCTTCAGCTCTATTGATTTCGAATATGTTTAATGCGGAAATTCACTTTCACACAGTAAAGTTGTAGCAAATGGGAGAAGCACAGTTACCGCCATCTTCACTATGCCAGTGTAGTTGTCCTTCGTTTTACACCAGAAACCAGACAGTGGCAATTTGTATAAAATTCCTGAAGTGAAGATTCTGCTAGCAACTATCACTACCTCAGGATTCGAGTGACACATTATTCACATTCTCGCCTTCAGCTAACGGCCTACCTTTATGTTATATGCATTAATGCTAAAATGGAAATAAGTAATAAAACACAAGAATTGCAGAACTAGCCATAACTTTGATTACATTAATTAGTCGAACTTCGAAGTATGAAATGAAGTAGACAGAACAATCACCTTATGTAACGTAGCAGATATAGTTTCACTTCAATATGCAAAGTCGAATGAGCACACTCATCAAACCGCGAACTCGTCGTGCTTTCCTTCTGTGCTTCCCTGCTTGGCATCGCACCGATGGGCTTTGCTTTCCGATTGGCCAATTTCGCTAATTGCCCTGCGCGAGCATACCTCTCCCGGCGTTGATAATATTCGTCCAAAAGCTTTGAAATTGGCAACAGTAAACCTGGCGGCCCCCGTCTGCAAGTTCTTCCAATGATGCCTCGATGAGATGCGCTTGCCGACAATGTGGAAGCAAGTCATCGTCACTCCCAACCATAAGGGATGAATTCGTACAGATCCAGTCAACTATCGCCCGATAACACTACTTCCGGTGCTCTCCAAAATCATGGAAGCGATTGTAGCCGAAGCGCTTATGAACTTTCTGGAAGAACGCAATATCATAGCACAAGAACAACATGGATTTAGTAAGAACCGATCTTGCACTTCAAACTTGCTACTTGCTAGATCCAGTTGGAGTAAGACCGTTGACAGCGGCGTAGGTGTTGCCGCAATATATCTGGACTTCTCAAAGGCTTTCGACCGTCTGAACCACCGTATCCTCCTTCACAAGTTGCAGTGTTGTGGAATTGGTGACCCAATCCTCGGTTGGATAGCTAACTTCTTGCTTCAACGCCATATGAAGGTAAGAGTTCGCGGCGTCATCTCTGACCCAATCGACATTAAGTGCGAAGTGCCCCAGGGCTAAGTACTTGCTCAACGACTATTCCTGATTTACACAACCGACCTCGCAACAGTAACCACCTCCAACTCCTTACTGTTCGCTGACGATCTCAAGATATAGCGAGCCACTAGAACAACCAGCGACAATGCAGCACTTCAGGATGATCTTGACAGGATCTAAGAATGGTCGACTCAGAACCTGCTTCAGTTCAACGCTACAAAGTGCAAGGTGTTGAGCATCTGCCATAAAGCCACTTGCGAATACAGACTGGGTGATCAAATATTGCAGCGCACTACAACGGAATCCGATCTAGGAGTGGTAGTGCAGGAAGATCTGGGCTGTTCCCGTCAGGCCGAGAAAGCCTCCAGCAAAGCTACCCAAAACCTTTGGCTTTTGCAGAGGGCATTCGGGCGCTTCGATCCTTCCATCTTTTCTCAGATGCTCAACGCCTACATTCGGCCTCATTCTGAGTACGCCATCCATGCCTGGCAGTCTTGGCAAAAGTAAGACCTGACCGCTCTTGAACTGGCACAAAGTAGGGCGACCAAGAACGTAAAGGGCCTATTTCATCTACCTTACCGACTAAAGCTGGAAATCCTTCGGGGTCTACAGTGGACAATATCGAGGCCTGCGTGGCGACTTGATAATGACTTATATGTTTCTTAGGAATCCAAACCATTCTTGTCGTCACCTACTAAAGCTGGATAGCAATACAACACTCAGAGGACACCAGCTAAAGCTGGCCACACAATACAGCCGGTTGGAATGCCGCCGGAATTTCTTTTCTCCTCGTGTATGCGAACACTGGAACACTCTTCCCACATACGTTGTTTCTTCCTCCAAGCTAACGGTATTCAAAAGACGTCTGGATGATTCGCTTATCCACCTACATTACGCTATATAATCAGAGATGTCCATGTCAAACAAACGCAAAAACAAACTGTGCTCGTTCTCGGCTTTTGTGCTTCACTACTTACACACTGCTGTTGTGGAATATAGTTTGGCATATATTACAACTGCATTCATCAAATACCTCAGTCCAAGAAAGCGGTGCACGAGTAGGCGTTGTCGTTTCTCTTGTTCTTAAGACATGCCTTCCCCATATTACTTCCCATATTACTCTACAGTAACAATTCAGTACAAGTTCTACAACGTTTATATGAATAAGGGACAATTGAATTCACTAGACGCTTAAAGTGACGATTTACACTTATGTTTACTTTCATTTCAACCATCCTACGGGACTTGTAAAGCAATCGCTTTTTTACCTGTAATATATCATTGCTCATTGTTCATTAATGACCATCAAAAGGGGCCATATCTTATGATCTACTTGTCGCTTCCTCAAGGGAGACAAATCTCAGTGGTGTAAGCTTGCGTGGTGCAGTATGACCCACCTAGTATACATATGTCGTATCACATGAGATTATCATATTAGCTTTCTGACATTTGACAGCTTCGTTTACTGACATTTAAGCCTCTGCCAAACGCAAGTTCCTTCTTGGAAAGCGTTTGCTTTATACTGGCCAATCACAAGGCTAATGTAAACCGTCAGATATGTTAACAACTTTTCACTACAGCTTTGTCATCAAACTATAACGTAAAACGATCACCTCCAAAGCTTTTTGGCGAAATTATAACATTTCAGGAAATGTGGCAAACAAACTGAAAGTATCCAACGGACCCCTTGGGGGTCTTGTCTTAGCGCATTCCAGTTCGCATAAGGTCTTTCACATCAGTCGCTTTGAATGCAAACAAACAAAGTAGCGGGTGAGTGGCCCATTTTTTATTGAATGCCACAGGATGATGTGCTGGTCTGATGATCCAGATGATTCATTCGCTTCTAAGTTTCGAAGCTCGCATTTTCGTACCCGATTAAAGTCACCCTTACCTTAGGTCTACAGTGCATTAGTATTCATTCAGCTGTCTTCAGCTCATAGTCTAAAGGAGCACAAGCCTGCCTTATAATCAGAGGGCGCGAATTCGAACCTGCTTAGGGGACCGGGAGACATTCGCAGTATCCATAGCTCATGTGCAACAGTTGGCGTTTGCGCAGCAACGAAGCATCGGTAATACGTACCGGCACACTATTGATAACACCAATTATCAGCTGGTTACCGTACACGATGGAAACTTATTCGGACGGTTTGGACAAATATATGGCTCAACGGGAGACAATTAAGCAAATTAGCAATCCCCGTGAAGCCCTCAGTTCAAATATGTGTTTTTGTGGAGAGATTAGACAGGCAGTGGTAGTATACGTCAGACATACAGGCACAGACCAACCCAAGAAGCAATACACCCTTAGACAAAATCAGAGAGGCAAATAAACTTAAACGTAGCGTAGTTCAACATCGGTAAAAAAGGTCATATTTCTTACGATTTTGCTACCAGTGTAATTTAATTCTAGAGCACACTGCTTATGACACCAGTATCCGTTGAATTATTACTGGGGATGGGACGAAGCCCGCGTTTTATGATGAAATTGTTCCGACGAGACATATCCTCAGGTTGCCTAGGAAAATTCGAACGTTAAGGGAACATGCTGTTGTTGAGTCATGACGGCCACTTCGAGCATATTTACCACTTAAGCAGAGCCCATTTATCAGATGGAGTGATACAATGGTATAAAGCTACCGCATCACGCTTCTATATATGTCAACTAGTTCTTTACGGATCCTGATCAACTTGCATTTGTAAGCCATATTATTAGATCCTGTGGGCGTTGGCCCCTTCTTCCTGAAATGGTCCACTTCAGTATCAGTGGGCTCTGGTGTCTTGGTACTGGTTACTTCTTCCATGCTGATAATCAAAGTGTCATTAGAAGAAGAAAAGCTGAACTGTTATATTACAGTTCTTGGGGGCAAACCGTCTCTCGGGCCACAAGTAGTACACATAGTCGACACTACAAATACTTGCTTATTGCGAATAAATAAAAGGAATCTGTCTACTCAATACGAGTAACCCTTTTAATCAACTAAGAGTCGTATTCAATTACATGTCCGTCCGTTGAATATAGCATTTTCAATTTGTCAACTCCATTGCCTCATTTAAACACTAGTTCAACACAGAGGGATACTTAAGAATACCCTATTTGTCAGAGTCCAGAAAATCTGTCAGTCGATGAAGCGGGTCCATCACAACTTCGAACGAGTCGTTCGTCTACTCTACATGTCAATTTGGTCCTAACTGAACCCTCATGCACCGCCCTGAATACAGTCACAATAGCATGTCCAGTTACGCTAACTTTCAGCCAACCGGAATGTGAAACTGCAATCATGTGTGGATAAAGCATTCAGGTTCGACCTACTTTTCATACGTCCTTCACTAATTTACACTACACTAGCAGCATTTACGGAAGCTGCGTGCGATGGCTAATCCGGTTGAATTCCAGGCTGGAATGACGGGGGAATATGGGAGAAAGATTGTACGAACAGACCTGAGGTTATGCGGGTGACAACTGCTGGTGACTACTTTCCTGTTTCAGATAGCAATGTAATTGCAATGTATTAAAGTAGTTATGCTCATGCAACTCGATCTTGGAGTTGCGGCAGCGCAACTATTTCGCTATCGTACACAGGGTATGGTTAGCGAAACAAGACCATCGGCACAAATCCAGCGTATAAAATAAAAGCGGACATGGGTGGTCGTAAACTCCGTGCTGTCATAGATTCACTTCGTTTATTTGTAGAATATGTCGAGTAATCCCAGCTGCACAGGAAGTTAAGAAACGAAATGCATTTTAAGCTAAAGCCCTTCGCACATTAATCACAGTTGCTTGCGTTAAACAGCTGCCGTTTCCACAGTCTTTCGCATTGCAGCGCTTTCGGGCAGAAGAGTTACAAAATGAATAAATAGAAGTGACTTCTCTCATAATTTTAGATGGCATTGAGCACAAATAGTCCCAAAAATGATTCGAAGACGGCTTGCCTATTCCGTTTGTTCAGTGAAGGTCATATGTTAAATCCGGTCTTTCATCACATGAAACACGAGTATCTCGGAACTGCATGATACCATACAGCAAAGAAAACAATGAACATGCAAAGCGCCATTTTGCTAATTTAAGAAAAAGGATCATATTTCGCCGCTAAAAGTGGTCACTGATGCGGCAGCGCGCTAAGATTGCTGCATACCATGGACTTACCAGCCATAAGATGCATATATATGTTCAGGATAAAAATAATGCAGGGAGGAATCAACAGAAGCCAGCCTTCGACTGTCCACTTCGCTGCATGCAGTAGAAAAGGAGGCCCTTTTCCTAAGGCCACCGCGTGACGACCGATGCTGCAGGACATTATCAATGTTAATATATTTCACTTAGACTCCTTTCCTCAGCCAAAGCCTTCTATAAAATGTGCTTCCGAATGGCATCAGGCCGTGCGACATATGTCAGTAAACCGATTCACGCGGAAGCATGTCCTGGCTTTTAAGTCGAAGAGCTTAGCTGTCGTCAAGAGCAAGCAAATAGATCATGTATCCAGGGCACAATATTGGAAACAGCGTATCGATAATCTGTCAGGGTCTCGCCACCACAAACCTCAGCATACCACAAATACATATATAAATATATATAAATATATGCGGATGGCGGCATCCGGTTTCCGATGTGCCTGTCACTGTGGTCAGCCACAGGACGCCTGCGCCTGCAGAGGGACCACGGTTGGCTTGCGCTGCACCACCCACAGCTCCAATCACACACCCCATATTGAGTGTAAACCCGAAGGAATAAGACCGGAAGGCATGTGGATGGGAGCCACGCTTCATCAACGGAGCCGGCCCACGCACCTTCACAGGCAAACACAAGCACGCTGTATTCGGGGAATCAAGCGCACACAAGTCGGTGACTGCACCGTGGTCCGCTCCACACTGAGTGCATGGAACCGCTCGTTGATCCTAACACGGCCACAAGTACCGTGCACCCCGTCCCCTCCAGCAACGACCAACTGTCTCCTAGAGCCAGTATGGACAAGGTAGTGGGTAATAGACAGGTAGGCACCTTGTCAGTATGCACATCTAGCGCAGCCACACCGGGGATATGAAGCCACAGCCAATCACTTGAAACGACACGTTGAAATAAAATAAATCGGATAATGCATACAGATACGGAGAGATGACGCTTCACAAACGAGCATATAAGAAATGCTTACGAAGGAATCCGCGAAAAGTTCAAGAGGTCAGAAGATATCTTTTACGAAAATGCCACAAACGCGAAAAGGTTATCGAAATTAACTACAATTGGCTTCAGAAACGTATGCAATTTTATAGAAGATTGTACAGGTAGACAATAAAATGAGAACGAATATCATTAGGAAACATTGAAAATCCACCGCTTGACCTAACATGACTTAACATGCACGCACACCCTTGGTAAATAGCGTGGTATATATATATATATATATATATATATATATATATATATGGTTGGAGAGCATATCGTTCGCAGAGGGTATTGAATGCTTCATCCTGACAGACGGTCTACCCACCTCTGCTTTTGTTACGCCATTGGCTGATGTCCTGGACGCCTCCTCGTGGAGACAGCTGGGTGGGATTTGGGTTTCGCCCATCTCCCTGACAAGATCTAGGACACCAGTCCGCATGAGTCAGTGAGCTGACCAGGTGCTAGACCCGCTGCCCTTCGGGTGTACATTTAATCGAAGGCTTTGGCTGAGGACCCGAGGCATTCTCCTGTCAGGTGTGGGCGCCCTGCCAGTATCTTTTTCCATCCTTTTCGGAGGTTAGGAAGTGGTCGATGGCCCTCTTCCTGTGGACCTAGCAATGGGAGATAACAGATCTACGGGTTATAAGCTCACAGCTCGCTTGGCGTAGAGCCCGTGCGCCACGCATTGTCTCTGACGGTGGGATGGCACCTCTGGCGGTTCATGGTTTGCTACTGCCCGCCTCAAGCCAGGCAGCCCCTGATCAAATTGGTGCAAACCCGTCAAAACCAACATGCGTCTGGCCGTTGTCGCAGGTGCGTATCCTACTGCGGTCGCAAAATATATACGAATGCTTCCAGTAGCTCAAAGGCTGCTTGTGACTGCCATAAAGCAGATCCAAATCTGTCTCTGCAATCACATTCCCGAGTTGGATTTGCTCTCCATTGCCTTGTGGGTCAGGCTATTGAGCCAAAGACTCCGGGTGGAGTCCCTCAAGCAAACCTCCGAAGCACAACCACCACCTCGCGTGCGATTGCCCACCAATGCAATCGTATGCCTGCGCGCAAAACAGTCAGCATCGGGTGCTGGAACTTGCACACACTACTGGACCGGAACTCGAGTGAGCACCCCGAGCGACTCACTGCACTGGTCGCGATTGAGCTGGCGCTTTACTACATCGATATTGCGGCGCTCAGTGGAACTCGGTTCGCTGAGCAAGGTAAGTTGCATGAAGCTGGTGCTGGCTACACATTCTACTGGGTGGGCAACGCCGCCTCTGTACCATGTGAACATGGGTCGGATTCGCAATATCCGATCGCCTCCATGGCCAGATGGTGGGTGAAGCAACAGGCATCAGCGCGCGACTGATGACTGCTCGCCTACGACTCGGAAGAGGTAAGTCTGTCACTTTTATAAGCACCTATGGTCGGACCAACTGTTATTCTAATGACACGCGTGAGCAATTCTACACTCAGCTATCCTCCCTGATACGGCCTGTGCCGAGGAGCGACCGACTATTTCTGCTGGGTGACTTCAACGCGCGCGTTGGGCGTGGTGCATCGGTGTGGAGAGATGTCATCGGTTCGTATGGCATTGGTTCAGAGAATGCGAATGGTGATAGATTGCTCTCACTGTGTGCCACTCACTGCCTGACCATCACAAACACTCGGTTTGCACTGAGCGCGGGTGAGCGAGCAACTTGAAGCACCCACTGAGTGGTCACGCTCACCTGCTCGACTATGTCATCGTTCGTCAGCATGAAGTGCGTGAAGTGTGCACAAAAGGTATACAGCTTGGAGCTGAGTTTGGCACTGATCAGAAACTGGTGCCGACCAAGCTGTATATATTTTCGTAAATCTATATATTACACTCCCGCCGTGAATCGGCGTAAATTTAACATTCTCTCCCTCGGTAGTGGGGCGAAACATATTGGCTGCACGCCTGTGTGATGTGGACTGCATAGCCACAGTGGGCGACCTGTGGCGTCACATTTGCGACCAGGTGATAGTTGTTGCCGAGGAGACCATCGGGCGCGCAAACTGTAAGCGGCCTCATTGGTTTGATGAGACCAATGCGATGATTTGTGCATTGGTGTCGTGGGAGAATGCAAATTTCGCTGCACATGTGGTAGACCCCAGTGACTTGCGGAAAAATAGTCAGTTTCGCAAACTTCGACCGCGACTGACCCGAAAGCTCTGTCGCATTAGAATCGCATGGTGGACGAAGAAGGCGAAGCAGATGGAATGCTACGCCGAACGCCGTCAACACAAGGAATTCTTTGACTCCTTGAAGGCGGTGTATGGACCGAGATTGGAGCCGCTGAGGACGCGGATCGAAAGTTGTTCAAGCGCTACCTGCACACAGACTGCAGGCATAATGCAGATCTGGCAATGTCACTTTGACTGTCTCTTGCACAACCGTTCAGAGATCGACTGGCCTACATTGAATTGCCTGAAGCAGCACGATGTGAAGGCGAATCTGGCGGATACGCCGACACTGGATGAGACGCAGAGGGCAATTGCTCAG
The DNA here is from genome assembly GCA_944474145.2 of Dicrocoelium dendriticum. Lineage (NCBI taxonomy): Eukaryota > Metazoa > Platyhelminthes > Trematoda > Plagiorchiida > Dicrocoeliidae > Dicrocoelium > Dicrocoelium dendriticum. The sequence continues at coordinate 156,314,705 of OX104063.1, read as the reverse complement.
CTGCGCAATGGCAAATGTGCCGGGGCCGACGGGATCCCGCCTGAAGTATCGAAACATGGCGGACCTGCGTTGTTGACTGCGCTGCACCACTTGGTGCAACGCCTATGGATTGAGGAGGAGGAGGTGTCTCCTGAGCTGAAGAATGCCCTTGTGTTACCACTGTACACGGGCAAAGTGAACAAGCAATGCTGCACGAAGTATCGTGGCATCAACTTGCTGAGTTGTGTGGGTAAGACGATTGTCCAAATCCTGCTCAACCGCCTCGTCAGTCAACTTGTGGAACCGAACGTGGCCGAAGAGCAGTGTGGATTCCGCTCGGGTCGCAGCACTATAGACATGGTGTTTGCGGCTCGTCAGTTGTAGGAGAAGTGCAGAGGACAAAACCAGCAGTTGTACTCGCTGTTTGTTGATTTCACCAATGCATTTGATACGGTGAACCGCGCGGCATTGTGGCTGGTGTTGGGTAAGTTTGGTTGCCCGCGTAAGTTTGTAAGTTTAATTGAATGTCTGCACAGTGGTATGCGAGCGAGGGTGCAGCTGAGTGGAGAGAACTCGGATGAGTTTGCAGTTGTCTCTGGGGTGAAGCAAGGCTGTGTCTTAGCACCTGCCCTGTTTAATATATATCTTCATGCCATAATGTCTTGTGTTTTTATGCCGCTTGTGCTTACGGTGATCGTGTGGAGTACCGTATTGATGGTGGGTTGCTGAACATCCGTCGTTTCGGTGCGAGAACTCTAGTCTATGAGACAACTATCCGTATGTTGCTGTTTGCTGACGACTGTGCGCTGTTTTCACACAGCGCGGATGAGTTGCAGCACATGACTAGTGCTCTGGCTTCGACAGCGGTAAAATTTGGGCTCACCATCAACACAAGCAAAGCTGTGATCTGCGGATCCGCATGTCGAAGGCAGCGGCGGCATTCGGGAAGCCAGAGTACCGAGTGTGGAACAACCACCAGCTTACCATTGGCACGAAGCTGTCAGCGTATAATACATGGTACTGTCCGTTCATCTATACAGCAGTGAAACGTGGACGATGTACTGGCGGGATGTGCGATATCTCGAGCGGTTTCATCAGCAGTGTTTTCGGCGGTTTCTGCGCATCGGATGGGGCGACAGACTTACGGGAAAGGAAGTGTTTCGACAAAGTGGAATGTATGCAGTGGGATGCATACTTTTATTTAGGCACCTGAGGTGGCTCGGTCATGTGAGCCGTATGGATTCGACGCGGATACCCACAGAACTATGATATGGTCAGCTAAGTATTGATAAGCGGCATGTTGGGAAACCCAAGTTACGTTACCAGAACACGATCAAAGTGAGCCACTCACGTTCTAATCTTGATTGCAGATCATGGGAATCGAAGGCGGTTGATCGACGTGTATGGCGCGATCTAGTCACCTAGGCACTTGAGGAAGTACGGGAGAAAGACCTCATACATGCAGAGAAGAAATGGCAAGTGCGGAAGCGGCAAGCGCCGATGGGTTGTACTCCATCGACATAGAGCGCATGGTGCTGTAGCACATGCGGTCGCGAGTGCCCGAGTCAGGCAGGCCTAGTGAGGCATGAGCGATTCCACTCGGGACTACTACCGAAGCGACGACGGGTCCTGCAGAGAACGTAGTCAGAACTGGCGCAGAGTTTGTAGGTAGGCAGCATACGATTTACCAAGGGTGTGCGTGCACGTTAAGTCATGTTAGGTCAAACGGTGGATTTTCAATGTTTCCGAATGATATTCGTTCTCATTTTATTGTCTACCTGTACAATCTTCTATAAAATTGCATACGTTTCTGAAGCCAATTGTAGTTAATTTCGATAACCTTTTCGCGTTTGTGGCATTTTCGTAAAAGATATCTTCTGACCTCTTGAACTTTTCGCGGATTCCTTCGTAAGCATTTCTTATATGCTCATTTGTGAAGCGTCATCTCTCCGTATCTGTATGCATTATCCGATTTATTTTATTTCAACGTGTCGTTTCAAGTGATTGGCTGTGGCTTCATATCCCCGGTGTGGCTGCGCTAGATGTGCATACTGACAAGGTGCCTACCTGTCTATTACCCACTACCTCGTCCATACTGGCTCTAGGAGACAGTTGGTCGTTGCTGGAGGGGACGGGGTGCACGGTACTTGTGGCCGTGTTAGGATCAACGAGCGGTTCCATGCACTCAGTGTGGAGCGGACCACGGTGCAGTCACCGACTTGTGTGCGCTTGATTCCCCGAATACAGCGTGCTTGTGTTTGCCTGTGAAGGTGCGTGGGCCGGCTCCGTTGATGAAGCGTGGCTCCCATCCACATGCCTTCCGGTCTTATTCCTTCGGGTTTACACTCAATATGGGGTGTGTGATTGGAGCTGTGGGTGGTGCAGCGCAAGCCAACCGTGGTCCCTCTGCAGGCGCAGGCGTCCTGTGGCTGACCACAGTGACAGGCACATCGGAAACCGGATGCCGCCATCCGCATATATATATATATATATATATATATATACATATATATATACATATATATATATATTTATGTATATTTATATATGTATTTGTGGTATGCTGAGGTTTGTGGTGGCGAGACCCTGACAGATTATCGATACGCTGTTTCCAATATTGTGCCCTGGATACATGATCTATTTGCTTGCTCTTGACGACAGCTAAGCTCTTCGACTTAAAAGCCAGGACATGCTTCCGCGTGAATCGGTTTACTGACATATGTCGCACGGCCTGATGCCATTCGGAAGCACATTTTATAGAAGGCTTTGGCTGAGGAAAGGAGTCTAAGTGAAATATATTAACATTGATAATGTCCTGCAGCATCGGTCGTCACGCGGTGGCCTTAGGAAAAGGGCCTCCTTTTCTACTGCATGCAGCGAAGTGGACAGTCGAAGGCTGGCTTCTGTTGATGCCTCCCTGCTTTGTTTTTATCATGAGCGTTGTCTCCCCGTGCCAAATTCAACTAATGCAATTCTTACACGAATCTTATTCAGCATTCTTACAAATTCTTGGCGCCATAGTAGGTCAACAGGCAAGGCGCTCCATGGAGTTTTCGAGAACGTATGCACACTACGCTACCGAAACATGAGTGAGCGCTCCGAGCGACACACTTCTCTTGTGTCGATGGAACTCGTGCGCCAAAAAATTGACATTTCCGCACTCACTGGCACTCGGTTTGCTGACCAAAACAATCTTTATTAGCGTGGTGCTGGGTTCACATTCTACGGGAAGGGAAACCTGACCAAAGCACCGCGCGAACTTGTGATCGGATTTTCAGTATCTGACCGCCAAAACGGATGCCTGGCGGCAAAGCCGACCGGCTTCAGCCCACGACTGATGACGCTTCGTTTGCGACTCGGAAGAGTTAGGTTTATCATTTTTCTTAGCGCGTATGATCCCACCATGTATTACTCTGATGATACGCGGGATCAGTTCCACGTTGTTATCCACTGTAATATGTTTTGTGACCAGAAGCGACCGGCTATTCCTACTGGGTGATTGCAACTCACGCGATGCACCAGGTATCGCAGTGGACAGACGTAATCCATTCGTATCGAATTGGTACAGCCAGCGGGAACGCTAACCCGCTGCTCTCAATCTGCGCCACTCACAGCCAGGCGATCACAAACATACAGTTTACACTAAGTGCAAGGGAGTTAGCAACTTGGACGCACCCACGGACTGGTCACGCTCATCCGCTCTACTATGTCATCGTACGCCAGTGTGTCATACTTCTAGTGTGCATGACATGTGTACTGCTTGGAGATGAGTGTGACACTGCTCATAATATTTTGTGGACCAAATTGTATACATATATTTATTAAACTATGTATTCTTCACTTGCCGTAAATCGGTGCAAATTTGAGGTTTGTTTCCTAGGCACTATTAAGAAGAGGTTAAAATTAAAGTATGCGTTGGCTTACTTGTTGGCGATGTCTGCTCTATTACGTCATTCAGTCCCCCGTGGCACAACACCCGGCAACAGACAACGGCTAATACCGAGGAGACCATCGGATGTGTACAAACTGTAAGCGGTCTCTATTGGTTTGCTGAGAACAGAGCGACCCTTGGCACATTGGTGTCGACGAAAAATGTAACATTCACTAGACATATGGCGGACCTTGCCGACTCCCAGGAGGAGTTGTTTGCTCAAAGTTCGAAGGCGATTGACAAGAGAGCTCCGTCGCATTAATACTGTATGGTGGACAACGATGTTGAAGCAGCTGTTAGGCTACACCGAACGCCGCCAACAAAAGAACTTATTTCACATCTTGAAGTCGGTGTATGGACCCACGTTGAAGCCGCCTAGGGTGCTGGTGAATGCAGATTCAGGCGCGGCCTACACACAGACTGCTGACATAATGCAGATATTGCGAAAGCATTGTGACTACGTCTTGAACAACCGTCCAGAGATTAAGTAGGCTTTGTTGCATGAACTGCAATAGCAAGAGATGAAGACATGTCTTGCCGAAACACCGACCCTACATGGGACGTAGATAGTATTTGCACGACTGCGAAACGGCAAGTGCGCCGGAGCCGACGGGATACAGTCTGAAGTGTTGAAACGCGGTGGATCCGCTTTGATACTTGCGCTTTAACATTAGGTGGAACTAGTGTGATTCGAATAGAAATTGCTGGCTGACGTGGAAGATGCCCGTCACAGAACAAGAAGCCCTTCTTCATCGTGTACTTTAACCATTTATTGGTGCCCTATTCGTTTCGGGCATTCAGCCCGTAAATACACTCAACCCTGCACCTTCCGTCAAACGCAGCCGTCAGATCCAGCCGTCAGGAAACGAACAGTCCAGATGATAGAGGAGAACACCGTCTTTGCCAAGAGCAATCAAACTCTCTCCGACTCACTGTTCTAGATCAGATCACCGGTTTCCGTTATCTTGTCAACACTGGTGCTGACATTAGCGTAATACTTCCAACCGGCTTTTTTCTTAACTGTGCTCTATCCTCGATGTATTTAACAGCAATGGGACGAGTATTAAGACTTACGATCAACGGACGTACTACTCAGTCTTAATCTACGGCCACAATACATTTGGATATTAATCATTGCAGACTTCCATCAACCCAAAGTAGGAGCGGATTTCCTGATACATTCCAACCTGTTACTAGGTTTACGAAACCAGAGTTTGCTAGATATCAACACGCAGCTTTCCGTTCCAGGTAACGCAGTGTGTACCCCATGCATCTGATCCATAACCCTTTTGCCACAGAACTCTTCTATATACTACAAACACATTCACAGATTTCCAGATCTATTAAAACCAAATTTTCATCAGCCGAATAACAGATTATGTACGTCACTAAATCACCACCAGTAGTACTCCAGTTTTATCCCGTCCGCGGCGACTGCACCCGAAAGACGGAAAATAGCTCAAGATGATATACAAAAGATGCTTTAGTTAAGAATTAATCGACAGTCTCAAAGTATGTGGGCACCAGCGTTGCATATGGTAACAAAGAAAACAGCATCCTATTTGAGAACCTGTGGCGATTACAAAACATTTAACCGCATCACGATTCCTGAGAAGTACCTCATTTCACACGCAGATGATTTCTTCTCACCTACTTAGACGCAATAGTATTTTACATATTGACGTCAAGCGTGATTATCACCACATTCCTATTCATTCAGATGATATTTATAAGACAGCAAATAACAGAAATGCATTGTGTACGAATTTTACGAATGCAATTTCGTTTACGCAACACTAGAAAAACCTTTCAAGGATTGGAATACAGAACAGCAGCTGGGGGTTAAATGGAAAGGGCTGACAACCGTCATAACAAGAAATAAAGACAGCAAGCACATGTCCGGAAAAACACTGTACACGCGTTTCATCGTTTTGGAAATCGTCAGCAGTGCGCATTCCATCTCACCCGGGTAGGACTCGAACCCGCAACTCGACTGTTACCAGTCCGTGCTTGAGACCACTGAGATACGGGGGACGGCAATGACTAACGCGAAGAAGTTACCGTAGAATTGCTCGCAAACTTGCATAACATCTCCAAAATTTTGCATAGAAGGCGTACAATTTTGCAAAGAAAGTTCGAAATTTTGGGAAATCCCTGTGGGATTCGCCAGCAGCTCTGAGACAATTCGCTGGCTTCAAGTGTGTTCTCATTGGCCGGACACTAAGGTTCGGTGGGTCGGCGGCTGTTGACTGGGCGGGACTTGTGAATAAACCTTAGAGGATATGAACAGCGGCGGTGCAACGAGCTTGTGTGCGCCCCTCCTGTCCGAAACGCTGGATCACAATCGGTCTGAGAGCAATAAACAGCCGGAACAAAAGCGCACGACCGAATCTATGTCTATGATTCTAACCTCGTCGGCGTGCCTTCTAGCGTTAGACAGCGTTTCTCATCAGGCATTCCTGACCGAGTTGTGAGTGCCTTCGTCAACGGTGATGACTGGTAGCCCGCAGCAATCTTGAACAACGTCAACTATCAAACAGCCTAGTCCTGGATTCGTCGTTCTCTTGATCAGGAGCCGAGTACTACACAGGCGCCTGGTGGTAACCGGATTCCGTCGGAGAAAGACATAGATGACATTCTGGATTGCATCGCAAAGGACTCAACGCTTACACTACGGGAAATGCGAGTACGAATACGGGCAGAAATGGATAAGAAGATTTTAAAGTTGAAAATCCCACGGCACTTGGATGGTAGCTTGATTATTATGTGGGACATCTATCAGGTTCCAGAAGGAATGAACATTGAGCAAATCAAAGGGATACGCATCGAATTCCTCCAGCAGTTTCTCCAACTTGGGAGCGGAGGCAAGTTCTTCATTTGGATTGACGAAGCGAACTTCAACTTTTACTTCAAACGTACTCGTAGTCGGGCGCAAAGAGGAGTGAGGGCCTGGTGCAAGGTTGCCAAAAGTAGAGGCATCAATTTGTATTTGATCAGTGCACTCACAATGGAAGGAAAAGTGTCGATGACCACTCGAAGGACCTCATTCAATGGTCCCCTATATCTCGAATGACCAAGAACCTTTTTGGACAACTGAAGCGGGACACGGAGCTCCAGCGGGTTGTCGTGGTATGTGATAATGCACCATATCACACACGACTGGAATAATTGTCGTCAGTAGATGGAAACGAGGGAGCAACCATTCTGAGATTGTACACATAGTCCCCATTCCTCAATCCCTATCGAGAATGTTTGGCAGATGGTGAAGGCCAGAGTGAAGAGTGAGATGAGACTGCACTACGAGCAACTTCTGGCCGGGGATTCACAGAAACTCATGGCGCAGATGGAATGAAGGCTGCAGTTCCTTGAACGCATTGCCTTAGCAGCCAGCAGCGATATCAGCGTTGTGAGATGTCGTAATACTAGTAGGTATATCCGTATGCATTATCCTAATTGTTTAGGACAATGACATGCCTTGAGCACCTTCCTGGCCTATATTTACGTACCTGGTAGTAGAGCACATGGCATTGGGAGCGTTTATGGACGCTTGGGTAATCAACTTTTATTCAAAATATGCATGCACATACGTAAGGTTATGCGTTCGTACGAGGGTTGAAGCGATCTCTGATGTCTATCGCAAAGGAATGACACGTGACCGACTTCCAGGGAGTCATGTCCGAGTGATATGTTCAGCGCATGGTCCTCTTCGTGCTGGTATCCACCGCGCCTTACTCGTTCATGATCAAACTGAGACAATGTAGCTGGGGTTCCTTTATTCGTAAAACTAGGATGTTTGGAAAGTGCATTGTAAGACCAAGTGAGTTTGCCAGGTGGAGTAACCATCACATGTATCACAGTATGGGATAACAGCGTGGATGGTTGAATACTTGGGAACAGGAAATTACCGAGCATGTCGTGTCAGCCTTTCCAAGAGTGAGAGGAACTGATAGATACGCCGATATGAGTAGGCAAAGACGTCCATTGCTAAACAACATGTCATTATTGAAGCTTACCAAATGAATCGCTTGCCTAATCAAAACCGTCTCTGTGCGATGTTTGTTCGCTGTATTAGAGTGTACAGGTGCGTTAAATCATTAACCGATTGGAAGATGGTCTGCCAAGTTCGGAGCCCACACCAACCGGTTCGGAAGCTGTGCTTTATGTTCTAAGTCAACTTTTCTACAGCAAACCCAATTTAATTTACTTGATCGAAAAGTCTGAAAAGCTATCCAGCATTACTTGGATACCGATTTGATCCTTGGGATGATCCATCCTTTGACCCAATAACATGCGTAAACAAAAGGGGTACAGTTGGCGTGGATATATGGATGTCAGCACATGTGATCTAGCGGCCTGTCTGGTAGACAGTACCTCATCAGCCAGACTGGTCCACGTGCCTAAGTGTTACACTGAGCCAACACCGTGAACCAGATGATCATCTGGTTCCACTTAGTTGTCTCATTGTACCACATAGGCACGAGGTACCAAGTCTGGCTGATGAGTACTTGTCTACCATACAGGGCCTGCAAGATCACATGTAGCTGACATCCAAATATCCAATCCACGGCCTACTGAACCCCTTATGTTTACTCAAGTTATTGGGTCAAAGGAAGGATCATCCAAACGATCAAATAGGTATCCAAGTAAAGGCTGGATAGCTTTTTTTATCAGCACATTTCGACAATGTAAATTAAATTGGGTTTTGCTGTAGAACAGTGTGTACGGTTAAGTGGAAACATAAATGGACAGCTTCCTCAACAGCATATCCGAACCGCGTTGGGTGTGGGCTTTCCGAACTTGCAGCCCCATATCAATCGGTTAATGATTAAACGCCCCAGTACACTCTAATACAAGAACAAACATCGCACAGAGACGGTTTTGATTCGACAAACGATTCATTTGGTCAGCTTCAATGACAACACCTTGTTTAGCAATGGACGCCTTTGCGTACTCCTGTCTGCGTATCTATCAGTTCCTCTCACTTGGAAAGGCTGACACGACGTGCTCAGTATTTTCCTATTCCTAAGTATTCAACCATCCACGCTGTTATCACATACCATGATACATCTGATGGTTACTCCACCCGACAAACTCTCTTGGCCCTACAATGCACTTTCCAAACATCCTAGTTTTACAAATAAAGGAACCCTAGGTACATTGTCTCAGGTTGCTCATGAACGAGTAAGGCGCCGCGGATATCAGCACGAAGAGGACTATGCGCTGAACATAACACTCGGACATGACTCCCTGGAAGTCGGTCCCGTGTCACTCCTTTGCGCTAGACATCAGATATCGCTTCAACCCTCGTACGAACGCATAATCTTACGTATGTGCATGCATATTTTGGATAGTTGATTACTCACGCGTCCCTACGCTCCCCCAGTGGCATGTGCTCTACTACCAGATAGATACATATAGGCCAGCAAGGTGGTCAAGGCAAGTCATTTTTTCTAAACAATTAAGATAATGTACACGGATATGTCTACTAGTATTACGACATCCCACAATGCTGATATCGCTGCTGGCTGCTCCGGCATTGCGTTCAAGGAACTACAGCCTTCGTTCCATCTGCGCCATGAATTTCTGGGAATCCCCGGCCAGAAGTTCTTCGTAGTGCAGTCTCATCTCACTCTTCACTCTGGCCTTCACCACTTGCCAAACATTCTAGATCGGAGTAAGGAACGGGGACTATGTGCACAATCTCAGAATGGTTGCTCCCTCGTATCCATCTACTGATGACACTTATTCCAGTCGTGTGTGACATGGTGCATTAGCACATATCACGACAATCCGCCGGAGCTCCATCTCCCGCTTCAGGTTGTCTAAAAAGCTTCTTGGCCATTTGAAATATAGGGGACCACTGAATGAGGTCCTTCAGGCGGTCATCGACACTTTTCCTTCCATTGTGAGTGCACCGATCAAAAACGAACTGATGCCTCTACTTTTGGCAACTTTGCACCAGGCTCTCACTCCTCTTGGCGCCCGACTACGAGTACGTTTGAAGTAAAAGTTAAAGTTCGCTTCGTCAATCCAAATGAAGAACTAGTCATCGCTCTCAAGTTGGAGAAACTGCTGAAGAAATTCGCTGCGTATCCCTTTGGTTCGCTCATTGTTCATTCCTTCGGGAACCTGATGGATGTTCTGCATAGTAATCAAACGACCATCCAGGTGCCGTGCGCTTTTCAACTCTAAAATCTTCTTATTCATTTCTGTCCGTACTCGTACTCGCATTTCCCGTCGTGTAAGCTTTGAGTCCTTTGCGATCCAATCCAGAATGTCATCTACGTCTTTCTCCGACAGAATCCGTTTACGACCAGGCGCCTGTGTAGTACTCGGCTCCTGATCAAGAGAACGACGAATCCAGGACTAGGCTGTTTGATAGTTGACGTTGTTCACGATTGCCGCGGGTTGCCAGCCATCACCGTTGACGAAGGCACTCACAACTCGGTCACGAATGTCTGATGAGAAACTTTGTCAACGCGAGAAGGCTCGCCGACGAGGTTAGAACCATAGACATGGATTCGGTCGAGCGCTTTCGTTCCGGCTGTTTATTGCTCTCAGACGGATTCTGATCCAGCGTTTCGGACATGAGGGGGCGCACACAAGCTCGTTGCACTGCCGCTGTTCATATCCTCTAAGGTTTGTTAACAAGTCCCGCCCAGTCAACGGCAGCTGACGCACCGAACCTTAGTGTCCGGCCAATGAGAACACACTTGAAGTCGGCGGATTGGCTCAGAGCTGCTGGCGAATCCCACAGGGTTTTCCCAAAATTTCGAACTTACTTTGTAAACATTTGAACTTTCTTTGCAAAATTGTGCCCCTTCTAGGCAACATTTTGGACTTGTTATGCAAGTTTGCAGGAAATTCTATGGGAACTTATTTGTGTTGGTCATTGCCGTCCCCCGTATGTCAGTGGTCTCAACCACGGACTGGTAATAGTCTAGTTGCGGGCTCGGGTCCTACCCGGGTGAGATGAAATGCTCACTGCTGACGATTTCCAAAAGATACAACGCGCGTACAGTGTTTTTCCGGGCATGTGCTTGCTGTCTTTATTTCTTGATATGACGGTCGTCAGCCCTTTCCATTTAATCCCCCTGCTGCTCTTCTGTATTCCAATCCTTGAGCGGTTTTTCTAGTGTTGCGTAAACGCAATTGCATTTGTAAAATTTGTACACAATGCATTTCTGTTATTTGCCGTCTTATGAATATCATCTGAATGTATAGGAATGTGGTGATAATCATGCTTGACGTCAGTAGGTAAAATACTATTGCATCTAAGTAGGCGAGAAGAAATCATATGCGTGTGAAATGTGGTACTTCTCAGGAATCGTGATGCGGTTACATGTTCTGCAATCGCCACATTTCTCCAATCGGATGCTGTTTTCTTTGTTACCATATGCAACGTTGGTGCCCACATACTTTGAGATTGTCGAACTTTTCTTAACCAAAACATCTTTTGTATGTCATCTTGAGCTATTTTTCGTCTTTTGGGTGCAGTCGCCGTGGACGGGAGAAAACTGGAGTACCACTGGTGGTGATTTAGTGACGTACATAATCTGTGTTATTCGGCTGATGAAAATTTGGTTTTAATAGATCTGGAAATCAGTGAATGTGTTTGTAGCATATAGAAGCGTTCTGTGGCAAAAAGGTTATGGATCAGATGGATGGGGTACGTACTGTGTTACCTGGAACGGAAAACTGCGTGTTGATATCCAGCGAAAAGCTGGTTTCGTAAATCTTGTAACAGGTTGAAATGTAGCAGGAAATCCGCTCCTAATTTGGGTTGATGAAAGTCTGCAATGATTAATATCCAACTGTATTGTGGCCGTAGATTAAGGCTGAGTAGTAACGTCCGTTGATCGTAAGTCTTAATACTCGTCCCATTGCTGTTAAACACATTGAGGATGGAGTGCAGTTAATAAAATAACCGATTCGAAGTATTACGCTGATGTCAGCATCAGTATCGACAAGAAAACGGAAATCGGTGATTTGATCTAGAACAATGAGTCGGAGAGAGTTGGATTGCTCTTGGCAAAAGACGGTGCTCTCTTCTATCATCTTGACTGTTCGTTTCCTGATGGCAGGATCTGACGGTTGCTTTTGACGGAAGGTGCAAGATTGAGTGCATTTACGAATAGGTTACCAACAAATGGTTAATGTACGCGATGAAGATGGGCTTCTTGTTCTGTAACGGGCATCCTCTAAGTCAGCCACCAATTCCTATTCAAATCACGCTAGTTCCACCTAATGTTGAAGCGCAAGTATCAAAGCTGATGCATCACGTTTCAACACTTCAGACTGTATCCCGTCGGCTCCAACGCACTTGCCGTTTCGCAGTCAAGCAAATACTATCTACGTCCCATGTAGGGTCGGTGTTTCGGCAAGACACGCCTTCATCTCTTACTATTGCAGCCCATGCAACAAAGCCTACTTAATCTCTGAACGGTTGTTCAAGACGTAGTCACAATGCTTTCGCCATATCTGCATTATGTCAGCAGTCTGTGTGTAGGCCGCGCCTGCATCTGCATTCACCAGCAGCCTCGGCGGCTTCAACGTGGGTCCATACACCGACTTCAAGAAGTGAAATAATTTTTTTGTTGGCGACGTTCGGTGTAACCTAACATCTGTTTCAACTTCTCTGTCCACCATACATTGTTAATGCGACGGAGCTCTGTAGTCAATCACCTTCGAACCTTGCACAAACGACTCCTTCTGGGAGTCTGCAGAGTCCGCCACATGTGCAGTGAATGCTACATTTTTCGCCGACACCAATGTGCCAATGGTCGCACTGTTCTCGACAAACCAACAGAGACCGTTTACATTTTGCATACATCCGATGGTCTCCTCGATAGTAGCCGTCGTCTGTTGCCGGGTGTTGTGCCACGGGGCTGACTGACGTAATAGAGTAGACATCGCTAACAAGTAAGTCAACGCATTCTTTAATTTTGACCTCTTCTTAATAGTACCTATGAAACAAATCTCAAATTTGCACCGATTTACGGCAAGTGAAGAACATATAGTTTAAGGAAAATATGTATACAACTTGGTCCACAAAATTTAGGAGCAGTGCCACAGTCATCTCCACGCAGTACACATGTCATGCACACTAAAAGTATGACACACTGGCGTACGATGACATAGTAGAGCGGATGAGCGTGACCAGTCCGTGGTTACGTCCAAGTTGCTAAATCACTTGCACTTAGTGCAAACTGTATGTTCCTGATAGTCTGGCTGTGAGTGGCACAGATTGAGAGCAGCAGGTTACCGTTCCCGTTGGCTGTGCCAATACGATGCGGATGGATTACGTCTGCCCACTGCGACACCAGGTGCATCGCGTGCGTTGCAGTCACCCAGTAGGAATAGCCGGTCGCTTCTGGTCACAAAACATATCACAGAGGATAACAGCATGGAACTGATCCCGCGTGTCATCAGCGTAATATCTGGCGGCACCATACGCGCTAAGAAAAGTGGTAAACCTAACTCTTCCGAGTCGCAAACGAAGGGTCATCAGTCGAGGGCTGATGCCGGTCGGCTTTGTTGCCAAGCATCCGTTTAGGCGGTCAGATACTGAAAATCCGATCACAAGTTCGCGCGGTGCTTTGGTCGGGTTTCCTTTCCAGTAGAATGTGTACCCAGCACCACGCTAATACAGATTGTTTTGGTCAGCAAACCGAGTGCCAGTGAGTGTGGAAACGTCAATTTTTTGGCGCACGAGTTCCATCGACACAAGTGAAGTGTGTCGCTCGGAGCGCTCACTCGTGTTCTGGTAGCGTGGGGTGCGTACGTTCCAGAAACCTCCATCGAGCGCCTTGCCTGCTGACTTACTATTGCGCCAAGAATTTGTAAGAATGCTGAATAAGATTCGTGTAAGAATTGGATTAGTTGAAATTGGCACGGGGAGACAATTCTCATGATAAAAACAAAGCAGGGAGGCATCAACGGAAGCCAGCCTTCGACTGTCCACTTCGCTGCATGCAGTAGAAAAGGAGGCTCTTTTCCTAAGACCACCGCGCGACGACCGATGCTGCAGGACATTATCAATGTTAATATATTTCACTTAGACTCGTTTCCTCAGCCAAAGCCTTCTATAAAATGTGCTTCCGAATGGCATCAGGCCGTGCGACATATGTCAGTAAACCGATTCACGCGGAAGCATGTCCTGGCTTTTAAGTCGAAGAGCTTAGCTGTCGTCAAGAGCAAGCAAATAGATCATGTATCCAGGGCACAATATTGGAAACAGCGTATCGATAATCTGTCAGGGTCTCGCCACCACAAACCTCAGCATACCACAAATACATATATAAATATATATAAATATATATATATATGTATATATATATGTATATATATATATATATATATAAATATATGCGGATGGCGGCATCCGGTTTCCGATGTGCCTGTCACTGTGGTCAGCCACAGGACGCCTGCGCCTGCAGAGGGACCACGGTTGGCTTGCGCTGCACCACCCACAGCTCCAATCACACACCCCATATTGAGTGTAAACCCGAAGGAATAAGACCGGAAGGCATGTGGATGGGAGCCACGCTTCATCAACGGAGCCGGTCCACGCACCTTCACAGGCAAACACAAGCACGCTGTAT